>OU342742.1:105941114-106541114 GCA_910589775.1 Avena eriantha
ACACATCCAATGACACCGGTGGATCCTTATGTGGTTTGTTAGAAGAACACACATGCAATGACTCTAGATGTGGTTCATGAGAAGAACACACATGCAATGACACTGGTGTATCCTTATGTGGTTTGTAAAAAGAACAGACATGCAATGACTCTAACTACGGTTAATGAAATGAGGAGACATGCAATGACACTGGTGGATCCATGTGTGGTTTGTGAGAAGAACACACATGCAATGACACTGGTGATATGTGGTTTGTGAAAGAACAGACATTCAATGAATCTAACTTTGGTTAATGAAAAGAGAAGACATGCAATGACACTGGTGGATCCATGTGTTGTTTGTGAGAAGAACACACATCCAATGACACTGGTGGATCCTTATGTGTTTTGTGAGAAGATCAGACATGCAATGACTCTAGTTGTGGTTTATGAGAAGAACACACATTCAATGACACTAGTGTATCCTTATGTGGTTTGTGAGAAGAACACACATGCAATGACTCTATATGTGGTTCATGATAAGAACACACATCCAATGACACTGGTGGATCCATGTGTACACCGTGAGAGGAACACACATGCAATGACACTAGGTGTGGTTCATGAGAAGAACACACATGCAATGACACTAGTGTATCCTTATGTGGTTTGTGAGAAGAACAGACATGCAATGACTCTAGCTGTGGTTCATGAGAAGAACACACATGTAATGACATTGGTGGATCCATGTGCGGTTTATGAGAGGAACAGACATGCAATGACAATGGGTGTAGTTCATGAAAAGAACACACATGCAATGACACTTGTGATATGTGGTTTGTGAAAAGAACACACATGCAATGACACTGGTGGATCCATATGTGGTTTGTGGAAAGAACACACATGCAATGACACTTGGTGGATCCATGTGTGGTTCACGAGAAGAACACCCATGCAATGACACTTGTGAATCCATGTGTGGTTTGTGAGAAAAACACACATCCAATGACATTGGGTGTGGTTCGTGAAAAGAACACACATCCAATGACACCGGTGGATCCTTATGTGGTTTGTTAGAAGAACACACATGCAATGACTCTAGATGTGGTTCATGAGAAGAACACACATGCAATGACACTGGTGTATCCTTATGTGGTTTGTAAAAAGAATAGACATGCAATGACTCTAACTATGGTTAATGAAATGAGGAGACATGCAATGACACTGGTGGATCCATGTGTGGTTTGTGAGAAGAACACACATGCAATGACACTGGTGATATGTGTTTTGTGAAAAGAACAGACATGCAATGAATCTAACTTTGGTTAATGAAAAGAGAAGACATGCAATGACACTGGTGGATCCATGTGTTGTTTGTGAGAAGAACACACATCCAATGACACTGGTGGATCCTTATGTGTTTTGTGAGAAGATCAGACATGCAATGACTCTAGTTGTGGTTTATGAGAAGAACACACATTCAATGACACTAGTGTATCCTTATGTGGTTTGTGAGAAGAACACACATGGAATGACTCTAGATGTGGTTCATGATAAGAACACACATCCAATGACACTGGTGGATCCATGTGTACACTGTGAGAGGAACACACATGCAATGACACTAGGTGTGGTTCATGAGAAGAACAGACATGCAATGACACTAGTGTATCCTTATGTGGTTTGTGAGAAGAACAGACACGCAATGACTCTAGCTGTGGTTCATGAGAAGAACACACATGTAATGACATTGGTGGATCCATGTGTGGTTTATGAGAGGAACATACATGCAATGACACTAAGTGTGGTTCATGAAAATAACACACATGCAATGACACTAGTGGATCCATATGTGGTTTGTGGAAAGAACACACATGCAATGACACTTGGTGGATCCATGTGTGGTTACTGAGAAGAACACACATGCAATGACACCGGTGGATCCATGTGTGGTCCGTGAGAAGAACACACATCCAATGACACTGGGTGTGGTTCATGAAAAGAACACACATCCAATGACACTGTGGATCCTTATGTGGTTTGTGAGAAGAACACACATGCAATCACACAGGGTGGATCCATATGTGGTTTTGAGAAGAATACGCATGCAATGACACTAGTGATATGTGGTTTGTGAAAAGAATAGACATGCAATGACTCTAACTATGTTTAATGAAAAGAGCAGACATGTAATGACACTGGTGGATCCATGTGTGGTTTGTGAGAAGAACACACATGCAATGACACTGGTTGTGGTTCATGAAAACAATAGACATGCAATGATACTGGTGGATCCATGTGTGGTTTCTGAGAGGAACATACATGCAATGACACCGCGTGTGGTTCATGAAAAGAACACACATCCAATGACACTGGTGGATCCTTATGTGGTTTGTGAGAAGCACACACATGCAATGACACTGGTGATATGTGGTTTGTGAAAAGAACACACATGCAATGACTCTAACTGTGTTTAATGAAAAGAGCGGAAACGCAATGACACTGGTGTATCCATGTGTGGTTTATGAGAGGAACACACATGAAATGACTCTGGGTGTGGTTCATGAAAAGAACACGCATACAATGACAGTGGTGATATGTGGTTTGTGAAAATAACACACTTGCAATGACACTGGTGGATCCATATGTGGTTTGTGAAAAGAACAGACATGCAATGACACTGGTGGATCCATGTGTGGTTCATGAGAAGAGCACACATGCAATGACACTGGTGATATGTGGTTTGTGAAAAGAATAGACATGTAATGACTCTAACTGTGGTTATTGAAAAGAGCAGACATGCAATGACACTGGTGGATCCATGTGTGGTTTGTGAGGAGAACACACATCAAATGACACTGGTGGATCCTTATGTGGTTTGTGAGAAGAACATACATGCAATGACTCTAGTTGTGGTTCATGAGAAGAACTCACATGCAATAACACTAGTGTATCCTTATGTGGTTTGTTAGAAGAACACACATGCAATGACTCTAGATGTGGTTCATGAGAAGAACACACATCCAATGACACTGGTGGATCCATGTGTATACTATGAGAGGAACACACATGCAATGACACTGGGTGTGATTCATGAGAAGAACACACATGCAATGACACTGGTGTATCCTTATGTGGTTTGTGAGAAGAACAAAGATGCAATGACTCTAGTTGTGGTTCATGAGAAGAACACACATGCAATGACATTGGTGGATCCATGTGTGGTTTCTGAGAGGAACAGACATGCAATGACACTAGGTGTGGTTCATGAAAATAACACACATGCAATGACACTGGTGGATCCATATGTGGTTTATGGAAAGAACACACATGCAATGACACTTGGTGGATCCATGTGTGGTTCATGAGAAGAACACACATGCAATGACACTGGTAGATCCATGTGTGGTCTGTGAGAGGAACACACATCTAATGACACTGGGTGTGGTTCATGAAAAGAACACACATCCAATGACACTGGTGGATCCTTATGTGGTTTGTGAGGAGAACACACATGTAATCGCACTGGGTGGATCCATATGTGGTTTATGAGAAGAACCCACATGCAATGACACTGGTGATATGTGGTTTGTGAAAAGAACAGACATGCAATGTGGTTAATGAAAAGAGCAGACATGCAATGACACTGGTGGATCCATGTGTGGTTTGTGAGAAGAACACACATGCAATGACATTGGTTGCGGTTCATGAAAATAACAGACATGCAATGATACTGGTGGATCCATGTGTGGTTTGTGAGAAGCACACATGCAATGACACTAGGTGTGGTTCATGAAAAGAATACACATCCAATGACACTGGTGGATCCTTATGTGGTTCATGAGAAGAATAGACATGCAATGACTCTGGGTGTGGTTCATGAGAAGAACACACATGCAATGACACTGGTGGATCCATGTGTGGTCTGTGAGAAGAACACACATGCAATGACACTGGGTGTGGCTCATGAAAATAAAACACATGCAATGACACTGGTGGATCTATGTGTGGTTTGTGAGAAGAACAGACATACAATGACTCTAGGTGATCCATATGTGGTTTATGATAAGAACACACATGCAATAAACTCTAGTGGATCTATCTTGGCGTAATTTAATGTATGCCATGATGTATTTCATAGTACAAGACAGTCACTTTCGATTTTTATACTACTTAGTTTTGCCCTTGGGTTTTTGATACTACTCAGTTTTTCCCTTGGTTTTATGATACTACTCAGTTTTGCCCTTGGTTTCCCCTCTCTCTTTCGTAGAAGCCCAAACCTGTGATCACTCTGTCTGCTACGCCCTGGTTGGTTGTCATAGTTGTCATGCGGATCGTGCGCACCAACCGTTGATCCTGTGTGATCCAACGATGATCGTTGCACACGTCGTGCCCTTCATAGTACAGCGCGAGACAGCACGGACGTCTCCCTCTACAAGAAGGAACGTGATGTCGTCCATGGAAAAAGTCATCGAGTGGTCATGTCACGTTTAATCTAGTCTGCAAAGGCTACTACTGCTACTACAGGACATGCACAGGGCAACAGGGTCATCGAGTGCACGGTTGTCGACGGGACACTGCAATTTATTGCCACTTGATTTTAATAAGACATATCCCATTTTTATGCAGCGCTCTCAATCTCACTTCCAACTGGGCCCTACCGCAAGTAACTTCCATGAGTCAAGGGCCCCCCTCGAGTAGATCTAACGTTGCTAGAAATTGGTTCCGTGCCACTTGCATGCGGTGGAATCGAGGTCTGCCATGAGCATGTTTTCAATGCAGCTCTAAAGTGGAGATCGTGGCTGTTTCAAAAAAGGGAACCCAAGAAAAGAGAGGTGGAGATCGTGGTAGCCCCTCGCCCACCACACATGTCCACTGAAGGACTACGAACAGTCTGGTATTTATAAACCCGCTCGACCTTCTTCTTCCATGTGCTTGTGTCATTTTCCCCTAGTCTGTCTAGTCCCAAGACCCCAATCTGCACCTACCGCGTGCGCCAAAGCTCCCTCGCTTGCACTACCTCCTTCCCTAGGTGCGCCATAAAGCGTACGCATGGAGATGAGCCGAAGGTGAAGCCAGTTGAAGGCGCAACAGCAGATGGCTCGGTCGTCGCCAAGCAGGCGGAGGCGTCTTCTCCGGGCATGAACGCCGCTTGTCACCGTGCCATCGAGGGTGCGAGCTCATCTGTCTAGCCAGTAGCCGTCGCCGCCGAGCAGCAGGTGGCCGACAATGTCATGGTGCCAGCGGCAGATCTAGATGGGGGTAGGCGGTAGGCGGAGGCAATCCAGTGCTCTACATCAACGACCCCATCGCTGTACAAGAAATCTTCAACACAATCGCGGAGAATGACGAGTTCGAGGAGGAGGTCCCTGATGAGGAGTCTGAGGTACTACATTGCTAGCTTCTCTAGTCGCAGCCACAGATTTCATTGTTCATACATAGGATTTGCTCAATCGTGTACAGATTCTTTTGCTCTCGAAGTAGGGTAGTATATGTATGGTTCGATCGGTCGATTGATGCATCTGCCATCTAGTCACAAAACCCCAATCTGCTCATCTGCCATCTAGTTGAGTTTGCTAGTTGAGTGTTGATTTCGATACACAGCATGCCTATAACATTACAATTCTATTACTTACTAAGCCCAATGATTCAATTTTTCCCCAAAATAGTGCAAGGGCATCTGATGGTGTCATTTTCTTAGGGATGGTTAGTGAACCTGAGGTAGCAATGTACATAAACAATATAGGTTATGTTATTGGTATTTTGGTTCTCCGACTCCATCGCTGAAGAAAATGAGGCCCTAATTTTTTTCTCATATGGAACCTATATATATAATCTTTGTATTGTTTCTGATCTATGAATGCATTGTATGATGCATATGTATATCCTTGAATATTGTTTTATACGATTACATTTCAATTTCTTATTGTGGCCAATGATTCAAATTTGCCCCAAAGAGAGGCAGACACATTGGTGTCAGATTTTTCCAGGGATGAGTTAGCGAACCTGGGGCCATGTACAAGATCAATATAAGCTGTACAATTTTTACTTGGTTCACTTACACCATCTCTGTAGAAACTTATGAGGCCGCAATCTTTATTCTACATTCATAGAACTATGATATTTGAATTATCTATTCCATGCATTCATAGTGTATAAGAATTACATTTTAGTTTGTCACCGAGGCCGATGATTGAAATTTGCCCCAAAAGAGTTCAAGGGGAGACACGTATGATGGTGTCGTGTTTTAGGGATGGGTTGGTGAACCTGAGGCAGTAATGCACACAAAAAATATAGGTTGTGTTGTTGGTACTTTGGTTCTCCAACTCCATCTCTAAAACAAATTATGAGGCCCTTGATTTATTCTCATATGGAACTCGATATATGATCCTTGATTTCTTTCTGATCTTTTAATGATTGGTATGATGCATATGTATATGAATGGTTTTGATCATAAGTATTTTTAACACGTACCTGAAGATTAATTGTTTAGTTTTTTATTTATAATTAAAATATTTAGGCTTGTTTTTGTACCTGACTATGTATATCCCTGAATATTGTTTTGTACGATTACATTTCAATTTCTTATTGTGGCCAATGATTGAAATTTTCCCCAAAGAGAGGCAGACACATTGGTGTCAGATTTTTTCAGGGATGAGTTAGCAAACCTGGGGCCATGTATAAGATCAATATAAGCTGTGCAATTGTTACTTGGTTCGCTTACGCCATCCCTATAGAAACTTATGAGGCCGCAATCTTTATTCTACATTCATAGAACTATGATATTTGAATTATCTATTCCATGCATTCATAGTGTATAAGAATTACATTTTAGTTTGTCACTGAGGCCGATGATTGAAATTTTCCCCAAAAGAGTTCAAGGGGAGACACGTATGATGGTGTCATGTTTTAGGGATGGGTTGGTGAAACTGAGGCAACAATGCACACAAACAATATAGGTTGTGCTGTTGGTACTTTGGTTTGCCAACTCCATCTCTGAAACAAATTAGAGGCCATAAATTTATTCTCATATGGAACTACATATATGATCCTTGAATTTTTTCTGATCTTTTAATGATTGGTATGATGCATATGTATATGAATGGTTTTGATCATAAGTATTTTTAACATGTACCTGAAGATTAATTATTTGGTTTTTTATTTATAATTACAATATCTAGGCTTATTTTTGTACCTGACTATGTATATCCTTGAATAATGTTTTGTACGATTACATTTCAATTTCTTATTGTGGCTAGTGATTCAAATTTGTCCCAAAAGAGAGGTAGACACATTGGTGTCAGATTTTTTCAGGGATGAGTTAGTGAACCTGGGGTGATGTACAAGAACAATAAAGGTTGTACAATTGTTACTTGATTCACCTACTCCATCCCTGAAGAAACTTATGAGGCCACAATCTGTATTCTACATACACTCTGATGCAACTATTTGTCATTGTGTTGAGATGAAATGATATATGAACCGATCAAACTATTGTTGAGATTATTTATCTTTGATATCCACGGATATATTATCTTACATATACATGTTGTTAATTCTTGAGTTGTAATACAATTCAATCATATGTATGAGTTCTAAGCTATGTTCTTAAAAATTAACAGGAGGATGATGATGAAGTGGACGATAGCAAGGTATCTAGGGACAACAAGAGCCGCTACGTGCTGAGGCGGTTACGGTGTGGGCTAATCCATTTTCACCGTAGGGGAGACTGTTTTGCTCATTCTGTGGTAGAGCAATCAATGTGGACCTCGATAGCATGATCCAGCACGCGGTGGGCGTTGGCAGAGACGGAGGAAGAAGCCATAGGCTGATTACCTTGGTGCGGCATGCAGCCTTCGGAAAATTCCTCCGGGAGTATGTCAGGACTGGCCTGTATCCCATCGACTAGGTTGTCGCTGCCTCCTACTGATATGCCCCTGCCCTGCTAGGCGTCTTCGTGTCCCGGCCTCCTGCTGTCGCCCCTGCTTTTATTTTGTTTTAGTTAATTATTACCTGTGTGTGGCATGTAAGAGAATATATCCATGGTGTCTCTGGTGAACCTTCTATATTAATATACTCCTTTATATGGAGTGCCTTAAAAATTTTAGTGTTCAGTTATATTACTGATCATGCTCATGCACACTACAAAATATTTCTAGTGCTCGATTATATTATAATTGTCAACGAATACATCAACAAGTTAAATTGGTCGAAATTTTGTATTGAAGTAACTAAATGATCTCACATCGGCGGTGCATGTTGGCAAAAGCCGAAGGCATCAGCCGAAGACCTTGGAGCGGCACGCAGTCTTCAGCAAATTCCTTGTAGGTTCAACAACGGGTTGCCGCCGCCCTGCTCCGAATTCTCTTATAGGTACAACATGACAGAACTTGAGCTACCACAGAGACCTCGGCAGAGGTGGCAGAATTGGTGCGGGTGCAACCACGGCGACGGCGAGCTTGGATTCTAGAGGAGGAAAACAGAACCGAGCATGGTCGACACGGTGAGAGATCTCACCAGGAACCAATTCTCGTCCCCGTACCATGCCATGGATGCGTCCATGGTGAGGGCGAGCTCCGACTCGGGATGGGGAGGAGAGCGGGGCCAAGGTTCGTCACGTCCCAGCTCTGCGCTATGGTCGCAACCACAGATTGCCACTCCGGGAAAGAAGAAGATGCGTAATGGATGCAGCCGCCTATGCTGCAAGCCTACAGGGAGGAGAGTTGGGCCGAGCAGGTTCGTCCACGTCCCAGCTCCGGGCCATGGCTGCGACGCCCCACAGATTGCCGCTCCGGGGAAGAAGAATATGCGTAATGGATGCAGGCACCAACGTTGCAAGCCTAATTGACACCTAAGCGACTGGAGCGACTAACGGTGAGAACTGACAGGGGGCCCAACTTGACGGCCGTTAGCCTGATATTTTGTATTGAAACGTAAAGTTGAATTCGTGTCGAAAAAGACCCTCTCGGTATTTGGCACACCAACTGTAGTCATCCCGGATGATTTCAGGGAACTTGGGTACCGCATTGCCTGGGCGCCCCAACTTTCAGGCCGCAAAATGATATTCTCATCACAAGGGAAGTAAGCTCGGGTATAGAGATAACCGAGGCATGCGGAGACGAATATGTATTCCTCTATACCCTTACAAGTAAGGTATGTCACGTTAGAGAGGTGTGGGATTCCATGAAGGACTTCCCAACGCCACGAAGGCTCACCTTCTTCTCCGAGTCTATCCCATGAAGGAATAGGCCCTTTCCTTATGGCTAGCTTTTCCTCCGCTCCGGAGATGGCAAGCTCCACAACCACTTCACAAGCTCCACGAAGGAGAAGCCCGGGTCTCTTCACAATCTTCCACGAAGAGGACACCACGACACCAACCGCCAAGCCAACTAGGAGGTCACCCTCCAAGAGCAACAAGCTCAGGGTCTCTCACTAGAACAAACTGTAGTGGAGAGCTCAACACTTATGCAAGAATGCAAAGCAAGAACACCAAGGGCGTTCAAATCCCTCATTCTCAAATCCCACCAAAACACCAAGTGCTAGGGAGGAATAAGAGAGGAAGAACAATGGTGGAAATCAACAAATGACTTCAAGATCTAGATCCAATGGGTTCCCCTTGCTTAGAGGAGGAATTGATTGGTGGGGATTGTAGATCTAGATCTCCTCTTCCAAAGCCCTCAAAAAGATGCAAGAATCATAGGAGGGAAGGGGGAGGGGGCAAGCTCAAGAGGGTCAACAATGGAGGTCAATTTTGAGCTCAAGAACACCCAAAAACGTTGGGGGAAGAACCCCCTTTTATAGGGAAAAGCAAATATGGTCGTTGGAGAGGAAACGGCGAAAACTCGGTTTCAAAGTCAGTTGGACCGGCCCTAGAACCGGGAAACTCGGTCCCCAGGCCGGAGGACCGGCCTACAAACCGGAATATCTCTGTTTACCAACTCGGAATAGACTCGGTCACGAAAACCGGAAAATCCGTTCTGAGATCCGGTTTTCCGGCGCTGACACCAGACCACCCGGTCTAGGAGCCGGTTGGACCGGATCCACAACCGGCATGAAACAGACTTCACGAAAAACGCAATAACTTTTGCATCCAGACTCCGATTTTGATGATCTTGGGCTTGTTTTGACGAGGACAACAAGCTCTGCAATATGGTGCATGGAAACATCATATTCCAACAAAGGAGGGTAGAACCAAATGAAGAAAGGTATGAATCCTCCCTATGAGAAGAACCGATAAAACCTTCAAACTCTAAAACGCCATAGAAGATGCATACGAATTCCGTTTTCGATGAACTTGGGCTTGTTGAATAGTTAGCAACAAGCTCAAGAACCTCATATGGAGAAACACCAAGAAGCGACAAAATAAGAAGATGCAAAGTATGCAAAGGATTGAGCTCCCTAAGACAATGTGATCAAGTTAACCAACCGAAAGCCCCTCTTGATAGTGCGGCTATCTATCCTATAACCCGGTCTCCCAACAACCACCTTGAGACCCGTAAAAGGAAAACCTATCAAGGCCATACCTTTTCCTTGCGCATCCCGCTTGATCTTGATGACAACGCTTCAAGCTCCATCCAAGCCGGAATGCATCACTTGATCATTGTTGCTTTGTGAAGACTCATAATTTGCTCCCCCATACACCACTATGGGATTGCTTCATTAAGACACATCTTCACAAATCCATTATCACCAATAAGAACGGCAAGCTTCAAGTAAATGATATTCTCGAGATGCTTATCTTGAACTTGCCCTCCCTTGATGATGACCACCACTTGATGGCATCCTCTCATGGGCTATATGAGATCTTCACTTTTGAAGCATGCCCATGGAAAGATACCTATCCCATATAGAAAACGCAAAGGCACATATATAATGGGTTAGTTCATGATGCATAAATGACAAGGCTTACCATACCACAAGATCCATGTGGTACATTCTTTATGCTTCATGTGTTAACCAACTTGAAATCACTCTTCGCTCTTTGTATTGGTCAACCAAGTATCTTCTCATGCTCCATCTCAATATCTTGAGGTACATAAAGAATTCTTCATTTTATTACATGCTCTAAATATTAGTCAACCATAGCTCAACTAATGAGGCTATCATGACACCAACTTAGAGCCATATCTTGAATTCTTCTATTGAGATCGCACTCTCAAGATCTTGAACATATCATATTCTTCTCTTCAATTCGATGATCTTGATGACAATCAAGGTATATCTTTATCTTCATGGCATCCATACTTGAATCCAACATATGGACTACAAGCATGACGTATGGAATATTCCTTCATATGAAACTCAATGAAAACATTAGTCCCATAGGGATTGTCATTAATCACCAAAACCACACATAGGGGCAATTACCCTTTCAATCTCCCCCATTTTGGTAATTGATGACAATCACAACAAGAGGGTTTATATAATGAATATTAGAAACAAGTATGCAACTTATCCGAGAATAAGTTGTATATAAGAGGTTGTATTTGACATGGTTAAGTAACAAAAAGATACTAGCCCATATCAAAACTGATTCTACTCACACAAACTACAACTAACGCATGAGATGTGAGTAGAACCAACATATATAGAGCAAACTCCCCCACAATATATGCATGTGTGATGAACTTGAATTTCATTGCATTGTCAAGCATGACCTTTGGGAGAGTTTACACTATATATTCAACCATGCAAAACATAATAAAGATGAAATGCATGAAAGGAAAACACTTAAGAACAAACCAATCTTAAGTAGAAAACCATTTCCCTTAAAACCCTCTAAACTTCTCCCCCATTGACAACAAGTGCCAAACTGGATGACAAAGTTAGAAGGCCAATATAGTTCAAGTTCCTCTCAAGGTGTGAATTTCTCATATTATGAGTGAAATCATATGCACATATCCAATGACGAATACTTGGAGGAAATCAACTATATTGAGGATCAAATATTTCTAAAAGGTTAACAAGGTGAAGAAACTTCAACAGATGAAGCAAGCAATCAAAAGATCCAAATAATCAAATGGAAAAATAGTGCTCTAATGAAATAAGGAAGCTCCCCAAGGTTTGTGCATAAAATAGTCGTTTCATTTGAATACAATATGCACAAACATGGAATCCTCACTCCCTCTATATCATTTAGAACACAACCAAGATACAAGGGGTATAGATATAAATCAATACACTTGTCAAGACAAGCTTAAGTCCAAAATAAACCAAATATGAGATATGAGTGTGTGAAGATGCAATAAAAGTAGACCGAGCACTCACAAATCAAGACCTTACCAATACCATTAAAAACCAAGAGGATAATAGAGATGGTTGGCAAAGAGTGAGGATATTAACACTCTTGTGTATATAAGTTTCTGAGTGGATAAGGCATGAGAATAATCCATAAAGAAACATCCACACATAAGAGGTTAATAAAAATAAGAATACAAGATATCCAAGAGGAAGAAATAACATATACCAAAAAGGATATTTTGCGTAAGTGCATATATAGCCCATGGATCTATTTTCTCTTATGATATATCAATGAACTTCACCAAAAAAAACCTCAAAAACATCACAACTAACACTAAGGGAACTAGTGCTAGTTGGGATATTTTGAGAAAGGCAACAAGTATAAAAAGGAAGGATTCAATGCAATTTTAACAATATTGCACATGAGAGTACCCTGAGGAATTGATATGCAATAAATTTCTAGAAGGAATATTTGGAATTAGTGAATCATGAACATGCTTTTATATGCTCCCCAAAATATGCGTCATCTCAAATTACTCACATAAGCAATAAGGATAGAGAAATATTTCAAAGATCCTTGCAAGAACCACAACATTTACAAACAAATAAATTCATGCCAAGATGTAACCTACAAGAGATTGGATGGAAGAATAGTATGCATGAATAAGATACTTGTTACCGAGATAGCAATCATATGATGTAGTAGATAACAATTCTTCGATCATCCTAGCTTGGCTCCAATTATCATGTGGTGACAACACCTTCCTTATAGATAATACAAGCATCCATTGCACCTCCAATGTACCTAAAACAACATTCAAGTACATCTTGGTCCCCAAACTTATTGGGTCCAAAGAGGTTAGACTACCGACAACACATAGGACATACTCCATAAAAATATGTGCATATTTAGAGATGAAATTTGAATTTCATGCACATCATAGCCGTTTAAGGATTTCATGGAGTATACCCTATATATTGTATCAAAGAAAGCAAAACATGATATAAGATATACATTTAGTAAACATGCATGCACCTGACTTTCAAGAACCAACGAAGATATAATTAGGACAAAACACCAAAATATTCAAGAAGGCATACAAGGTGTGACAAAACACATTTGTTGTCCAAACAATATGAAAGAATCAAATCAACACAAGATTTGGTCAACAAAGTTCAACAAATGAACCAAGCAAAAACTATTGAGCATAAAAGATGAGATAAAAACACAAATTCTCAAATATTTATCTCATTCAAGCAAATAACATAGAGAAGAAAGAATGAGATAACAAACTCCCAAAAGAGCAAGGTTTCAACAAATAAACCAAACCCTTAACACTTTTCACAATGGCACAAGGTTCCGAGAAGAAAAGGTTTGTCTTCCACTAAAAGCACATTTGATAATAATCAAAAACACCATCAAAGAGATGTTAAAAAGCCAAGGAAGACAATGGGAGCCAAAAAAAATTTGGAAAGAAAAAGGCAATAGGAGGTGAAATCCAAGGTGAAGATGATCCACAAATGCTACACACCCAAGTATATCAATTGTCAAAGACAATGAGTGTATTGGAATTTATTTCCGGTGGTATATTGCACGGATATTAAAGATAAATCTTCACAATAAAAAGCATAGGATAGGAATAAAAAGATTAAGCACTATGCAAAGATAGAGATTCTTGATAGCTTCAACTAGTCATACAATCATGCAAAACAATGATTAGAATAACTTGAAGAAAATGGTCTCCCAAATAAGATATAGAGATATGCATTTGAGGAAGGCCACACCAAGAATTTCTTACTCAAGCAAAGACCGAAAAGACGAGCAATAAAAGCTTCTAACAAAAATTAGGACCTTGTTTGAGCTAACATGCCACCTATATACAAGATAATCAACAATATCAAATCTAAGTGGCACCACCTCATATGTTCACATTTCCTAGGATTGTGATATACAAAGGAAGGATATTACTCCCCCATAATGTGATACTCATTTTTCTTAAAGAGGAAAACAACCTCAACTAGAGATAATTAATGGACATTTAGAATTTGAATTTATCATGAGTATGACACACCACATAGTGACTAGATAAGCTTGCAATATCAATACTAAGTGGTAGTACTCATGTACACACATTTTAAGGTTTGAGATATGCGTGAGGAATATCACTCTCCAAAATGGTATGTTCCATTAATCACTCGAAAAGAGCCAAAAAGATATCATCAAGATGCATTAGAGGCTCAAAGCAAAACACACAAGTAAATGATGTGCCAAACACATAGACATACTTGAATACACAAAATAAGCAAGCGTGAGGCACAACAAATACAAACACATACTTGGTACAAAACCAAAGCATGTAAAGGGGCAAGTAACTTACAATATAAAAGAGTTAAGTTCGAGTTGCCGCAAAGAGGCGCATTGGGTATATGGTAGGGAGATGATAATCCTTATAACTTGGCTTGATTAAATATAGTGTATGAAGATCCCTTAATTCTTCATGAGTTAGCCAAGTCTCCAATGCCCTCCAAAAACACCTATTGATCAAGTTTGAGCTTGTTGGTCCCCAACCAAGTTGGGTCCTAAGAGGTTAGTCACAATAGGCTTGGCAACCCAAATGGTTCATTTCTTGACACCACTTTGAGTTCCAACAAACTTGGCCAACACATTGCCATCCTTATCCTTCCCAAGAGAATAATAATCATCAACAATGATAGGGTTAGATAAGGTACCATTTGAACATGAAGAGGCCAAGTGCCCCTTCTCACGGCATATGTAGCAACAAGTTCTCCCCTTTCTATTCTTTATTGATTTCTTGTCTTGGGGAGCCTTATCTTGATTCTTCTTGGGAAGTGGCCTAGCTTCAACTTGAGGTTGAGATTGGGCTTGACCTTAACCTTGTGGCCGCTTCCCTTGTTGCTTCTCATTCAAGTGCTTTTTCTTCAATGGAAAAGATCTTACATGATGTCCTACAACCTTGCACTTGAAGCAAATAATCTTGGCCGAATCCTTGACTTGGTCTTGGCCCTTATTCTTGTTGCTCTTGGACTTTTTCTTGTTATTAGAGTTGAATCCAAGTCCACGTTTATCATTGGGGTATTTTTGCACACTCCAAATATTATCGAGTGTGGATTTGCATTCATGACTCTTTTCAAGTCTTTCTTCAAAGAAGTGACTTGGGCCTTGAGCTCTTTGATTTCCTCTACATGGTTAGTAGAAATAGAGGTACTAGAGGAAGTAGAAGCTTCATTGTTACAGAAACAAGGCAAAGCAAGTAATCCAACGCAAGGTTTATCACTAGTATGACTAGAAGGATCACTAGGTGACGAGGGTTTAACTCATCAATGCCCATTGTTATGGACTTGGGTTTTGGAGAAGGAGGGAGCGCTGGAGACATCTATCGGCTAGCAAACAAGCACACAGGGGACTCAAAGATTTACCCAGGTTCGGGCCTCGTAGAGGTCCCTACTCCTGCTTGTCTACTCGTGGAATTATCAAAGGAATCGAAGATTACAATGGTGCGCAGTTGCAATCTGGCGAGGGTTGTGGAAACTAGGGTTGTGTGTGTCCTCCTCGCTGCCCCATCCTAGCCTTTATATAGATAGGCTAGGTCTCGGGTAGCAGGTCGAGTCGGTTACATGTTAGGGTTTTCCCCTTTTAACTTTCTATTTTTAGCTTCTTCTTGTTCTTCAAGCAATCGAGAGTCCGTAGGTAACTCGAGTTCTTCATTTGGGCCCTGGCGACACCGTGGGTCTCTACGTATTCAGGCCGTATATACCAAGCTCGAGTACCTGTAGGGTATACCCATGTCAGTAGCCCCTGAGTGTCTAGTGGAATCGCAGATTCGACTGGAGACTTTATGAAGCCTTTCGAGTGCATGACTGAGTATGTTTTTCGACTTCTCTGTTTATGTCATAGGGATTGTTGATGTGCGTGCCTGATTTAACCGATGTACCGGTATCAGTTAACTACCTTAGGGTAAAACAACGCCATCTACTCAAACTCGAGTCCCCGGACTCGAATCTGGAAAAATGCTGGTGTAATTCGACTCAAGCCGCGGAGGTCTTACAGGAGTCGAATTCCAGTATATGGGTGTGAGCACTCGATGCGTCCGTCAAGGCATGTTCATCGTACCTGTAGGCACGGATATATTTCTGGTAGTGCGTAGCAGATGCGTTGTTAGGCCTTATTCAGGTCTTATCTTCACGCTGTAAATGTGGCATCCGAATTTTATCATCACGGAGATGATTCGGTTAACCTAGGAGACGCAGTCTCTTTGTAGGGAAAAATTATGAGGCGGTGTTGCCATAAACTTCAAGTGTGGATGTTGTCAACACACAGTACTTTGTACAAATAAGCATAGGGTGCGTGACCAGCGCTCCCTATGGGAGTAGCCCCCGAGTGCCTGGTTGAGTCGAAGACTCAGGCAGGGACTAAAAAACTTGTGCGACTGCTGTCGTCTTTTGTTTGCTTGTTTCAGTCGAATTTGCTTCCGGCGCTCCCTATGGGAGTAACCCATGTCCATAGTTGAACCATGTTTCGAGTGGATGGGTTTGCCTTGATTGTCCATGTTCCTGCAAAAGAAGAAGAAAAAATCATAGGGTGCACGACCAGCGCTCCCTATGGGAGTAGCCCCCGAGTGCTTGGTGGAGTCGAGGACTCGAGCAAGGACTAAAGTAGTCGAAGTCTTCTGCTGCGTAGTTTTGATGACGTCAGTGCTGACGATTTCATGACCTTAGTTGCCCGCATGAGCGAGTTTGATGGGACATGACGAGTGGTGGGTCCCACTTCCTGACTTTGATTTGACCGGGCGTGCGTAATCTTATTTTAACTGCGCCTCCTCGATTTCTACGCGTAATGGGAGTAGTGGGGGGACGGTTCGCGTTTCCGCTCCTCCACGTGTCTAGCACGATGATCGCCACGCGTCCAGTAGGGTTTTTCTGAGCCGTTCGATTGCATCTTCCAGGGGTCAAGTAGTGACGCTGCGACGGTAAAATTCACATCTGCTTTCGTTCGTCCTTTGCCTTCATCGCCATTGCCGCTGCTCCTCTACTTTCTTTGCGCTCTTGTCTTCCATGGTTCTAGACCATCTCCGCACATTTCCTAACTACTTCCTTCGGTCGCATCGCCGCTGTCGTGGTGGTGTCACGGCAGATGTCATGGATAGGCTAAAGGTGGGGATTAAATGCACTAGGGGAATCCAGGGAGGGATAGTGTGGTGATTCCACACACGGTAGCTTTGTATTCGATTCACTTCCAAGACTTACAAATGCTCCTAGAGCTGTATTGGGGAGAGGAGGAAGAAGAACTCTCTTACTCTCACCGCTAGCAAAACGTAACTCTCTAGGACACAACCAAGTCCAGACCAATCGACCCCTTCTGCAGAGGCCCTAGCCCTCCTTATATAGGGGGGGCTAGGTCTCCACTTAGGGAATACGTGGAGGCATATTCCAGGGAATATGCCCTTCCCAAAATAGTAAGCCAACCGGGTCACTTTTGCCCCGCGTCATCCATGTAGAGGCTACATGAGCCTCTGCGGCGCCTGCGTCATCCGACATTGGCATCGTCACCTTTGTCGGCCATGCCTCGGTGTTCCTACCTCTGCCTGCTTCGCTCACGCTCTGCGTACAGTGGTCACCTTTGACCAGCGAGATACCTTCCTTCTCTTACAAGCTTGATATGACCCGGATCGTACATAGTTGATCCAGCCACACCTGTTCCTGCATACAAGTTAGATACATCTTACCGACATACGACATAAGTCCGTTGAGACCAAATTAGGTGGATGTCCCCTGGTCTGGGTTACTCCGTGATCCGGCCTGCCTTGAGGTGACTTGGCCAGCACTTGCTTTGACCTTGCCGTACCTCTGCTAACTAGGCCTTTATACCCCGGCGTGACCCTACCCAGGGGTATCCCCCCAACATTAGTCCCCGAAGCTGGTGCAGTCTTAGCTGCCTTAGCCGCTAAGGCCACAGCAGGTTCAATCTTACTGAGTTCCTTGCTCCTTCTCCGAGTTACCTCATAATCCGGATTCCATTCGTTTATTTTCCCTTGGCACATTCCAAGTTTTTACTTGCTGGCCGGGTTACCTCGTACTCATCCGGGTCATTCTTCCTTCTCACGTACGCTTCCCCACGTGGAGGCTAATCATTACTTTGCCTCATTTTAAGGGCCTGCTACAGTAACCGCCGTAGTTATTGTCAGAAGTTACTGTGGCGTACGTCATGTCATGCCTGCCTCCTCGTTAACTGTATCACAACGTCGCGTCGTAGGATCTGCTGCGCCCTGTGGCCCTTCCTGTGGCTCGTCGCTGATTGGTCAATCCGGATCATACATGGCCACATCGTGTGGCCCGACCGCAAAACACGATCCCACTACCCCCTTAAGGGAGTGGTTAAATAGGGGAGGGGCGCGCCCCTTCGGTCATTTCCCCACTTCCACGCCCCTCTGCCTCTACTTCTTCCTCATCTTCTCCAGGGACCGCGCTGCCACCACCGCATTTGAGTAGCAGTGCCGCCGCCGCACTGCTTCCACGCGCACCAGCGTCGTCGCCACCTCTCCGCATCTCCTCCGCCATGGGTCCCCGCCAGTCCAGGCCACTGCCTCCCACTGCCGCTAGCGCAAGTGAGGGGAGTGACCTTGAGATGACTGAGGAGGAACTCACCGTCACCGAGCAGGAGATGGAGGAGGACGCGGCGAATGCCGACCGCGGTGCGTGGGCCGGATCCTGGGTCTGCCAGGATGACCTGGATTGGCTCTACCGCACCAGGCGCATCCCGGAGGGTGTCGCCGCACGCCTCGCTTCCGCCGAGCTTGCCCCCTCACCCAATCCAGGTGATTATGTGGTGTTTGTATCTCACTTCCAACGCGGATTTGGTCTCCCAGTTAGTGATTTCTTGCACGACTGGCTAAATACATATGAGCTTCAGCCGCACCATCTTTCGGCTAATGCCATCACATCTCTCTCCGCCTTTGCCTCCACCATCGAAGGTTACGCCGGACTATGGCCCACGAAGGAGCTCTGGATCCGGTTCTTTGGCCTTCGCCGGAATGTGATTCCGAACATTGATCTTAATCCGGAGGACAAACAGCTCACGCAGTTCGGCGCTACGTCAATCTCTCCCCGGAAGCAGTCCATCTTCCCCCGAGTCACGGGACTTGACTCTTGCAAGGGATGGGCCTGGACCTTCTTCTATGTCTGGAACAGCACCTCCGAAGATTTGATCCGGCTGCGCCCCTATACTCCGGATCCTCCTAACACAGATTTATGGGACAAGGTCCCCAAGAAGCCCACTGTCTTGGCGAACCAAGTCACCAAGCGGTTTCAGGAGTTGAAGGATCTGGGATTGCGCAATGGAGACGCAATGATCACGTTTGTCCGCAACCGGATCTCACCCCTCTAGAAACGCACACATAAGCTCTGTCACATGAGCTGGGGCCGCGACCCCAACCGGACCTCCTCGTTCGAATTAAGCAACACCAAGATCTACCGCCGGGTCAAGGCCCTCTTCACCACCCACAAGGACTTTTCTTCTGAGTGGACGTGGGGGTTTGAACACTTCTGCCGAGATAGGATTCCTCCTGCGGTAAGTCTCGTGCCCCAAACTCTTTTCGAATTAAATTGCATGTCGGTCCTTGTTGTAGGTTTAATATTGTTGCCTTTTCTTTCCCTTAGATGTTTCTTCATCAAACCATCGAGGATGGCACCGAGCCTTCTCTCAAATGGGCGCCCGATCGCGATACCTCGGACGAGGAGGAGCCGGATCAGGAGATGTTCCTGCCTATGGCGGATGCGACCAAGTGACCCACCGGTAAACTCTCTTCCATTAGAGATTGGCCCGACGATGAAGATGATTCGGATGTTGAGGTGATGGAGGCATTTGACGCTGTCCCCCTTTTTTATGCTTTTCCGGCATCAGCTAACCCCGGTGGGCAGATCCATGAAGATCCTCCCCTTGCCGTGGGTGATCCTGTCTCGGTCGCACCGAAGAAGAAGAGGCGAGCTGCACCCGCATCTTCCTCTGGACCTTCTCAGCCAGCTAAAAGGCGAAAGAAGTCCGGGGACAAAACTGCCACCAGGCCTACAACCAAAGCCACAGCCCGGAGGGCCCGGAAGCCAAAAGAGCCTCTGACCTCGGATGAGTAAGCCACTTCACCCTTTGCTATTTATTTGTTCTTCCTTTGTCATAGTTTCTCATCATTTATGATTCGATTCGGCAAGGCTGTGGTAGAGGTTCCCTAGAGCGGATCGGGTATTGCTTCACCGTTCCGGCATAGCCCTTCTCCCCCTCGTGGCGACGATTCACGCCCATTGAGCCCTATTCAGGAGGGTTCAACGGCTGCTCCGGGTTCCAGCCCACTTCGTCAAGAAGAGGGCAACCTCGGAGCGGGGGAAACTGGCTCTGTTGAGGTAGCAGCAACTACCAATTCGGCTCCACCGCAACCAGCTTCGTCCGAGGTACCCACAGTTCCTCTGTCAAAAGGAAAATCTGCACCAGCACCATCGTCGGTTCTAGCACCAGCAGCTACAACAAAGGCACCAAGCCCCTCCGCCTCGTCCGAGTCTTCCAAGGCTCGGCGAGAAGACATCAGCAGCACCAAGGGAAGCACCAAGGCAGCTCCCAAGGGCAAATCCGTTGCAGCAACTTCCACCTCATAGCAGCAACCCAAGGGCAAGAAGGCTCCTGACGTCGCCAAGGCAACATCCGTTGAGACTGGACAGCGCACACTTGCATCAATGCTCACAAAAAAGACTCTACCGCCGAAGGATGCCCCTGCCGAGCCATCTGATATGCAACTTGTTTTGCACACCAGTCCGGCCCTTGCCCAGGTTGAGAGGAGGGAAGCTCATGCTAAGGGTCTGGTTGCACCCCACATGCTCAGCGGCGAACGATATCCTTCGACCTTAATCGAGTTTGTGAACAACTGGAACAAGGCGGAGTTCGTCCATAATGACGATCTCCCGGAGAAGTTCGGTCCCACCGAATTTGCTGCGCAGATGAATACCGCTGCCAAGGCAATCAACCTTGCGGGTCGGATGATGGAGGTGTGTTACTTCACCTTTTCCTTAGCATGCAGAAGATATTAGTGATATAACCATTAGTCCCCGAGCCTCTGGGGGAGTAACTTGTTACTCGGCCGGATGCTCCTTAGAGAACTAGCGTAGCTCCTTAGAAACTTTGGACATGCATACACCTAGAGCCGGGTTAAGTTCCACTTGGCCTGGATTTTGTACACTTCGAATATGCACACACCTAGAGTCGGGTTAAGTTCCACTTAGCCCAGATTTTGTACACTTCGAATATGCACACCTAGAGCTGGGTTAAGTTCCACTTGGCCCGGATTCTGTACACTTCGAATATGCACACTCCTAGAGCCGGGTTAAGTTCCACTTGGCCCGGATTTTGTACATTTCGAATATGCACACACCTAGAGCCGGGTTCAGTTCCACTTGGCCCGGATTTTGTACACTTCGAATATGCACACACCTAGAGCCGGGTTAAGTTCCACTTGGCCTGGATTTTGTACGCTTCGAATATGCACACACCTAGAGTCGGGTTAAGTTCCACTTGGCCCGGATTTTGTACACTTCGAATATGCACAAGACTAAGCTGTCCATTTTTTCTCTTTCAGGTGACCACCAATCGTCGGAGCGTTGAATTTCAGCGTCTCCTTGATACTCACAAGATGCTGCGCGCAAAGCATAGTGCTCTTCTCATCGACCACGATAAAAGGGGTAAGTTTTCTCCTTGTCAATTTTCTATCTCTCTTCATCTTTTTCCGCCGAACTAATCCCTCATTCGGATTTCGCAGCTGGTGTGGAGGCTGAGAATATCCTTATGAGGAAAAATCTGGACCAGATAAAGGATAAGTTAATATTGCTCCACCTTGCTGTGCTTTCTATCTCCTTTTCTCCTTGGCTCGGAAAATATTCATACCTCGGCTTTGCCGGGTCAACAAACTATTTCAGCCTCTCTTGAAGATAGTGTGCACGTGCCTGACATGATGTTGTATTTTCTCGAACAAGCAGGGCAGCACCAAGCTGAACTCAAGAAGAAAGACAACGAGCTTGCCCTCCTCCGGACCAAAGATGAAGAAATTGCCCGGCTTAAGGCAGATATGAAGAAGCTTAAGGCGTAACACAAATCCGAACTGGAGAAGGCAGGCCAAGACTTTACTGAAGAGAGGGAACGCCTCAATCTCTAGATCGCCAAGGACCAGGATCTTTTCAAGGAGGCCAACGTCAAGCTATAGTCGGCGGATGCTGAACTTGCGCAACTCCGGGAGAGGTGTGATAAGTGCACTAAGGAGCTGACACGGATCCACAGCCACATTGCTCATAAGTTCTTTTCCTTAAACCGGCATGAATCTCTCCGGGTCAACCTCTTGTACTTATTTCACTTGTCTTGTTTTCAGACAAGTTTCTAGAGGCTGATGCCATTGCATCCACTGTTGTTACCAAGTTCCGCCAGCAGAGAGGTACTCCATATGGTTCTGGCGCCATTCCTCTTGATCTGGAGGACCTGCTTGTCAGCTTGTCCTCTAGAGTTGAAATCATGAAGAACCACGGCAAGGATATTCTAAGCGCAGCAGTCCGGGTCTTCAATGCCCTTTGGCCTGGCGAAGACACTCCGGAGGGTTCCGCTGCTCTAATTAACAAGTTGATGGAGTGCGAGGCCCAGCTAGACCTCTGGAGGGAATCCGCCAGACGTGCCGGAGCTGAGACCGTTCTCCACTATGTGCTCACATGGTACGAGAAAATTAATCTCGATCTTCTCGAGCGCATGCGTACCGGGTCAAGGTGGTCCACCAATCTGGATTGTGTAGCTCGTCGCAAGGCTTGCGCCCATAACCTCATTCAATATGCCCCATCCATCAATGGAATGAGGGACCAGGCTTTCTCGATGCCGTTGACGATGAATACGTCGAAGATGGTTCAGGCGAAGATGATGAGAGCGAAGCCTCAGATGTCGAAAAAGATCAAGATGAAGCTGAAGCCGAGGCTAGAGTTGCACCTGCTAGCGCCAAATTACCTACACCTGCTGCTCCTTGAGCGAAAAAACTTTGAAATTTATCAGATCCCCGGTATGCCGGGTGCAATTGTATCTAAGCACATCAGTTATATTTTGCTACTAAGTTTTTATGCCGGATTAACTTGGGCGTAGTCCCCGAGTTTCATTTTCTTATTCCTCCAATTTCTTGGCTCGGCTCGTGTCTACCTTGATTCGGTTTTATGACTTACGAGTCCGAGTTTCAAAAATTGACTTAACAATACTTGAAAACTTTAGGATTAGCTCAAAATAATTCAGCGTAATAAATTTAAAGTAAGCACAAGGTTAGTCCGAAAAACAAACGCCGGCTCGATTAAGTTTCTTTACTTAGTCGTTTTTGATGTGCTATGCAATTCCAAACTTCTTCTCTTGCTTGCCATGAAGCCATATCTTGTTGGACAGCAGCAAGTCGAAGAGTTAGGTTTTTGTTGCTCACACACTACTAATCCGTCTTAAGTAGAAGCAACTTACGCCAGCCGACATATAAATAGAAGATACAGAAGACAACCAATATTATTAAGGCAGACCCCGAGTTACTGCTCGAGGTGCCAAGATTTCATTGATAAGCTCATTACCGGCATACATACCGACATATGAGAGACTCGGATACATACACTTCTCTGCTAAGTGTAGAAAGGACGAAGTAGAGCTACATTCCATGGACGTTTGGATTCCTCGCTGGACCTGTCCACCTTGTTCTTCTCCTGTGGTTTTGCATTGATAAGATAATAGGAATAATTGTGCAATGCTTTGCCCAGGGTCATATCAAGCTTGTAAGAGAAGGAAGGTATCTCGCTGGTCAAAGGTGACCACTGTACGCAGAGCGTGAGCGAAGCGGGCAGAGGCAGGACCACTGAGGCGTGGCCGACAAAGGTGACGATGCTAATGTCGGATGATACCAAGTTAGGTGGACGTCCCCTGATCTGGGTTACTCCGTGATCCGGCCTGCCTTGAGGTGACTCGGACAGCACTTGCTTTGACCTTGCCGTACCTCTGCTAACTAGGCCTTTATACCCCAGCGTGACCCTACCCAGGGGTATCCCCCCAACAGCCGCCGCGTAATGGGGAAGAAAAAAGGAGGTGCTGCGGCCGATCCTGTGGCTACCGCTGCTGCGGTGAAGAAGAAAGGCGGCTCCGCCGCTGCGGGCACCAGCACCACTGTCGGGGGAAAGAAGAAAGGGCACGGGCACCCGCGTCACGAATGGCGCATGGCGTCCATCCGTCACCAAGTCATCTAATCTTCGTCTTCTTCGCCAAGACGGAGTGCTGTCCGCCACAGTCGTCGACGCGCGTGTCCCCGGCAGCGAGGTAATCCCCTCTCCTCCTGCCGGTTTTCGAGTGATGTTCCTAGCGTTCATCATTCGCGGCCTCTCTTTGCCCCTGGATCCTTTCTTCAGGGGCCTTCTTTGTTTTTACGGGATCCAGCTCCATCAGCTGTCCCCCAACTCCATTCTCCACGTAGCTTGCTACATCACCCTCTGTGAGTGCTGGCTCGGTATCGAGCCGCATTTCGGTCTCTTCAAGCGCCTCTCAAATTGAAATGCCAATCGGCATCTGGTTCTGTAGTCTACGGTGTAGGCGGCTGCGGAATCCATGTCGATCAATCTGCCACTTACTTCGACATCAAGCTGGTGATGTCCATCCAAGGGTGGAGGGACAAGTGGTTCTACGTCCACGACGAGAAGGCTGACGGAGAACACTTCGGACTCGCACCCTTCAACCCCGCGACACCGTGCTAGAGGAGGCACTCCTGGAAGAATGTTGTCATGCCTGGCGAGTCCGTGGAGACAGATGTGCTATACGAGCGCGTCTGCGACCTCGAGAGTCGCATAGGCAAAGAGGAGGGAGGCTGCACCCTCATTCGCATGTGGCTGTGCCGTCGCGTCCAGCCCCTGCAAGCTAGAGTCCATCCCATGTTTTAGTGGGCTGGTGCTGACGATGTCACTCGCGTGTCTGCCGATGGCATGTCTGCGAGTGAGGTAGATAAAAGGGTTCGACTGGTCACCAAGTACACCGTCAAGGATGTGCTCCCTAGTGAACTAGTCGTTCCTCCTTTCGATGCTGCTAATCCTCCCCCTGAGGTATAGTTGTGCTACGCAGTAGCTTAGCTTGTTGATTGCTCTTTGCTGTTTCTTTAATTTTGTGCTAATTTGTGATCTGTATGTAGGATTGGGCGGTGTCACCTTGTATGCCTCCTCTTCCTGAGGGGGTTATCCCTCGCGAAGCTTTGGAAGAGGACGAGTCGGAGTCGACCGTCCCATCTGATGTGGAGGAGGAAGCCCCCGAGTCAGGTAGTCCGGATACTCACAAGCGCTCGCGCAGCAAGGATTCCGATGCGTCGTATCCTTCTACTCCGGAAGGTGCAGGCGTTGGTGCGGAGTCACCGATCCCTGCTATTCCTGTGTGTGCCGTGGCGCCCTCTTCTCGCAAGAAGATGCGACTGCCAAAGGAGTCCTCGTTAGAGTCGGGGAAAGGAGCCAACCTTTGACTTATATAAGTTTGATTGGTAAGCATTTGAATCCTCCTTTTTTGGTTATTTGTTGCAGTTGCCTTTTCTTGATGTTGACTTGATCTTGCAGTCAGCCGGCGTCGTCGTCTTCTAGCGACGTCTAATTTTTGAAATAATCTGGAGTCGCGACCTCCAGAGCCGAGACAGAGGTTGGGCGTGCTCCTTCTCCTCCATTGGCGGCCCACTCCGGGCACAATTCATCAAGCTCTCCCCATGATGGGGAGCGTCGGATGGTTGCCCGGATGATTGCTCACCAGTCGACTTCGGAGTCACTGGAGGATCATGGGAGTGTAGCATCTCTTCTTCTCGTGCTACAGTTAATTTTTCCTATGGCATTTGTTTATCTTTGTTGTTTTCGTTTTTGCGATAGCTCCTTGTGAAGGAAGCCACCCACTTGGCGGAGCAGGTGCTTGCGATGGCTCGCCAACATGCCATGCTGGATACACGCTATCGCGTGGTGGAAAGTAAGTGCCATTTACTTCTTCTTATACTGCCTTGCTGTTGTGTAGTCGACTGATATTCTATCCCTATTGTTCTATTTTGCAGATGAACATAATGCTCTTCTTTGCGATGCCACCGCCATGGAAAAGACACTCGCCGCGGCCGTGAAGATCTGCGATGAGGCAATCACGGCGTGTGACGAGGTGCAAAAGCGCGAAGAGGGCTTGCGTGCCTCCATTGCAGCTAGGGAGAAGTTGTTCTAAGAACAACTTTTCTCGATTGCCAAGGCCCTCTCAAGTACCTTGCTTGGATATCTTTGTCATTCGTTTGTTCGATTTTATCGCTGGTGGTAACTTTCGTGCCCTATGCGTGGGTTTATGTACAGATGCAGGCAATTTGAGCTTCGATCCTCAGACCCTCCATCGTGATGATGCCTTGGCGGGTGCACTTTCAGCAGTCGAGGACCGGAGCGCCGCCGTTCAAGATATGCTCTCCAAGGCTAAGGGCGTTCTCAGTCGCCTCCGGGAGGAGCTGATGCCCAAGGCTGAGTTGATCGAGAACATCGATGATCTGGTGGAGTCTCTCGCCGGGGGTGTCCCTGCAAGCTTCAAGAATTCGCTTCGTGCGACTGGCGCGTCAATGTCACTTGCTATGGTGCAGGCCCACGGAGTCGAAGTTGATCCTGCGGCGGTTTCGAGGGCGATGCCCGTAGGCGCGGATGGCCAGCAGGTAGTCTTTGCTCCCGTCGCGACTGCCTGTGGCAAGTATGGGCTGCAGCTGATTAGCACAGTTGCGAAGTACTCTGAGGAGCTGCAACGAGCCAAGAAGGTGGCAAAGGCTGCGGCATCAGGGGCCGGCGGAAAGTCAGTGGCGTCTGATACCGCCACGGACTCGATGAGGCCCCCGAAGCCGTCCAAGTCGAAGAAGCCAGTTGCTCCTCAGTAGCTTTGTAATAGTTGATTAGTTTATGTCCTTTGTCAAGAACATGCATGTTGGCGAGTGTATCTGTTGATACTTTTGCTAATCTTGAATGCACTCGAATCTTTTGTATGTGCATCGCTTTGGTCTTCTTATTTGTGCTTCTTGCTTGGCTTGTGATAGGGCACGTCGAGTGAACCATTGAGGGAACCTCAGGATTCGCCGCCCCTTGGTGATACTTTGGCACCGCCGTGCTCGAGGGTGGATGAGCTGTCTCTGCTCTCGCGACTGCATGATCGCGTGAAGCAGTTGGAGCGTGAATTGCCTGTGCTCCGCGGTAACGCGGATGTATGGAAGTCAAAGGCAGAGAGGGCCGCCGCCCGAGAACAATATCTGTTGGGGGAGATGACGCAGCTGGGCAACCATTTTAAGTGTTAGTTTGCTTACTCTTATATTTTCCTAGTAGTCACTCGCAATTGTGTGTTATCCTCACACTTCCGTTGTTGTTTTGTATAGTTGTCAGCGCTCGCCATCCGCAGGATGAGAAAGATAGGGTTGCCATTCGCATGCATGATCTGACCCAAGAGAAACTTCAGGAGAGTGGACACTTCTTGGTGGATCATGATCGTGCGATCACGCTGGCGTGATGGGTTCGTAGCATGGAAAAACAAAAATTTCCTACCGCAAGAACGAACAAAACCCAGATCTAATCTAGATAAAATCCAAGATCTAATCTATTAGACATGTGCAACGAGATAGATCTGTATTAACCCTTGTAGATCCAGAAACCTTGTGCGAGATCGGATCTCGTGGTTGATGTAGACGATCACTTGTGGATCTCAAGATCGAGTAGATGATCCTTCCGACGCCGCGTTCCGGCAGCGCTTCTGCCGTCGGTCACACGTGCGGAGTCGATGCAGACCTTCCTCTCCCCGTTCCAGCGAGCAGCGGAGGTAGTAGATCTCTCCACGGAATCCCAGCAGCACGATGGCGTGGTGGTGGTGGTGGTGGAGTAGAGAATTCTGCAGGGCTTCTCCTAAGCCTGAGCAGAAGGAAGGAGGAGGAGAGAGGCGGGTAGGGCAAGAGTGGAGGGGCAAGGGGGTGGCGCCTCCACCCCCTATATATAGAGGGAGGGGTGCGGCCTAGGGTTCCCACCCCTAGGCCCACCTCCTAGGGCCGGCCCACAAGGGGGGCTTGGGGGAGTTTCCTTCCCCCCCCCCAAGTTTCCCCTTTTTCTTTCTTGGTTTTCAAGTAAACTCCATAGAAATTTCTAGAACCTTCCGGAACATTCCGAAACCTTCTAGAACCCCCATATAAACACTCCGGGACATTTCCGAACCTAGAAAATGATCTCCATTATATGAATCTTATTCTCCGGACAATTCCGGATCTCCTCGTGATGTCTCAGATCCAATCCGAGACTCCGAACAACATTCGGTCTCCAACGCATATTCCATATCTACCTAAACAGCATCGAACCTTAAGTGTGTCACCCTACGGTTCGTGAATATGCAGACATGATGGAGACACCTCTCCGATCAATAACCATCAGCGGGATCTGGAGATCCATAACGGCTCACACATACTCAACGATGACTTCATGATCGATAGAACCATTAACATACGAAACCAATTCCCTTTGTCACGCGATACTCTACTTATCCGAGGTTTGATCGTCGGTATCTCCATACCTAGTTCTACCTCGTTACTGACAAGTACTCTCTACTTGTTCCATGATATGTCATCCCTTGTGACCTAGTCACATGCTTGCAAGCTAACTAGATGACATTCCACCGAGAGGGCCCAGAGAATATCTATCCGTCATATGGATGGACAAATCCTAATCTTGGTCCATGCGCTTCAACACATACTTTTAGAATACCCAATGACACCTTTATGACCACCCAGTTATGAAGCGGTGTTTGATGTCACCAAAGTACCCATCCGATGATGGTGATTAACATAACCTCATGGTCGAAGGATTAGGTTACTATGCATTTGAAAACTTGTAGCAATACGAACTTAATGACTTGATCTTATGCTACACTTACTACTGGTGTGTGTCCATCACATCATTCTCCTAATGATATAACCTTGTTATTAATGACATCCAATGTCCATGATCAGGAAACCATGATCATCTATTAATCAACAAGCTAGTTCAACAAGAGGCTTACTAGGGACTCTTCTACGTTTACAAAACACACATGTATTAGTGTTTCCTAATGATACAATTACAGCATGGGATGTAAACATTCATCATAAACACAAAGATATAATAATAACCACTTTTATTATTTCCTCTTGGGCATATCTCCAACAGTCTCCCACTTGCACTAGAGTCAATAATCTAGATTACATGGTAATATACCTAACACCCATGGCGTTCTGGTGTTGGTCATGCTTTACCCTAGGGAGAGGTTTAGTCAATAGATCTGCCACATTCAAATCAGTGTGTACTTTGCAAATCTTTATGTCACCATCTTGGACATACTCGCGAATAGCATGGAAACGTAGCTTGATGTGCTTTAGCTTGCTATGTGACCTTGGTTCCTGTGCATTAGCTATGGCACCTGTGTTGTCACAGTAGATGGCCATCGGGTCCAATGCACTAGGAACCACGCCAAGTTCCGTAATGAACTCCTTCATCCATATGGCTTCTTGTGCAGCCTCCGAAGCAGCTATGTATTCCGATTCAGTTGAAGATTTCGCCACAACGCTTTGCTTGGCACTCCTCCAGCTCACTGCAGCACCATTCAAAATAAATACGTATCCAGACTGTGACTTCGAGTCATGTGGATCGGTGTTCCAACTAGCATCAGTGTAACCGTTTACAACAAGCTGTTCATCACCTCCATAAGAAAGAACCATATCCTTAGTCCTATTCAGGTACTTTAGGATATTCTTGACCGCTGTCCAGTGCTCCATTCCAGGATCACTTTGATATCTGCTAGTCAAACTAACAGCATGTGCTATATCCGGTCTTGTACACGGCATGGCATACATGATAGAACCTATTGCCGAGGCATAGGGAATATTATTCATTTTCTCTCTATCTTCTGCCGTAGCTGGACTTTGAGTCTTACTCAAGGTCTTACCTGACAACATGGGCACGAACCCTTTCTTGCTCTCTTCCATTCTAAACTTCTTTAGAACTTTGTCCAAGTATGTACTTTGTGAAAGCGCTATTAGGCGTCTTGATCTATCTCTATAAATCTTGATACCTAGAATATATGCCGCTTCGCCAAGATCCTTCATTGAAAAACTATTATTCAAATAGGCTTTGACACTATTAAGAAGTTCTATATCATTCCCAATCAACAATATGTCATCTACATATAGTACTAGGAATGCTACAGAGCTCCCACTCACTTTCTTGTAAATACAAGCTTATCCATAAGTTTGTATAAATCCAAAGTTTTTGATTACTTTATCAAAACGTTGATTCCAACTCCGGGATGCTTGCTTCAGTCCATAAATGGAGCGCTGAAGTTTGCATACCTTATCAGCATCTTTAGGATCGACAAAACCCTTGGGTTGTACCATATACAACTCTTCCTCAATGTCACCATTAAGGAACGCCGTTTTGACATCCATCTGCCAAATCTCATAATCAAAATATGCAGCAATTGCTAACAAAATCCTCACAGACTTTAGCTTCGCTACTGGTGAGAATGTCTCATCATAGTCAACTCCTTGAATTTGTCGGAACCCTTTCGCAGCCAGTCGAGCTTTATAGACGGTAACATTACCATCAGCATCTATTTTTCTCTTGAAAATCCATTTGTTCTCGATAGCCTTACGGCCATCCAGTAAGTCCTCCAAAGTCCATACTTGGTTTTCGTACATGGATCCCATTTCGGATTTCATGGCTTCTAGCCATTTGTCGGAATCTGGGCTCACCATAGCTTCTTCATATGTCGCAGGGTCATCAGTGTTGTCCACCAACATGACGTTCAAGGCAGGGTCATACCAATCAGGAGTGGTACGAACCCTCGTTAACCTGCGAGGTTCAGCAGCAACTTCGTTCGAAGTTTCATGATCACCATCATTAGCTTCCTCTCCAATTGGTGCAGGCGGCACAAAAACATCTTCCGGTGCTGCGCTACTCTCAAATCCGAGAGAAGGTTCAATAACCTCGTCGAGTTCTACTTTCCTTCCAGTCACTTCCTTTGAGAGAAACTCCTTCTCAAGAAAGGATCCATTCTTGGCAACAAAAACTTTGCCTTCGGATCTATGATAGAAGGTATACCCAATTGTTTCTTTAGGGTATCCTATGAAGACGCATTTCTCCGCTTTGGGTTCAAGCTTATCAGGTTGTAACTTCTTTACATACGCTTCACAACCCCAAACTTTAAGGAACGACAACTTAGGTTTCTTTCCAAACCACAATTCATACGGTGTAGTTTCAACGGATTTAGATGGTGCCCTATTTAAAGTGAATGCGGTTGTCTCTAATGCATAGCCCCAAAATGATAGCGGTAAATCTGTAAGAGACATCATAGACCGAACCATATCTAAGAGAGTTCGATTACGATGTTCGGACACACCATTACGCTGTGGTGTTCCCGGCGGTGTCAATTGCGAAAGTATTCCACATTTCTTTAAATGCATGCCAAACTCATAACTCAGATATTCACCTCCGCGGTCAGAACGCAGAAACTTAATCTTCTCGTTACGATGATTTTCCACTTCACTTTGAAATTCCTTAAACTTCTCGAAAGTTTCGGACTTATGTTTCATAAAGTAGACATACCCATATCTACTCAAGTCATCCGTGAAAGTGAGAACATAACGATATCCACCACGCGATGCTACACTCATTGGACCGCACACATCGATATGTATTATTTCCAATAAGTCTGTAGCTCGCTCCATTATTCCAGAGAATGGAGTCTTAGTCATTTTTCCCATTAGACATGCTTCCCATCTTTCAAGTGATTCAAAATCAAGTGATTCAAGAAGTCCATCAGAATGGAGTTTCTTCATACGCTTCCCTCCAATGTGACCAAGACGACAGCGCCACATGTATGTAGAATTATCATTCAATTTTGTTCGTTTAGCATCTATGTTGTGAACATGTGTATCACTACTATCGAGATTCAATAAGAATAAACCATTCATCTCAGGTGCATTACCATAAAAGATATTACTCATATAAATCGAACAACCTTTATTCTCGGACTTAAAAGAGTAACCGTCTCGCAATAAACAAGATCCAGATATAATGTTCATGCTTAACACAGGCACCAAATAACAATTATTCAAAGTTAAAACTAATCCCGAAGGTAGATGTAGAGGGAGCGTGCCGACGGCGATCACATCAACCTTGGAGCCATTTCCAACGCGCATCGTCACCTCGTCTCTCGCCAGTCTTCGCTTATTCCGCAGCTCCTGTTTCGAGTTACAAATATGAGCAACCGAACCAGTATCAAATACCCAGGCACTACTACGATTACTAGTAAGATACACATCAATAACATGTATATCGAATATACCTTTCTTCTTGATGTTGCCGTTCTTCAGATCCGCCAGGTACTTGGGGCAGTTACGCTTCCAGTGACCAGCACCCTTGCAGTAGAAGCATTCAGTTTCAGGCTTAGGACCAGCCTTGGGCTTCTTAGCAGGTGCGGCAGCTTTCTTGCCGTCCTTCTTGAAGTTGCCCTTGTTCTTAGGCTTGCCCTATTTCTTGAAATTGGTGGTCTTATTGACCATCAACACTTGGTGCTCCTTCTTGATCTCCACTTCAGCAGTTTTCAGCATGGACGATAATTCAGGCAACGTCTTGTTCATGCAGTGCATATTGTAGTTCATCACAAAGTTCTTGTAACTCGGTGGCAGTGATTGGAGGACACGGTGAATCCCTAACTCATTAGGAATCGTTATCCCCAACTCTTGGAGCTTGTTTGCGTGCCCATACATGGTAAGCACGTGCTCGCTAACGGAGCCACCCTCTTCCATCTTACAGTTAAAGAACTTTTCGGAGGCCTCATAGCTCTCCACGGTCACGTGAGTCTCAAAAATCAGCCTGAGCTCCTTAATGATCTCGAACGGGTCGTGGTGCTTAAAGCGCTTCTGAAGCTCCGTTTCTAAACCGTACAGGATGGCACACTGAACTGTGGAGTAGTGATTTTTCCGAGTGGCGTAAACATTCTTTACGTCATCGGTGGCATCTTCTGCAGGTGGGTCACCTAGCGGTGCTTCGAGCACATAGGTCAACTGACCAGCCCTGAGGACGATCTTCAGTCCATGGAACCAGTCCGTGAAGCTGCTTCCATTGTTCTTAAGCTTTTCTTTCTCTAGGAACGCATTGAAATTGATGGAGAGGTTCGCCATAATCTACAACAATTTGCAAGTAGTTTAGACTAAGTTTATGATAAACTGAGTTCAATCTAAATTCTCTAAATCAACTAGGTGAACTCCCACTCAAAACAACATCCCTCATGTTGTCTTAGTGATTACACGAACCAAATCCACTACACCAAGTCCGATCTTCACGAGAGAAGATGTAGTTTCATCGGCGAACAATCTTCATGTTCATCATATCATTTATATGACTCATGCTCTACCTTTCGGCATTCCGTGTTTCGAGACCATGTCTTTACATGCTAGGCTCGTCAAGATTAACCTTAGTTTCCGCATGTGCAAATCTGGCTTGCACCCGTTGTATGCACACGTAGAATCTATCACATCCGATCATCACGAGATGCTTCGAAAACGACGAGTCTTAGCAACGGTGCCAAGTAAGGACAAACACTTTATTACTTGATATTTAGTGATAGGGATCATCTTATAATGCTACCGTCGCAAACTAAGCAATACAAGATGCATAAAGGATTAACATCACAGGCAATTCATAATTAGTGTGATATGATATGGCCCTTTCTTCTTATGTCTTTGATCTCCATCTCCAAAGCACGGACATGATCTCCATCATCACCAGCATTGCGTGAAGGTAAGTGGCGCCGCTTCATGGTTGTCCATCATCACTAGCAACTATTACAACTACTTGGAATAAAGCTATTACAAGATGAATAGACACGCAGGTCTTAACAGAATTAAAGACAACCATTAGGCTCCTGCCGGTTGCCATATTACAACAAGGATCATGGCATACATCAAATATAATCACAATCACATGATGGCCATATCACATCACAAAAACCCCTGCAAAAACAAGTTAGACGCCTCTAAATTTTTTTGCATGTTTTACGTGGTTTAGGGCTTTCGAATAAGAATGGATCTTACCTACGAAACTGAACCACAACTTTGATACAAGTGTTATCAAGTTGCAAAGTGTAAATTGGATCTATACTATGGTGAGAGAGACAGACACCCGCAAAGCCACTTGTGCAAAGCAAGTTACACGTCAAGTGTGGAGCAAGTCTCATGTGCGATGACATGTAAGGTTAGCCCGAGCCGCTTCATCCCACCATACCGCAAGATGCAAAGTACACAAAGCAAAAGACGGCACGAGCACCAACGCCCACAAAACCATTGTGTTCTACTCGTGCAACAGATCTACGCATAGATGCGGCTCTAATACCACTGATGGGTTTGTAGCATGGAAAAAAAAATTCCTACCGCAAGAACGAACAAAACCCAGATCTAATCTAGATAAAAGCCAAGATCTAATCTATTAGACATGTGCAACGAGATAGATCTGTACTAACCCTTGTAGATCCGGAAACCTTGTGCGAGATCGGATCTCGTGGTTGATGTAGACGATCACTTGCCGATCTCAAGATCGAGTAGACGATCCTTCCGGCAGCGCTTCCGCAGTCGGTCACACGTGCGGAGTCGATGCAGACCTTCCTCTCCCCTTTCCAGCGAGCGGTGGAGGTAGTAGATCTCTCCACGGAATCCCAGCAGCACGACGGCGTGGTGGTGGTGGTGGAGTAGAGAATTCTGCAGGGCTTCGCCTAAGCCTGAGCAGAAGGAAGGAGGAGGAGAGAGGCGGCTAGGGCAAGAGTGGAGGGGCAAGGGGGTGGCGCCTCCACCCCTCTATATATAGAGGGAGGGGTGCGCCCTAGGGTTCCCACCCCTAGGCCCACCTCCTAGGGCCGCGCACAAGGGGGGCTTGGGGGGGTTTCCTTCCCCCCCAAGTTTCCCCTTTTTATTTCTTGGTTTTCAAGTAAACTCCATAGAAATTTCTAGAACCTTCCGAAACATTCCAAAACCTTCTAGAACCCCCATATAAACACTCCGGGACATTTCTGAACCTAGAAAATAATCTCCATTATATGAATCTTATTCTCCGGACAATTTCGGATCTCCTCATGATGTCTCAGATCCAATCCGAGACTCCGAACAACATTCGGTCTCCAACGCATATTCCATATCTACCTAAACAGCATCGAACCTTAAGTGTGTCACCCTACGGTTCGTGAATATGCAGACATGATGGAGACACCTCTCCGATCAATAACCATCAGCGGGATCTGGAGATCCATAACGGCTCCCACATACTCAACGATGACTTCGTGATCGATAGAACCATTAACATACGAAACCAATTCCCTTTGTCACACGATACTCTACTTACCCGAGGTTTTATCGTCGGTATCTCCATACCTAGTTCTACCTCGTTACTGACAAGTACTTTTTACTCGTTCCATGATATGTCATCCCTTGTGACCTAGTCACATGCTTGCAAGCTAACTAGATGACATTCCACCGAGAGGGCCCAGAGCATATCTATCCGTCATATGGATGCACAAATCCCAATCTTGGTCCATGCGCTTCAACACATACTTTCAGAATACCCAATGACACCTTTATGACCACCCAGTTACGAAGCGGTGTTTGATGTCACCAAAGTACCCATCCGGTGATGGTGATTAACATAACCTCATGGTCAAAGGATTAGGTTACTATGCATTTGAAAACATGTAGCAATACGAACTTAATGACTTGATCTTATGCTACACTTACTACTGGTGTGTGTCCATCACATCATTCTCCTAATGATATAACCTTGTTATTAATGACATCCAATGTCCATGATCAGGAAACCATGATCATCTATTAATCAACAAGCTAGTTCAACAAGAGGCTTACTAGGGACTCCTCTACGTTTACAAAACACACATGTATTAGTGTTTCCTAATAATACAATTACAGCATGGGATGTAAACATTCATCATAAACACAAAGATATAATAATAACCACTTTTATTATTGCCTCTTGGGCATATCTCCAACATGGTGACCCTGCAAGATCGTGCGTCACGAGTGCTGCACTTTCTGAAGAAGTCGCAGTCATGCTTGAAGAACATTTATCGGGCAATGTTTCCGCTGGATGTTGCTCCATCGAGCCTGCTGGCCCTCCTTTCTAAGGTCCAAGGTCTAGCTGCGGTTCGCGAGTGTGTAAGGCAGCAGTTGGTGGCTAGTGCCAAGGCCGCTCTGTCGCTGGTGCGATTGCATAGGCCTGATGTGGATGTTGCGGCTATTGCGGCTGGTTCACCTGCTCCACCAGTGAGTTCTGCTTGGAATATGGTGCCACACTATCAAGCGGTGGATCGCCCAGCAGAGGAGATCGTCGACTTCTTCGAGGAGCAGACAAACGTTCTTTTGTTGCAATAGTAGTTTAGTTTGTATCCTGCACATAAATGTACCAATGTTGTAAAGTTCGTATATTTTTTGTGCGTAATTGATTGTCGATGATGTATAAAGAGCTTGTTAGCGTGTATGTTTTGTGAGTGTGTTGCACTATGCGACTCCTTTTCGTTAGCCTCGCCATACGCTTATCTCAACCCCTTGTCAACCTGTCAGGTGCATTGCAACTGGGTTGATGTGTGTCAAGGGTTTCGAGTTGTGTACCAGCTACTCAGGATATCGCATTTCAGTTCATAGAACAAGTGTGTACAGGGTGGTGTAGCCCCCGAGTGTATAAGTTGCGGAAAGTAAAGGAAAAACATAGAGTTTCGGGGCACTTAGCTTTATTTATTCATGAGACAGTACGAAGTACAATGTGTGGCTAAGTAGCCTTGGCTGAGTAGCCTTATTTGCAATGTAAAAGAAAAACAACTAAGGGTAGAAGCGTCGCAGTTGCGCGACGTTCCAGGGGTTGGAGTATGCGACTCCTATCTCTAAATCTTGAAGGCGATAGGCGCCACCTGGGATTACTTCTGTAACCACGTATGGTCCCTCCCAGGGGGACTCGAGCTTGAGATGTCCTTGCTGCTTCAGTCACAGGACCAGGTCGCCTTCGACGAAGGATCTGGGGCGGAGCCTCCTACTGTGGTAGTTGCGCAGGTTCTGCTGGTAGATCGTTGATCTTTCTGCGGCGATTTCCCTTGCCTCGTCAAGGAGGTCGAAGGAGTCTTCGAGTGCAAGGGTTAACTCCTGCTCGTTGTAAGCGACCACGTGGTACTTTGTACTGTACTTCGACGGGTAGCACCGCTTCAGCCCCGTGCACCATAAATAATGGGGTGTAGCCTGTAGTGCTGATTGGAGTTGTGCGTAGGCTCCAGAGTGCGGATTGTAGTTTGTCTGGCCAGCAACCCGCGGCTTGCTCGAGTGGCCGGAGGAGTCGCTTCTTGATGCTGTTGCAGATGAGCCCGTTTGCTTTTTCGACCTGACCGTTGGTCTGTGGATGTGCCACCGAGGCGTAGCTGATGTTGATTCCCAGATTCTCGCAGAATTCTTGGAATTCCTTGGACGTGAAGTTTGTCCCATTGTCGGTGATGATGCTGTGCGGCACTCCAAAGCGGTAGACGATGGACTCGAAGAACTTGACGGCGTTGTGCCCTGATTGATTGGTCACTGGCATGGCCTCTATCCAATTGGTGAATTTGTCGAATGCGACCAAGAGGTAGACGTAGCCTCCTCGTGAGGACCTTGGGATCTTGCCAACCATGTCGAGTCCCCATTGCACGAAGGGCCAGGCCAACGGAATTGGCCGAAGCTCTATGCCAGGCGCGTGCGGCTTGTCCGCAAATCGCTAGCAAGCGTTGCATTTTTTGATGATGTCCTTGGCGTCGCGCATGGCCATAGGCCAGTAGAATCCAGCTCGTAGAGCTTTGGCAACAAGGGCGCGGCTGCGAGCGTGGTGTCCGCAGGTCCCCTCATGGATGTCGAGGAGAACAGCTCTTCCATCGGCCATGGAGACGCACCGTTGGAGTACTCCTGTGATGTTGCGTTTATACAGTTCGTCGTTGATAACATCGAATGCCTTGGATCGCTGCGCGATGTGCCGTGCATCAGTCGGATCATCCGGTAACTTTTTGCTGAGGAGGTACGTGATGTATGGTTGAGTCCAGGATTGCTCAATCATCATGATGCTCATTGGTCCCTCGAGTCCTGTGTCCAGCTCCAAGTCATCGAGTGCAATTGGCTCATTGGGTGGCGTAGCCCCCGAGTCCATTGTTGCGCTTGTTTTCTTCTCTACGGCCTTTGGCTTGATGGAGCGTTCGCGGATGCGCTCGAGAAATACCCCAGGTGGTATGGGGGCACAGGTAGAGCCTATGTTGGCAAGTGCGTCCGCCTCTTCATTGCTTTCGCGACCTATGTGCCGCAGTTCACAGCCGTCGAAATCCCCTTTGAGTGTGTCGTAGAGGTCGCGATAGGTGATCATATTGTCGTTCAGTGCGTCACACTCATGCATTGTTTGGTTGACGACCAACTTGGAGACGTCGTATATAATGAGCCTCTTGGCGTCGCAGGCTTTTGCCATCCTCATCCCGTGTAGCAGGGCCTCGTATTCAGCTTCGTTGTTGGAGGCGGTGAACTGCATTCACCGGATGTACTTCAGCTTGTCCTCTTGGGGCGATGTCAGTATGACACCTGCACCTGCTCCGTCCTTCCGCTTGGATCCATCGAAGTGCATTGTCCAGAGATAGGACATATCTGGTTTTTCGGGGAGCTGGTTTTCCATCCAGTGCACAAGGAAGTCAGGAAGAACTTGCGACTTGATCGCGTCGCGCTTTTCGTATGTAATGTCTCATGGAGACAATTCGATTCCCCAAAGCGCGACTCGTCCCGTGGCGTCGGGGTTATTGAGGATATGCTCCAGCGGGGCGTCATTGACCACCACGATTGGGTGTTCCTAGAAGTAGTGGCGCAGTCGCCGGGCGGTCATGAAGACACCGTACACCAGCTTCTGGTAGTGCGGGTACCGCTATTTTGTTGGCGTGAGGACCTCGCCGAGGTAGTAAACTAGGCGAAGTGGATAGCAGGCGATTGAGGTCTTCGAATGCTTCTTGCGCTTCATTGGTCCACTCGAACTTTTCAGCTTTGCGGAGGAGTTGGTAGAAGGGCAGTGCCTTTTCTCCCATCCAACTGATGAATCGACTGAGGGCCACGATCCGCCCAGCCAGTTGCTGGACGCCCCTTATGTTTTTCGGCTTCTCCATGGCCAGTATGGTTTTTATTTTCTTCGGGTTTGCCTCGATTCCCCTCGGGGAGATGAGGTACCTGAGTAGTTGCCCCGATGGGACGCCAAAGGCGCATTTGTCCGGATTGAGCTTGACCCGGTAGTGGTCGAGGTTGGTGAAGGTTTCGCTCAAATCGTCGATTAGGGAGGCTTCTTCCTTGGTCTTCATTACTATGTCATCGACATAGAATTGAATGTTGCGACCAAGTTGGTCCTTGAGGCAAGCCTGCATGCACCGCTGGTAGGTGGCTCTTGCATTTTTTAGCCCGAAGGGCATTGTGTTGTAGCAGAACACACCAAAGGGCGTTGTAAACGCTGTTTTTTCTTGATCTTCCTCGTTCATTCAAATCTGATTATAGCCTGAGTAGGCGTCGAAGAAGCAGAGGCGTTCGCATCCCGCGGTGGAGTCGATGATCTGGTCGATTCGTGGTAGCAGGAAGTGGTCCTTTGGACAGTGCTTATTTAAAGAGGTGAAGTCCACGCACATCCGTAGGATATCCATGTCCTTTTTTGGTACTAGCACCGTGTTGGCGAGCCAAGTACTCTCCTTGATCTCGCGTATGAATTTGGCGTCGAGGAGTCTGTTGATCTCCATTCTGACTGCCTTTGCCCTTGGCTCAGATAATCGCCATATTGTTTGCTTGACTGGCCTTGCGTCTGGGTTGATGTTGAGTGTGTGCTCAGCGAATTCCCTAGGAACTCCTGGCATGTCCGCTGGACACCAGGCGAAGATTTCCCAGTGCTCACGGAGGAATTCGACGAGCGCGAGTTCCTATGCAGGACTCAAGTTGTTGGCGATGAGGGCCGTCTTGGCGGGGTCCGATGGGTGGACCTGGACTTTCTTTGTGTGCACCGATGAGTCGAAGGACAAATCAGGTGAGCATGGCCTGCTTAGGGGAGGTAGGCTGTTGTCTGTCGACTCCTTCAGTCTTGCAAGTTCTTCCTGCATGCCGAAGGACTGGGAGATTCTGTTGAATTCCCTGTCGCAACTGGTAGATCTCTCGAAGCTCCCGTTGACCATGATGACACCATTGGGACCTGGCATTTTCATCTGTAGGTAGGCGTAATGTGGCACCGCCATGAACCTAGCGAACGCGACGTGCCCGAGGATGCAGTGGTACTGTGAGGGTCAGTCGACGACCTCAAAGTCGATGCGCTTGCGCCGAAAGTTTTTTGTCATGCCGAATATGACGTCGAGGTTGATTTTTCCCAGGGGATATACACCTTTTACTGGGACGATGTCGTGGAATGTTGTGTCCGAGGCCTCTAGGCAAGTTAGAGGGATCCTCATTGCTCGCAAGGTACTCGCGAATATAAGGTTGATGCCGCTTCAACCGTCCATGAAGACACGGCTCATGTCGAAGCCTCCGATTTGTGCCTCGAGTACGAGGGGGCAATGGCCTGGACGGGGTACTTGAGGCGGATGAACGCGTTTGTCGAAGGTGATGCAGGACTCGCTTCCGGTGAGGTACTCAGTGGTAGATGGTGGCAAGTGTGTGGCCAAGTTGACTTGGCGAGTGATGGCCTTCTGCACCCGATTCTAGGGGCGTCCCTTTTGGATCATCATGGTACCCATGGCCCGTGGGTATGGTTCTCCTCCGTGGTGCTGGTCCGGCGCAGCTGCATTCGGGGGTGGCCCAGGTGGTGGTGGCAGAGCGCCATGTGCCACGGTGCCTGGAGCGGCTCCGTAGTCTCTTTCGACTGCGTTGCGATTCATCCGAACCAATCCCTCGTGTAGCTTGAGGAACTCGCGGCAGTCCTTGAGGAGGTGGCTGGACTTCTTCTTTCCATCATGCTTGTCGATGTAGAAGTGCATCGTACATGGCCCGGATAGTTTGTCTTCAATGGATGTCGCGGGTGCCTCGTCACGATTGCGGCATTGCCACACTTGCATGGTTTTCTCGGTCGCGGTATCCGCCGTTACGGTATCCGCTGTTGCGGTTATCGTCGCGTCTGTCGGCATAGCCAGCTGCGACCATGTTGACGTCGTCGCGGTCATCGTAGATGCGCATGCGGCGTTTGCCTCGGCGATCGTGTCTTCGCTCGAGTTCTGCCTCCTCGTCGGAGTGAACGCGATTCTTCACCGAATCTTCTCCATCGGCCCACCGATTCGCGATTTCCATCAGGTGGTCGATGGTCTTGGGCTTTGAGCGGCCCAGCTCCTCCCTAAGCTCTAGGCGGCGGACGCCGCCGTTGAACGCATCAATCGCGCGATCCTCTGAGATGTTCTCTGCAGAGTTCTTGATGATGGACCACCTTTGGATGTAGGAGCATAGCGATTCGCCCGATCTTTGCTGGCAGCATCTCAGCTCTTCGATTGATGCAGGCCTCTTGTATGTGCCCTTGAAGTTGCGCACGAAGCTGTAAACCAGCTCATCCCAACTGCGAATGGATCCGCGTGGGAGGTTGTTGAGCCATGCTTGGGCGGCGCCTCGCAGCTGTAGCTATAAGCATTGCATGGTCGTGCTTCGACTGCCGCTGTGGAGTCTGACGGAGGAGATGTGGTCCTCCAACCAGATCTTCGGGTCATGTAGACCGTCAAACTTCGGGTTCTCTGACGGGAGTTTAAACCCCTTGGGCATTCGCTTTTTCCTAATGGACCTGCTGAAGCATCTGGTGCCACAAAGCTCCACATCTTCCTCTTCCGAGTTAGTCGGCCGAGCATGTCGTGCCCTTGATTTGTCGATCTTGCGCTGTGTGAGGTCATCGCGCGCATCATAGTCGCGGTCGTGTCGCTGTGAGGGGCGGCGTCGAGATAGGTCGTGACTGTCGTCGCTGGATGAGGGCGAGCGGTAGCGCTTTGCTAGCGCTTTGCCTTTTTTCGGTCACGTGTTGGCTCTTTGTCGAGAGCTGCCTCGATTAGTCCCAAGACCGCGATCATAGATCGGTGCATGGCGGCTCGGGGATCTCCAGCTGGCGGCTGATTGTTGAGGAGGTACATGGTGGTTGCTGTCACCGCGGCCTACGGTGTCTTGGGGACCACGTTGCCCCGTTTGTCGACTGTCATAGATCTGAAGTCGAGGACTTTTGCAGCTTCTATGTGTTCTTGCTCGGTGACGTGGGCCATCCGAGATCGCCTCTTGTTTGCGAGATACTCGTTGCCCTTTGAGGAGGATCCTCCGTGGGAGGAGAGCCCAGCACGTCGAAGGCTCGACTCGTCCGCCGCCTTTTTACGCGCTTCTAGCTGCGCGATTGTTTGCACTTGGCGCTTAAATTCCTCCTTCAGGAGCCAATGGTAGCCCATCAGAAGTTCTTGCGAGGATCCGGGGGATAAAGGGTTTCCCCGTAGGGCTTCGTGGCAGCGAGCTCATTCAAGCTCATTGATCCTGACCACGACGCGTTCGCCGGTTTGCTCGTTGGTTATGGTTGGAGGTTCAATTGCCCCTCCATTGTTGACGGGGGTGCGATTGCCACCATTGCCACCGTTGCCACCGTTCGGCGGGTCGGTTTCGTTGCCACGGTTGCCCGTATTGTCGCGATTGGCGGAGGTGCCGCCTGCGTTGACGACGGTGCACATGAAGTGATTGGGGAAGCTGCTACTCCCGCAACTCCCAGATCTGGAGCCGTAGGCTTAATCTTCGGTTGCCAAATCGCTCAGATCGGACTTGTGACTGCTGTAACTGACCGTGTTCTCGACTGTTGTTGGGGTGTTAAGTTCACTAAGGGTGCCGATCGATGGAGGGAACCATCACGCTGGGGCAATCGACGGCACTGTTGGCTAGTCAGGCATGCGAAGCGTGCCCATCTGACCAACTTGGAAGCGGAAGCTCCCGATCGCCAGGCTGATTCCGTCGCCCACGGACTCGAAGGCCAGGCGAGTGGCCGGCGTGTGGACGGTGAAGTCAAACACACCGAAGAGCTGGCGAATCTCCGCTGTTGCGGAGTTGTAGATCGCGGTTGATGGGGCCGAAGAAGCCGCAACATCAGCACTCCCAATTCCCACAGACGGCGCCAATTGACGAGGGTTTAACTCATCAATGCCCATTGTTATGGACTTGGGTTTTGGAGAAGGAGGGAGCGCTGGAGACATCTATTAGCTAGCAAACAAGCACATAGGGGACTCGAAGATTTACCCAGGTTCAGGCCTCATAGAGGTCCCTACTCCTGCTTTTCTGCTCGTGGAATTATCAAGGGAATCGAAGATTACAATGGTGCGCAGATGCAATCTGGCGAGGGTTGTGGAAACTAGGGTTGCGTGTGTCCTCCTCGCCGCCCCCTCCTCGCCTTTATATAGATAGGCTAGGTCTCGGGTAGCAGGTCGAGTCGGTTACATGTTAGGATTTTCCCCTTTTAACTTTCTATCTTTAGCTTCTTCTTGTTCTTCAAGCAATCGAGAGTCCGTAGGTAACTCGAGTTCTTCATTTGGGCCCTAGCGACACCGTGGGTCTCTACGTATTCAGGCCGTATATACCAAGCTCGAGTACCTATAGGGTATACCCATGTCACTAGGACTAGCACATGGCAAAATAGCATTTTGAGCAGAAGTTATGCTAATGTCCAAAAGAGGCTCACAAGATGTTACCTTAGTGATAATTGCCTCACGAGCTAATTTTAGCCCATCATAGGATATTAGAAGATCATTATGAGAGGCTGATACGTTGCAAACGTATCCATAATTTTTGATGTTCCATGCTTGGTTTTATCTACTTTCTTTGTTTTGTCCACACTTTGGAGTACTTTTTATATGATTTCTTGGACTAACCTATTAACAAGAGCCGCAGTGCCAGTTACCTGTTTTCTGCTGTTTTTGGTTCCAGAAAGTCAGAAAATGAATATTCTCGGAATTGGACCGGACAAAAGCCAAAGTTGTTATTTTCCCGGAAGATTCACGGAGCCGGAAGGAGAGCCGGAGAGGGGCCACAGGGTGGCCAAACCACCCCTAGGCGCGGGTCCACCCAGGCCGCGCCAGGGCATGTTGTGGGCCCCCTGGCTGGCCACCGATCTTGCCCCTTCGCCTATAAAATCCTCCCGATGCAAAAACCCTAAGTCGTCAAGCCTCTAGCCACGAAAAGTTCTGCAGCGCTACCGCCACCGAAGGGGAGATTCAGGGGATAGAAAGTCTCTATTCCGTCACCCTGCCGAGACGGGGAATTGCCCCTGAGCCATCTCCATCGATCTCCACCGCCATCTCCATCACCGTTGTTGTTTCCCATGATGAAGAGGGAGTAGTTCTCTCTCGAGGCTAAGGGTTCTAACGGTAGCTATGTGTTCATCTCTCTCTATGCATGATCATATTGTGATCATGAGCCTTGTAATCAAGTAGATCTACCTTGCTACTCAAGTGCGTTAATAGATCTCTGCTCTCCCCATGTGTGTGAAGTTGACAGTGTGCACACCATGGTGACACTTAGGCTAGAGATTACAAATACTTGTTATGAGTTATATTGGAGTTGGATGTCTATATGAAATTGTGGTGTTTGTTGGAACCATCTAGTGCTCCAGGTGACAGTGTGGGGTTACTTAGATGGGGAAAGCGAACTTTGAGGTGTGTTGTTATAGCCCTACCGTTGATTAGAGTGTCCAACCGGAGAGTAGTTCAGAGTAGTATCATGAAGATAATATATTTATATGAGAGTGTTCACTAGTGAAAGTACGATCCCTAGGCCTTGTTTCTAAGCATTGAAACACCGTTTGCAACTAGATCTCTTACATGTTTGCTTGCTTCCAACTTTATTTCAGTTTGCATTTAGTCTCTTCCACGCCATCAAGCTATTTTCTGGCACCGTTGTCTTATACATATACCACTTGTATTTCACTATCTCTTCGCTGAACTAGTGCATATATACACCTGACAAGTGTATTGGGTGTGTTGGGGACACAAGAGACTTCTTGTATCTTGATTGCAGGGTTGCTTGAGAGGGATACCTTTGACCACTTCCTCCCTGAGTTCGATAAACCTTGGGTGATCCACTTAAGGGAAACTTGCTGCTGTTCTAGAAACCTCTGCACTTGGAGGCCCAACAACTGTCTACAAGAATAGAAGTGCGTAGACATCAAGCTATTTTCTGGCGCCGTTGCCGGGGAGGTAAGGTAAAAGGCACTCACATCCTCTGGTGTGAGTGCTCGAAGTTATTTCCTTTAGATTCTGCAATTTTGTCTTTTGTTTCTTGTTTTCACTAGTTAGGCTTAATGGAAAACAACAACAAAATTAGAGAGCTTTTTAGTATCTTTCCTAATGTAGAACATGAATTGTTTGAAAAGAAAATCAAAAAACCCATGGAACTTTCTTTGCATGCTAATAGCAATGTTATTAGTATGAATCTTTTGAACACCTTTGTTACTAATGCTATGGAAATGTCTAAGCTTAGGGAAGTTAGTTTTTATGAAAATTATCTTTTTAGTTCCCCAGCTTTAAAGAAGAAAATTTGCTCTGATGATACTTTATCTCCCATATGTGGTAATTCTAATGATATTTGTGATATTTTAAATCCACATACTGAAAGCATCTCTTTTAAAATACCTATAAAAATTGTTGAACGTGTTATGAGTATTTGGGAGATGGAACTGTCCATCCTGGTGATCATTTACTCTTTATACACGAATTATGCGAGTTCTTCAAGTGTGCAGGTATTTCAATGAACCAAGTTAAGAGGAAGCTATTCCGTTTTTCACTTAAGGGCAAAGCAAGGGAGTGGTATGAGCTACTAGATGATCCTCATCATTTGGAGTGGAAGGAACTTGAATCTCTCTTTTACTCTAAATTCTATCCTCCTCATGAAATTCATAAAGATAGGAATTACATTTATAATTTTCATCCACATGATGGAGAAAGTATTGCCCAAGCATGGGGAGATTGAAGTCAATAATACTCAAATGTCCCATTCATGATCTCCCTAGTAATATTGTTATTAATAATTTCTATGCAAGGCTTTCAGGACATTACAAGGACTATCTAGATACTTGTTTAGAGGGATCCTTCACAAGTAAAGAGGTCAAAGCTAAGTGGGATCTTCTTGAAGCAATTCAAAGCAATACCAAAGATTGGGATAACAACAAAGGTAAAGAACCAGGTATAAACTATGATATGATTGCATTAAGTCTTTCGCTGAAACTGCTGATTTTCAAGAGCTTAGTGCTAAATATGGTCTTGATCCTCAAATTCTTATTGATTGCTTTAGAGCCTTTTCTTCTCATATTAATGCTCCTAAAGAAAAATGGGACATGTATCATGAGCCTTTTAAAGACACTTGCATGGAAAATGAAATTGTTATTAATGATAGCAATAAACATGCTCAAACCTCTGAGTACTATTTCTTATAAGCATGTTAATTTTTGTGGAATACACAGACCTTGTGAGAAGAATCAAGTTGAAGAAGAATATTGTATCACCCACAGGAATGAAAAAACTAGAATGTGGTATAGGGCTTTAAATGTTCTTGGTAAAAAAGTTTGTGCCCTCTATCCTTTTATTTGTGAACTTTGCTTTGAAGTGGGTCATTTCAATTTTCAATGCTCAGCCCATAATAATAGCCCTTCTAATCCAATGAGTACTGCAAGTTTGTATTGCGATGACATGATCACTCCTAATCAACATGATGAACTTACATTATTTTTGGGGTGTGAAAAGTTATCAAGAAAAACTTCTTTGATAGATATGAGTGCTTTTGGTATGAATAGTGTCATGCATGGTTGTCATCTTCATTGTGTTGATAATTGCCACACAAATACTTATATACAAAATATTATAAAATATGAGATTTTACCAAAATATGACAGGACTAATATGTGTTTTAATCTTATTAATGAAAAGAAGGAATCCTCCAAAGTTTCTTCTATTGTCTCTAACAATAAACCAGGGTATATGGAGAAGCTTCCTTTCAAGCCTCTCCCTCCTAAAGAGAAGAAGAAAAGGAAGAAAAGGAGGAGTAAAAGGGGAGCGGAAATGGTATTTTCCCCCAAGCATGTTGCTCCTATTATAGTTTTTGATGAGTCTGAACTCGATGATGTTCATATGCCTGTTACCTATAGTAGTGATCATGATTGGGAAAAGCACACTACTTTTGATATTGAAAATCTCTTCGGTACCAATTCTAAAAATGATGATATTAATAATTGTTGTACTATTAGTGCTTTCCATGTTCCTTCCAATGATGATACGTTTACAAATGAACACACTTTGGAAGATAACTATTCTATTGATTATGATGATACTATACCTCCAACATATGATGATTGCAATGATGAATATGATATTTTCAGTCCATCTACTATTGAGGAGGAAATTAATTATGATTATAATATGCCTCCTATATTTGATGATTATGGTGATGAGAATAATAATGATAGATATTTTGTTGAATTTGCTCCCACTACAATTAATAAGAATGACTATGTTTATGTGGGGAGTATTAATTCTTTTATGTATGTGGCTCATGATAAGAATGTTTCATGTCATAGTTATATTGTTAATTTTATTCATGATGCTACTGAAAGTTATTATGAGAGAGGGAAACATGGTCTTATGTATATAAACATTATTAAGTTTCCCCTCTTTATGTTGAAAGTTTTGGAGTTGCACTTGTTTTGGTTTACTATGCTTGTTGCTTTGTGCTTTCATGACTTGTTTATTTACAAGATTCCTATTCATAGGAAGTGGATTAGACTTAAATGTGTTTTGAATTTGCTTCTTGATACTCTCTTTTATTTCAATTCATATTTCTTATCTGAGCATCTTCTCAAACTATCAAGCCTAACTTAAAGGCGTTAAAGAAAAGTACTTCTTGGGAGATAACCCAATAGTTTTATTGAGTCTTGGAAGTTATTATTTCTATAATAACCTCTCCTTATCCTTTTTTATTTGATTTTTGTGCCAAGAATAACCTCTAATAAGAGGGAAGTAAGATTTGGGGAAGTGATGTCTCGAAACAGATTTTTGCGCTTCACTGTAAAAATTCGTGAAATATCTCTCGTTGGATTGAGCTGTAATTTTCTGAATAAATCCCCCAGGTTGTTATCCAACTTTCGTTAGTTCAACACTTTTCGATTTGAGCAACAGAAGGTCTTCGAAAAAATCGGTTTCTACCTACTTGACTGTTTTGACAGATTTCTGCCATTATTTGCATTTGCCCCTTAATCTCTTTCTCTTTGAGTTTTCTTTGATCACTTGAACTTTTAAAGGAAGTGCTACAGTAGCTTTTGTTTTAATGGAAGTTTTACTTATGTTGAAACTGAACCAAAAGACTTATTATCTTGAGTACGCTAATGTTGCTAATGAAGATTGTGGGAAGTTTTGTATGAAGGAAAAATTTCAGGTGTATGGAGAGAATGATGTAATGAGATGAAGAATGGACTAAATCTCAAGCTTGGGGATGCCATGAGTGTCATCCCAAGAAATATCCAAGAAGTAAAAGTGTCAAAGCTTGGGGATGCCCAAGGCATCCCCTTCTTCATCAATAAAAATCTCAGGTTTCTTTCAAACACTTCATTTTATTGTTTCATGCATAGTTGTGTTGTTCTTGGAGCATCTTCATTTTTGTTTTTGGTTTTCATTTGCTTGTTTTTCTTAGTTTTCTTGAATAAATTGGTTGGACCCCCTCTTTCATACATTGGTTTTCAAATAGTTTGGTTTGGATTGGAAAAGAGTAGGAAAGTTCATGCTTAAGTGGTAAAGAGAGCTTGATTTTGACTCTGGCCTATGCTTTGTCATTCCATGCTCGATATTGTTTTGTCTTTATGCTTAGTGATTTTTGTTGTAGCATGACATGATATAAACAATTGAGATTGCTTAATGTTCCTTGGAAGAATCATGCGTTGTTTTAGCATATTAAAGCATAATATTGTGGTATTCTCCTTTGATGCTTTATTTAGCTTGACTTAGCGCATGCTCACACCATGTTATGACTATCCCAAGTCACCATAGCCTTGATGATCCTTTAGTTTTCAACTTGTAGTATCACTTTATGCTTTGATCAATGATGTTTTGTCGCTCTGCATGATTATGGCCATTATTGCTCTCTTAGTTTGTCGCTCCTAGTCTTTTGCTAGCCTCCGTAACCAAGTATGAGTTCCACTCATGCATCCTATTCCTTAAACCAAGTTATTCCAAAGAGTCCACCATACCTACCTATTAGCATATGCTATTCCAAGTACATTCATGTTTTTATCTACCTTCCTAATTAAACTTGTTATGAGAAAACTAGTGATTAAAGCTCTCACGAACTTGATGGCACACTTTACTTTTCTTGCCCTTAATAAACTTGAACCATTGTGTCGTCTATGCTGTATATGCTTGCACTTATTTGTTGGGGATTAGAAGAACCATGCTATCATGGGGAACGCTTTCAACATTGCACTTGTACATTGTACCCAGTTGATATCATGCTCTTTTGTTTATGGATGTCGTCGGTGTGAAATGAAAGGGGAGCTTGTAAGTCCATGGACTTATGTATATGTGTTAGAGAAACGCCTGGGCCGCTGGTCTAATCCATGCTGTCATGGTGGAAACCTACAGCGTAACCATAATGAGCTGTCTATGAAGCATTCTTCTTATAAAAAAGTGTCAGATATTGAGAAAAAAGAGAAAAAAATAAGAAAAGAGGAAAGAGATAAAAAAGCACCATATTCCCGTGGTAAATAAGAAGATTGCTGAGATGCTTGTTGTCTGCTTGCCTTGTCATTTTGATATGGGGATTCTTCCGTATCATCGGGTAAGGGGTACCCCGTTGGCGGTTCTCTATGATACATATGTACTTACTATGACAAGAACTTACCGGTAACTAAACTTGAGTAGCATGAGGAGCGGCCCTCGTATTCAAGGGACATGAGATTTCCAACTTATACTTTGTCAAGCATATACTCCATAGTTTTTTTACTTTAATCTTAATCACTTCAAGATGCTTATGATAGGGGCAATGAGAGCTGAAAGCTAATAAGTACCATAATTTTTGGAAGCTCTTTATGAGACTTGAATCCCTACTTCCTTCTATGAAGGCCCTTCTTTTACTTTTATGTTGAGTCTACATGTTCTATCTTTATGCACCTACTTTGAGAGCATAGTGGCCATTCTTAGTTCTATAAGCATTGTCCCAAGACTTGTTGATTGATGCATAACTTTGATATTGCTTGTTTTAAACTATTTGTATCTAGTCACTCTTATGAACTTTGAAGGTGTCCTATGCATTTATGTTTGCTACTCTATGAGGGTCAAGATGAATGCCACTATGCTATGTTTTCTTTATGTGAAACAAACAAATGTCTTGCAAAGCATTGTTATCCATGAATCTTTTGTTTGTGCCTTTTCATGTTGCAACATAGTTGCTTTGTCTTATTGTTAGAACTTTGTCTTTCATGTTATGATTGAAGTACTATGATCCCAGCTATCAATGTTTTACAAATACTTTGATCAAGTTTATAATGGTGCATGTCACCACAAAAATTATTCTTTCTTCTTATCACTTACCTACTCGAGAGATGAACACATAGCTACCGGTAGAACCCTTAGCCTCGAGGAAGAACTACTCCCTCATCATCATGGGAATCAGCAACGATGATGGAGATGGTGGTGGAGATCGATGGAGATGGCTCCGGGGGCACTTCCCTGTCTCGTCAGGGTGCCAGAATAGAGACTTTATGTCCCCCGAATCTCCCCTTCGGTGGCGGCGGTGCTGCGGAACTTTTCGTGGCTGGAGGCTGGATTATTTAGGGTTTCTTCATCTGAGCCGAAGGGGCGATGTCAGAGGGTGTACCAGGGGCCCACACCACCTGGTGGCGCGGCCAGGGGGACCCACGCCACCACATGGTGTGGCCAGCCCCTGGCCCCTCTTCGTCTCGTCTTCTAGCTTCGTGAGTCTTCTAGTAAAATATCGACTTTGGCTTTTGTCCGGTCCAATTCCAAGAATATTCATTTTCTGGCTTTTCTGGAACCAAAAACAGAAGAAAATATGCAACTGGCATTGTGGCATCTTATTAATAGGTTAGTTCCAAAAAATGTGTAAAAGTACTCCAAAGTGTGGACAAAACATAAGAAAGTAGATATAAAACAAGCATGGAACATCAAAAAGTATAGATACATTTGTAACGTATCATCCCCTCACTTAGAGGAGGAATTGATTGGTGGGGATTGTAGATCTAGACCTCCTCTTCCAAAGCCCTCAAAAAGATGCAAGAATCATAGGAGGGAAGAGGGAGGGAGCAAGCTCAAGAGGGTCAACAATGGTGGTCAATTTCGAGCTCAAGAACACCCAAAAACGTTGGGAAAGAACCCATTTTATAGGGACAAAGCAAATATGGTCATTGGAGAGGAAACAACGAAAACTCGGTTTCAAAGTCGGTTGGACTGGCCCCAGAACCGAAAAACTTGGTCACCAGGCCGGAGGACAGGCCTACAAACCGGAATACCTCTGTTTGCCAACTCAGAATAGACTCAGTCACGAAAACCAAAAAATCTGGTCTGAGATCCGGTTTTCCGGCGCTGGCACCGGACCACCCGGACTGGGAGCCGGTTGGACCGGATCCACAACCGGGATGAAATAGACTTCATGAAAAACACAATAACTTTTGCATCCGGACTCCGATTTTGATGATCTTGGGCTTGTTTTGACGAGGAAAACAAGCTCTACAATATGATGCATGGAAACATCATATTCCAACAAAGGAGGGTAGAACCAAATTAAGAAAGGTACGAAGCCTCCCTATGAGAAGAATCGGTAAAACCTTCAAACTCAAAAACACCATAGAAGATGCATATGAATTCCGTTTTCGATGAACTTGGGCTTGTTGAAGAGCTAGAAACAAGCTAAAGAACCTCACATGGAGAAACACCAAGAAGCAACAAAATAGGAAGATGCAAAGTATGCAAAGGATTGAGCTCCCTAAGACAATGTGATCAAGTTACCCAACCAAAAGCCCCTCTTGATAGTGCGGCTATCTATCCTATAACCCGATCTCCCAACAACCACCTTGAGACCGGTAAAAGGAAAACCTATCAAGGCCATACATTTGCCTTGCGCATCCCGCTTGATCTCGATGACAACACTTCAAGCTCCATCCAAGCCAGAACGCATCACTTGATCATTGTTGCTTCGTGAAGACTCATAATTTGCTCCCCCATACACCACTATGGGATTGCTTCATTAAGACACATCTTCACAAATCCATTATGACCAATATGGATGGCAAGCTTCAAGCAAATGATCTTCTCGAGATGCTTATCTTGAACTTGCCCTTCTCAACCTTGATGATGATGACCACCACTTGATGGCATCCTCTCATGGGCTATATGAGATCTTCACTTTTGAAGCATGCCCATGGAAATATACCTATCCCATATAGAAAACGCAAAGGCACATATATAATGGGTTAGTTCATGATGCATAAATGACAAGGCTTACCATACCACAAGATCCATGTGGTACATTATTTATGATTCATGTGTTAACCAACTTGAAATCACTCTTCTCTCTTTGATTGGTCAACCAAGTATCTTCTCATGCTCCATCTCAAAATCTTGAGGTACATAAAGAATTCTTCATTTGATTACATGCTCTAAATCTTAGTCAACCATAGCTCAACTAATGAGGCTATCATGACACTGACTTAGAGCCATATCTTGAATTCTTCTATTGAGATCACACTCTCAAGATCTTGAACATATCATATTCTTCTCTTCAATTCGATGATCTTGATGCCAAAACTCAAGGTATATCTTTATCTTCATGGCATCCATACTTGAATCCAACATATGGACTACAAGCATGACCTATGGAATATGCCTTCATATAAAACTCAATGAAAACATTAGTCCATAGGGATTGTCATTAATCACCAAAACCACACATAGGGGCCATTACCCTTTCACATACCATGACCGGCGCTCTACCATATGGACAAGGGGATATGGAGAGATTCACTAAGCTCATATCGATATCCACGGGGTAACCGTACCCTTAACTGTAATGGATCAATAGGTGGTTTTCGAAGATTGTTGTAGTGGTTATTTAGAGATGTGATGACCGATGGTTTTCAGGGCACATCTTATTATGGAGATCTCCCACACATTCCATAACAAAAGACATAGGTTTATCCTACTCATAACTAATATCAATGCTAGTGGTGGATCTTAAGTCCCTGAGAACATTTCACCTTACTGAAGTTCTATTACAGTTCTCATTGCACTTGTTTACTTTACTACAGTCTTTACTCTTTTGCAACCAAACACAACTATTTCAAAACACCCTTACATAAGATTAAGGGAAACTGTTAAGTATCCTTTGATAGATAGTGACGAGGGGCATAAAGACCCTAACTAAATAGCTCTCCGTGGTTCGATACTCTTACTTTTGAAACTAGCTACAATTGATCTATTCACTTGCAGTCATTAGGCTTACTGATAGTTTGTTTAGTGTGACTCGCTTTCGTTAAAAGGTGTTTATTTCATTTAGTATCTATTACTGGTGCTTACTCATGTTAATATGGTGACTATGTACTCATCCTTTCATTTCTAATATCAATATTGTTATGCTTAATGTTAACTGCTACTGTTAATTTTATGTAGTACACTACTTCACTATTAGTCATGCATTTTACTCAGAGTATTTTAGTAGTTATTGTTTAATTCATTGTTGCTTTGAGATTTTAACTCAAGCTTAATTATGTAAGTAGGTTAGATTAAGATTTGTTCCTTGTTTCTTATGCATGTGTTTAATTTATAATGCTTATTTATTTATCTCCCTTCTCATCCTTAGGCATGTCTTAGGATTATGTCTAGGGATGAGGGGTGAGATAGGGAATTAGTGTTATGTTATTAGGATGATTAGTTATTACTTATTGTTCTTCCTATTCCTCTAGCTAGTGGCTATGACAGTGCCAGCATTAGGGTGTGGTTGTGCATGTGGTGTTATTCACATGGTGAAGATGCACAATGTGCAGCCTTCCTAATTTAATGGGTGCTTTATATTCCCATTACTTCCTCTCTATGGATTCCTATGGACTCCATGCTTCATATTCTAGGGTTTATAGCTAACAACCTTTGTAGTTTCCAAAATGTGCTTGCTGGAGATATGTAGTTGTTGTTGTGGTCCTTCTCCTCCCACGCTTGAGCTCTTCCTCCAATTCTCTCTCTCTCTCTAAAGTCTAAGAGTGTGTTTTAGGTACAACCTCGAGTGGTGAGTTATGAGCTCTAGGGTGTGAGATCCCCAGCTATTTATAGTGCTCAACAATCACTATGGGTTTGACACCTCAAGCATGCATTTAGGTGAATCACCTCCTTTGTTATGTGTAAAACCATCTTTGTGTGTTAACCTATGTGCACGTGGCATGGATTTTTCAATGGTTAAGCCCATGTTGCGTTTCACTTATGTATGTTTGCCAAATTTGGCATATCGACATTTTGTTCTTATGTGCAGGGGGTTGGCATCTGCATATGCCTAATCAGGCATGTCAGTTTATATTTTGTCATGTTCTGGTTTTGTATAATGACAAGTGTATATTAATTTTATTATTAGTTATTTTAGTTTGGATTTCATCCATGAGCCCTTGCAATTCTATTTGGATGATTATTCTTATTATCCGTTGTTGTGAAATTTGATTGGTTTACTTTTATCATACATCATGTTCTAAATTTTCTATTATACTTGGGTTCTTGACAGAGTCTAAAGCCTGGGAATATCCTTTGGTCTTTGATCTTGTATTTTGGTTATTGTTACTTCTATTGGTTTATATTTTTCATAGCTTATGATTTAAACTTCTGGGATTTACTAGTTTTTGATAGAATCCTAAGCCTAGGTTTTCCTTTGGTCAAATTTCTTGTATTAGGATTTCTATCATTTCTAATATTTTAGTTTATCTTCTTATTCTGTTTGAAGTTTCTGGGTAGGTGACTACCTAAGTGTTTTGGATCTACTATTAAGTTGTAGTAATGCACTATGTACTACCAGTGAACTATGCTACTGTTTGGTATGTTGGATTCAAGGTTGCTTACTGTGAAGATTTTACTTCAATCATTTACTGTCTTTGATTCTTGGTTGCCTAAACTCAGGCTCAGAGTTTAGGACTAGTTCCTAAACTCTTGTTAATAGGATTCCTATAGCAAATGGTTTTGCCTTAGAGCAAAACCAACATTTTAACATTGACAATTTCTTTTTCTTTGATGTTTGTGTTGTAGGTTGAAGATTGGTGAAGTGGTAGCAAGGATAAGGAGTATAGATAGATAGGTGTAGTGTAGTTTCAGTTCTATATAGATTGTACTTTGGGTTTCTTTTGTCTTCCTTTTTGTATATGTTGTAATTGATCATGTACTCATGTTGTGAATGGATAAGATCAAGTTAATTTCATATTACTTGTGATCATTGTTTGATTTCTGTTATTTAAAGTTTGTGTCATATTTGAATTCATATCCTTGTGACTTGTATGTGTGTAAGATTTGAATTTGAATTCAAGTTTGACTTAGGTCAAACCTCCATTCTGAATTCTTTAAAATCATTTGTGTTCACTATTGAAATTGACTTCAGTTCCTAGTGACCATTAAGTTACAAACTAACCTCACTAGAATCAAATTCAAACAAGTTTTTGGAAGTTTCAAACTAACCTTAAATTTCTATATGCATGTTATGCACAAAATAAAATCACATTTCTACCCTTTCTTATTATATAATCCCTAGGTCATTACATCCACCCTCATCAGCCACCGGTGGAGTGTGCCGCTGAGCAAAGGCAATGTGGTTCCTGCAGCAGCGGGCCTTCGTTTCCCCAACACATGGAGTTACAAGTGTGGCACTGCTCTCCATGGCGAAGCTATGCTTCGATGGAGCCCGACAAGGCCTAGAGAGGTGGCGAGCCACGGGTGGCGCCAGGGGCGACCTCTCACAGTTGGAGGCAGCAATGGGTACCAGGGGTTGGTAGGCCTCCATGGTGATGCGTATTGGCAACATTGTGGCTCCATGGTGGAGGCTTGGTCTAGGGACAACATAGGAGCATGGTGACAGCAGTCTGGAGGTGGTGGTGATAGTGAGGCACGAGCGAGTGGGAGTTAGCGGCGGTGGAACTGCTGTAGCATGGTGACATGGGCTTTACGAGCCTGATCTGGGCTCAGTTCGACCTAACTGGCCCTGGTGTACCGTTGTTGTTGTGTCATGTCTGCAACCGCTTCCATCGGTGGAGGATGGTTTCCTCTAGGTAGCTACGGTGTTGCTTCCCTCCTACTCCATGGATTCGAGGCCACGGGCTTGGATATAGAGCCTTCCCAATCCCTCACATTTCTAGGCATACGGTGTGTTTTCTCGCGTGCCACGGGATCGAGTTCACGGATGTCGGGCGCAGACCTAGAAGGAGAGGCTAGATGGGTGCTCTCGGCAAGCAACATCTAAGTGGTGGTGGCTGATACCTTCGATCCATATTCACGGATGTAGTGTAATATATTTTTCCCTAGAAGACCTAGGTTTAGTCGAACCTTGGAAAGCAATGCTAAAAGGAAATAAAAAGGACACGTCTACAAGACTTTGTTTTACCTTTGTTTACCAGACCAATCTAGTTTACTTTTATAGTGGCTTGAATCAATGGATGGAGATAGGCCAGGGTTGAAGATCCACCTGCAGCTGCACATCATATGGGATAAAAGATAATAATAAGAACAATCATGTGCAACACATCCTAATATATTAGAGCCCCCGTGATGCAGTGGGCATAGCAAAAGTCTTTTAATCCAACCGAGTGCACTACGAAGCAACGGACTACAAACGATTATTAAGTGTAAAACACATGTCAAAGCATTAAGTGGTGATATTGTTGTGATCCTGAATAGGGCGCTAAGCGAAGACCGTACTACCCTTTCTATCACTGGGGTTCCTATGAGATCGCCGCTAGCCAAGTATCTCACCTCAAGTCTTTATCAATCTATGGGATCTCGGGTACCTACAAGTCCACAGATCGAGACAAGAGATAAAGAAACAAAAGATACAAATCGCTATTTTAAACAATACACAATGCTCCCATGAATTAGATGCACTTAATCGATGTGAGGTTTCTCCCCAACCCGTAGCCCGTGAGGACTACTCACTCATAAAAATAATATCAAGGATAGAAAACATTGTGCAAAATACTTAGATTGAAATAAAATATTCTTACAATGGTCGCTGAATCACAATGAGATCTAAAGTACAAAGCAATGGCTATGGCTAATGGAGGGTATGGATGATGGATGGATGAACATTGGATGAATAATGGCGTGGATCTCCTTAGGTGGTGTTGTGATGCAATCTAGGAATGTCGGCCTTCTGCGCAGCGGCTGATACCTCAAAAAATATAGGCATCTTCACAAAGTTGTAGGGTTTGACGAGACGGAGCCGCCGCCACATGGTACAGGCGGACGGTACGGGCGGGCCCTGTCCGTACCAGTGGTCTTTATGGCTGCAGTCGCCAGGATTTGACACCACAATTACTTGGTCGTGTGGACTTCCTTAAAAACCTTCATTATGACTCCTAATTTCGCATTAAAAAGCATGATTTCCTCCACAACACAATTCAAAGCAAGGTTTTGCATATCTTTGCAATTATTAGTCATTAGTGGCAAGGATTGAGAGTTTCTTGTCAATTGCTTGACTAAAAAAATGTTTAAACGCGGTGGAAGATGGTAGTCTTATGCGTTCAGCACTTCATCCATTTGAAAGGCTTATCAAAGTTAGAGAGATGACAAGAATATTATACAAGCTTTGGTAAGTCAAGACAATCAAAGTAAAGTTTAATATAAGTATAAATAACTAGAAGTGTAACAATCAATCCAATTCTTCTAGTTAACTCTCAGCTTGCCAAGGAACACGAGAATATTTTAATAGCATAATTGAGTGAGAGAGTTCATGTCCTAAGTATCATAACAATGAACTGTCTTATTTACGCCCACATCAATAAATCAAGTCTATCAAAAACACTTCTAATCCAATCATTTGTCTTTCAAGAAAATTCATAAAGTAGTAATGATACCATGCCAAGGACTTGTTATGTGGATCTTCATACATATCTTTTTTCTTCCTTCTCTTTTTTCTTCCTCTTTCAAGGATCATTGGTTGTTGCTTTTACAAGTGATTGCACAACCTTTGAGAGTACCAATACTTTTGCCCATATATTGACACGTATGCCACTCATGTCATCAACTCATAGCCAAAATCCGGGGTTATACCATAGATTGTTCAAAAGCTAGCGGAGTTGTTGGCATCCCAAAGGTGTGCATGAGAAACATAGAACTTTTTCTCTTTTATCTTTTTTATGCTAGTACCACAGTTTGATCCACAAGGTTATCTTTGGCATGCATCACAATTACCACTAGACTTAATTTCAATCAAACAACTCCTCTCAAGAGTGTCGTCAAGACTATCAAAACATCTATGGGGTTAAGTATCTTCAAGGGTATGCTCTCAAGACAATCATTTATCAAACAAGTCGTAAATTTCAGACTTTTTCTTATTGTACTTGTTTGGAAATATTATTTCCAAGGCAAGACTCGGTTAGCTAAAAGAACTAGAGAAAAAGCTTCCACAACTAATCATCGTACCAATAAAAAGCTTTACTTTAACTATATTAAACTACTCCCACTAGCATGTCATCTTAGCAAATCAATCAACTAAGATAAACAACTCAAACTTCAAAAGTGGGAGACATAGGACATACCTCTCATAAGTGACTTCATAATCCTCTTCCTTATGGGGACGTGTTCCTTCAAAACTCAAGCACAATTACTCCCATAATAATATTAAAGCAAAGAGGCAAAGTACGAATACACATTTACGAAAAAAGGAAAAAATGGAAAAGTCTTTTTGTATTTTTGAGGATAGGGATTAAAGAATAGAAAAGAACTTGAGACCAAGCAAGGAACAAAGAAAAAGAAAAAAAGAAAAAACAAAAGCAAACGGAAAAGCAAAGTGTTGGAACAAGCCAACACGAGTGTTTAAAAGCTCCCAAGGATATGGAGTACAACCTCGTTATTACACAAATAAAATTACTAGGGGAACACATCCCCAAGATCAGGCTTTTGCAAGCCCTTTTGTTGCTCATTGTGGTGGCAGTGGATAATCTCCCATGTTCCATTAGCTGCTCCAATCATAGAACTGGGTGGCGAGGTTCGCAGAAGCATCTCGAATGTTGATGGAGAGGTTGTTCATATTTTGGATGTTTCCTTCGAGTGCATTGATATCTTCATAGGTGGTGTAGTAGTTTGGTGGCTGCACAGCTTGTTCGGGTCCCTCTTGTTCTACTTGTTCATCTTCTCCTCATACTCCCATGGGTATTTGTTGACGGGGTAGACCTGCCTCAACCTGCGCATCAAAACGCAAACGTCCATCCTCGATAGAGAATATACCATTAGGCAAAGGAGCTGGAATCAAGTGATCCGTTTCTAGAAATCATACCATTGCTCTTAGAGTAGAAAAACCGAGACGGTTACTTCCAGTCAACGGTTGGATGTTACCTAGGTTGATGTGAAGCGTGTGTGCAAGAACGGTCACAACTCCTCCTCCACATATGGGTCCTCGAGATTACAGAGCTTGATGCTAAAGGTAAAACACAAGAAGGGTGCCCAAATTTGGCTTTAAGTTGCAATTAATAATAGCAACTTTTACAAGGACCATCATGTCCTCCTCATTGACTCTAGTAAACTCACCACGTTCCTACAAGGTGCTAGCAATAACATAAAACAAATAGCGAATATCAGGATGATCAATTTGGTTCCCCTTTGATGTGTTTCCATGAATTCTCGTTAAATTAAAGTACTGCCAAGGTGTAGGATTTTAAAAAAAAGTTGTTGGAGCATATGTCGGTGGTGGTGTTGGCAAACCCAAAACATTGAGCCCATTGGTCGAGTGTCAAGGAGTACTCACAGTTCATAAGACGGAAGTTGATGCGATCAACTCCAGGCAATTGCTCCTCGGAACAATAGTGAGAGAGCACACCATATGCGTCAAAGTGCTGAGGAACTCAAGCGTCAAGCGGTGATACGTGGTGACATCCTGGAAGACAAAGTCATACAAACCAACATTGTTGCAAAGTAAATCAAAATCAGCACGAATGCCAAGTTGGTTTAGGATATAGGGACATGTCCACTTGGTGGATTTGATTTCTCGGAGCTTGAGACGGTCAAAATGGTTCAGCTAAAACTCCTCGGTGAACTCGATACCAAGTGACTCGGGGTCAATGTATCAACGAGTGTTGCGGAAGGTTCCGCGGTCATTACACATGTATGGCTCCTCGTATTCATCTACAACAAAATAAATAAAGATTGCCAATTAAATTTTTAGTCCAATAGAAACATAACATATATGATCATGTACACTAGTTACAAAAGAAACTCGTCTAAAATAATACTAAGCATGCTCAATATCAAGATTAGATCAAGAATAATACCTAGGTCTAGATTGACAATGATGAAATATTGAGTGAATCTTTAGTACAAATAAGTTGGGGATCAGAGGAGAATCATACCTTAGATCAATTGGGTACGAGGAAACAAAGAAAGATTGAGTAAATATGAAGACCCAAAGGAGGTGGTTTCGATTTTGGAGGAAGAAGAAAGAGAAAATTTGTGTTTTGGGATTTTTAGGTTACCTCCTCGTGGTGTTATGGTGGCCACATACGTGGTACGGGAGGGCGGTACGGCCGGAGCCCGCCCGTACCGGGTGACACACCTTGGGGCGACTAATCCCTTCCGGCGGTGCACTCGGTATGGGCGCGCGGTACGGTTGTGCGCTCTCATACTACTGGTCGTTATGCGTTCAGTAACTTTGCTTGAAATCTGATGTTTTGCTCGAGGATACGGTACGAGCGCGATCGCCCGTACCAGTGGTCGTTACAACCCTTGTGTCCTGCAGCAAAGATCAAAGTTTCTATTTTCCAATGCCTCGAGGTGGTACGGGTGCACTGTACGGTACCTTCCGTCCATACCATTGGTTGTTATGCGGCCAGTGAGCTAAAAAACTCAAATAATTTGATTAGTAGCTTCGTGTGTCTCTACTCATCTTATCAAAGGACAAATAACAGTAAATAGACTTCATAAAGATCAGCAATACTTCTTAGGCCATGTGTTAGTAAAACTAAAATATCAAGGATTACCTTATTTCTTCTCCTTTTCCAAAGGTCTTCTTGAACACTCTTTAACAAAAAAAAACAAAAAACTAACAAACGAGTAAAACTTATTTCACATGGGTTGCCTCCCATGAAACACTTCTAGTTAAGGTCAATTAGCTTGACCCAGATGGTTATCATTTAGGTTTAATGAGTGGAAAACCCAATCCAAAGTAATTGGCTTTCAAAGTAATTATACCATCATCATCATTAGGCTTGGTCTTCTTCTTCCTAGGGAAGTGGACCATAAAAGGATCTCTAGATGGTAGTCCTATTATCACATTCCCTTTATGTAAATTGGTTAGTGCTTTAATAGTTCTTAGGAAGGGCCTACCTAGGATTATAGGTGCTATGGGATCTTCAGGCATGTCCACAATAAAGATCAATAAGTGCGGGACTACCTTTAATTTCAACAACTATATTTTTCTTTATCCTAATAGCTTGTTTATAAGTTGAATCCGATAGATGGAGTCTTAATTCAGTAGTTGCAAATGGCCCCAAGTTTAACTAGTCAAATAGGCTTTTGGAAATCGTTGAGACACTTGCACCAACATCACAAAGTGTGAATATCTCATTGACTCCAACCTTAATTTTAATAGTGGGCTCGAATATATCATCTAGCTTAGCAGGAAGCTTATCTGCTAGTCTCTTATACTCCATATCTAAATCACGAACTTTAGATGCTACTTGTTGAATAAATTGTTGGTACATAAAATCATTACCTAGTTCTATACCAGGATTCTTTACGGTGATCATTTTTAGTAGATCTTCCATGGTATATTCCGGTGTTGGTGCGTTGCTATAATCCAGCTCTTTAGGATTTTCTTCATTTGTTACCACCCTCATCATCTTGAGGTCCTATACCGCATTTGACTTAGGCTTCCCAGCAAACTTTGCTAGTATCAGAGCTTAGCTCTCCACTACCTTGCCCAATTGAGCCTCCGCAGTCTTTATCCTTTCCTCTAGAGCCTGCACATCATTTCTAATTACAACGTCTTGGCTAGATAATTTTCCTATACTACTCTCATGGTTCTCCATGATATTAATGAACATATTATTTTTATCGGTTTGAGCTTGCATAAAATTTCTAATGGTTTGCTCAAACGAGAGATTTCCATGATTTGCTCTATTATGATTATCATAATTATCGTAAGAAGCTCATATAGGATTGGAGTAATGTTTTTGAACATTAGAAGCATAACTTTGGTTTTTTCCATGCAGGATTATAAGGAGTGCGATCTATAAAATTAACACCATTAACATTAGTAGCGATTGCATTAACTTGGGTATCTTCCTTATCCTTTACTATGTGGAGTAACTCGTCTACCTTAGATGTAAGATCTTCATTGTTTACCTCGGTGATTGAACTCACTATTTTCGAGGTTCTCTCCACATGCCATTGGACATGGTTATTTTTCATATCATCAAGTAATTTCTTTGCAACACTCACTTGCTTTCCCATGATTGTTCCTCATGCTGCAGTATCTAGCATAGACTTAGACATAGGGTTAAGGCATTATAAAATAAATGTAATATAAGACATTCTTCCATCACATGACTAGGACAGTTCATTATGGCTTCTTTCATCCTTTCCCATGCAAGCACTAGTGGCTCACGATCTTCTTGTCTAAAACTTGTAATGTTGGATCTTAGTTGCATAATTTTATCTAGGGGAAAGAATTTAGTCATAAATAGATTAGTGCATTCCTCCCAAGATTTAATAGTGCCCTTAGGTACAGCTAGCAACCAGTCCTTGGCCTTTCCTCTAAAAGAGAAAGGAAACAATCTTAATTTAACACCATTTGGATCCGCATCCTTAATACGCATCGTGTCGCAAATTTCAGTAAAAGTATTTAAGTGCAAACCTGAATCCTCAAAAGATGAGTCTCCAAATTGGTTTTGTTGAACCAAACTTAAAAGGTTAGGCTTAATTTCATATGCTTCCGCATCAACATCGGGCTGAGTGATAGGTGCACAATAAAATCATCAGTGGGAGTAGCATACTCTCCAAGTCTCTTTTGATCCATGGCTCTTTATATTTTTGGTATTTTTAAGTAAAGAAAACAAATAACAAGTAACTAATTTTTTGGGGTTTTCAAATAGATAACTAGAAAGTAAACTAATACCAACAATAATAAAACTAAAAACAAGGTCTCTAGTGACCTCACCAGGATAGCGAAATTGCTTCCTCGGCAACGAAGCCAAAAAAGGGTTGATACCTTCAATTCGGATTCACATATGTAGTATAATAGCTTAGAAGACCTAGGTTTAATCGAACCTTGAAAAGCAATGCTAAAAGGAAATAAAAAGGACATGTCTACAAGACTTTGTTTCTTCGTTTTACCTTTGTATACCGGACCAATCTAGTTTACTTTTATAGTGGGTTGAATCAATGGATAGAGATAGGCCAGGGTCGAAGATCTACCTGCAACTGCACATCATATGGGATAAAAGATAATAGTAAGCACAGCCATGTGTAAAGTTTTAATAGGGGTAATCGCTTGTGGGTAACACATCCTAATATAGTAGAGCCCATGTGATGCAGCCGGCATAGCAAAGTCTTTTAATCCAACCGAGTGCACCATGAAGCAATGGGCTACAAATGATTATTAAGTGTAAAACACAGATCAAAGCATTAAGTGGTGATGTTGTTGTGATCCTGAATGGGGCGCTAAGCGAAGACCATACTACCCTTTCTATCACTGGGATTCCTATGAGATCGCCGCTAGCCAAGTATCTCACCTCAAGTCTTTGTCAATCTATGGGATCTTGGGTACCTAGAAGTCCACAGATCGAGACAAGAGACAAAGAAACAAAAGATACGAATCACTATTTCAAACAATACACAATACTCCCATGAATTAACCCGCAGCCCGTGAGGACTACTCACTCATAATAATAAGATCAAGGATAGGAAACGTGTAAAATACTTAGATTTAAATCAAATATACTTACAAATGGTTGCCAAATCACAAGGATATCTAAAGTATAAAGCAATGGCGATGGCTAATGGAGGGTATGGATGATGGATGGATAAATAGTGGACAGACAATGTCGTGGATCTCCTTTTGTGGTGTTGTGATGCAATCTAGGAATGGAGGCCTTCTGCGCGCGGCTAAGACCTCAAAAAATATAGGCGTCTTCACGGAAGTTGTAGGGTTTGACGAGACGGAGCCACCGCCACATGGTACGGGCGGACGGTATGGGTGGGCCCTGCTTGTATCCATGGTCATTATGGCTGTAGTCACCAGGATTTGACTCCACAATTACTTGGTCGTGTGGACTTCCTCAAAAACCATCATTATGACTCGCGATTTCGTATTAAAAAGCCCGATTTCCTGCACAACACAATTCAAAGCAAGGTTTTGCATGTCTTTGCAATTATTAGTCATTAGTGGTAAGGATTGAGAATTTCTTGTCAATTGCTTGACTAAAAACAATGTTTAAACGCGGTGGAAGATGACTATTTTTGGAGCCATCAGTGGCTAACCCTTTGGTCATTCGAATGGCTAGGGTCCTGGCAGTGGGTGATCCTGGAGTCAGTGTGGGTGGCTCCCTGGTCAAGATCCAGAGGCATCATGCTAGCAAGGTGGCCCTTCCCCCCAGGTTGGGTCATTCCTTGGTCTCTCTAATGGCACGGGGGTGGATTTGATCGAAAGCTCCATGCTTTGGTGCTGACAATGGCGGCACCTATGGGTGTCAATACCCTGTTAGGGGCTTGTCTTTTGTATCCCCTCTATGACTAGGCTTTGGGTGAAATTCTAGCCTATTGTGGGCTCGATGGTAGTTGCGCAACACGTTGTTACCCTCTTGGAGGCGTTGCCGGGAGCTTAGGTTCAAGCTTTCGTCTTCAACGTGTTCGGTGGTCTATGTTGACACGCGTTGGGCGTGGCGTCTCCTGTTTTTCTTTTGTTGGTTATCTTTTTTACCTGCTTGTAAGAAGATCTCCCCTCCACTTTGTATCAGTTTGTCCGTTTGATTTTATTTATAAAGCGAGGCAAAAGCATGTTTTGAAGAAAATTAGTGGTGTTTGATCAATGGATATTTTGAATTAATTTGCTACTTATGTTCAGTTATTGCCTTTTCAATTTTAGCAAAATTGTTTCTTGCTAGTTCTACCTGCTTAAGGTATTATTTCAATACAACTGTTGCGGTAGAATGACAGCTTACCAGTGTATATAAAACTAAACTAATTTAGCTTCCTATCTAATTTATTGTAGAAATTTGGGGATCGCGATTGGATATGGAAAATAGAAATACTTTTTCTTGGATAAATGGACAAATGACTCAATCGAATTCTGTATGGATCATGATACACATAATAACTCGTACATCTTATTTCAAATGCATATCCCAATTTTCCGGCGACAACGTTATGAAAACCCACGGGAAGAATTAACTAGACGAATTGCATGTGCCAATTTCTATTTAGCTAGCAAGCCCATGCATATGCCAAGTTGTGCTTCCTAATACTGTATTTGAAGCAATTCTTCAAATTCCTTATGATATGAAATTGAAAAAAGTTCTTGCTAATGAAAAAAAGGAAGGGTCGAATCGTGTACTAGGGACAGGGACAATGCACGTTGTGAGTTTCATCAATTCAACCATGAAGTTGGGATTTAATGTCGGGTGAGGCTGTGATGTAATCTTGGTGGATACCAGTTACAATGGGGTGATAGAGTTCGATGCAGGCAGAAAGGACAGTAGATGACACATGTTAACTATTGGTTGACCGGTATATGCTTGATGATGTAAGCATAGAGCCACGAGGTCGACCAACCTGTAGAGATATAGGAAACAACTGGAGCACATGAAAATTCGACCTATGGATGGATTTGAGGAATAGTGGAGAATATTCATCAAGGTAGAATTTGTTGATTTTATGTCAAATATTACATATGAGTCGGGTTACATGTGAACATACAGTTGCCGATGCAATCACGGAGCTACAGTTGCTCGGCTAAGAGATTACGAGCTTCACGGAGCTGCTAGCAGGGAGCGATACGATCACGGGGGCAACCACGACGAACTTGCCGATGCAATCGCAAGCATTGGAGATCAATGACACCACAACCACGGACTTGCAATCACGACGAGTGCAGAGCTGGGAGATCAGCAGCGTCACGGCCAACATCGGCAGCCAGAGCCCGGAGGACGCAACGACGCAGCTGGCCTCTTGGTCGCGAGGCAGCCAGCGCAGAACGGCGGCGCGAGCGCGAGCGCAAGCGCAAGCGCGACCGTGAGAATTAACGGCGTCGCGGAGCTGCTCCCGTTGCTCCGCGGCGTCCCCGTCAAGTACCATTTCCCCTAACACGGCGTGAGTAGTCTCGGCTCTCGTCTAGTCAGTCCAACCCACACCTCGCCCCTCTCTCTCCCCAACACCCGCGACTCGACAGGGCCGCGCCTGCGCGCTCGCCGTCGCCGTCGCCGTCGCCGCCGCCTCGCTTCGATTCGGCCCGAATCGTAAATTCTGACCGCAAAAATTCGTCGCGCGCAGGATTTTCTGGACGGTTCCGTCGCGGAGGGCGGCTACGCCTGCGACTACGCCCGCGGCAAGGTACGTGCGCGCGATCCCCGTCTGCTTCCAGAGGAGGGCCCGATTTGGGCGAAAATTGAGGGGTCTGTTCGTTTCCGGTGCAGGCGTTGTCGGTGCCACCACCACCACCACCACCACCACCAGCGGCAAATCGCTCCCCAGAGCAGCGACGTGACAATGGAGCAGGACCCTTCGGCTTCCGCGGCGCAGGAGGCTCAGGAGGCGCTGACCGAGGAGGAGAAGGCCATCTTGTCACTCCTCGACCTGAGGTTAGCAATTCGGCCACCTGATTTGTGTTTGGAACTCGTGATGTACTGTGTACTGCTGTGGTTTCAGAGCAAAGGCCTTTTTCTGTTGAATGAAATCGATACTACTCCGATAGAATCGTAGAATTATGACCAGATTGAGGAATGATGCTGCGTGTAGATGGTAAAACCTAGAGATTCAGGACTTGCTGCTGGTTTGTTCAGTCCTAATGCTTTCCCCTTTACCAGTGGGCATAATCCAGCTACCGAGCCGGATCCCATGGAGGGCATTGAATGGCCTTCTCTACACCACCACAGCTTGAGTTTGATAGATGCTGCAGAGGAGATTGAGAATGCAGCCCGTGGTGACCATGAGATGCCTGATGTGGTAGAGGTAAGGATTACAGGTGGTGAGCAACTCAGGGATAATGACTTGTCGACAGCCACTCATGTTAAAGTGCAAGTCATTGAAACGATGCATCGGCCAGCGCGACTGAAGAAAACAAAGTATCGACCAGAGCGAGTGATGAGAAGGAAGCATCAGCCAGTGCAAGTGGCGGGATCCAGGTATCAGCCAGTACGAGTGGCGGAAACCAAGTATAGGCCAGATAGTTTACTTAGGGAGGTCAGAGGATTGCTATTCACTGGGCTTCTTGAAGGTTTCAGAGTGACCTACAAGAGGGATGGGGTGCGTGTGGTTTCTTCAAGCACTATAATTGTTGATTCAGCATCGCATGATGATTGAAAAACAAAGCGTGGTTTTAACCTTATAAATTTCATTTGATGACCCTTAGGTGGAGATGACTGGACGAATAAACGGACAGGGATATTCCTGTGGTTGCTCACAATGTGGTTACAATAATGTAAGCATTCTGATATCTTAACTGCAGCACTGCACGCATTGTTACTCTCGTGTCTGTACCCGTTAGTTCTCTGACAATTCAAGACTGACCTTGTGATGCTTGATTAATTGTAGATAATGAACGCATGCGAGTTTGAGCAGCATGCTGGCCAGTCCACAAAGAACCAAAACGATCACATATTCTTGGATACTGGAATTTCTCTGTATAAGTTGATACAACCACTTAAATATCGAAGACTCGACTTGCTTGGGGACTTGATTGAAGAACAGACTGGTCTCCCTCCAAATCTGGTTAAATATGAGAAGTGGAAAGGTATTTCAGTGATGACCTAAGGCTTTCTAACTTTTGGTTGTACTTTGGGATCTGCCAATCTTTATGTTGGTCTATCTTTTCTCTTGTTAGCTTCGTTTCAAGTGAAAGTGGAAAATAATGATTTAGGTGCTGTGGCTTCAGATCCTTGTTCAACTCAATGGTAAGTTACTGTGCATGCAAAAATTTAGTGGTCTTTCTATTCAGATCTCATAATGCCACACTGACATCAGTTTCGAAGTTGATTTGCTCACATAATTCGGCCTCTATTTCTGTTAATGACGATGTTCCTTCCTTTTCTTATTCAGGGGCTTGCCGTCGGTTCTCAAGAAGATGACTGGCACAGACTCGGATGCTGTGCCGGTTCCCAAGGCTCCGGGGACTTCAGCTCCTGTGCCAGCTGCCGCTCGCCCATCCGCCTTCGTCAAAGTTGTGATGCCGTCGACGGGGCTGAAGTCGGCTGCCATCGCACCTGAAGAGGTTGTGCCTAAGTTCGCAGAGCAAACTACTCCGTAGGCTGAGGCTGCATCAAGCGATCCAGCTGCAGCGATGACAACCGAGGTCTCTGATGCTCCTGATGCTCCTCTGATAGAAGTAGAGGCCGCGGACGCATCCGCGGAGAAGGTATCAGGCTCGCAGTCCTTGGTGACTGCACCAAAGACGGGAATCGTTACGTGGAGCGATTCCACACTGGCAATCTTTGCATCGACTAGTGTTTCCGATCTGCCGCAGTCAATGGACTTTGGCGCCGCCCTCCGGCAACTTGCCAAAATTCATGACGTAAGTTCTGAACTTGAATGCCATGACGATTCTTTATCTTCAGAATATGTGTAGTAGTAGTCCCTGAGGCTCGAGTTTTCATTTGAGAAAGACGACTCGAGGCTCTAGAGTATGTTCTGATTCTTTTTTCCAAAATTGTGCCTGTCAGGCCAAGTTGTCCGCAGTTTGCAGGGAAATATCCGTTCTGAAGGAAAACTTGGTGAACATGGAAATAAAAAACGCCAAACTGGAGAAAGATGCTAGTAAGTTCGTTAGATCTTCTATATGCTCGCCCACTGTATACTTCTTATAATCTGTACTTGGCATGATGTTTGCCTTTTGGCAATGTAGTGGCAGCCACCCAAGCTCGTGAAGGATTCATCCATATCAAGGAGGCTGAGGCAAAGCTGAGCGAGACGGAGAAGAAACACAAGGCAGGGCTCGGTGCCATTGACAAGCACCATCGTGAGGAGGCAGAGAAGATAACCGCGGAGCTCAAGACCACGACCGCGGAGCTCCAGAAAGGTGTCTCCAAGCTCAACACAACCAACTACCATGCCTCGAGTCATCAAGTTGAATTCGAGAAACTTGAGAAAGTGATGAATGAGACTCTGGAGACCAAGACCCGAGAGCATAAGGAGCTGGAGACCAAGGTTGGAGACGATGATTCGCACCGTTACTCGTGACATCCTCGGTAAGTTGTGTAGCTTTGTCAATTCTGCGACTATTCTTGATCCTTGGGGGTTGGGGCGAGTCGAGTCCCCATCGTGGACGAGTCCCTAGCGTGGGCGAGTATATGCTTGATGATATAAGCATAGAGCCATGATTCCATCAAACTCTAGAGATATAGAAAACAACTTAAGTCCGGAGCACATGAAAGTTCGACCTATGGATGGATTTGAGGACTGAAGGTAGTGGAGAATATTCATCAAAGGTAGAGTTTATTGATTTTATGCCGAATATTACATATGAGTCGGGTTAAGTCTAAGCATGATGTTGCAGCTAGCATGTATAGCATATGATTAGTGTCGGAGTCGAGCTCTTACAATTTCAGCCTCCTATACAATGTAGTGGCCCAGATTATGTCCGTTTGACCCTTATTTTCAGCTCAAATTTGGACTGGCTTTGCGGGGATGCGGATAACCGATAGAGGGAGAGGGAGGAAGCGGCGTGGTCTATGTCCTTTTTAGTGTGAACCGACATCGTCCACCCACCGTCACTATCCTCACTCATGTCCCCATTGGAAACTTCCATCCCCACGTGCGCACAAGAAACTTTAGCTAAACTCTAGGGCTCCAATAGGGAAGGGAGGCGGTAGGGCTGGTTTGGCCACACCACTCGCAGTGACCATAAGGCGAGGTCCGGTGGCGGTGGTCGTTGTTTCTTTGCGTCGCTTCCTCCGTGTGCGATGTCGAGGCCTTGGTCCGAGAGTCGGGTGTACGTCGAGGTGGAGGTGGCGCGGAAGTTCGCCGAGGCGGGGGGTGCCGCTACCATGGCCAGATGTCCACCTGCCCTACGGGTGGCATCTAAACCAGGCGCGTGTGCTGGTGCCTGCCATTCAGGCGACCGCCCCGTCCCACACCGCAAGATCCTCCGGCGCCGGGTCTTCATCCTGTCGGATCTACGGTGGGACCTCGCGTACGCCGTCAACTCACCAATGTGGACATGGTGGTTTAGGCCATGTTCGGTGTGCAGGAATTTCACGGAAATTTTGTGTAACACTCCAGATATCCACCCCTATCCGGTAATGCTACACAAACTTTAAACACTTACCATAATGGTATAAAGCTATAACTTTCAGCAAAGCCACCTTTGTTTATGGGGACATCCACAAGAACAAAACGATATTAATCATCCAAATTTTCCATACAAACGGTCACACGGTTCAACAAGACCAAATTAAAACTTCTTATCCAAGATGTCTCACATCTACCAACTAGGTAGCCACAATAATACCAAACCATACAGTAAACAATAAGTCAAGAGCAATTTTGAGCATTGTTAAACTTCAATATTTATAAGGTGTTGCAATGTGTGCAAACTAGTTTGTGTAAAATATAGAGGTGTTACTCCCATCCCATGCATGTCGTCCTCAAATGGTACCTAAAAACATAGAAGCCACAAGGGTGAGTACAAAGTACTCAACAAGTACATAAAGAAATAATAAGGATTGCATAAAACACCACACCAATGATTATCTTGTAACACTAGTCATGTCGCGAAGATGATCCTGTATGCCTACATGCTCTTTGCTTTCATTTTTCTTTTGCGTATGCCGGTATCGCTTGAGTGGACACCCGTCGGCATCCCACTCACTCCAACTTGTGGAGGTTGCCGACAATGTGGGACTCGTCCAAACATCGACGGTCTCAAGGTGCCTACCTCGGTAGGTCACAACACTATGCAGTGTCTTTAACATGCTATGCAAAATGCAAGCGTAACTATAACCTTTGCTTTTATTCTTTGTTGTATCCACTTTATCTCCACACATAACACCAATTTATAGCAACTAAATAATAACAAGTGCTATAAAATAAATGTTAAGTGAGGGGAATCATGTAAGTATTATCCCGTTATAGACTTGCCTCAACCGCGGGACACAAACTGTGAATTGTAGGACTCCGGACCGGAAGTACCACCACATATATGCCACACTCAATACATTTCAGCACTTCAAAAGCAGATGAGCTAATCATGCCATCGCTGATACACGCAAGAAATCCAAACCAAAACCTTTACTTTTATTTTAGAAAACACCCACATGTTGTATTCTTATGGTAGTATATTAAACAGTAAATAGTTGTAGAACAGTCATCAAGCGTAGTAGAGCTGTTGGGTTTATTTAATCCCAACTTTCTAGTATTAGCATCAGGTACATACGACTTCACATAGAATAAAAATTGTTGTAGCTCAGACTTGGTTTTCTAGCAATTATATAAGAAAACTTGGTCTAGCACATGCATAACTCAGCGATCAGTTGCAGATAAAGGACAAGGTGGCACTAGCTATTTTATAGCAATCTGTAGCTTTAACCCCTTCGATAGACAGAGAACTAGCAAAAGGAATAGCTACAGCACTCGATCGATGGATTCCATCAATCCCCTACTTGAACCCCTTCCATAGACAGAGAACTAGCAAAATGAATAGCCACAGCACTCGATTGACTGGATTCCATCAATCCCGTAATTGAAAAGTAGTTGATTTTCTATACGTATGGGAAATTTGAGCCAGCACAAAACGATTCCCGAAAACAAATTAGCTGTCTAAATATTTCTTGAAACTAAACACTTCCGATGTTCAATTTCCCATACGTGCATGTTGCCAAAAATTCGAATCGAAATTGTAGGCTAGAAAGATTGTAAAACTTGCTCCTTCTCAAACCCAACCACGCACTCTACTCCAGAAATTTCTATGAAGCAAGACGTTGCAAAACAAATGGGGACTAACCAACGGAGGTAGAAATCAATCTGGCTAACAACGGCGGTGGAAAAAACGGCTAGACGGAGAAGATCGTCGGGAGCAGCGGTGCAGCCTCGCAGCAACAGTGACGACCCTTCGGCGATGACCTCGCAAAGCGGAGGACGCAGCGCCGGCGCTAGAGTGCGATAGCTGGAAAATATTTAGGGCATATGGTGGCGGCAGCCTCCAGCTCGACCTAGAATACACGACAGCACAACTGTAGAGCGTATCTAGCTTGCGTTTAAGAAAGCCCAGCCCAGCCCAGCCCATACTTTCGTTCACAAAAAAGTGATAAAACGCACGATGACTAACTTTGTAACACTAACATTATCTAAGGGCCACCGGTTCCTACTCAAGGTTTTTCTCACAGCAGGTCACGAGCTCAAGCACTAGAACACTCTATTTTTTATTTCTTTTGATTAAAATCATTTTCTTTTATCTAACTTCCTGTTCACAAATCAGAATTTACCCTCAAGGTCCTATTTATTTTTCTTAGAAAAACTACCATCAAAGTTGGGGCATTACATTTTGCGGGCCTAGATTCCTCTGGAAACTTTTCCCGTAGCAGTGTTCGCTTCGTAGGAGTCGGTCTAGACCGTTCCGCCGGAGATTCTCTGGAACTTGTACTTTTCACGGGAAAATAAACATCCACCCAAACCAAAGGAAACGGCTGACAGAAACGTCTTCCCTCATCTCCGTCTCCCTCCCGCCTCACTCTGCCGCCAAGTTGGCGCGAAATCTAGATGGAGGACCAACGTTGGAGCATACCCAACCGGCGAATCCGACCACCTCCCCCTCCGCCGCCCCCTCCCCATCTCCCTCTTGCTCCACCTCGTCACCCTCCATGGACACAAGGGCTAGAAGATCTGAAATTTGGGGGAAGTCAAGAGATCTCGCAAGAAATATGTAACCCACTTGATACATCTGGTGAAATCCGTCAGTCTTAGGACAGATCGGTCCCTCCTCATATGGCGTGTCATCATAGTTTTTTCGATTCGTTTTTCTTTGGTTGGTCTTTTTCTCCTGAACGCATGTCTCAAAAAAAGTCAATAGCAGATTGGATTTGGAAAGTTGCAGAGTCAAACAAGAAATAGAATAGGCAGGCTAGATCCAATCAAGTAATATTTGGCATCATCAAGAACCTGTCGGATTGGGCACTTGTTGTCCGCTGTTGTCCGATTAGTGTAGTAGAGTTCTGACTATTTTGCTAATTAAATAGGTGCAGATTAGACAGCTTGCTGTGGATTCCGATTCAGCCTACAGGTCAAGTTGATTAGCTCAAGAAATGCTTGTCGTGTCCTAGCTTCACACCAAGGAAGAGTATAGTTATTTGTATTAAACAAACTGTAGCAATTTCTAATTGCTTCACTAAATAACCACCTATTTTTGTTACCGATTGCTTCACTGATTAACCATTGTGAGAAGCATTAAACTATATGTTATTAAATTTCGGTTTTTTATGTCATGAGGAACAATCAAGAATTGTCCTAGAGCCAGGTAGAATCACAAGATGAAGTCATATCTCATTGAGCTCTTAAAAGAACATGACACTCCAAGACATCGAACACAAAATGCATGGAGCAAAGAGGCTTGGAAAAGTATCGTCGATGCATTCAACTTGAAATTTGGTTTATCGTTCGCATCAGCTCAAGTCAAACAAAAGGAGTAGGATATGAAGAAAGATTTTAAAGTTATAAAAGATTTGCGGTCTGAAAGTGGTTTTGGCTGGGATCCTGATAGAATGATGGTAGTTGCTCCGGATGATGTTTGGGCAGGATTACGGGCACGCAAAAACAAAGACGTCCTCCAATGGCAAGACAAGTCGTTCCCATACTACGATGATCTGTTTGCTCTATATGATGGTGAGTTTTAAATAATCACTTGACTTGATTCATTAAAAGTTCTGTTCTACAAAATGTAATAATACATAAATTTTGTTGCACGTTATGCTGAAGGAAGGAGTTGTCATGGCATGGACTTATATGCGAAGAAAGCAACACAACTCTCTCACGCTGCTGCATCATATTCGCAGCCATTGCAAGATCCTGAGGAAAATTTGCACTCACCTACACCAAACCTACCAACTCCGGGTGCATTATCCATGGATTTTGATAAAGAAGAGGAAATTGGGAGCACAAATTGGTTTTGCAACAATGATTCGTTGAACCAAGAAACAGTAAACTCACCTCTCGGTAATGATTTTGTAGTGCATGGTCTATCACCAGATGTAGTTCCAGGACAGGCTTGTTCAAATAAAGACCCACAGAACTCAATGGAACGCCCAGAAAATTTACGCAAAAATCATCAGCAATCTAATTTTACTCCAAAGCTTAGCAGTGCCAGACAAGTGAAAAAAATAGAAGACCAAACATGCCAAGGATGATTTTCACGAGAGGTACTTGAGCCTCAAAAGAGAAGAAATAGACTGACTTGTAGCCATTGAGGAGAGGAAAGTAGAGGATCCATATAGCATCCAGAAATGCATTACTGTTGGAATATTAGGCAATTTCTCCATGAGATTAATTACCGTAATCAAAATTATGTAAGCACTAGCAGATCTAAACACATGCAGCCAAACAACCACATCTAGTAGATCTAAAAATCTAGCAAGAACTAGTACATACAAAGAGAAAAATAGCACGTACAGGTTGACCGGAAAGGTCGTCACCGCAGCAGCACCTTGGTCATTGTTGTTGTCGTCCATGGTGCTGATGAGGTCGTTGGTTGCTGGAGAAGAACACACGAACGGAGGCGAGCAGTCGCGCCGAGACGCTCCCCAAAAACCTTATCGCTTGTCTCCCGGTGCAGGATCTCAACGGACGGGGTTTCGGAGGCCTGCTCTCCCGGACAGCAGTGCACGCAGCCGCCGGGGTGGGGAAGCCTAGAGAGCAGCGCAGCAAGAGGAACACACAGAGAGAGACTGAGAAAAGAACTGGGATTCGTCTAGATCTATCTGTCTCTCGCTCTATAGCCTGGGAGGTGAGCCGACCGAGTCGCCACGCGTTGGAAGACAAGGACACGCGTCAAACATGCACACGAATGTTGACACGTACCCAACAGCTGGTGCACCAAGCAAAACTTTAGTCTTCCACAAAACGAGTTTCTAACTCGAACTCGATTCACGAAACGCGACGCGCGTGCGGGCGAGGCGGGCGACGGAGGAGGAGGAGTGCGCGTGGACTCCTTTTCTTCTCACTCACTTAGTGGGAGTGAAACAGCTCACCTTATAAGCTGGTCCAACTCTCTCCCAACTAGCAATGTGGGACTAAACATTGTCTCCCATAGAGCTCCCAAGCTGCCATAGTAGATGGGCCTTAAGATTTCAGGATTTATTAGACTGGATGGGCTATCTACATGGCCGCAACCCATATAAATCAACAATCCCCCACCAGATCTCAGAGGCACATCATATGGCACATTAGTTCCAACCACTGTTTAATATACTTGCAGTTCAGTGAAGACTGTTAAGTTGAACTTCCACCTAGACAAAGAGATACGCTTACTACAACTGAACAATGGACTATGACTTAAATTGCCAGTCTTGCGTAGCAAGTTTCACTCAATGCCGTTACCAGTACTTGGCTGCCATAGGCTACCCCTCGGGTGGAGCTTATAAGTCATACTCCTCGGCCTTTCATGAGCTTCCTAGAGATTCACCCAAATCTCATATACTGTGACCAGCAGTGTAGCTCATATAGGTGTGTTCTTTCAAGACCGCTCTATAGGATAGCGTCTTTGCTCCCAAGGAGACAGACAGAACACATTAAGATTTAATCAACCTTCCTTACAATTTTTTATGAGAGAATTGCATCTGCAGCGGAGTGGGAGTATTAAAAGTTTCTCTCAACTCAGTTGTTTCAGTTTGTTTTCCCAGGTCCTAATTCACGGGATCTCCGATCACATAGGTTGGGTTACCCCCTTGATAACTCACGTGGGTCTCAAACCCATCTCCCTCGATGCATTTTCTATCAAGTTTCTTGATAGTCCTTTCGTAAAAGGATCTGCCAGATTCTTAGCTATTTGGACATAATCCAATGCTATAACTCCAGAGTTTCTCAGCTTTCTGACAGACTTCAGTCTTCTCTTGACATGTCATGAACTCTTCATATTGTCCTTAGAACTGTTTACTTTGACAATCACAGTTTGGTTGTCACAGTTCATAAGGATTGTCGGTATTGGTTTTTCAATCATAGGCAAATCTGTTAAGAGTTCACGAAGCCATTCTGCTTCGACAGTCGCAGTATCTAATGCTGTGAGTTCTGCTTTCATGGTTGACCTCGTTAAGATGGTCTGCTTGCAAGACTTTCATGAAACAGCACCACCACCAAGTGTGAATATATATCCACTTGTGGCATTTATCTCATCAGCATCTGATATCCAATTTGAATCACTATACCCTTCAAGTACTCTTGGATACCCGGTATAATGAATTCCATAGCTCACGGTTCCCTTTAGATAGCGCGTTACTCTCTCAAGAGCATGCCAATGATCATCTCCCGGGTTGGCCACAAATCGGCTAAGTTTGCTCACAGCAAATGAGATGTCAGGCCTCGTAGCGCAAGCTAAATACATAAGTGAGCCAATAATCTGAGAGTATCTCAATTGATCTCTAGCTGCCTTTTGATTCTTTCGAAGCAAAACACTAGAATCATACGGTGTGGGAGAGGATTTGCAATCATCATATCTAAATCTGCTCAACACCTTCTCTACATAATGTGATTGCACAAGTGTAATCCCATTATTCTCATCTCTCAGTAGCTTGATGTTTAGGATAACATCAGCTTCTCCAAGATCCTTCATCTCAAAACATTGAGACAAGAAGGTTTTGACCTCATTAATTACTTTAAGACTTGTCCCAAAAATTAATATGTCATCAACATAGAGACATAGGACAACTCCCTCACCCCACCATGGCGATAGTATACACATTTGTCGGCTTCATTTACAACACAGCCCACAGATGTTAAAGTTCTTTCAAACTTCTCATGCCATTGTTTGGGAGCTTGTTTGAGGCCATACAAAGATTTCTTCAATTTACACACCTTTCTCTCTTGACCTTCTAGTACAAAACCATCAGGCTATTCCATGTAAATTTCCTCGTCCAACTCTCCATTCAGGAAAGCCGTCTTAACGCCCACCTGATGAACGAGAACACCGTGAGAGGCAGCCAGTGACAGCAGTACTCGAATTGTGGTCAGTCTAGCCACATGTGAGTAAGTATCAAAGAAATATTCGCCTTCCTTTTGGGTATAGCCTTTAGCCACAAGCCGAACTTTGTACTTTTCAATAGTACCATCAGCCCTAAGCTTCTTTTTAAATACCCATTTACATCCTACAGGTTTACACCCATACGGATGTTCAGATATCTCCCACGTTCCATTAGCCAAGATGGAATCCATCTCGCTTTGAACTGCTTCCTTCCAATAGTCTGCATCCGTAGATGCAAAAGCTTCTGAAATAGAAGTGGGAGTGTCATCCACTAGGTACACAATGAAATCGTTACCAAAAGATCTCGCGATCCTCTGTCTCTTACTCCTTGTAGGAGCTTCATTGTCATCTTCATCCGAATCTGAACTCTCATTATCGGATTGTTCATCAGTCTCCATTGGAGTTTCAGGTTCAGAAATTGGATCTTATTCCTTATTAGATATGCTAGGCATATCTCTCATAGGAAATATATCCTCAAAGAATGTAGCATCTCTTGATTCGAAAATGGTACCGACACTCATGTCGTCCATTTCAGATTTCACCACAAGAAATCTGTAAGCAATGCTGTGAGAAGAATAGGCCAGAAAGACACAATCCACAGTTTTCGGTCCAAGCTTACGCTTCTTGTTGATTGGCACATTGACCTTTGCCAAACAACCCCAAGTTCATAAATATGAGAGTGTCAACCTTTTCTTTTCCCATTCTTCAAATGGAGTAATCTCTTTATTCTTAATTGGAACACGGTTAAGGACATGACACGAAGTCAATATAGCCTCCCCCACCATTCCTTGGATAAACCGGCAGTGTCTAACATGCCGTTAACCAAATCTGTTAGAGTCCGGTTTGTCCTCTAAGCAATCCCATTGGATTGAGGGGAATTGGGAGGCGTCCTTTCATGTATAATACCATGTTCTGAACAGAATAAATTGAACTCATTAGAAAAGTACTCTCCACCATGATCGGACCGAATTCTCTTGATCTTTCTCTCAAGTTGATTTTCAACTTCTGCCTTATAGATTTTAAAGAAATCTAAGGCCTCGTCTTTAGTTTTCAAGAGATATACATAACAATACCTAGTAGAATCATCAATCAAAGTCATGAAATATTTCTTTCCACTAATTGTCAACACACCATTCATCTCACATAGATCTGAATGTATGAGCTCAAGAGGTGCCAAGTTTCTTTCCTCTGCAGGCTTATGAGGCTTGCGAGGCTATTTTGCTTGCACACAAGCATGACACTTAGAGCCTTTGACAATAGAGAATTTCGGAATTAAACTCATACCAGCAAGCCGCGACATACAACCGAAATTAATATGACAAAGTCATGAATGCCAAACATTAGTTTCATTACTAGTAGTGCAAATATGGTTCACTATATCATCATAGAAGTCTACCAATGAAAAACGGAACATGCCTCCGCATTCATAGCCTTTTCGAACAAAGGTTCCATACTTAGACAGTACAACTTTATTGGACTCAAATACCAACTTAAATCCATCTTTCAGAAGACGGGATCCACTAACGAGATTCTTCTTTATAGAAGGGACATGCTGCACGTTCTTCAATTGTACGATCTTGCCTGAAGTAAACTTCAAATCTACCGTGCCAGCACCAAGAACAGTAGCATGTAACCCATTCCCCATCATGACTGAGGAATCTCGAGCCTGATAAGAGGTGAACATGGAAATGTCAGCACACACATGGACATTGGCACCCGTATCAACCCACCATTCCGTGGATTGAAATACTGAAAGAACAGTAGGTAATAAATTACCGTACCCAGAACCTAAAGTTCCTGCATCAGTATTGCCAATGACCATGTTGACAGATTTAGAACTCTGTCCAGCCTGACCCTTCTTGCCTTTCTTCTGTGGACAACGATGAGCCCAATGGCCAATCTCGCCACACACCCAGCAAGGTTCTTTCTTTTCCTTGTTCTGCCCCTTCTTCTTCTTGAAGTTGGTAGTCTGGCAGACTTTGTTATTTCCCTTGGACTTGTGGGAATTTTTCTACACCATATTGGCAGCAGAATGTCCCTCGGTTTCACTAGTGTGTTTGTATTTTGCCCTCGCATTCTCTTCAACACCCAGAGAGCCAATTAGGTACTCAACAGAGAGCTCATGCCTCTGATGTTTCAGAGAAGTGGCAAAGTTCCTCCATGAAGGGGGAAGCTTAGCGACAATGCATCCTGCGACAAACTTGTCCGGAAGCACACACTAGAGGAGTTCGAGTTCCTTTGCCATGATCTGTAGCTCATGAGCCTGTTCTACTACATATCGGTTTTCAACCATCTTGTAGTCATTGAGCTGCTCCATAGTGATACATTGTAAATGTATCTATAATTTTTGATGTTCCATGCTTGGTTTTATCCACTTTCTTGTGTTTTGTCCACACTTTGGAGTACTTTTCATATGATTTCTTGGACTAACCTATTAACAAGAGCCACAGTGCTAGTTGCCTGTTTTCTGCTGTTTTGGGTTCCAGGAAAGTCAGAAAATGAATATTCTCGGAATTGGACGGGACAAAAACCAAAGTGCCAATTTTTCTGGAAGTCATCAGATGCCAGAATATGAGACAGAGAAGGGCTGGGGCCCGGCCACACTACCTGGCCACGCGGCCAGGCCTGGCCCGCGCCAGGGGGTGGTCTGGCCAACCCCAGCACCCCCTCGGCCTTTCCTTCCGCCTATAAGATGCCCTAGGGACGAAAACCCTAAGTACCCGATCAAAAATCCACGAAAGAGTTTGTAGCCGCCGTCATCTACATCCCTAGATCGGGAGGGATCTAAAGCTCTTCCCGACACCCTGCCGGACAGGGGATTTCACCCTGGAGGCCTTCTTCATCACCATGCAAGCCTCCGGTGTGATGCGTGAGTAGTTCATCCTTAGACTACGGATCCATGTAGTAGCTAGATGGCTGGTTCTCCTCCTTTGTGCTTTTATGTCTAGATCTTGTGAGGTCCGTTCATGATCAAGATCATCTATTTGTAATTCTGCATGCTGTGTTTGCGGGGATCCGATGGATATTGAGATGCTATTTCAGATTGATTATTGATTCTATCATGTCTTTGTTATTTGTGATCTTGCATGCTTTCCGTTGTTAGTAGCTATCTTGGCCAAGTAGATGCTAGCAACTCCAAGAGTTAGTATTTATGCTCGATAGTGGGTTCATGCCTCTGGTAATCTGGGGAAGTGACAGAAATCTCTAAGGTACTAGATGTGTTGTTGCTACTAGGGAGAAAACAACAATCCTTTGTTCATAGAACAATCGTATTGTTTACATTACACGCAATTCGTAAAGCAATAATCTGTTGCTTGCAACTTAATACTGGAGGGGGTTCGGATGATAACATGAAGGTGGATTATTAGTCATAGATGCAGTTGGATGGCGGTCTATGTATAATGTTGTAATGCCCAATCGAATCTCAAAGGAGTCAAGATGATTAGTATATACATGTATTGCTTTCTCGATGTTTGTCAATTGCCCCGTTGTAATTTGTTCACCCAACATGTTATCTATCTTAAGGAGAGCCACCTCTAGTGAACTATGGATCCTGGTCCTTTCTTCTACATACAATCTATAAATTGTTTACTGCTTTGTGTTTACTTTCTGCAAACTATTACTTCCTTCCATTCGATACGTTTAATCCTTTGTTTTCAGCAAAACCGGTGAGATTGACAACCTTATCGCAAATTGGGGACAGAGTTTTGTGGTTGTGTTGTGCAGATCTCCATGTTGCTGCTGGCACCGGTAGTGCGTCCTACCATCGTTCAGCTAGCTACACCTTTGGGGTGTTTCCTTGCTCCTACTAGATTGATAACCTTGGTTTCGTACTAAGCTTGCTGCTGTGCTCATCATACCTTCCTCTTGGGGATCCCCAACGAGCTCGATATATTTTGGGCCATCACATAGCATACAGTTCACCACCGGCATCGGCAGCACCGAACTTAGCGTCCAGCGCATCCCATAGTTCCTTGGCATCACGAATATGCAAATATGTATCAACCAACTTGTCTCCAAGCACACTGAGTACAGAGCCCACAAAAAGTACAGTGGTCTCCCTGAACATTCTCTCTTCCTCGAGAGTAAGCGGACCTCTGGGAGTGCCATCTTCAACCTTTTCTATGCCCATAGCAGTGAGCCACAAGAGGGTTTTCCCTTGCCATCTCTTAAAATTAGCAAAGGGCTCGGTTTCAGCGAAGCAACAAAGGCAGATGATGAAAATTGCCTAAATACATAAGGTTTTTGGATTGTTTGAATATTAGGCAATTTCCCCATGAGATTAATTACCGAAATCAACATTATGTAACCACTAGCAGATCTAAACACATGCAGCCAAACAACCACATCTAGTAGATCTAAAAATCTAGCAAGAACTAGTGCATACAAAGAGAAAAATAGCACGTACAAGTTGACCGGGAAGGTCGTCACCGCAACAGCACCTTGGTCATTGTTGTTGTCGCCCATGGTGCTGATGAGGTCGTTGGTTGCTGGAGAACAACACACGAATGGAGGCGAGTAATCGCGCTGAGACGCTCCCCAAAAACCTTATCGCCCGTCTCCCGGTGTAGGATCTCAACGGACGGGGTTTCGGAGGCCTGCTATCCCGGACAGCAGTGCACGCAGCCGCCGAGATGGGAAAGCCTAGAGAGCAGCGCAGCAAGAGGAACACAGAGGGAGAGACTGAGAAAAGAATCGGGATCCGTCTAGATCTGTCTGTCTCTCGCTCTATAGCCTGGGAGGTGAGCCGACCGAGTCGCCACACGTTGGAAGACAAGGACACGCGTCAAACATGCACACGAATGTTGACACGTACCCAACAACTGGTGCGCCAAAAAAAAATTTAGTGTTCCACAAAACGAATTTCTAACTCGAACTCGATTTACGAAACGCGACGCGCGTGCGGGCGAGGCGAGGCGGGCGACGGAGGAGGAGGAGTGCGCATGGACTCATTTTCTTCTCACTCACTTAGTGGGAGTGAAACAGCTCACCTTATAAGCTGGTCCAACTCTCTCCCAACTAGCAATGTGGGACTAAACTTTGTCTCCCACAGAGCTCTCAAGATGCCATAGTAGATGTGCCTTGAGATTTCAGGATTTATTAGACTGGATGGGCTGTCTACATGATCGCAGGTCATATAAATCTAACAATTACTGCACTTGAAGGGTTGAAAGATTTACAAACTGGAGATATGCTAAAAGCTGCTGATCTCTTCACCGACAATAAGAACAACAGAGAAGTATTCTTATTTTTTTCAAATGATGCATTACGGTTGGCCTGGTTAACCAGAAAAATCTAACAAACGTAGAAAAATGGCTATGGAAATATCCAGCTTTTGTGTAAGTGTTCCTAGACACATGCAGTACTTGGGTAGGGATGTTAACTTTTGTGTGTATACGTTCCTGGACACATGTAGTACTTGGCTAGGAAAAGATGTTAACTTTTGTATATGTTCCTATCGCACATGCAGTTCGGATGCAATGTTAATTCGCACTTGATTACATGTCCTTTTGAATGAATGAAAGTAATTTCAGCACAAACTTTTTTTATTGAAACAACATAGATTGCATTAGATTTAGTACAATATAATTCATCTTCTTGATATGTAGTCTGCCCACATTGCTTTTGCCATGGCGTCTCGCATAGCATTTCCAACTTGCCGCATGCTGTTAAATGCAGGCACATCAACATTGTATTGAGCATCTCCATCTGGTACATCCTCCATATTACTTTCATCGATATCTTCGTACATCTTTCAAGCAATGTCATGTCTCCATTATGTAGCCAGATGAAATTGTGCATTACACAACAAGCCATAGAAATATCAACCTGGGTGTTAATATCATATGATGTAGTGGCCTTCAATATGGGATACCTCTTCTTTAATATACCAATGATTCTCTCAATATGATTGCGAAGTTGAGCATGGCGAAGGTTGAATAGTTCTTGGTAGGATTGTGGCTTTTGCTGGGCTCTTCCTTGTTCTTTCAAATGATATCTAGTTCCCCTATATGGAGCAAGGAATTGAGGTGTGTTTGCATATCCTGCATCCACAAGATAGAATTTACCGGGGGTAAACTAAATCCATGCTCAAGTGCATCTTTTAGAACTCTTGCATCTGAAGCAGATCCCTCCCAACCAGGATGTACACACACAAATTTTAAATCAAAGTCACATGCCACCATTGCATTTTGTGAAAGGCCTTGTTTTCTATTTTTGTATGGTTCTTGCTGTCCATCTGGAATTGTCATGGGAAAGTGAGTACCATCAATAGCTCCGAGACAGTTCTGCAAATTTCATGTTGTAGTCAGATATACATACACATCAAACTAGCAATTTTAATGGCGAAACTAAGGATAATTAGTACCTGAAAGTATGAAAAGTGTGGCTGCCTTAATATGCGATGTGGGTGTAGAGGAGGCATGCGTATGTAGTTGCATGCCAGGGATGTAATCGCATTGAGCACAACATGGAAGTAGTAACTAATTGTTGATCCACTGCGCTCAAATCGATCTTGCACTGTTATGTTGCTTGCATTCTTTGAAATTGTGTACAAGAACATACCTACTTGCTCTTCTACAGATACATATGTTCCATCTTCAAGATTGCACTTCTCACGCAATTTCTGAACCAAAGCCTGGAAGATCTCTCTCTCCATATGGAAACGTCTTTGGCATAAGACCTCATGGCCTGTAAGAGCTTCATGGATGTATGTAGCTCCACTTAGGATGGATGTATGTATTGGTTTCTTTTGGAATGATCGGGAAGAACTACTACCTTCTACTTCAGGCAGTATGAGAAAAATAAATTCATCTTCATTTTCTGAACGCCTTCGGTAGTTTGAATTCATCTGTTGTCAATTGGAAGAATGCTAAATATGCTCAGAAGTGAGAAAAAAACTCGTGCCTTCGGTAGTTTGAATTCATCTGTTGTCAATTGGAAAAATGCTAAATATGCTCAGAAGTGAGAAAAAAAACTCGTGATGTGTATGCTGCTCATATGCCTGTTTATATAGATTTGAAAGGGAGAGTGCAACGGCTGGGCCTAACGGTCGCCTCTGTTTCCTAGATATTTTTTCCTATGGGCCGAACATGCTACTTCTTTACTATTCCTTTGTTTTGAATTCCCACGGTTTTTCTTTTCCCACCTAGTTCTATTCCCGTACAGGTTAATATTCCTCTGTTTTCGTCTCCCATGGTCCGAATGAGGCCTTTTAAGGCCAAGCATGACGCTCGGCGTCTAGTGGCAAATCTTGTATGCCTGAGGGTGGGCTTAAAATGAGAAAGCACTAATCTTATTTGAGAACAACATGGAAAATATGATTCAATCAATCATACAAGATGCATGCATGAATTGATAGCATAGAAGCCCCAAAAAATGAAACACAAAGAAATATTAATCCCAACTATGGGAACAAGCACCAAACAGCAAGTAACTTGCACGTGATGTTTTTCAAAGGGATATGTTAGTAAGTACAAAATGGTGACTAGCGTTAAAATTAACTACATATCATTAAATTAAGGCACTACAATTCTTTCTTCAGATAAAAACCCTTGAAAAAAATATGACTTGGAAGTTTTTTATTATTATTTTAGCTTGATCTACACTTTCGAATATCTCTCACTCGGTTACTCCATCAATTACTCAATCGAAAGAATGAATTTCTCGAAATATCATAGTTTTGGAGAACGTCAATTTGGAGTTCGTCTATCACGGTGGACTTTTTTTTTCTAAAAAGTTCAAATTTAAAGATTCAAAAAAAATCTAAAAGGTGGAATGTAGATAATGATTTATATTAGTGCGTGCAAAAAAATACGTGAAAATACTTTGTATTCTGGCCTAAGAAAAAAAGATAAATTTTTAGATGGGCATGAACGGTTGAACGGGCCTCCCTTTTTCCAAAATTCATCATATTTGTCTTTTTGTTGCGCCCCAAATACAAGGTATTTTTGTTGAAAATTTGCAGAACTTGTATTTCATGTACTTTGATGCATCGTAGGTATTTTTTTCAAAAATATTCGATGGTTTTGAAAAAATCGAAAACAGGCTCCAGTGAGCCCGTCCTCTAAATGGATTTTCCGCGTAGTTTGGTCACTAGCAATTAGGGGCCTGTGCTCCCTCATGCAGTGAAGCCCGTGGTGATCATACGGAAACGTGAAAGTGACAGTCTGCCTCAGAGCATCTCTAACCGAAAGACAAAAAGCCTTAAGAGTTTAGAGGATAAAATTTCAGGGGCTAACGGCCGGAGACGCTTCAAGCCGATCCCCAAGCGTCCGTTAGAGGAGAATATTTTTAGTCCCGCCCTCCGTGGCCCCTAAATATAGCCGTCCGTGGCTGCTGGACTAAAAATTTAGTCCTCCACCTGCATCTCTACTTCTCGCCCTACACCGTTGCATCGCCACCCCCGACAGAATCGAGTCACCAGGGCCGCCCCCGATAGTACCGCTGCGCTCCCACTCCTCCCCACCTCCGGCATGGCTTCTTCCTCCAAGCACCGGTGTAACCCGCTGGATTTAGGTTGAAGGACCTCGTGTTGGCAACCGCATCGGCACCAGCACCGGCTTCTGCTCCGGCGGTGGCAGCAGCACCTGCACCGACACTTGCAGATCTGACACCGGCTCCGATACACTAGTAGGAAAAGGCCTAACGGCGGCGTTCAGAAAAGGAGTTCGTGGCGCTCAACCCGCATGCCACTTGTAAGTGCTAGCCGTGGCGTGTGGCTGGAACGCCACCAATAACTTGGTTACTGGTGGCATTCATTTTTTTGAAACACCACCGCTAATGTATCTAGTAGTGGCGTTCACTTTATGGAACTCCAGTGGTAACGGATCTAGTAGTGGCGTTCAAATAAGGGTGGACGCCTCTAGTAGCCTAGCTACCAACGGCGCTGCGAGGAACACGAACACCACTATTAACTATGCATGGATTTAGAAAAATACACTGTATTTCATTAAATATACATATTGCTTATTGATACATTCAAATTATATATGTAATGTTTGTCTATACATCCAACATACTCCATCAGGTATATATACAGTCTGAGGGCCACTGAGTCGTATGCACCATCGCACATTCCCATCGCCCCACATGTGAAGTCATCTTCGTTGCCGTGGATGTCGTCGTTGTTGGCGCACATAGTTGTAAGTCGATTCGTCGCTGCCACCCCATGTATTCCTAGGCCATGCACTCGTTGTTGCCGCATGTAATTGGTCGGCTGAAAGTTGTGCAATTTCAGCAAATTATACGGAGTACTAAATCCTAGTTCCAACATAGAACAAGTGCAAACTCTAGCATATGTAAGAGATCACAAGCAATGGCAAAATGTTCATAAAGGACATATAAGTGCTACTGCTAAAAAATTTAGAGCAACTGCCAATGTCTCGCACTATATATTTGTTCTCTTTAGTTTTTGTGTACATGATTAGCTCACGGTACAGCAAGAAAATTAAGAGAATCATCACTACTACTTGTGCCAACATCACTTACTACAACAATTATTCTCTAGCATCACTTAGAAAAACAGTCCAAGAAATAATTGATCAACATCTTCAGTAGGATTCTATAATCTTATTTCTGTGGAATTTCTCAGGGAAAGTCATAATAACATAAGTATATCCTATATTCTGTACTGAACTTTGAACTTTTTTCTTGCAATCTCACAATATCTAATACAAATGGCTCGTTTTGCAATGATTGAATAGAATGGATTGGATCAGACAAATGCCTCATTTAGTCACCATGGTTGCAATTCTCTAAGACAAAAAGTAATTGCTAGCAGAGCAAATGAATCGATCTAGTCAATTACTATTTGCTAAGTGCATCACCGCCTAGCAGATCGAGCCAATCTTTGCAGTAACAGGTACCCTTCTAGACAATATAAAAAGTACATAAGGAATCAGGTGGGGATCTAACTAGACTGGGGGTGGCACTAGGGAGGTCGATGGCGAAAGGCTGGCCGAGCTCGTCGGCGCGGACAGACCTCTGGGCGCAGGAGGTCGATGGAGAAAGGCTGGCCGAGCTCGTTGGCGCGGACGGACCTCTGGGCGCAGGTCTTCGAGGGGAATCCGCTATTCCGCGGCAGTGGGCGGCAAGGCAAGGGTGACAACGACCTTCTGCGGCGAGACCCGGGCAGAGGCTGCCGTCGAAGGAGCAGAACGGGGCCTGGCGGCAGAGCATGTCCGCGAACCACACGGCCACGACGCCATCAACGCCGGTGACCCTGTTCTGGCTAGGGTTTGCCGCACCGGATGTGGGTGTAGGTGTACTGGCGGGGATTTAGAGGAGATGGAAGCGGCGGACCTACGTCGGGCAACGGCAGCGCCGTCTCTGCTCGGTTGGTAGCGCGGGCGCGCGTGGGAGGAGGGGATCCTGAGGAACCGGTGGGGGGATTGCGGCCGACGGTGGGTGAAGGCACGCACACGTTCTCTTTTTGGCACGCTCTTTTTTTTGAATAGGGTAGGTGGGCTCGGAAAACATCTCGAAAAACAGATACTCCCTCTGTCCCATTTAAGGCCTATAATTTTTTTAAAAAGTCAAACTATTGAAAGTTTGACTAAACTTTTTAAAAAAACTATCAAGAATTATGCTATTATAAAGATATCACATGAAAATATGTTTCATGATGTATCTAAGGATATATATTTCATATTATAAATATTAATATTTTTTTCTAAAAAATTGGTCAAACGTTACATAGTTTGACTTTTTCAAAAAATTATATGCCTTAAGCCTTGGAACGGAGATAGTATGTACTAACCATATGCCCTAGAGTCAAATAATAAAGTGTATTGTTTGATATATCTCTTATATGTTTAATACTTTTCATACCGTGTTATAACTATATTAATATGAAACGTTAATACATGTGTGTATGTTAACTAACCGTGTCTCTAGTTATCTCTAGCGAACTAGTTCATTGGTCATGAGGATGATCTGGGTTTCACGATCATGGGCATTTATGCCAATTGACAATGAGATCATATCATTAGTTGAATGATATGATAGACAAACATCCGATAGTTATATCTTAATGAGATATAGTTATAAAGTTCAACATTGATAATAAACACAAAAAACCTCGCAACCCGATCCTTAGACTGTGAGGTAATGCAAATCACCGTTATGGAGGAAGCTTTGATGGTATCAAGCATCATCTCGTGACAGGGTGATCAAAAAGGTGCCACTCAGGTTTTCCAAAGGGATGCATAGAGGAGTACATATCAAAACCAGGATTTGTCAATCCATGTAACAGATAGATACATGTGGCCATCTCGGTGACGTTGCATTAACGAAGCTTGCAAGCATGTGACTTGGTCACGGAATGCAATGACATGGGAACGAGTAAACAAGTTCATCGGTAACGAGACCGAACTAAGATATGGGGATACCAAAGATCAAGTCTCGAATGAACTAGGTATCAAATGACAAAGGGAATGGAAAACAACTTTTCACGATCCGAGCGATAAGATTCGTGAAACGCACGAGGGTCACATTGCCATCCAGGTCCCTCTGTTGATCATTGATGTGAGAGATGTATCAATCATGTCCAGAGTGTTTCCGAACCAAAGTGTCACGCTTAAGGGTGGGGATGTTTCGGGTAGATGCGGTATTGTAGGACAAATAGAGGAAGAGAAACCGGAATAGTTCTGGGTAACATCCGATGTAGATCGGAAGGGGTCAGAAAGGTGTTTCAGAGTAAAGGAATATAATATATGTGTTTTATGTTAATTGGAGAATTAATATTAAAATATATTTTTATTTTATTTTTATAGGCAGCACATTGCTATTGGGCCTCACCCGGAGGGGAGGCCCAAAGGGGCAAGGCGCCTGGGAAAGGGGGCCAACCGACCAAGGCTTGGTGGGCTACCCAAGTGGGGCCCACCTAGGGCCGGCAGCTGTCCCTAGGTGGCCGACGGGTGTGGGCATTAGTCCCACACGGCCTGCCCCTTGGGTGGTGCGCCTCCCCCTCCCACTATATATAGGGGTCTCCCCCTCCCCTTTGGAATCATCCCATTCTCCCATTCTCTCTCATTTCCATTGAGGACTTCTTCGTAATATTGGAGAGGGCCTCTAGGGTTTTGAGTTCTCCACCTTCACACTACCGTCGTGTGATCTTCGATCCGCCATCTTCTTCTTCCGCTACTCGGCTGGATCGGAACCCGGGAGACGTTGCCTACACCGGACATGTGTAGTACTTCGGAGGCACCACACTTGGGGTGCTTGGAGCTGCCCGGCTTCATCAACATACGCCTTCCTGTGTAAGGCGTTCCTCGGTCTTCAAGGGTATGAATACCTTCTCTCTCTTTCTGTTGCTTATGTCTACATAGTATAGATCCTGGTATTAGTGTTCGCTTAGTTAGAATTTTTTTGTTTTCTGCTATGGAACCCTTTAGTGGTATTATAGCAGGTCTATGGGTAGACATGTCGTATGGATAGAACACATAGCAATATGTGGGCATTGATTTTCTAGTTGCTATCCCCTTTTATGTTCTTGTACATATCGGGGCACTGTTTGATGAAGCGGCCCCAAACTGACCTCACATGGTGATTCACGAGACTAGTCCACAATCAAAGTGGCTTAGGGGGTGTCTGTCTCTCTATGGTAGTTGATATGGCATCAACATTGGAGGGCCTTGAAAAGGGAAGTAAAACGGCAATCACCGGATCCATGTTGTGGCTCCATGTTCGTAGGTGGGAAGGTGTTCTACCGCGAAATCTCTAAAGCCGCGTAAAACTTGCAATAGATAATATAGAGGCGTCTATCTTTATTGTTGCATAGGGGCATGTGTTGAGACATGGCAATGACAAGTTTGTGAAACTTTCATTGAAGCTATTGATGGTGATCAAGATGCTATAACCACGTCATAACACTTTACTTTATGAAGTATTACTTATTATGCTAGTATGATAATACATTTGACGGTAGCATAGTAAGATAATCCCTCACTACATTCCAGTTATCGTATTCCCCTTGTGTGTGCACCACCAAGAAAGTTCTTCAGTATGAGGCAGGTTGTGACGATCGGGTGTTAGACATATCTACGTTCGCATACAGTGGGTGTAAGCCATGTTGCAATGTGAATACACACAAGTTAGAACTGGCGAGCCTAGCATGTGTAGACATGGCCTCATACTACAAGAGACTGAAAGGTCGAGCATGAATCACATGGTTGATGTGATTGACATTAGGGAATATCCACCTTTGAAACTGCTTTGCCGTCCATGCCGATTGGGGGTGGAGTAGTGGATTGGGGTCATGTGATCACTAAACGAATAGAGGGATGTTCGTTTGAGTGGGAGTTTTTTTTGTTTTTAAGTATGGTAGTATAGTTTAAAACTTGAAATCATTATTATGAACATGATCTAAACACTTTGCAAATCCATTGTAGATGTCTCGCCCACCCACCTTCAACCTTAGCACTTTCCTCGAGAAGGACAAGCTAAAAACTGATGGAACCAACTTCACCGCATGATTCCGCAATCTTAGGATCCTCCTAGTCCCCTACAAGTTGACTTATGTCATCGAGGCTGAGCTTCCAGCTAAGCCTGCAGATTCTGCCTCCTAGGACGAAAAGAATGTCTAGTAGTCCAAGGCGGATGATTTCTCTCACATCCAAAGTGGAATGCTTTATGCCATGGAGCCGGAGCTTTAAAAGCGTTTTGAGAAGATGAATGCTTTTGAGATCATTGAAGATCTCAAGGCTATCTTTGCTTCACAGGCTCGGGCAGAGAGGTATGATGCTTCCGAGCTCTTCTTCTCTGCCAAGATGGAAGAGCACAACAGTATTAGTGAGCACGTAGTCAAAATGTCTGGCTACATTAAGCGTTTGAACGCCCTGGATTGCAAAATCCCGGAGGAGCTCGCGATTGATAGGGTGCTGCACTCACTGCCCCTATCTATAAGAGCTTTGTGATGAACTACAACATGCAAGGGATGACTAAGACCCTTGCTGAAGTGTTCTCCATGCTCAAAACTGCTGAGGTAGAAATCAAGAAGGATCACACGGTGTTGATGGTCAATAAGACCACCAATTTTAAGAAGCCGGGGCAAAAGGGAAAAGGCAAGGTAAAAAATCCTAAAAAGGATGGCAAGTTCTTTGCCAACACCTCTAAGACTGCTAAGCCTGACCCTAAGCCCGGCACCACGTGCTACTACTGCAAAGGGGATGGGCACTGGAAACGCAACTGCTCCAAGTACCTTGAAGACAAGAAAGCTGGCAAGATAGCCGCCAAGGACAAAGGTATATGTGATATACATATTATTGATGTGTTCCTTACAAGCGCTAGGAGTAACACCTGGGTATTTGATATCAGTTCTGTTGCTCACATTTGTAACTCTCAACAGGTACTGCAGAGTAAGAGGCGCATAAGGAAGGAGATGACGATGCACGTTGGCAACGGTTCGAGAGTCGAAGTGATGGCCATCGGCACTTTACCTCTACGTCTACCATCAGGATTGATTTTAGTTTTGAATAAATGCTACTATATACCTGTATTGAGTATGAATATTGTGAGTGGATCTTGCTTGTTTCAAGATCATTATCTATTTAAATCCAGAACAAATGGTTGTTCTATTTATATGAATGATATTGTCTATGTTCATGCGCTTGTGTGTAATGGTTTATTCTTACTGGATCTTGATTGCAATACTCACATCCATAGTATTGATGCTAAAGGTTGTAAGCATAATGATGATAATTCCATGTTTATGTGGCGTTGCTGTCTTGGTCACATTAGTGTAAAGCGTATGAAAAAGCTCCATTCAGATGGACTTCTTGGATCGTTGGATTTCAAATCCCTCAATACAAGTGATCCATGCCTTATGGGCAAGATGACTAAGACAGGCTTCTCCGGCATAATGGAGAGAGCTGCAGACCTACTGGAATCATACATACAAATGTATGTGGACCAATGGGCATCTCAACATGCAATGGTTATCGTTATTTTGTTACCTTTATTGTTAATGAAGAACAAATCTGAAACCTTTGAAAAGTTTAAGGAATTTCAAAAAGAAGTAGAGAATCAAATTAACAAGAAATTCAAGCATCTTCGATCGGATTGGGGAGGCGAGTATTTGAGTTATGAGTTTAACATGCACTTGAAGAATTGTGGAATTATCCCACAGCTTACGCCAGCCTGAACACCACATCGTACTGGTGTGTCGGAACGACGTAACCGTACTCTGTTAGATAGTGTGTGGTCCATGATGTCTTTAACTGATTTGTCTGTGTCGTTTTGGGATATGCGTTAGAAACCTTCGCTTTTAATTTAAACCGAGCACCATCCAAATCCGTGGAGACAACCCCATATGAGATATGGTATGACAAGAAGCCAATGTTGTCATTTCTAAAAGTTTGAGGATGTGAGGCTTACGTTAAGAAACTACAGCCTGACAAACTTGAACCCAAGGCGGAAAGATGTATCTTCATAGGATACCCAAGGGAAATAGTTGGGTATACCTTCTACAACCAAGCCGAAGGCAAAACGTTTTTCACGAAAAACATCACCTTTCTTGAGAACGAGTTTCTCGCTAAAGCAGTTAGTGGAAGGAAAATTGAGTTAGATGAAGTTGTTGACCCTTCTCTCCAAATTCCGAGTAGCGCAACGGAAGCTGTTCCGAAACCGCGCTCCAACATAGAAGAAGAACCTAATGATAATGATCAAGACAACAACATCGAAACTCCTACGATTCGCAAGTCTACAAGAGTTCGTACCACTCCTGATTGGTACAGTAGCCTTGTGATATTTGTCATACTAGATGAAAAGGAAGAACCTCCAATCTATGAAGAGGCTATGGATAATGCTGATTCCGGGAAATGGCTAGAGGCCATGAAATCCGAAATAGGATCCCATGTATGAAAACCAAGTTTGGACTTTGGTAGATCTTTTGGAAGGCCGCAAGGCCGTGGAAAATAAATGGATCTTTAATAAAAAGACAGATGTGAATGGTAAGGTGACCATTCACAAAGCTTGACTTGTCGAAAAGGGGTTTCGAAAAATTCAAGGAGTTGACTACAATGATACCTTCTCTCCCATAGTGATGCTTAAGGCTATCCAGATTTTATTAGCAATTGATGCTCATTTCGACTATAAAATATGGTAGATGGATGTCAAAACCGCGTTCCTAAATGGATACAATGATGAAGAGTTGTATATGGTGCAATCGGAAGGTTTTGTTGATCCTAAGGATGCTGGAAAGGTGTGCAAACTTGAGCGGTCTATTTATGGATTGAAGCAAGCATCTCGGAGTTAGAACCAATGTTTTGATATGGTGATCAAGAGTTTTGGATTCATCCAAAATCAACAAGACTTCTGTGTTTACAAGAAAGCGAGTGGGAGCTTAGTGGTTTTTCTGGTAGTATATGTGGATGACATATTACTCATGGGAAACGATGTGGATCTTATGAAAAGCGCAAAAGCATATTTGAGTAGTCAATTTTCTATGAAGGACTTAGGTGAAGCTGCATACATACTAGGCATCAAAATCTATAGAGATAGATCAAGACTCCTAATTGCATTAATTCAAAGTACTTACATTGAAAAGATTTTGAAAAGGTTCAAAATGGAGGATGCCAAAAGGGGTTTTGCGCCTATGATGAAGAATTGCACATTGAGTTTGACTCAATGTCCGGTAACGAATGCTGATAGAGAAAATATGTCTTACGTCCCCTATGCTTCAGCCATAGGATCTATCATGTATGCAATGCTAAGTACTCGACCCAATGTGGCATTGGCTCTTAGTCTGACGAGTCGATACCAAAGTAATCCAGGATCAGATCACTAGACAGTTGTTAAAAATATCCTAAAGTATCTTAAGAGAATGAAGGATATGTTCCTAGTCTATGGTGGAAGTGATGAAGCTCTAAACATAACCGGTTATGTGGATGCGAGCTGGAACTCAGATCTTGATGACTCGAAGTCTCAGACAGGATTTGTATTCCTAGTGAATGGTGGGGTGGGTGGAAGAGTAAGAAGCAGTCAGTGGTGGCACAATCTTCAATGGAGTCTGAATACATTGCTGCAGGTGACGCAGCGAATAGAGCTGTTTGGCTAAGGAATTTCATCATCGAACTAGGAGTCATTCTAAGTGCACAAGACCCCGTGACAATATATTGTGACAACACGGGCGCTATTGCAAACGCAAAGGAACCAAGGACTCATTCCACGGCCAAACACATCAAGCTTTGGTTTCACGTCATCCGGCAAAACGTTGACGAAGGTGAAATCAAGATTTGCAAAGTACACACAGATCTAAATGTGGCAGATCCTTTGACTAAAGCTCTCCTACAAGTCAAGCACGGACAATACTGAAATGCCATTGGTGTTAAATTCCTGCCTACTGTAAACTAGATTTATTTATACTCTAGTGCAAGTGGGAGACTGAAGGAGATATGCCCTAGAGGCAAATAATAAAGTATATTGTTTGATATATCTCTTATATGTTCATAATACGCTTCATACTGTGCTATAACTGTATTAATACGGAACGTTAATATACGTGTGGTATGTAAACAAACTATGTCTCTAGTTATCTCTAGCGAACTAGTTCATTGGTCATGAGGATGATCCAGGTTACAAGATCATGGGCATTTATGCCAATTGACAATGAGTTCATATCAGTAGTTGAATGATGTGATAGACAAACATCCGACAGTTATATCTTAATGATATCTAGTTACAAAGTTCATCATTGATGATAAACACAGAAAACATCGCAACCTGATACTTAGACTATGAGGTAATGCAAATCACCATTCTGGAGGAAGCTTTCATGGTATCAATCGTCATCTCGTGACAGGGTGATCAAAAAGGTGCCACTCAGGTTTTCCAAAGGGACGCATAGAGGAGTACAGATCAAGGCTAGGATTTGTCAATCCATGTACGCGGATAGATACATGTGGCCATCTCGGTGATGTTGCATTAACGAAGCTTTCAAGCATGTGACTTGGTCACATAATGCAACGACATGGGAACGAGTAAACAAGTTCATCGATAACGAGACCGAACTAAGGTATGGGGATACCAAAGATCAAGTCTTGGCTGAACTAGGTATCAAATGACAAAGGGAATGGGAAACGACTTTTCATGGTTCGAGCGATAAGATTCGTGAAACACATGGGGGTCACATGGCCATCCAGGTCCCTCTGTTGATCATTGATGTGAGAGATGTCTCAATCATGTCTGGAGTGTTTCTGAACCGAAGGATGTCACGCTTAAGGGTGGGTACGCTTAGGGTAGATGCGGTATCGTAGGATAAATAGAGAAAGAGAAACCGGAATAGTTCCGGGTAACATCCGGTGTAGATCATAGGGGGTTCAGAAGGTGTTCCGGAGTGAAGGAATATAATAATATATGTGTTTTATGTTAATTGGAGAATTAATATTAATATATATATAGATATTTTATTTTATTTTTATAGGCAACCCATTGCTATTGGGCCTCACCCGGAGGGGAGGCCCAAAGAGGCAAGGCGCCTGGGGAAGGGGGCTAGCCGGCCAAGGCTTGGTGGGCCTCCCAAGTGGGGCCCACCTAGGATCGGCGGCTGCCCCTAGGTGGCCAGCGGTGTGGGCATTAGTCCCACACCGCCTGCCCCTTGAGTGGTGTTCCTCCCCTTCCTACTATATATAGGAGTCTCCCCCTCCCCTTTGGAATCATTCCATTCTCCCATTCTCTCTCTCTCATTTCCATTGAGGACTTCTCCATAATATTGGAGAGGACCTCTAGGGTTTTGAGTTCTCCACCTTCACCACTACCGTCGTGTGATCTTCGACCCACCATCTTCTTCTTCCGCTGCTCGGCTAGATCGGAGCCCGGGAGACATCATCTACACCGGACGTGTGTAGTACTTCGAAGGCACCACACTTGGGGTGCTTGGAGCTGCCCGGCTTCATCAACATACGCCTTTCTGTGTAAGGCGTGCCTTTCTGTGGCGTGCCTCGGTCTTCAAGGGTATGAATAGCGTCTCCCTCTTTCCATTGCTTATGTCTACATAGTATAGATCCTGGTATTAGTGTTCGCTTACTTAGAAAATTTTTATTTTCTGCTACAGATTCACTTATTTATTTGTGGCATGTGCAAAAATCACAACGCCATCACTAAGTGGTCTATTTTTAATATTTGAAACAGATCGGTCAATTTAGCAGTGGCGCTTTACAGTAGTCAAATGCCACAACTAAAAAGATAGTGGTGTCGTTTCATAATTTTTGAACGCCACTACTATTTTTCATCCGGACAGACCCTTGGGTTCAACTTACTAGTGGCGTTCTTTTTTCCCGAACACCACTAGTTCTATATAGTGGTGGAATTCACGAATATTTGCAGGGCTAGCACTATTTTTTCTGGAAGTGGTGGCGTTTAAATATCTGCACTCCATATTTTCCTACTAGTGGTGGATTCTTGGATACTCTGAGATCCTTGCGCATGGCTTAATAGGATACTCATATCAATATGTTGCAACTTCTTTTTCTGAAGCTTATCCAAAAAGAACCTCCAGGTTAAACGTGCTTGGCCTAGAGCAATTTGAGGATGAGTGAACGACCAGGAAGTAGGTATTGGGTGCGCACGAGTGAGGATAAAGTGCGCATAAAATACTAGTGTTGGATTGTGGGGCCAGTCTAGATATCCTATTAAGCTTCTAGGTGTAACATCACTTTGTAACATCCCATTCACTAGGCCCCAAGGGTGCTACAAAGTGGTATCAGAGACGATCCTCGCGGTTGCACGGGCGTGTGCGGGTCAGTGTCGGGACATGTGGAGCATGGCATGTGGCCTAGAGTGGACACGGCATTGCACATGTGCCGGTACTGGACGCACACACGTGTGCCAAGAGGGGACGTTCTAGGCTTGTGGTTGATCGACGAGGGTGTTGATCTTCTAAGGGTGGGTGTATGTGAGACCCTTGCACATGGCTCAATAGGATTGATAGGATACACATATCAACAAGTTACAACTTCACCTGGAGCAATTGGAGGATGGGTGACCAACCAGGAAGTGCGTACCAGGTGCGCATGAGGGGGACAAAGTGCGTAGAAAAGACTAGTGTTGGTTTGTGGGGTCAGTCTAGATATCCTATTAAGCTACCAGGAATGACATCCCGGGTACGGAGAGTCCGGGGTGTTAGAGATACCGGATCCGCCAAGATGTGTTTCTCAACCTCTTTTTCTTAGTAAAGTCTCCTAAATTTCATCGGATGAAGTCAATGCATGTTCGTTTAAATTTGTAGCAAGGTGAAGAGACAACCACCATTGAGTGAGGATGAGGACAATGATTTGTATTTTGCATGGCATCATCAAACACTTGTTGGAGCTAAGCAACCGTTCAAGGAATTTTGGGAAGAGATTCAGGACAATTTCAATCAAAGAACTAGTGGAGATGTTCGGTCCTTAACATCAATGATGAATCGGTGGCACAATCTAGTAATGCGCCATAATCGTGACGATTATTATCATGTAGAAAATAATTCGTAGATGGCGGAGAATCCAACTCTGATGGTTCTAGTGATGAGGTAGAAAAACCCAACTTGTCGGGTTTATGGTGATTGTATTAATTTGTATGAAATATGCATTATGAATCTACTTAGGTTATATTTTGCCATGTATTCATGTGCTCAAATTTGCAAATTTGGTTGAAAAACATCTTTGATCCTCTAAGTTATTGGGGTTCAAATCTGCGGCGATAAGTTTAGAGGACAAAATATAGGATTTTAGCTGCAGGGAGGCCTTTTGTCCTCTAAGTTTTTGGATTTCGGTTAGAGATGCCCTTAGAGAATCTCCACTCATCCCCTATACGACGTTTGACGTGGACATTTTTTAGCTCGTATGGGGGGCACAACGCGGATGTGGTTATGGGGAGGCGTCAGCGCCCATCTGTCCTCCCCAACACACACCCAAACACATAATTGAATATATAAATTTATGGTTTATCAAAGTTCAGCATATATAATAAATAATTCAACATATAAATTTATTATAAGTTCATCAAATCAAACAAACAATTCAACAAGTTCAATATAGCAAAAAATTAATTTAACAATTTGAATCACAAAGGTAAACAAATAAACCAACTAGGAGGCTCCTTTGAGCCTCCACAAATGCTCCACCATATCATCTTGCAGTTGATTATGAGTATTTGTGTCTCGAACTTCTTGTCGCCTAGCAAGAAAAGAAGCAAACGCGACTGGCACTTGATGATCAACATCTGCAAGAGGACATTGGCGATATTACGGTTAAGAGTCAAACATTAGAGTCTCGTGCTCGTTCTCAGTGATCATGTTGTGCAAGATCACACAGACAATCATGGCCTCCCACATCTGATATTTTGACCAGGTAAGAGTAGGGTACCTGACAATGGCAAATTGAGCTTGCAGCACACCGAATGCCCTCTCACATCTTTCCTGCAAGCCTCCTTGAAAGATCATGGATGTCGCCTAGAGGGGGTAAATAGGCGGTTTAAAACTTTTACCAGATGCGCTTAACAAAGGTGGAATAAAACTAGCGTTTTCTTTTGTCAAGCACAAAGCCTAGATATACTAAGGTTCACCTATGTACACCAACAACTTATGCTAAGCAAGACAAGCAACAATGAGATAGCAATATATTACTTCAACCACGAAGGCTATCACAATGTAAAGTGCATAAGTAAAGAGTTCGGGTATAGAGATAACCGAGGCACACGGGGACGATGATATTTTACCGAGTTCCTCCCAACAAGGGAGTATGTCTCGTTGAAGGGATGGGCGGTACTGAGACCACCAACGCCACAAGAGGCCTCACCCTATTCTCCCGAGCACCCACCATGCAGCAAGCACCCATTCCACTATGGGACACTTGAGGGCGGTCACCAAACCTATACAAGATTGGGGCTATCTCCACAACTTAATTAGAGGCTCCCAATAATCGCCATCAAGGCCGCACTCTTGGAGAGAGCTTCACAACTTAATTGAAGGCCCCAATAACACACCACAAAGGCCACACAACCGTCTAGATTTCCAAGAACCCAAGAGGGACAAGCTTCTTGATTTCACCAACCAAATCCTCAGGGGAGAACACAAACTGATGCATCTAATTCAAATGGCAAGAATACCAGAAAGATGGTCCAATACTTCACTCTCAAATTCCTCTAACTTCCCTTTAAATATTGGCAAGAATCATTGGAGGGGGAGGAAGAAATCAAGCACAAGAGATTAAATCAAATGGGGCAAAGGCTTGAGAAAATGGAGAGAAGAACTACTTAAAAAAGAGAGAGGGAAAAGGCTTATATAGGGGCCTAGAAGATTCTGCCTGTTGGGGATCTTTTTCACCCTGGGACGGTAGTACCGGACTGGGCCGGTACTACCGCCCGACAGCCCAAGTAGCGTCAGGGGCGGGTCAACACGCGCACATGAGCTGGCGAACGATCAGAAAAGCGAGCGACAAAGGGGGTCGGGGCGGGTGCGCACTAGGCGAGCGGGGTCGAGAGTGAGAGCACGTAGGCAACCGCAGGAGCAAGCAGGAGCAGCATGGAGGAGGCCCAGCAAGCAAGGGGAGGCTCGACGGGAAGGAGCTGGGCGAGCGCTGGGAAGATGGGATGGCCGGCCCGGTACTACCGTCCTGGCCGGGGCGGTACTGCCGGTAGGGGCTGGTAGTGCTGGTTGGGCCTACCGAAAGAGGCAGATATGGATGGGCGGTGCACAGGGGGGGAAGTAGTACCCTGTGGTACTACCGCTCAGCCCAAAAATACTTTTCCCTTTTTTCTTTTAATAAATCAAAGAGGCAAATTCAAATGTCAATAACTTGAGCTAGGGAACTCCAATTGACTCGAAACCAATTTTGTTGGAAAGGGGATGACAAGAGCTACCCAACCCGATTCAAATATTGGATATCACCAAGTGAGAAATCTCCATGTATTTTAAAGTGAAATACCTCACTTGGTGAGAGTCCGGAAAACCTCCAAGATCAAAAACGCAATAAGATATAAAAGGAAAATCCGTTTTTGATGAACAAGAGCTTGTTATGAAGATTACCACAAGCTCTATATCCTCACATGGATAGGGACAACACACAACCAAGAAAGATGATGCTAAAAATGCAAAGGTTTGAGCTCTCTCTAAAAGATATGATCGGGCTACTCACTCGAGAGCCCCTCTTGATAGTACGGGTATCTATCCTAAACCTGGTCTCTCAACTACCAACATTAGACCGACAAAAAGGAAAACCTATCAAGAATATCTTTGCCTTGAGCATACTTTGACGTTGTCTGCATCGATCCATGATCACCGAGGATGGCAAGCATCAAACATGAGATCTTCTAGAGATGGCGCATTTTGAGCTTGCACAACACATCTTCTTCATTTCATCTACCTTGAAGCCAACACATGCTCCAAGCGATGCCAATGGACAATTCCTACAAGTGAAACTTAATACACACATTAGTCCATAAAGATTGTCATTAATTACCAAAACCACACATGGGGGGCCACATGCTCTTTCTCCTGTTGTGTCACAAATCAAGCTTTCTTTCTTCCAGGCACATGGTTTGAGATTGTCTTCACAAATGTTAACCATCTAGGATATATATCATCTACTAGATAGTATCCTTTGTTGTAGTGGTGACCATGGTAACCGGAACACTAGTTTCACCCTCCGGTCTAGTACCCATACTCTCTTAGGCGGTAAAGCCCAAACAAGAGCAGAGGCTCTAATACCAATTGAAATGGATCATATGGGAACCTAGAGGGAGGTTGAATAGGTGATACTTCAAATTTTAATACCTTCTCAATTTAGGTTCGCCACAAAAGGTAAATTCTCTAGATATGCAACTATAGTGAATTATCGGTATGCCAACCTAGCTACTAAACAAGTAAAGGCGGTGAGAGGAACGAGGTAACCGAGAGGGGAGCATGCGGAGACACAAGATTGATTTTACCACAGTTTCTTCCTTATTAAGGGAAGTACATCTGTGTTGGATGGGTGGAAGTTACTAAGACCACCACGCCACAATAGGCCTTGCCCTATTCTCCGATGGATCTCGCACAAGTGGCTTAATCCACCTTTCCACTATACGGTACCATTCAAGGCAGGAACCGACGCCTTTACAACTTGATTGGGTCACACATCTACAACTTAATTGGAGGCTCCCAAGATGACAACAAGCTGCCACAATAAAAAAGTTTATCAAATAACAAAACCAGGATCTAGAAATTTGAATGAAACTCACATCGAAGGGCCCTCAAATGAATGAGAGAGGAAATTAAGATCTCTTCAGTGGTGATGTGGATTAAGGCCCCCGCCTTCAATTTCGCAAATGCCAAGGCCTTTGGATGGTTGAAAGTGGAGATCTTGTGGAAACCCGAGTTCAGAAGTGCAACGCTTTTTCATAGGATCCAAGAGACTCTAGGTTGGGGAGGGGTATATGTACCCCCTCCTGAGATGCTATCATTGGAGTCAAATAGGGCCGGATAATCCGTCCGGGGGCAAACATCCGGCCCGGAACAGAAAATCCGGTCCAAATATCCGCCTCCCAGCCTGAGCGACGCGTCATTGGTCCTTAGCAAAAATCCTTGGGGTGGATAATCTGGCCCATGGGGAGGGGTGGATTATCCGGTTAGGACACTTTTGAAGGAAATATGCCCTGAGAGGCAATAATAAAGTTGTTATTATACATATTCCAAGTATATGATAGATGTTTATTTTGCATGCTATAATTGTATTGATAGGAAACGCCAATACATGTGTGTTTAATAAACAAAAAGGTTCCTAGTTATGCCTCTCTTATAGACTAGCTCGTTGATTAACAAGATGATCAAAGTTTCGTGATCATGGACATTGGATGTTGTTAATAACGAGGTCACACCATTTGTGAAATGATGTGATGAACATTCATCCGAAGTATAGCATTACGATCAAAGTCATTATGTTTATATTGCTATAACATCATACGAAGTAATCTTAGTCCTTAGACCAAGAGATCATGTTAATTGCTAACACCAGAAGAGTATCTTGATAACATCAAACGTCACACCGTAACAGGGTGACTATAAAGGTGAGTTCACATACTCCGAAGGGGTTATGTTGAGGCTCATGGATCAAGAGTGGGATTTGTCAATCCCGATGACGTATAGATATACTCTGAGCCCTCTCGGTGATATCACATTAAGATAGCTTGCAAGCAAGTGATGTGATCACTAGAATGTTATATCATGGGAACGAGAAAAGAGTGCATGTCGGTAACGAGATCAAACTAGGTATTTGGATACCGATGATAGAATCTCGGACATGTATTATATCATGAGACAAAGGAATTAAGTTACTAGCGTTAAAGGTTCTCACGATCACAGAAGTCATCGTTGAATGTGTAGGAGTCAGTATGGATCTCTAGGTCCCACTTCTGATTATTGATTTGAGAGGGGTCTCAATCATGTCTGCATTATTCGCGAACCGTAGGGTGACACACTTAAGGGTTGCCGAACACCATTTTGGAGCACATATGTTTCAGACGAAAGAACTGCAAAGCGCTGGAATTATTTCAATAGACATCGAAACTGTTTCAGGTGAAATTGCAGAAATTGGTTCTGCATGTAATATTGAAATGTTGCAGGGGGTTTTATGTGAATGTTTGTTAATTAAAGTAATTAACAAAATGAATAAATTTAATAAAAGAGTTTTATTAAATGAGAGAGCATTAAATTTGGAGAAATTTAATGCATTTAAAGTGGAGACTTTAAAAGAGAATGTGAAGGGGCATTTTAATGTGGAGGAGTTACCACCACATGAATGAGGGAGGTGAGGGGTCACCCCCCATGAGGCGCCGGCCATGGGGAGGGACACCCCCCTCCTGATATAAAAGGCCCCCCTCTCACTCCTTCTTCCTCACACCTCCTCGTGAAGGATCTCTCTCCCCCTCTAGATATATTCCCCATGGTCTCGAATTAGCGAGATACATGTTCTCGGTGGCCTTGCGTCTGGAAGGAGTTGCTGCTTCTGCTGATTCGCTGGAGCGAGTAGGTGGAGATTGTTCGGTGGCTTGAACGTGTGTGTGAGGACAGATGCGCTGCTGATTTGCGGCGCTAGGACTTCCACACGATCTTGAGATCGGCAAGCATACGACTACATCATCCACGAGTTCCAACTCGTTAACAAAACTTTGTTGTCTTCGAGGGTAAGTTCTCTATGGATGTATATCCACCCGTTGCTCCGTATCTAGTAGATAGATCTTGGCGTATAGTTCTCATCGTAGGAATTTTTTTGTTTTCTATGCTGCGGACCCAACAGTGGTATCAGAGCCTGATCTATGCGTAAGTGCTTTGCACGGTTAGTACACATATGTTTATATGTGGGCGATGATGATCATGTTATTGCATCTTCTATGTATTTTGGATATTGGTGGCATAGTGGGATGAAGCGGCCCGGACCAACCTTACATGTCATCGTACATGAGACCGGTTGCATGACTGACATGCAACTAGTTTTGCATAAGTGGATAGCAGGTGTCTGTCTCTCCTACTATAGTCAATATCTGATTTACAACGAGTTGCTAATAACTTGGTTATCCTCGTTGTGGTTCATGTTCATAGGTAAGACCGGTTCTATCTCCGAAAGCCCTAAGCCACGTAAAACTTGTAATTGATAAATTAGAGGCGTCTAGTTTAGATCGTTGTTGGGCTAGTGTCTTGATATGGTATTGTTGTAAGTAGATGTATGATAGATACTCTTACAACACACTTAACGTGTAAGTTCCATAGACCTTGGCCTTACACACAAAGGAATGATAGAGATCATACCACGATGCAAATGATAGAGATCAAATGCATGGACCATATCATCTCACTTTACACATTAGATGTTTGCATCTTATATTGCTAGTTTGGCATTTTTGGCAGCATTGTAAGATGATCCCTCATTTAGATATCAAGATAAAATATGTTCTTCCTTGAGTATGCACTGTTCTATGGATCGTGTTTCGAGACATCACGTGATGATCGGATGTACTCGACTCCGCGCTTTCATACAATGGGTGTAAGACAGTTTTACACACGCGAATAGTAAGGTTCTTACCTGGCGAGCCTAACATGTATAGACATGGCCTCGGAACACGGACCGAAAGGTTAAGCATGAGTCATATAGTTGATATGATGCCCATATAGATGCTCGCCTTTGAAGCTACACCGACTAACGTGATGATCGGACTTGGTGTAGTGGATTTGGTTCATGTAATCACCAAAAAGACATGAGGGATGTCGTTTTTGAGTGGGGGTTCATTAGTAATTTGGATTAGTTGAACTCAATCTATCATAAACTTAGTCTAAATAAACTTTACAAATTCTGTTGTAGATGGCACCACCTGCTTTTAATTTCAATGTGTTCATGGAGAAAGAGCAACTTGCTGTGAATGGTAGCAACTTCACCAACTGGGCTATGAATTTGAGGATTCTCCTCACTGCTGCACAAAAGAAATATGTGTTAGAGGCGCTGCTAGGCCCCCCACCAGATCCTGATGCCCCTGACGAGGAAAAGAATGTCTATATAACTCGTCAGGGGGACCACAACTTAGTTCATTGCGGCATACTGTATGGGCTAGAGCCAGAACTTCGAAAGCGTTTTGAAAATGGCAATGCCTTTGATACCATGGGAGAATTGAAAATGATTTTCGATACCCATGCTGCCATTGAGAGTCATAATGCTTCTGAAAAGTTCTTTAGCTGCATGATGGAGGAGAACAGCTCCGTTAGTGAGCACGTACTCAAAATGTCTTGGTACACCGATAAGCTTGTGTCCTTGGGAATAACGATTCCCATTGACTTAGGCATACATCGTGTTCTCCAATCTCTGCCACCTAGCTACAAGAGCTTCGTGATGAACTATAACATGCAGGGCATGAAGAAGTCTCTTCCCGAGCTTCTGTCTATGCTTAAGACTGTAGAAGTGGAGATTAGTAAAGAACATCAAGTGTTGATGATCAATAAGACCACCAGTTTCAAGAAGGACAAAAAAGGCAAGCAGAAGGGAAAGAAGGGCGGCAAATATGTTGCCACACCTGAGAAGAAACCCCGAGCTGGCCCTAAGTCTGATATCGAATGCTATTATTGCAAGGGGACTGGCCATTGGAAGCACAACTGCCCCAAGTATTTGCCGGACAAGAAGGCTGGCAAGGAAACAAAGGTATATGTGATATACATGTTATTGATGTGTACTTGACTAGTACTCGTAGTAGCACCTGGGTATTTGATACGAGATCGGTTGCTAATATATGTAACTTGATTCAGGGGCTGCGGAACAAGCGACAGCTAGCAAGGGATGAGGTCATGATGCGGGTCGACAATGGATCAAGAGTTGATGTGATCGCCGTCGGAACGCTGCCTCTCCATATGCCGTCGGGATTAGTGATAAATCTAAATAATTGTTATTTGGTGCATGCACTAAGCATGAATCTTGTATCCGGATCGTGTTTGATGTGAAGTGGTTATTCCTTTAAATCTAAAAACAATGGTTGTTCGATTTATATGAATGATACCTTTTATGGTCATGCACCTTTGTTGAATGGTTTATTTCTGTTGGATCTCGATAGTAGTATTACGCATATTCATTATGTTGATGCTAAAAGGATTAAACTTGATAATGATATATCTGCATATATGTGGCACTGCCGTCTAGGTCATATTGGCGTTAAACGCATGAAGAAACTCCATTCTGATGGACTTTTAGAATCACTTGATTTTGAATCATTTGATACATGTGAGCCATGCCTTATGGGCAAGATGACTAGAACGCCATTTTCCGGTTCAATGGAACGGGCGACAGATTTGTTGGAAATCATATGTACTGATGTGTGTGGACCAATGAGTGTGTCGGCGCGAGGTGGATATCGTTATTTTGTTACTTTCACGGATGATTTGAGTAGATATGGGTATATCTATTTGGTGAAACATAAGTCTTAAACCTTTGAAAAGTTCAAGGAATTTCAGAATGAAGTAGAAAATCATCATAACAGAAAGATCAAATTTCTGCGGTTCGACTGTGGAGGAGAGTATCTTAGGTAAGAGTTTAGCACATATATGAAAGATTGTGGAACAGTTTCACAACTCATGCCTACCGGAACACCACAACGCAATGGTGTGGCGGAACGTTGTAATCGTACTTTATTAGATATGGTTCGATCTATGATGTCTCTGACTGACTTGCCACTGTCATTTTGGGGTTATGCACTGGAAACTGCTACATTCACTTTAAATCGGGCACCATCTAAATCCGTTGAAACGACACCGTATGAATTATGGTTTGGAGACAAACCTAAGATGTCATTTCTTAAAGTTTGGGGATGCGATGTTTATGTGAAGAAACTTCAGCCGGATAAACTCGAACCCAAAGTGGAAAAATGCGTCTTCATAGGATACCCTAATGAAACGATTGGGTATACCTTCTATCACAGATCTGAGGGCAAGGTTTTTGTTGCCAAGAATGGATCCTTTCTTGAGAAGGAGTTTCTCACGAAAGGTGTGAGTAGTCGGAAGGTAGAACTCGAAGAGGTTATTGAACCTTCTCTTCATGAAATGGCGAGTAGCGCAGCACCGGAAGTTGTTTTGGAGTTGACTTCACCTAATGAAGAGAGAGCTAATGACAATGATCATGAAACTCTGAAAGAGGACACTACCGAACCTCGCAGGTCAAGCAGGACACGTGCAGCTCCTGAACTGTACGGCAATCATGTTATGAATTTCATGATTGATGAAATAGATGACCCTGCGACGTATGAAGAAGCGATGATGAGCCCAGATTCCAACAAATGGCTAGAAGCCATGAAATCCGAGATGGAATCCATGTACGAGAACCAGGTTTGGACCTTGGTGGACTTACCTCACGATCGAAAGGCTGTTGAGAATAAATGGATTTTCAAAAGAAAAACTGATGTTGATGGTAATGTGACCATCTATAAATCTCGACTTGTCGCAAAGGGGTTTCGACAATTTCAAGGAGTTGACTACGATGAGACATTCTCTCCCGTAGCGATGCTAAAGTCGGTTAGGATTATGTTAGAAATTGCTGCATATTTCGATTATGAAATATGGCAGATGGATGTCAAAATTGCGTTCCTCAATGGTAATATTGAAGAAGAGTTGTATATGATACAACCTAAGGGTTTTGTCGATCCTAAGGATGCTGATAAGGTATGCAAGCTTCAGCGATCCATCTATGGACTGAAACAAGCATCCCAGAGTTGGAATCTCTGCTTTGATGAGGTGATCAAAGAGTTTGGATTTGTCCAAACTTATGGAGAGGCTTGTATTTACAAGAAAGTGAGTGGGAGCAATGTGGCATTTCTGATATTATATGTGGATGACATATTATTAATTAGAAATGATATAGATCTTTTAAACAGTTTTAAAAGTTATCTGAACATCAAATTTTCGATGAAGGACCTTGGTGAAGCATCATATATATTAGGCATTAAAATCTATAGAGATAGATCAAGGCGCCTAATTGGGTTATCGCAGAGTACATACCTTGATAAGATATTGAAGAAGTTTGATATGGACGGAAGTAAGAAGGGGTTCTTACCTATGTTGCAAGGCAAGACATTGAGTAAGACTCAAAGTCCGGCTATGGCGGAAGAAAGAGAGATAATGGATAAAATCCCCTATGCCTCAGCCATAGGCTCTATAATGTATGCCATGCTATGTACAAGACCAGATGTGGCACATGCTATTAGTTTGACTAGTAGGTACCAATCTGATCTAGGTTCGGAACACTAGATAGCGGACAAGAATATCCTTAAGTACTTAAGAAGAACTAATGATATGTTTCTTGTATACGGAGGTGAAGAAGAGCTAGTCGCTAAGTGTTATGTCGATGCTAGCTTTGACACCGATCCAGATGACTCTAAGTCTCAATCTGGATATGTACTTCTCTTGAACGGAGCAATAGTTAGTTGGAGGAGTTCCAAACAACCTGTGGTAGCTGGATCAACGATGGAGGCGGAATATGCTGCCGCTTCAGAAGCGGCGCAGGAAGCAGTTTGGATGAAGGAGTTCATAACGGAACTAGGTGTGGTCACTAGTGCATTGGACCCAATGGTGATCTATTGTGACAACAATGGAGCCATAGCCAACGCCAAGAAACCAAGGTCTCACAAGAATTCTAAGCATATTAAGCACCGGTTTCACTCCATCCGCGAGCATGTCAAGGATGGAGATATAAAGATTTGTAAAGTACACACAGACCTAAATGTAGCAAATCCATTGAGTAAAGTTCTCCCTAGGGAAAAACATGATCAACACCAGAACTCCATGGGTGTTAGATTTATCACTATGTGAACTAGATCTCTAGTGCAAGTGGGAGACTGAAGGAAATATGCCCTGAGAGGCAATAATAAAGTTGTTATTATACATATTCCAAGTATATGATAGATGTTTATTTTGCATGCTATAATTGTATTGATAGGAAACGTCAATACATGTGTGTTTAATAAACAAAAAGGTTCCTAGTTATGCCTCTCTTATAGACTAGCTCATTGATTAACAAGATGATCAAAGTTTCCTAAGCATGGACATTGGATGTTGTTAATAACGAGGTCACACCATTTGTGAAATGATGTGATGAACATTCATCCGAAGTATAGCATTACGATCAAAGTCATTATGTTTATATTGCTATAACATCATACGAAGTAATCTTAGTCCTTAGACCAAGAGATCATGTTAATTGCTAACACCAGAAGAGTATCTTGATAACATCAAACATCACACCGTAACAGGGTGACTATAAATGTGGGTTCAGTACTACGAAGGTGTTATGTTGAGGCTCATGGATCAAGAGTGGAATTTGTCAATCCCGATGAAGGATAGATATACTCTGGGCCCTCTCGGTGATATCACATTAAGATAGCTTGCAAGCAAGTGGTGTGATCACTAGAATGTTATATCACGGGAACGAGAAAAGAGTGCATGTCGGTAACGAGATAAAACTAGGTATTTGGATACCGATGTTCGAATCTCGGACATGTATTATATCATGAGACAAAGGGATTAAGTTACTAGCGTTAAAGGTTCTCACGATCACAGAAGTCATCGTTGAATGTGCAGGAGTTAGTATGGATCTCTAGGTCATACTTCTGATTATTGATTTGAGAGGGGTCTCAATCATGTCTGCATTATTCGCGAACCGTAGGGTGACACACTTAAGGGTTGCCGAACACCATTTTGGAGCACATATGTTTCAGACGAAAGAACTGCAAAGCGCTGGAATTATTTCAACAGACATCGAAACTGTTTCGGGTGAAATTGCAGAAATTGGTTCATGTAATATTGAAATGTTGCAGGGGGTTTTATGTGAATGTTTGTTAATTAAAGTAATTAACAAAATTCTGAATAAATTTAATAAAATAGTTTTATTAAATGAGAGAGCATTAAATTTGGAGAAATTTAATGCATTTAAAGTGGAGACTTTAAAAGAGAATGTGAAGGGGCATTTTAATGTGAGGAGTTACCACCACATGAATGAGGGAGGTGAGGGGTCACCCCCATGAGGCGCCGGCCATGGGGAGGGGCACCCCCCTCCTCCTATAAAAGGCCCCCTCTCACTCCTTCCTCACACCTCCTTGTGAAGGATCTCTCTCCCCCTCTAGATATGTTCCCCCATGGTCTCGGATTAGCGAGATACATGTTCTCGGTGGCCTTGCATCTGGAATGAGTTGTTGCTTCTGCTGATTCACTAGAGCGAGGAGGTGGAGGTTGTTCGGTGGCTTGAACATGTGTGCAAGGACGGATGCGTTGCTGATTTGTGGCACTAGGACTTCCACACGATCTTGAGATCGGCAAGCGTACGACTACATCCTCCACGAGTTCTAACTCGTTAACAAAACTCTGTTGTCTTCGAGGGTAAGTTCTCTATGGATGTATATCCACCCGTTGCTCTGTATCTAGTAGATAGATATTGGCGTATAGTTCTCATCGTAGGAATTTTTTTGTTTTCTATGCTGCGAACCCAACAACTTTCTCCAGCCCTGACCAAATATCCGGGGGGGAATTTTCCCTCCATCAGAGCGTCACGCCGTTGACCCTTATCCGAAATTTGGGAGGGGTGAATAAACCGGCCCTGGCCAAGGCTGAATAATCTAGCCTTGGGAAATTCTCTGGCGTAGTTCCAAATATCTGACCAAACATCCGCCCCTTCTGCAAGATGCGTGCCTGGTCCTTAGTCGAATCTTGCCATGGGCGGATAATTTGGCCCTAGCCAGGGGCGGATAATCTGGCTTGACAAACCTTATTTTGGTCAAATTGACCAGGAGTTCTTTCGGGGAGAATTATCTATAGCACTCAACGCATAGTTAAACTATCCTTGGTATTGTTATCTAACACACAAAACACTATCATGAAATACTCTTTCAGATGGTAGTGTAGACGTAGAGGAATAGTTTCGCACGCATAAGATAGTCGAGATGAGTAATCTAGGTCGAACCCAATAAAGTTGCAATGCTCCAATGGTGCTTATCTTAGAAGTACCATTGTTTCTCAAGTTAGTGCTTTTAAATTTCTTAGTATGGGTGAATCCTCACTAGGTCGAGGAGGATCTCTAAGTTTGTATTGCTCTTGTTTTACGAGTAAGGAATAAAGTATTAGTTGGACCTGCAACAGTTTTGTTGTACCACTCTGAGGGTGTAAGAGCATCTCCACTCGCATTCCCAGAAGGGCGTTCCTAGGGCAATTTTTACATTCGGACAGAGAAATTTCGCCCACTCGTGTTCCAAGGACGCCGAATTAGTTCGGATTTGGCCCAACTTTCATCCGGCGTTCCCAGGACGAACCCAGGGCGTTGGGAATGCCGAACGTAGTGAAATACGTGTGGGCTAGCCCTGTCGGCAACTCAAGGGCGAGTTCCCACCTTTCTCCCCCTCCCGCCTTTCTTCTCCACACCCCGCCACATCTCCTACCAGTTCCATGAGCTCTTGCCAACCATGCCGCCCAAGGGTTTTCGTGAAACCCTGATCCGCTGTTGGCGTGCCAAAGGAGAAGAAGCCGAGGCAGCCGAGGAAGCCGACACCAAGGCCAGACGACTACACCAACGCCGAGTGGGTGAAGGAGCGTCGGCGTAAGAAGATCGAGACAGAAATCCGAAAGGATTGAACGGCGAGGCCGGATATGAGAGAAGCATAGGAGGCATCAGAGTGGGCCTCGCGCACGACTCTGACGCCGATGTACCACCTGACGCCGATGCCCGTCTCGTAGTACGCCGCCCACTAGGGTAGCCAGTCGGGAGTTGACTCTCCGGCCAGGTTCTCGCCGATCTCGCCTGCCATGTTCCAGGAGAGCCAAGCGAACCCACGGCAAAGGTTCTCGTCCTCCTCCGAGTTCGATGGCGGGCTCAACCCGAACGTGCTCTTCCCCTGCCCCACACCTCGTCCCCCAGCCTTCAACATCGACATCAACGTCCCCTACGCCAGCTCTCCGGTGTTCGGATCATCGTCGGCCATGCACAGAGGCCTGCTTTCGTTCGTCGACGGCAACTCCTCTCCCAACAACTTCGGCGAAGAGGACGCCCACAACCTATTCGGTGGAACAGTCGATGAGATGAGGCCTTCATGTTGGGCATGATCTCCGGTTCCACAACGACCGGCTTCTTTAGCGAAGAGCTGTCATGCACCGCCCCTGAACATGGCCTCGAGTCCCAGGACTTCGGTGAAGAGGACGGTGTTGATGTCTACGCACTTCTATTCTTGTAGACAGTTGTTGGGCCTCCAAGTGCAGAGGTTTGTAGAACAGCAGCAAGTTTTCCCTTAAGTGGATCACCCAAGGTTTATCGAACTCAGGGAGGAAGTGGTCAAAGGTATCCCCTCTCAAGCAACCCTGCAATCAAGATACAAGAAGTCTCTTGTGTCCCCAACACACCCAATACACTTGTCAGGTCTATAGGTGCACTAGTTCGGTGAAGAGATAGTGAAATGCAAGTGGTATAGATAATTATAAGTGGTAACGGTGATAGGAAATAGCTTGATGGCGTGGAAAAGACTAAAGTAAAACTGAAATAAAGATAGCAGCAAGCAAACATGTAACAGATCTAGTAGCAAACGGTGTTTCGGTGCTTAGAAACAAGGCCTAGGGATCATACTTTCACTAGTGAACAGTCTCATATAAATATCTTCTCTTTATGATACTACTCTTAACTACTCTCCGGTTGGACACTCTGTCAACACCCAGATTTTTAATCCCAGATGCCTGTTATGTCATACATCGCAATCCCAGGATTACCATTTTTGCGGGACATGACAGATTGGATATCACAGTACATCATCCATTACAAACCATAAATAGGGTCTTACACAAATAAGGATCTCATGATCCAGTCTCAATACAACAAGTAGCGGAATAAATAATAAGCATAGCGGTGGGGTCCATCTTTAGGGGCACAGGCAATGCTGACGAAGGAAGATAGTTCTAGTTATCATAGCCGTCCTGCTGACCGTCATCTTGGTAGTCTCCTTCATAGTCTGGCCATAGGAATAGCCACGGACAAAAGCCATGAGTACTCTTTAAGTACTCGCAAACTACCACTAACAAGTAGGATATTACTAAAGTAAATGCTAACTCTAAGTTTAACTATAAAGTTAAGTTTGAAACCTAAGCTGAGTTCAAAAACAAAGAAAGATAAAATAAATTTCTAGAATCACTTAAGTTGGGAAGCTAGTGTCATTGTCACAACCCTGTTGTGGTCAAGTCAAGATTCATCATTCATTTCATAAGTCATTTTGAAAACATCTGACAACGAAATAGTATGGCCACTCCAACTGTCCATAACCGTGGACGCGGCTATTCGAATAATTTGACACTCTACAGAGGTGGTACACTTTCGCCACAAGATTCGATACATCTGTCAGGGATAACCCTGAATCATCATACTTGGTATGCAGATAATCAAACATAACCTTTCCTTTACACACCCTAGTATAAGCACCTCTCCTATGAGTATGGCCTCCCAACCATGACCATCTGTCATCTTGGGCACTGCATAGGTGGACAACATTGATAGGTAGCCTCAGCTCAAACCTCTCCCGCGAGGGAACTAATACTAATGCATATAAACTTCCGGCTAAGCCTTACCCAATTCGGGTATTGTGGTTGTACGGTAAAATTGGAATGGTATCGCATCCTAATCCAACCATCAGTTTTGTAAAAGGGTTAAGGCTCATGCCTCAACATTTTCATCATCATAAACCATTTGTGTTTCTCAACACATGTCAAAACATCTCAATAGAATGACTCCTCATTCCAAGGTTTTCACAATTCATTTTCACCAAGTATTCCCATCTAAAGTGACTCAAGTTTTGATTTAACTCTAATCTACTAAGTTAAGAGTGTTCACTAAGGTGGGATGATAGGATCAATATCATGCCATAGAATGACATCTAAGGTTATCTAGATAGGTCAAGTTTTATACTTTTTATGCTACCTTCAAACAAGTAAAGGACTTTGGTAAAGTAAGGCAGTAAAAGCTTGAAAATAAACTTGGAGTATGTATAAGTCCAAGGGGTATAACAAAGCATTCCTATTGCATCTTGCTTAAGTTATTTAGCTTCTAGCTTGCATTGTTAATGATGGCTTGCCTTGGGTAGTGCAGTGGTTGAAGTTTTCTTCCTCCTCCTGATAGCACTCCTCCTCCTCGAAAGCTTGGTCGGTACTATCGTCTATAAATACATACGGAGTACACAATCACCAATCAAAGCTTAACTAGTCTACTTAGCATACTAAGGCACACATTTGATGATATAATCTCATCACAAGCATCACAAGGTTTAATTAACTAGTTTTATTCTTTTTATTTGAGAAAAGTAATTTCTACTGATTGAAAATAACTAAGATTTAATATCCTCCAATTAAAATATGGGATCATATGGACACATGTCATTACCACATATTCTAACATATGGGAATGTAATTTAAGGGTTGGATCATATTTCATTAAGTTTAAGTTTATTAGTTAATGATTTAAAGTGACTAGAAATGCGTATATAGCATTATTTTGGTACTAGTCCAAAGTTACTGCATGCAAACTTTAATATTTTTACATATTTAGATAGGTATGGTTAAATGTGATTTTTGAGAGTTGGAATCAACTCAAAAGCTATTTTGGTTGATTTTATAAAAATGTTTGGGTGTGCAAAAGCTTCTGTCTTGTTATTTTTACTAGGAGAGATATCTAACTCTAAATGAATCAATTCCAATGGGCTTGGATAGAACTTCTCAAAAGCTTTCCAACACAATTGGAATCGCTCCATTTGGATTTGTAAATCTCTCTGAAATGAGTTACAAACTAGGGGACAGAATTAAGTTCAAACTTAAATAGAAAAACTTAAACTTGAATTCATGGGCTAGCGCGGGAAGGAAAATGGGCCGGCCTAGTGGCGTTCCACAGCGCAGAGGGCGGCTGACAGCCTGGTCCCGCTTGTCAGCGAGACTTAAAACCCGAACGGTATCTATCAATCTGGGTCACACGATTAGAACAGAGATCGACGGATCATAGTCGTCGTCGACGACGGACTCGTCGCCGGCGAGACCGAACCCTAAACGGCCAACAGGGGTCTACCGGGGACGTACCAGGGCTCCATCTAGCGTGGCGATGGGGGCGATCGAACGTGATGTCGACGGCGGACTCAGGCGTGGTCGCGGTGGCTCTTAGGGTGGACGAAATCGACGGCGCCTTCTCCTCCTCTACAGCGGGCTCCTCCGGCGCAATTCCAGCGAACTATGGCTTGAGCAGCTCCGACGAGAGGTGGGGAAGGATCAGTGAGGAGAGGGGAGTGGAGTGGTGTGAGTAGTTTGTGCTGGGGAGGGCTCCTTTTATAGGGCGACGAGGGGACCGAACGGCACGACGGTGAGCTCGTCGGTGACATTGATACAGGTGGCTAGAGGCATGGGCGGCGTAGGCGGACGGTGGCCTGCCTCCTGGCGGTCATCTACGGCTTGAATGCGCGGCTAGGGGCGGTGGCGTTTGGTCGGGCGAGGCTGGCGCTCTGCACGACAGAGGCGGTGCTCGACGCGGCGCACAGCGACTGTGGGTCGCGCGGCGGCGCACGGCTCTGTTTGGCGGGGTGCTAGGGTCGAGGCAGAGTGTCCTGCGCGGTATTGGGTCGAGGGGCGGTATGTGGCGTGCTGGCGGCTAACGCGCTCTGGTGCGCTCTAGCGAGCTCGCAGAGAGAATGGGCGGCGGTGCTGGGGTGTGGTCCAGGGCCTGGAGGTGATCGAGGGGTGGACAGTGGGCGGCGATAGGGTTAGGCAGAGCTAGTGGTAGTGCTGGAATGGCTTGGCGTGGTCTGTGGAGCTCTGTCCACGATTGGCCGACGGTGACCAAAAAGGGTCGGCGCTCCACTACTGCTGGGGCTTAGGGGTAGGCTGGTGGGGACTTGGTTGGACTCAGGGGGGACAGAGGGGAGTAGATAGGGTGCAATGGGGGACAAAGACTTGATTAGAAATAGTAATAGTTAGGCCATTTTATTTCTTGCAAGGTGTTCGATCAAATGGCCGCAAGAACAAAACATTTGAATTTTGGGCTGATTTTTGGTGGGGTATTGTATCTTATGCTTGAGCTTCTAACTGTGCTTGGGTTTTAAAAATGGAACTCATTTGAGTGGTTTTTGAATAAGTGTGATCTTGATACCTACACTAGATTCAATTTTCAATTGCCATTTAAAATTAGTGTTTGCAAGTTTTTGGTAGATCCCAAAGTGGTCCTTGGTACATCACTACATGTACTAGCAAGGGGTGCAAAGATCCACATTTGTTTCTATTAAGAATTGAGTTCTATGAATAGCCAAAGTAGGCATGGTAGTTAAAATGGCACAAATGACCATTTGGTTATTTTATTCATTTTGATTTGTTTTTCTTTGGGATTTGTTTGGGAATGATCTAGATGATGTTTATGTCACCTAAGAATCATTTTACAATTCAAAACAACTCCTATTTAAATGCACACACATATGAATGCCTTAATATTTTTAAATGGAAAAGTTTTTGTTAACTCTAAATTTGAATATTTGGATCTTGATCACTTGGATTAGAGTTTTGGGATGTTACAAACCTTCCCCCCTTAAACAAAATCTCGTCCCAAGATTTGCGAAAGAAAACTAGGAACTAAAGAGATCTGGGAACTCTGTCCTAATGTAATCTTCTCGCTCCCAAGTGGCTTCCTCTTTGGTATGATTGCTCCATTGAATCTTGAGAAACTTGATACTCCTGGTCCTGGTGGTTCGGTAAGCCTCCTCCAAGATACGGATGGGCACTTCATGATATGTCAGGTCCTTGTTGATTTCCACCGCTCTGTGATCGATGTTCTTGAAAACTTCAGTCTTCTCTGGCACTTCTAGGCATTTGCGAAGTAACGAGATATGGAACACATTGTGGATGGCTGACATCTCTTCGGGTAGTTCCAGTTGATACGATACTTCTCCTCGACAGTTCAGAATCTTGAAGGGTCCGATATATCTGGGGGCTAACTTTCCTTTCAGACTAAAGCGTCGGGTTCCCTTCAATGGCAAAACCTTGAGATATACAAAATCTCCGACATTGAAAGTCAGGTCTCTCCTTCTCTTATCATCATAACTCTTCTGTCTGGATTGAGCGGTCTTGAGGTGCTCACGGACTTTGTGAACCTTCTCTTCAGCTTCTCGGAGAATGTCGGGTCCAAAGATTTGACTCTCTCTTACTTGCAACCAATTCAATGGGGTGCGACACTTTCTTCCATATAGGAACTCAAATGGTGCCATTTGCAAACTAGCTGGATAACTTTGTTATATGAGAATTCTGCGAAAGGCAGGCAGTCTTCCCATTTTGATCCATACTCTAACACACAAGCTCTCAGCATATCCTCTAGGATTTGGTTGACTCTCTTAGTCTGTCCATCAGTTTGCGGGTGATAAGCGGTGCTGAAATTCAACTTGGTTCCTAATCCTTCCTAGACTTGCTGCCAAAATCGCGAGGTAAACTGGGTTTCTCGATCTGATACTATGGTCTTGGGGGTTCCATGCAGACTAACAATTTTAGCAATATACAGCTCTACTAGCTTCGAACTCTGGTATGTTATCTTGACAGGTATGAAGTGAGCTACCTTGGACAGTCTATCAACAATGACCCAGATTGAGTCATTTCCCCTACTAGAAGTAGGTAAACCGGTGATAAAGTCCATTCCGACGTAATCCCATTTCCATTCCGGAATCTGCAAAGGTTGCAACAGTCCGGCAGGTCTCTGATGCTCTGTTTTGACTCTTTGACAGATGTCACACTTGGCGATGTAGTTTCCGATTTCTATCTTCATCTTGTGCCACCAAAATTGCTCTTTCAAATCCTGATACATCTTCGTTCCTCCGGGGTGGATAGAATAAAGAGTATCATGAGCTTCTTGCAAGATAACTTGCTTCAGCTCCGAATCTGCTGGCACACAGATACGTCCTTTGTACCACAGAACTCCTGCATCGTCTTCAGTGAGTCCAGGTACCTTTCCTATACCAATACGACGTTTGTTTTTGTTGATACTTTCATTTCCCTTATGAGCTTCCTTGATTTGGCTGATTAAGGTGGGTTGAAGTTCAATGCTTGCTAAGAATCCTTTGCTAACCAGCTCAGTCCTAAATTGCTCCAACTCCTCATACAAACTTGGTTGCTTCTCTTTGATCATGGTGTTTAGCCTACAAGGCAATCTGCTAAGAGCATCCGCTACCACATTGGCTTTGCCTGGGTGATAGTGAATGTCAAGGTAATAATCCTTGATTAACTCTATCCATCTCCTTTGCCTCATATTCAGCTCCTTCTGAGTGAAAATATACTTCAAGATCTTGTGATCTGAATAAATCTCACAACGATTACCCATCAGATAGTGACGCCATGTCTTCAATGCCAAAACTACGGCTGCTAACTCAAGATCATGGGTTGGATAGTTCTGCTCATGCTGCTTCAGTTGTCGAGACAAATAGGCGATGACTTTGCCTTCTTGCATCAGTACACATCCGAGACCAATCTTGGATGCATCACAATACACATCAAACGGCTTCTTGATATCTGGCATGATCAATATTGGGGCTGATATCAATCTCTTCTTCAGCTCTTGGAAACTTGCTTCACATTTGTCAGTCCATTCAAACTTCTTGTCCTTCTTCAACAACTAGGTCATGGGTCTGGCGATGCTCGAGAATCCTTCTACAAACTTGCGGCAGTATCCCGCTAATCCGAGAAATGCACGGACTTGGGTTTGAGTGGTTGGGGCTTCCCATTCTTCGACATCTTTGATCTTAGCGGGATCAACAGAGACTCCTCCGGCAGACACATTATGTCCTAGGAATCCTACTTCTTTCAGCCAAAACTCACACTTACTGAACTTGGCATATAACCGATGCTCTCTCAGGGTTTCTAGGATGATTCTCAGATGTTGCTCCTGCTCTTCTTCTGACTTGGAGTAGATAAGGATATCGTTGATAAACACAACGACAAATTTATCCAGGAAATTCATAAAGATCTTATTCATGAGATTCATGAAATAAGCAGGGGCATTGGTTAATCCAAAATACACGACCGTATACTCGTATAAACCATAGCGAGTAGTAAAGGCGGTCTTCGGAATATCCGTTGCACGAATCTTAAGTTGGTGATAATCAGTCCTAAGATCAATCTTTGAGAACACTTGGGCACCAGTCAACTAATCAAATAGATCTTCTATCTTTGGCAGTGGGTACTTGTTTTTGATGGTGACGTCATTCAGCTTCCTATAATCTGTGCACAAATGGTTGCCTCCATGTTTCTTGTCGACGAATAATACTGGTGATCTCCGTGGCGATGCGCTTGGTTGAATCAAGCCTGTTACTAACATAGCATCCAATTGCTTCTTCAACTCTACTAACTCTGAGGGGTTCATGCTATAGGGTCTCTGGGCTATGGGTCCGGTTCCGGGGATTAGTTCGATAATGAACTCAATATCCCTATCCGGAGGCATACCTGGCAATTCATCTGGGAATACGTCGGGGTATTCATAGACTACTCTGACTTGGTCTATGGTGGGTATGGTTAGACTCTTGTTGCACTTGAATTGACGGGGTAAGGTTTCAGATATATGTTCTACTGTGACTCCAGAGCTACTAGTCATGGTGATGGCTTTCTTAGCACAGTCTATCAGTCCTTTATGCCTTGACATCCAGTCCATACCTAGTACTACTTCCAATCCTTTGGTTCCGAGTACGATTAGGTTGGCATAAAAATCTATCCCATGTATTCTGATAGGCATAGCTTTGCAAATTTTTCTAGCTTTTGTAGTTGAACCGGGGATTTGAACTATCATGACATGCTTCAGGTTGGTTGGGTGAATCTTACTAGTGCATGCAAATTCTTCGGTGACAAATGAATGCGATGCTCCCGAATCAAACAATACTCTTGCTAAAACTAAGTTAACAGAAAACATACCCAGCACTACGTCTGGCGCTTCTTGGGCTTCCTCTGCGTTCATGTGGAAGAGACGATCGTTGCGGTTGTGAGGGTTCCCTGGGGCAAATCTTCTCCCCGTTTGAACACGATGCTGCTGTTGAGCTGGGGCATTCACATTGGTAGTGGCGGCAGTCTTCTTGGGACACTCATTGGAGTAGTGGACCTTCACTCCACACTCGAAACAGGTGATCTGGGACTTGTCCTTCGCTGCGACAGGCACAGCATTGCTGCCAGTTCTAGGTGCAGTATTGTTGTTGTTGTTGCTCTTGGGAGGGGCACGGTTGAAATTGTTGGTGTTGCCGGAGTTGTTATTGTTTCCTCCGGACTTCTCATTGCCTCTGCTACGGTTGGGGTAGCTTGGGCGAGACATTGGGGGTCGGTTATTTCTTGGTGCGTATCCTAGTGAGGGGTTGGGACGCTACTTCTGGTGCCTGCTGGATCCAGCTTGGTGCATCATACGACGTTTGCGGTTGTCGTTTGCCTGGTTTATCTTCCCTTCCATCTGAATGGTAGAGTCGACTAGCTCTTCAAGATCCTCGAAGCGGATGTTGACGAGGACAGTCTGCATCTCATCATGCAGTCCGTTCAGAAATCTCTCCTTCTTCTTGGCCTCCGTGTTGATCTCATCAAGGGCGTACCTTGCAAGCGACAGGAATCTGTCACGGTACTCCACCACAATCATTCTACCTTGCTTCAACTCCCTGAAATCATCCCTCATTCGGGTGACTAGACCCTGCAGCACATGGGTGCGGATGAACTTGAGTTTGAAGGCTTCCCATGTCATAACTTGACCATGGTTCATCAGGCGGATATTGTTCCACCATCCTCTTGCGTCTCCTACCAAGTAGTGGGTGGCAAAGAGAACTTTCTCATTGTCTTCAACTTTGGCTACCTCCAAGTTGTTCTCCATCGTCTGCAACCAGTCATCAGCATCTAAGGGGTTCTCTGAAGTGCTAAAAATTGGGGGATTAGTATTCTGGAAGTTCTTTAGCTTGGATCCTTGATGATCATGATTTCCATGCCATTGGTTGTTGAGAGCCATCTAGGCGATCTATTGCAGTGTTGCTAGATTAGCTTGGCGCTCTGCCCTGCTTGCTTCTCTATCTGCGATGAGATTCTGCAAGATCTGCAGCATTGGGTCTTGCGACGAGTTGCTCCCTCCTTGGTTTCCACGAATCATCTGAAGATTGAGGTAGATAAAGGGGTAAGAGGGAAAGTTCTATGGTTCACGGTTTTGGTTTCAAAGCTAAAACTTTGAGTTTGACTCAGGTTTTTGCAACTAACTTCATTTCATTCATGCAAACAGGCACACGATACAACACACACCACAACAAAGAAAAACAGATGGTTTTAAGAACCATTCTTCTAGGCACGATATAGTGGGACCGATACATCTCCTGCTACGACTGTGCTCTAGTGCATCTACTCATCGTCAATGAAGTCAGAGTCCTCATCGTCAGTGTAGAATTCCACGGCATCCTCCTCCAGAAAGTCATCATCATTGCTGAGGTAAGAATCCATGTCTCCCTGGATGTCTTCACCCTCATCTTCTTCTTCCTTTGTGGCAAGCTGAGCTTCTTGCTCCTTGACGGTCTTCTTGAGGTCGGCCACCTTCTTGCGAAGACGGGCGATGGTGCGATCCTTCTTCGCACGCTGGAGGCGAAGAGACTAACGGTCCTTGACAAGCAATGAGGAAGTCTGGGCCTTCTGGTCGGCAATGGCACGGTTGTGGTTGGCGAACTCCCTAGCATTGTCCAACTCCTTCTAACGATCGTACAACAGGAAGTCGAGGTTCTCCACTTGGCGCTTCAGTTCTAGATGACTTGGCATCTCCATCGGCATTCCCATGAAGTCACGCCTTGCATAGTGCGCAAAGCGGGTTCCTTGGATCTAGTTGACACTGAGGGCACATAGACGTGCGAGAGCTTCATGCATTGCCCTGGCTAATCCATCTAGACAGTTGTTCTCTCTCACGGAGAACTGGATTCTCCCGGACGCTGGGGCTTCGATGCTTCCTCGAAGATCAGCAGTGACGAGCCACTGCAAATCTCCTCCTGGGGTTCCTAGAAGTTGAGCTCCAAGAAACTCTGGATGCGGGCGTCCCAATAACTCAGACAGTGAACCCAAATCCCTCTCGAAGATCAGCTGACCTCTATTTCCCAATTGGTAGAACTTGCTAAACTGAGACTCCATCTACAAGAATTAAGGATGAGGAAGTTAGTGAAGTGATCAAGTGTGTCAAATTTTATGTAGTAATGTAAGAATTGGAGGAATATGAATTTTTGAGAAAGAATGAATTCCCAAGGGTAAGAGAGGAAATAGTTTTTCATAAATACTCACTTTGGTTTTTGAAACTAATTTTTTGGTTTAGACGTCCATTCTAACTAGGGTCTCCTATGGTCAGGATGGCTCTGATACCAACTTGTCAACACCCGGATTTTTAATCCCAGATGCCTGTTATGTCATACATCGCAATCCCAGGATTACCATTTTTGGGAGACATAACAAATTGGATATCACAGTACATCATCCATTACAAACCATAAATAAGGTCTTACACAAATAAGGATCTCATGATCCAATCTTAATATAACAAGCAGCGGAACAAATAATAAGCGTAGCGGTGGGGTCCATCTTCAGGGGCACAGGCAATGCTGACGAAGGAAGATAGTCCTAGTTATCATAGCCATCCTGCTGACCGTCATCTTGGTAGTCTCCTTCATAATCTGGCCATAGGAATAGCCACGGACAAAATCCATGAGTACTCTTTAAGTACTCGCAAACTACCACTAACAAGTAGGATATTACTAAAGTAAATGCTAACTCTAAGTTTAACTATAAAGTTAAGTTTGAAACCTAAGCTGAGTTCAGAAACAAAGAAAGATAAAATAAAGTTCTAGAATCACTTAAGTTGGGAAGCTAGTGTCATTGTCACAACCCTGTTGTGGTCAAGTCAAGATTCATCATTCATTTCATAAGTCATTTTGAAAACATTTGACAACGAAACAGTATGGCCACTCCAACTGTCCATAACCACGGACGCGGCTATTCGAATAGTTTGACACTCTGCATAGGTGGTACACTTTCGCCACAAGATTCGATACATCTGTTAGGGATAACCCTGAATCATCATACTTGGTATGCAGATAATCAAACATAACCTTTCCTTTACACACCCTAGTATAAGCACCTCTCCTATGAGTATGGCCTCCCAACCATGACCATCTGTCATCTTGGGCACTACATAGGTGTACAACATTGAGAGGTAGCCTCAGCTCAAACCTCTCCCACGAGGGAACTAATACTAATGCATATAAACTTCCGGCTAAGCCTTACCCAATTCAGGTATTGTGATTGTACGGTAAAATTGGAATGGTATCGCATCCAAATCCAACCATCAGTTTTGTAAAAGGGTTAAGGCTCATGCCTCAACATTTTCATCGTCATAAACCATTTGTGTTTCTCAACACATGTCAAAACATCTCAATAGAATGACTCCTCATTCCAAGGTTTTCACAATTCATTTTCACCAAGTATTCCCATCTAAAGTGACTCAAGTTTTGATTTAACTCTAATCTACTAAGTTAAGAGTGTTCACTAAGGTGGGATGATAGGATCAATATCATGCCATAGAATGACATCTAAGGTTATCTAGATAGGTCAAGTTTTATACTTTTTATGCTACCTTCAAACAAGTAAAGGACTTTGGTAAAGTAAGGCAGTAAAAGCTTGAAAATAAACTTGGAGTATGTATAAGTCCAAGGGGTATAACCAAGCATGCCTATTGCATCTTTCTTAAGTTACTTAGCTTCTAGCTTGCATTGTTAATGATGGCTTGCCTTGGGTAGTGCAGTGGTTGAAGTTTTCTTCCTCCTCCTGATAGCACTCCTCCTCCTCGAAAGCTTGGTCGGTACTATCGTCTATAAATACATACGGAGTACACAATCACCAATCAAAGCTTAACTAGTCTACTTAGCATACTAAGGCACACATTTGATGATCTAATCTCATCACAAGCATCACAAGGTTTAATTAACTAGTTTTATTCTTTTTATTTGAGAAAATTAATTTCTACTCATTGAAAATAACTAAGATTTAATATCCTCCAATTAAAATATGGGATCATATGGACACATGTCATCACCACATATTCTAACATATGGGAATGTAATTTAAGGGTTGGATCATATTTAATTAAGTTTAAGTTTATTATTTAATGATTTAAAGTGACTAGAAATGCTTATATAACATTATTTTTGTACTAGTCCAAAGTCACTGCATGCAAACCTTAATATTTTTTACATATTTAGGTAGGTATGGTTAAATGTGATTTTTGATAGTTGGAATCAACTCAAAAGCTATTTTGGTTGATTTTATAAAAATGTTTGGATGTGCAAAAGCTTCTGTCTTGTTATTTTTACAAGGAGAGATCTCTAACTCTAAATGAATTAATCCCAACGAGCTTGGTTAGATCTTTTCAGAAGCTTTCCAACACAATTGGAATCACTCCATTTGGATTTGTAAATCTCTCTGAAATGATTTTCAAACTAGGGCACATAACTAAGTTCAAACTTAAATAGAAAAACCTAAATTTGAATTCGTGGGCTAGCGCGGGAAGGAAAATGGGCCTGCCCAGTGGCGCTCCGCGGCGTAGAGGGCGGCTGATAGCCTGGTCCCGCTTGTCAACGAGACTTAAAACCCGAAACGGTATCTATCAATCTGGGTCACACGATTAGAACAGAGATCGACGGCTCACAGTCGTCGTCGACGATAGACTCGTCGTCGGCGAGACCGAACCCTAAACAGCCAGCGGGGGTCTACCGGGGACGTACCAGGGCTCCAGCTAGCATGGCGATGGGGGCGATCAAACGTGTTGTCGACGGCGGACTCAGGAGTGGTCGTGGTGGCTCCTGGGGTGGACGAAATCGACGACGCCTTCTCTTCCTCTGCAGCGGGCTCCTCCGGTGCAATTCCAGCGAATTATGGCTGGAGCAGCTCCGATGAGAGGTGGGGAAGGATCAGTGAGGAGAGGGGATTGGAGTGGTGTGAGTAGTTTGTTCTGGGGAGGGCTCCTTTTATAGGGCGATGAGGGGATCGAACGGCACGACGGTGAGCTCGTCGGTGACGTTGATACAGGCGGCTAGAGGCACGGGCGGCGTAGGCGGACGGTGGCCTGCCTCCTGGCGGTCATCTACGGCTTGAATGCGCGGCTAGGGGCGGTGGCGTTTGGTCGGGCGAGGCTGGCGCTCTACGCGACAGAGGCAGTGCTCGACGCGGCGCACGGCGACTGTGGGTCACGCGGCGGTGCACGGCCATGTCTGGCGGGGTGCTGGGGTTGAGGCGGAGCAGCGTGCGCGGTATTGGGTCAAGGGGTGGTTTGTGGCGTGCTGGCAGCTAACGCGCTCTAGCGAGCTCGTAGAGAGAATGGGCGGCGGTGCTGGGGTGTGGTCCAGGGCCTGGAGGTGATCGAGGGGTGGACAGTGGGCGGCGGTAGGGTTAGGCGGAGCTAGTGGTGGTGCTGGAATGGCGCGGCGTGGTCTGTGGAGTTCTGTCCACGATCGGCCGACGGTGACCAAAAAGGGACGGCACTCCACTGCTGTTGGGGCTTAGGGATAGGCCGGTGGGGACTTGGTTGGACTCAAGGGGACATAGGGGAGTAGATAGGGTGCAATGTGGGACAAATACTTGATTAGAAACTGTAATAGTTAGGCCATTTTATTTCTATCTACAAGGTGTTCGATCAAATGGCCGCAAGAACAAAACATTTGAATTTTGGGCTGATTTTTGGTGGGGTATTGTATCTTATGCTTGAGCTTCTAACTGTGCTTGGGTTTAAAAAATGGAACTCATTTGAGTGGTTTTTGAATAAGTGTGATCTTGATACCTACACTAGATTTAATTTTCAATAGCCATTTAAAATTAGTGTTTGCAAGTTTTTGGTAGATCACAAAGTGGGCCTTGGTACATCACTACATGTACTAGCAAGGGGTGCAAAGATCCACATTTGTTTCTGTTAAGAATTGAGTTCTAGGAATAGCCAAAGTAGGCATGGTAGTTAAAATGGCACAAATGACCATTTGGTTATTTTATTCATTTTGATTTGTTTTTCTTTGGGATTTGTTTGGGAATGATCTAGATGATTTTTATTTGACCTAAGAATCATTTTACAATTCAAAAAACTCCTATTTAAATGCACACACATATGAATGCCTTAATATTTTTAAATGGAAAAGTTTTTGTTAACTCTAAATTTGATGATTTGGATCTTGATCACTTGGATTAGAGTTTTGGGATGTTACACACTCTAATCCATGGTAGGGCTATAACAGCACACCTCAAGGTAAGCCTTTCCCATCTAGATAACCCCACACTGTCACCTTGACCTCTAGATGGTTCCAACAAACACCACAATTTCATAGAGACATCCAACTCCAAATATAACTCATAGCAAGTATTTGTAACCTCTAGCCTAAGTGCCACCATGGTGTGCACGCTGTCACTTTCACACACATGGGGAGAGCAAAGATTTATTAAAGCACTTGAGTAGCAAGGTAGATCTACTTGATTACAAAGCTCATGATCACAATATGATCATGCATAGAGAGAGAGATGAACACATAGCTACCGGTAGAACCCTTAGCCTCGAGAGAGAACTACTCCCTCCTCATCATGGGAATCAGCAATGGTGATGGAGATGGCGGTGGAGATCGATGGAGATGGCTCCGGGGGCACTTCCCCGTCCCGGCAGGGTGCCGGAAAGAGACTTTCTGTCCCCGAATCTCCCCTTCGGTGGCAGCGGCGCTACGGAACTTTTCATGGCTGGAGACTTGACGATCTAGGGTTTTTGCCTCGGGGGACATCTTATAGGTGAAGAGGCAAGGTCGGTGGGCGGCCAGGGGGCCCACACCACCTGGTGGCGCGGCCAGGGCTAGCCCGCACCACCACATAGTGTGGCCGCCCTGTGGCCCCTCTCCGTCTCGTCTTCTGGCTCTGTGAGTCTTCCGATAAAATATCGACTTTGGCTTTTGTCCGGTCCAATTCCGAGAATATTGATTTTCTGACTTTCCTGGAACCAAAAACAGCAGAAAACAGGCAACTCGCACTGTGGCATCTTGTTAATAGGTTATTCCAAGAAAGTCTATGAAAAGTACTCCAAAGTTGGAACAAAACACAAGAAAGTAGATAAACCCAAGCATGGCACATCAAAAATTATAGATACATTTGCAATGTATCAACATCCCCAAGCTTAACTCCTACTCGTCCTCGAGTAGGTAAGTGATAAAAAGAAATAATAATTTTTTAGGTGACATGCACCATCATAAACTTTATCAAAGTATTTGTAAAACATTCAAAGCTGGGATCATAGTACTTCAATCATAACATGAAAGACAAAGTTCTAGCAATATACAAAGAAACTATGTTGCAACATGAAAAGGCACAAACAAAAGATTCATGAATAACAATGCTTTGCAAGAAGTTTGTTTGTTTCACATAAAAAACATAGCATAATAACATTCAGCCTGTCCCTCATAGAGTAGCAAATATAAATGCATAGGACACCTTCAAAGTTCATAAGAGTGACTAGATACAAATAGTTTAAAACAAGCAATATCAAGTTATGCATCAATCAACTAGTCTTGGGACAATGCACATAGAACTAAGAATGGCCACTATGCTCTCAAAGTAGGTGCATAAAGATAGAAGGTGGAGACTCAATATAATGGTGGAAGAAGGGCCTTCATAGAAGGAAGTAGGGATTCAAGTCACATAAAGAGCTTCCAAAAATTATGGTACTTATAGCTTTTAGCTCTCATTGCCCCTATCATAAGCATCTTGAAGGTGGTTAAGGTTAAAGTGACACAACTAAGAGGATATGCTTGACAAGTTATAAACTGAAATCTCATGCCCCTTACTTATGAAGACCGAACCTCATGCTACTCAACTTTAGTCACAAGTAAGCTCTTGTCATTGTAAGTACATATGTATCATAAAGAACCGCCAACGGGGTACCCCTTGCACATGATACATGATCTATCCCATAATCAAAAAGACAAGGCAAGCAGACAATGAGCATCTCAGCTATCTTTTATTTGCTATTTGCATAGGTTTTTATTGAGGATGCTTCATAGAGTGCTCATTATGGTGATGCTGCAAGTTTCCACCATGATTAGGCATGGCTTTTGCTAGCGGCCCAGGCGTTTATCTAACACACATACAAACTCCATGATCTTACAAGTTCCACTTTTATTTCACACCGCCGGGATCCATAAGCAAAAGAACATGATATCAACGGGGTACAAAGTACAAGTGCAATGTTGAAAGCATTCCCCATGATACATGGTTCTGCTAATTTCAACTTATAAAGCGCAAGCATATACGTAACAAAGAAGTACACAATGGTTCAAGTTTATTAAATGCAAGAAAATTAAAGCATGCCATCAAGTTCGTGAGAGCTTTAATCACTAATTTTCACATAACAAGTTTAATTTGGAAGGTAGAAAAAAACATGAATATACTTGGAATAGCATATGCAAGTAGGTAGGTATGGTGGACTCTTTGGAATAACTTGGTTTAAGGAGTTGGATTCATGAGTGGAACTCATACTTGGTTGTGGAGGCTAGCAAAAAACTGGGAGCGACAAACTAAGAGAGCAATAATGGCCATAATCTTGCAGAGCGACAAAACATCATTGATCAAAGCATAAAGTGATACTACAAGTTGAAAACTAAAGGATCATAAAGGCTTATGGTGACTTGATATATTCATAACATGGTGCGAGCATGCGCCAAGTCAACCCAAATAAAGCATCAAAGGAGAATACCACTATACTTATGCTTTAATATGCTAAAACAACGCATGATTCATCCAAGGCACATTAAGCAATCTCAATTGTTTATAACAAGTCATGATACAGTAAAGAATACTAAGCATAAAGCCAAAACAATATCAAGCATGGCATGACAAAGCATAGGCCACAGTCAAAAACAAGCTCTCTTTAACACTTAAGCATGAACTTTCCTACTCTTTTCCAAACCAAACCAAACTATTTAAAAACCAATGTATGAAAGAGGGGGTCCAGCCAATTTATTCAGCAAACTTAGCAAACAAAGCAAACGAAAACCAAAACCAAAACGAAAACGAAAAAGAAGACGCTCCAAGAACAACACAACTGTGCATGAAACAATAAAAATGAAGCGTTTGGAAGAAACCTGAGATTTTTATTGATGAAGAGGGGGATGCCTCGGGCATCCCCAAGCTTTGACGCTTGTACTTCTTGCATATTTCTTGGGGTGACACGCGTGGCATCCCCAAGCTTGAGATTTAGTCCATCCTTCATCTCATTACTCATTCCTTCCATACACTTGAAATTTTTCCTTCATACAAAACTTCACACAATCTTTATTAGCAACATTAGTGCACTCAAGATAATAAGTCTTTAGGTTCAGTTTCAACACCAATAAAACTTCCATTAAAACACAAGCTACTGTAGCACTTCCCTCAAAAAGCTCAATTCCCCAAAAGAACTCAAAAAGGAACCAACAAGAAGCAAATGCAAATAATGGCACAAATCTGTCAAAACAGACCAGCAGGTAAAGACGATTTTTTTCTAAAACCTTCTGTTGCTCAAATCAAAAAGTGTTGAGCTAACAAAACTTATATAACAACCTGGGTCAGAATCACAAAAATTTACGTCTCAAACCGACATACCGAGATTTTACACGAATTTTTACAGTGAAGCACAAAAATCTGTTTCGGGACAACAACTTTCCCAAGCATTACTTCTCTCTCATTAGAGGTTACTCTTGGCACAAAAAGCAAATAAAAAGGATAAGGAGCAGTTATTACAGAGGTAATAACTTCCGAGACTCACTAAAACTTTTGGGTTATCTCCCAATAAGTATTTTTCTTTAACGCCTTTAAGTTAGGCATGATAGTTTGAGAAGATGCTCACATAAGAAATATGAATTGAAGTAAAAGAGAGCATCAAGAAGCAAATTCAAAATACATTTAAGTCTGACCCACTTCCTATGCATAGGAATCTTGTAAAGAAACAAGTCATGAAAGCACAAAGCAACAAGCATAGGAAAACAAAACAAGTGCAACTTCAAAATTTCCAACATAAAGAGGGGAAACTTAATATTGTTGAGACACATAAGACCATGTTTCCCTCTCTCATAATAACTTTCAGTAGCATCATGAATAAAATTAAAAATATAACTATCACATAAAACATTCTTATCATGATCCACATGCATAAAAGAATTAATACTCCCCACATAAACATAGTCATTCTTATTAATTGTAGTAGGAGCAAATTCAACAAAATAGCTATCATTATTATCCTCGTCACCATAATCATCAAATATAGGGGGCATATTGTAATCATAATTAATTTCCTCCTCAATAGTAGGTGGACTTAAAATATTATATTCATCATTGAAATCATCATATATTGGAGGTGTAGTATCATAATAAGCAATAGAATAATTATCTTCCAAAGTGTATTCATTTGTAAACATATCATCGTTGGAAGGATCATGGATAGCACTAATAGCACAACAATTATAAATATCATCATTTTCAGAATTGGTACCAAAGAGATTTTCAATATCAAAAGAAGTGTGCTTTTTCCAATCAGGATCACTACTATAGGTAACAGGCATAGGAACATCATCGAGTTCAGACTCATCAAAAACTATAATAGGAGCTATATGCTTAGGGGGAAATACCGTTTCCTCCCTCCTTTTATTCTTTATCTTCTTCTCTTTAGGAGGGAGAGGCTTGAAAGGAAGCTTATCCATATACCTTGGTTCATTGTTAGAGACAATAGAAAAAACTTTGGAGGATTCCTTCTTTTTATTAATAAGATCAAAACACATATTAGTCTTGTCATATTTTGGTAAAATCTCATCTTCTATAATATTTTGTATGTAAGTATTTTTGTAACAATTACCAACACAATAAAGATGACAACCAAGCAAGACAATATTCATATCAAAAGCACCCATATCTACCAAAGAGGGTTTTCTTGATAACTCTTCACAGCCCAAAAATAATGTAAGTTCATCATGCTGATTAGGAGTGATCATGTCATCACAATACAAACTTGCAATACTCATTGGATTAGAAGGGCTATTATTATGGCCTGAGCATTTAAAATTGAAATGACCCACTTTAAAGCAAAGTTCACAAATAAAAGGATAAAGGGCACAAACCTTTTTACCAAGATCATTTAAAGCCCTATACCACATTCTAGTTTTTTCATTCCTATGGGTGATACAATATTCTTCTTCAATTTGATTATTCTCACAAGGTATATGTATTCCACAAAAATTAACATGCTTATAAGAAATAGTACTTTCAGAGGTTTGAGCATGTTTATTGCTATCTTTAATGACAATTTCATTTTCCATGCAAGTGTCTTTAAAAGGCTCATGATACATGTCCCATTTTTCTTTAGGAGCATTAATATGAGAAGCAAAGGTTCTAAAACAATCAATAAGAATTTGAGGATCAAGACCATATTTAGCACTAAGCTCTTGAAAACCAACAGTTTCAGCGAAAGACCTAATGCAATCATACTCATAGTTTATACCGGGTTCTTTACCTTTGTTGTTATCCCAATCTTCGGTATTGCTTTGAATTGCTTCAAGAAGATCCCACTTATCTTTGACCTCCTTACTTGTGAAGGATCCCTCTAAACAAGTATCTAGATAGTCCTTGTAATGTCCTGAAAGCCTTGCATAGAAATTATTAATAACAATATTCCTGGGGAGCTCATGAATGGGACATTTGAGCATTAGTTACTTCAATCTACCCCATGCTTGGGCAATACTTTCTCCATCATGAGGATGAAAATTATAAATATAATTCATATCTTTATGAATTTCATGAAGATGATAAAATTTAGAGTAAAAGAGAGATTCAAGTTCCTTCCACTCCAAAAGATGAGGATCATCTAGTAGCTCATACCACTCCCTTGCTTTGCCCTTAAGTGATAAAGAGAATAGCTTCCTCTTAACTTGGTTCATTGAAATACCTACACACTTGAACAACCCGCATAATTCATGTATAAAGAGTAAATGATCACCAGGATGGACAATTCCATCTCCAAAATAAGAGTTGTTCATAACACGTTCAACAATTTTTATAGGTACTTTAAAAGGGATGCTTTCAGTATGTGGATTTAAAATATCACAAGTATCATTAGAATTACCACATATGGGAGATAAAGTATCATTAGAGCAAACTTTCTTCTTTAAAACTAGGGAACTAAAAAGATCATTTTCATAAAAGCTAACTTCCCCAAGCTTAGATGTTTCCATAGCATTAGTAACAAAGGTGTTCAAAAGATTCATACTAATAACATTGCTATTAGCATGCAAAGAAGGTTCCAAGGGTTTTTTAATTTTCTTTTCAAAGAATTCATGTTCTACCTTAGGGAAAATACTAAAAAGCTCTAATTTTTTATTGTTTTCCATTAAACCTAACTAGTGAAAACAAGAAACAAAAAGACAAAATTGCAGAATCTAAAGGAAATAACTTCGAGCACTCACACTGAAAGATGTGAGTACCTTTTACCTTACCTCCCCGGCAACGTCACCAGAAAATAGCTTGATGTCTATGCACTTCTATTCTTGTAGACAATTGTTGGGCCTCCAAGTGTAGAGGTTTGTAGAACATCAGCAAGTTTTCCCTTAAGTGGATCACCCAAGGTTTATCGAACTCAAGGAGGAAGTGGTCAAAGGTATCCCCTCTCAAGCAACCCTGCAATCAAGATACAAGAAGTCTCTTGTGTCCCCAACACACCCAATACACTTGTCAGGTGTATAGGTGCACTAGTTCGGCGAAGAGATAGTGAAATACAAGTGGTATAGATAATTATAAGTGGTAACGGTGATAGGAAATAGCTTGATGGCGTGGAAAAGACTAAAGTAAAACTGAAATAAAGATTGCAGCAAGCAAACATGTAACAGATCTAGTAGAAAACGGTGTTTCAATGCTTAGAAACAAGGCCTAGGGATCATACTTTCACTAGTGAACACTCTCATATAAATATCTTCTCTTTATGATACTACTCTTAACTACTCTCCGGTTGGACACTCTAATCCATGGTAGGGCTATAACAACACACCTCAAAGTAAGCCTTTTCCATCTAGATAACCCCACACTGTCACCTTGAGCTCTAGATGGTTCCAACAAACACCACAATTTCATAGAGACATCCAACTCCAAATATAACTCATAACAAGTATTTGTAATCTCTAGCCTAAGTGCCACCATGGTGTGCACGCTGTCACTTTCACACACATGGGGAGAGCAAAGATCTATTAAAGCACTTGAGTAGCAAGGTAGATCTACTTGATTACAAAGCTCATGATCACAATATGGTCATGCATAGAGAGAGAGATGAACACATAGCTACCGGTAGAACCCTTAGCCTCGAGTGAGAACTACTCCCTCCTCATCATGGGAATCAGCAATGGTGATGGAGATGGCGATGGAGATCAATGGAGATGGCTCCGGGGCACTCCCCGTCCCGGCAGGGTGCCGGAAAAGAGACTTTCTGTCCCCCAAATCTCCCCTTCAGTGCTGGCGGCACTGCGAAACTTTTCGTGGCTGGAGGCTTGACGATCTAGGGTTTTTGCCTCGGGGGACATCTTATAGGCGAAGAGGCAAGGTCGGTGGGCGGCCAGGGGGCCCACACCACCTGGTGGCGTGGTCAGGGCTAGCCCGCGCCACCACATGGTGTGGCTGCCCTGTGGCCCCTCTCTGTCTTGTCTTCTGGCTCCGTGAGTCTTCTGGTAAAATATCAACTTTGGCTTTTGTCCAGTCCAATTCCGAGAATATTGATTTTCTGACTTTCCTGGAACCAAAAACAGCAGAAAACAGGCAACTGGCACTGTGGCATCTTGTTAATAGATTAGTCCAAGAAAGTCTATGAAAAGTACTCCAAAGTTGGAACAAAACACAAGAAAGTAGATAAAACCAAGCATGGAACATAAAAAATTATAGATACATTTGCAATGTATCAGGTGTAAACTGGACGCAGGCTGAGGACAACGCCGACTAGACGCAGGCCGAAGAGGTCGTCTTGGCTGCGGCGAAGGGCAAGAAGAAGGCGAAGACGGCAGAGCCCCGCCTCAAGTGGACGACGCTCGAGGACCTTTGCCTTGCCGATGCATGGATGTCGGTGAGCATGGACCCATCACAGGTGCAAACCAAAACTTAGATAATTACTTGAAGCGTGTGAAGTTGGCATTCGATGAGCGCAGTCTCATGGACCCGAAGTTCAACAAGATCCACATGGAGCGCGACGAGAAGGCCATGACCAATCACTAGGACTGGTGCAGCAGGCTTGTAGCAAGTGGCACGACATTATGGAAGAGATTGGGCGCACACCAATCAACGACGAAATCATGGATAGCAAGGTAGGACACCGACTTCAAGCTTAAATCCATGTTGACATTATGCTTGTCCTGACACATTTCACGTTCTCCATGCAGCTCCTCTGTGCGCTCGGCATGTACAGGGACGACACCGACACAGAGTTCAAGTTCCACCACTTGTTCGACAAGATTCAGAGCTGCCCGAAATGGGCGGACACTCGTGTGAGCCTGGGAAAGAACAAGGACAACGTGTACAACCTAGAGGCTCCACCCCCAGATGCCGGTGAAGGGAGGCCGGAAATCGGCCAGAAGAAGGCGAAGATGCTGAAAGCTATAGGACCTCCCGCCGAACGCCTCCACACATTGATCGAGAAGTGCATCGCCGACTCCAAGGCCCATGCCGTGAAGAGGTGGCGGTGGACGCAGCTGCTACAGAACCAAGACAGGAAGCTCGACCTCCTCAAGGCGAACTTTGCCGCAAAGAAGAGGAACACGGACCTCCAGTTCCTCTTGGGCGGCGAATACACCTTAGCGATGAGCCCCCAGGTCAAGGCCTGGTACATGGCGTGCCGTACCACCATTCTCGACGAGGACGTCCCTGCCAGCATTCAGAGACCTACGCCTACCATTTCGGCCACCACCCCTTTGCCGAGCTCTGCCTCCACCTCCTCCAACCCGTTTGCTGCCCTATACTGATCGAGGAGCCCATCCTCGTTACACCTGACACGCCGGAGGAGGCCATCCCCATCGACGTCTGATCATCGATCTCCATTTTGTTTTGTAATAAATTTTTCACCAAAACCTTTTGGGTGTACTTCTGTTGAACACCTTTGGGCGAGATTTCGCCGGCGGGAACAAAAATATATTCAAATGTGTCGCCGGTTTTGCGTCTCCTAGGAACGCAGCTTGGGAACGCGAGTGGGAAAATGGTCATTCCCAGGGCGAATGTTACGTCCGTCCGGTGCTAAATAGCGTCGGATTTTGGCATGGGAATGCCCAACGAGTGGATGTGCTCTAATATTTACGAGGAAGGACTCTCTCGTGATCTACAAAATGCAGTGGAGCACTAGGTCACCACAAGGCCCCTTCCAGGTTCAAGTTACCACACATGGAGATATTTCTCCATGTGGATATGCATTGGTGAAATCACTCCATTGATCTCTACTTTCTACTTTGTTACTCTACTTGTCCCTTCTCCACCTTATGATGCAAAGGCTGAGGCAATGTGATAAGAACAAATTTCAAATATTGCCCCTTTTCTTTACTATTAAAAGGAAGTTGGTGATCGTAGGTCGTCAAACATTAGAAGAATCTGGACCATCCAACACATCCACCAAACATTGGATACATCCACACCGTCCAATCAGCCCTTCCTGTTTGCGGGTCAAACTATGGTAACCAACAATTAAGAACCGCCATGATCACGGGAAATCAAAATGGTTAGATCCAAAAACTACCGCACAAAATAGAATGCTATCAAGTATTTAATGCGGTAATTAATGAGAAATGTGATTATCTTTCCAAACTAATCTCACCATAAGCGCTAATCTCGCTACTACCATATCGTCGCACTTATTAGTCGATCTCGCTACCAAATCCATCGAATTGTAGCCCGGAATTGTCGAGAGTCCTGGCGTCTCCTTCAGCACGGGGAGGAGGCGACCCGCAGGCGAAAGGCAGTAGGATAGAAAATTGCAGGAGGATGCACATGACTACGTGCAGGGCAGGAGGCGGCCTGGTGTTGGAGAAGAGGAGGAGGTGGTCTCGGACGGGGGAGAGATGTAACGAGAGGGGCCTGGCCGGAGCAGCGTTGCTTGGCGCGGGCAGAGCTTGCGTGTGCGTGCGGAGGCGGGGGAACGCGAGAATGAGGCGGGGCTTGAGGGGAGACAACAGAGAGGGGAGGCGCATACCGAGAGGGACGCGACCAAGGGCAAGAGACACAAAGGCGGCGACGGCGAGGCTAGGCGGAGCTTAGGGCGCCATGGTCGACGTGCAGCAAGCGAAGGGGGTCGAAGAATGACTCGGGCAATAGGAGGTGATGGGTTCGTAGCATGGAAAGCAAAAAAATTCTACCGCAAGAATGAACAAAACCCAGATCTAATCTAGATAAAAGCCAAGATCTAATCTATTAGACATGTGCAACGAGATAGATCTGTACTAACCCTTGTAGATCCGAATAGTGTTACGAGATCGGATCTCGTGGTTGATGTAGTCGATCACTTGCCGATCTCAAGATCGAGTAGACGATCCTTCTGGCGCCACGTTCCGACAGCGCTTCCATAGTCGGTCACACGTGCGGAGTCGAAGCAGACCTTCCTCTCCCCGTTCCAGCGAGCAGCGGAGGTAGTAGATCTCTCCACGGAATCCCAGCAGCACGACGGCGTGGTGGTGGTGGTGGAGTAGAGAATTCTGCAGGGCTTCGCCTAAGCCAGAGCAGAGGGAAGGAGGAGGAGAGAGGCAACTTGAGATCTAGAGAATAGAAGGGGCAAGGGGCTTTGTGCCTCCACCCCTCTATTTAAAGGAGGGAGGCGCCATGGGAGGGGGAGTCCTAGTAGGACTCCCCTCCCTCCTTGGCCGGCGGATTGGGAGTGGGGGGAGGAGTCCTCCTCCCCCACTACTCCTTGTCTTGCCCCACAAGGATTCCTTGATCCTTTCTTGGTTTTCAAGTAAACTCCAAGAAATCTTCTAGAAACTTCCGGAACGTTCCGAAACCTTCTAGAATCCCCATACAAATACTCCGGAACATTTCCTAACTTAGAAAATGATCCCCAATATATGAATCTTATTCCCCGGACAATTCCGGATCTCCTCGTGATGTCCCGGATCCAATCCGAGACTCCGAACAACATTCGGTCTCCAACGCACATTCCATATCTACTTAAAACAACTTTGAACCTTAAGTGTGTCACCCTACGGTTCGTGAATATGCAGACATGATGGAGACACCTCTCCGATCAATAACCATCAGCGGGATCTAGAGATCCATAACGGCTCCCACATACTCAACGATGACTTCGTGATCGATAGAACCATTAACATACGAAACTAATTCCCTTTGTCACGCGATACTCTACTTATCCGAGGTTTGATCGTCGGTATCTCCATACCTAGTTCTACCTCGTTACTGATAAGTACTCTTTACTCGTTCCATGATATGTCATCCCTTGTGACCTAGTCACATGCTTGCAAGCTAACTAGATGACATTCCACCGAGAGGGCCCAGAGCATATCTATCCGTCATATGGATGGACAAGTCCCAATCTTGGTCCATGCGCTTCAACACATACTTTCAGAATACCCAATGTCACCTTTATAACCACCCAGTTACGAAGCGGCGTTTGATGTCATCAAAGTACCCATCCGGTGATGGTGATTAACATAACCTCATGGTCGAAGGATTAGGTTACTATGCATTTGAAAAGCTTGTAGCAAAACGAACTTAATGACTTGATCTTATGCTATGCTTACTATGGGTGTGTGTCCATTACATCATTCTCCTAATGATATGATCTTGTTATTAACGACATCCAATGTCCATGATCAGGAAACCATGATCATCCATTAATCAACAAGCTAGTTTAACAAGAGGCTTACTAGGGACTCTTTTATGTTTACAAAACACACAAGTATTAATGTTTCCGGTTAATACAATTATAGCATGGGATGTAAACATTTATCATAAACATAAAGATATAATAATAACCACTTTATTATTGCCTCTTGGGCATATCTCCAATAGTCTCCCACTTGCACTAGAGTCAATAATCTAGTTAAAAACTTGTGCATTCAACACCTATGGCTTTCTGGTGTTGTATAGACACTATTGCTAGTGGTAAACATAATCTTCGGATCTGACACTTCCAGGTCCGTGTGTATATGCATGTCCTTGCGTCTCTACGCATTACTCATTCTCCAATGAGATGGCATTGTATATATTTGGTCCTTTGGTGAGACCTTTAGTTCCTTGGGATTAAATCATGTTGATACAATTGTCATAAAATGTATCTTCATAGTATTATCCCGCTATGAACCACACCTAGTTTGATAACAAACTACTTGACGCAAATGCCCTCATTTGCTGCTACAATAGTAGTCATATACTTAGCCTTTTGTTGTAGTATCTGTCACAATGTTTTAACTTTGGTACTCAACCAAATCCGTTATGGAACTTCCTTTCCATTACATTGTGCCACCCATAGTTTAAATTGAGATAAACTTAATTTGTGACAAAACTAGTATCAATGTAACAATTTACAATGAACTATTTGTCACCACTATATAAATAATATATTCTTAGTTCTTCCAAAGATCATAGGAATATCCCTACTATTGTCCAATGATCATATTATGAGTCATTCTGGTATATGCTCATAACATTTAGAGCATAGGACATATCTGGATGTGTACATCTCAAAGAATGATTGATCAAAATATTCTTGTGATTTCACTAAGTGTCAAAACACTTGAATCTCGTGTCAACACACTTGAATCTTGATTCAGTCCTTTCCGTGCGTCAAGAACCTTTCTTGTTGTTTCCATATTGAACTCATTCAACATCTTATCTATGTACATTTGGCAAAACCATATTAGCGCCTCAATCTATTCATATAGACATTAATGCCTAATTCTTGGGTTATGCCTAAGTCTTTCATCGAAATGAAATTCTTAACCTGTGTCAATAAAAGATACATCATTTCTAATCAATAATATGTCTTTCACATAATGTATTAGAAATATGTCTTAGCGCTCCCACTTAATTTCTTGCAAAATGCAAACATCTTCATCGTCTCTGATGAAATTAAACCTTTTAACGGTTTCATCACGGTGAAGATTCCAACTCCGCGATGCTCACTTCAACCATTGAAGTTTTGCATACTCTTTTAGCATCCTTTTAATTTAACAAAACCCTTTGGATCGTGTCATGTACACGTCCTAGGTAACCATTCTATTATAAGAACTTGTTTTGTTTGTTCAACTACCATATATCAAAATATATGTAGTGGTTGCTACATTAATCCATCCAGACTAAATATCGCTATGAAAGATCAAATCTTATCATAGTCAATTCCTTGAACATTGTCGTAAACTCTTTCCGACATGTCGACTATTTCATAGATGTGAAACATCCATGTCTATTTATAGATCCATATACGACTGTAAGGTCTTGCACCTTTCCAGAGGGTCTTTCAAATTCAAATCTTGATTTCTCGTGTATGGAATTATCACGGATTTTATGGCTTCAAGCCACTTAACAAAATCAGGGCCCATCATTGATTATTTGCATGTAGTCGGTTCATCATTGTCAAACAACAATGATTTAACTCTCAAATCTTAGCATTTGATTACTTACCCGACCTACTTGGTTCAATAGGAACTTAGATCTCTGTGACCACAACTTTTGAGGCACGTGAGCCATGAGCATTGTTGCTGCCTCCGAGACACTTACCGATGCTGCGCAACTCGGCACATATTAGCCAAGGTTCAACAACCTTGTCAAAGTTCTATTGTCCTCCCACTTAACTTTTCACCAAAAATTCCTTCTCAAGAAACTCGACATTCTAAGCGAAAAACACTTTTGTCTTCGATGTTATGGAGGAACACCCAATGGTTATTCGAAATAACCTACAAAGACATGCTCATCCGACATTGGTTGTAAACATTATACTTATGCCTAGCATACCAAAAATTTAAGAAAGGACAACCTGGGTTTTATCCCAAACCATGACTTATATGGTGTCATTTCAACAGATCACGATGGAGCTCTTTTCAGTGTAAAAGAGGTAGTCACTAAAGCTTTAATCTTTAATATATAATGGCAGTTTTATAAATGACACCTTTGATCTTACCATGTCAAACAAGGTTTCATTACATATCTTGAACACTCCATCCTCCTATGGTGTTTTGGGAAATGCAAATCCATGGAACGATTCCTCAAATCTTAGGTGTTTTGCTAAACTTGTAACTCAAACATCTTTCTTTATGATCCAATCATAAACTTTTTTTATTTTCTTGTTACAATAATTTTCCACTTCATCTTGAAAGTTTTTTGAACATTTTCAAATGTTTCATACTTCTTCCTTATTGAGTAATTATATACATATACTCACTCAAATCTTCGGAGAAAGCATATGAAGTTGAAATCCATCGCCCACGACTACACATAATGGACTATATACATCAATATGTACAAATTCCAATCAGTTAGTCGTCCGTTATTCTTTTGGCCTACGAATGGAGTTTTAATTATCTCCAGGAAAGTATCACAAGCGTCATTTGATCAAAATCAAAGACTCCAAAAATCCATCAACATGGAGTTTCTTCATGTATCCCTTTAAATATAATTTAAACGGCGATGTCACTTCGCAAGTGATCTTTCAATCATTTGTCTTGCGACATTTTAGCATTAGTTTTATGGTCGTTATTTCTCCAACCAGACTTGTATATCATCCATCTATTATGGAATACGGTAACTATTTGAACAACCTTTTGTCGTCATAATACCTGATCAAAATAACAATTATTGAAACAAATCTTGAAGGCAAGCTTTGATGTTAACGAGCAACACAACAACCCTTTGTTTGTTTTTGATGAACATCATCACATATTCTCTTGCTAGTTACTTAGGCCATTGCAGTTCATGAGTTGTGTTGTCCTGCATGGCACATCATACCAACCAATTCGGTATCCAATACCCAAGAACCACATTGTTTAACAACCAAGGAATACAACCATAACATGTATCTTCTATATACCTAAGTTAGACATCTCCAATCTTTTCTTTTCTGCCAAATATTTTATAGATTCTCTTTCAACAATTCCTTTTCTTTTAAAAGAATCTATCAACATCAATAGTGGTGTCACATAGTACAAAGTGTGTATAGTCAAATACCAATGCCTTTGGACTTGCACTTTGAAGTGGATCACCTTCATCAAATGTTTGGCATTCTTTCAAAATTCCATTCTTTAGTAATCTTTTAGTGTAGTAAACATTTTACTTACATCTTCTATTCATCCTTATCATGACAACTTTCATGATCAAGCTGATATAGCTTATAAAGGTGAATTGCGAGTATAATGTTTCTTTTTCAAAACCTTTTGGAGGATTAGGACGACTAGCGTCTCCAAAGTTCACAAATTCTCATCAAATATGAGGACGTATACTCTATCATGTTGTAACCAACACATTGTTTTAGATATCGCAATACCTTTCACATATGATGGTTTCTAAAACATTGCTTTCACCTCTTAGATAAACTTGATATTAAAAACAATGTTGAGTATCAAGAATCATGGAGGCAAACATGATACATTAGATACTAACACTGGAATTGTTACTCTTGATTTAATACTATTTATTAAACTTCACAGAGTAAACGGAGTTTGCTGAAAGTTTGCAACAGGACTTTTAAACTTTAGATTGACACTCAAAACAATACGATACCAGTTCGTAAAGCAAATATCCAGAATTTCTATAGTTCCACTATCTCAACTATAACTAAGCGTAAGGTGGTGAACGGATGCCAATGACTATAACAAACTATGCAAATTCACTTTGATTGTGTTTATGATAAATTGAGTTCGACTAATCCAAAATACAAATGAACTCCCACTCAAAACAACACCCCTCGAGTTGTTTTAGTGATTACATGAACCAAATCCACTACACTAAGTCCGATTATCACGTGAGATGATGTAGCTTTAAAGGCGAACAATCAACATGTTCATCATATCATCCATATGACTCATGCTTTACCTTTTGGTATTCCGTGTTCCGAGACCATGTCTGTACATGTTAGGCTCGTCAAGGTTAACCTTAGTTTCCGCATGTGCAAATCTGGCTTGCACCCGTTGTATGCACACATAGAATCTATCACATCCGATCATCACGAGATGCTTCGAAACGACGAGTCTTAGCAATGGTGCCAACTAAGGATGAACACTTTATTACTTGATATTTAGTGAGAGGGATCATCTTATAATGCTACCGTCGCGATCTAAGCAATACAAGATGCATAAAGGATTAACATCACAGGCAATTCATAATATGTGATATGATATGGCCTTTCTTCTTGTGCCTTTGATCTCCATCTCCAAAGCATGGACATGATCTCCATCATCACCAGCGTGGCGTCAAGGTCCGTGGCGCCGCTTCATGGTTGTCCATCACCAACAGCAACTATTACAACTACTTGGAATAAAGCTATTACATGATGAATAGACACGCGGGGCTTAAACAAGATTTAAAGACAACCATTAGGCTCCTGCCGGTTGCCATATTACAATAAGGATCATTGCATACATCAAATATAATCACAATCACATAATGGCCATATCACATCACAAAACCCCTGCAAAAACGAGTTAGACGCCTCTAATCTTCTTTGCATGTTTTACGTGGCTTGGGGCTTTCGAATAAGAACGGATCTTACCTACGAACATGAACCACAACGTTGATACAAGTTCTATCAAGTGCAAAGTGTAGATTGGATCTATACTATGGTGGGAGAGACAGACACCCGCAAAGTCACTTGTGCAAAGCAAGTTATACGTCAAGCGTGGAGCAAGTCTCATGTGCGATGACATGTAAGGTTAGCCCGAGCCGCTTCATCCCACCATACCGCAAGATGCAAAGTACACAAAGCAAAAGACGGCACGAGCACCAACGCTCACAAAACCATTGTGTTCTACTCGTGCAACAGATCTATGCATAGACACGGCTCTGATACCACTGATGGGTTCGTAGCATGGAAAACAAAAAATTTCTATCGCAAGAACGAACAAAACCCAGATCTAATCTAGATAAAAGACAAGATCTAATCTATTAGACATGTGCAACGAGATAGATCTGTACTAACCCTTGTAGATCCGAATAGTGTTACGAGATCGGATCTCGTGGTTGATGTAGTCGATCACTTGCCGATCTCAAGATCGAGTAGACGATCCTTCCGGCGCCACGTTCCGGCAGCGCTTCCGCAGTCGGTCACACGTGCAGAGTCGAAGCAGACCTTCCTCTCCCCGTTCCAGTGAGCAGCGGAGGTAGTAGATCTCTCCATGGAATCCCAGCAGCACGACGACGTGGTGGTGGTGGTGGAGTAGAGAATTCTGCAGGGCTTCGCCTAAGCCAGAGCAGAGGGAAGGAGGAGGAGAGAGGCAACTTGAGATCTAGAGAATAGAAGGGGCAAGGGGCTTTGTGCCTCCACCCCTCTATTTAAAGGAGGGAGGCGCCATGGGAGGGGGGAGTCCTAGTAGGACTCCCCTCCCTCCTTGGCCGGCGGATTGGGAGTGGGGGGAGGAGTCCTCCTCCCCCACTACTCCTTGTCTTGCCCCACAAGGATTCCTTGATCCTTTCTTGGTTTTCAAGTAAACTCCAAGAAATCTTCTAGAAACTTCCGGAACGTTCCGAAACCTTCTAGAATCCCCATACAAATACTCCGGAACATTTCCTAACTTAGAAAATGATCCCCAATATATGAATCTTATTCCCCGGACAATTCCGGATCTCCTCGTGATGTCCCGGATCCAATCCGAGACTCCGAACAACATTCGGTCTCCAACGCACATTCCATATCTACTTAAAACAACTTTGAACCTTAAGTGTGTCACCCTACGGTTCGTGAATATGCAGACATGATGGAGACACCTCTCCGATCAATAACCATCAGCGGGATCTAGAGATCCATAACGGCTCCCACATACTCAACGATGACTTCGTGATCGATAGAACCATTAACATACGAAACTAATTCCCTTTGTCACGCGATACTCTACTTATCCGAGGTTTGATCGTCGGTATCTCCATACCTAGTTCTACCTCGTTACTGATAAGTACTCTTTACTCGTTCCATGATATGTCATCCCTTGTGACCTAGTCACATGCTTGCAAGCTAACTAGATGACATTCCACCGAGAGGGCCCAGAGCATATCTATCCGTCATATGGATGGACAAATCCCAATCTTGGTCCATGCGCTTCAACACATACTTTCAGAATACCCAATGTCACCTTTATAACCACCCAGTTACGAAGCGGCGCTTGATGTCATCAAAGTACCCATCCGGTGATGGTGATTAACATAACCTCATGGTCGAAGGATTAGGTTACTATGCATTTGAAAAGCTTGTAGCAAAACGAACTTAATGACTTGATCTTATGCTATGCTTACTATGGGTGTGTGTCCATTACATCATTCTCCTAATGATATGATCTTGTTATTAACGACATCCAATGTCCATGATCAGGAAACCATGATCATCCATTAATCAACAAGCTAGTTTAACAAGAGGCTTACTAGGGACTCTTTTATGTTTACAAAACACACAAGTATTAATGTTTCCGGTTAATACAATTATAGCATGGGATGTAAACATTTATCATAAACATAAAGATATAATAATAACCACTTTATTATTGCCTCTTGGGCATATCTCCAACAGGAGGAGGTGACAATACGTAGGTCGAGCGGCCCCAGCACGCGCGTCGGCCTAGCTGGCCCCAAATCCGGCTGCTATGGTCCGCTCTTTGAGCCCACGATAGGATCCCTCTTCCACGCGGGCGACGGTGGTACGGCGCATCCATATCGGGGATGACAGCAACGGTGCGCTGCGATGATGAGGCTCTGGCCTCGACGTCAGCCGGCCACCCTTCTTTTATCCCATTTTTTACTTGATTAAAACTCCATTTTGCAGCTCGGATCCAATTTCCCGGTCTGGTTTCTCATCGATTTGTACCTCTATCATCGGATCTAGAGTTTGTGCGGCTATTCCTCTTTGTGGTTGTCATTAGAGAACATGTTGCTCTGGCGGCTCTCTCTGCGGTCTCTTCCACTGTTTCAGGTTTTCACACGTCTATCTAATCTGGGAGACCCACCAACTTCTTGAGGAATATTTTCTTTTGCTCCTCACAAGTATATATCGTGCTGCTAAATTGGTTATTTTTTTCTAATGGATCTTGTAGTGCATCGCTAATTCAGATGTTCTTTCAAGAATGGAAGTTACTACATCGCTGACTATTGATTTTTGTTACAGTTCGCACATTCCATTTTAGATGTACGCAAGTTGGAGGTGAGAGATAAAACGAGATGCTCTCTGTGGTTCACTCTGTATTTTTCTCAATCCACAAGTCGAAGCTTCAGGCTTTCATAAGAGGTAACATCCACAAGTGATGGTTTGCCTTTATTCTGAGAGCACTAATATATGTTTGATATTTATTTTCATTTTGTCTTTTTTTAGTGAAATTCAGATTACAGATAGCTTTGTCATCCACGCCTCTTCTTTTCTTGGCTGCTCCATATCCAATTTATCAGGTCGTACCGATCTCTTTGCCATTACTAGATGGCCAGTAACGTTTTGATGTATACATGTGAAGTAATCCCTTTCAGACATGATTCAAATGGATCATTCGGTGCTCATGTTTTTTCTTTAAATATGTTTAGTCACTTTCTGAAACATAATTTTTATTCTCCACCTTATGGGTGTTTAGTCACTCTTACATGTTGCCCTGGCTAGCTTGTCCTGGAATTTCCCTTCAAAGGTTGTATTTGAGATATACGTGAAGATCATAGTAATTCAGAAAAGAAGGTGATCTCCCCCTGTTTGAATTTATCCAGGAATCTGAATGAAGTTTGAGTTTCGGAAGTTCTGTTAGTTTTACTAGGGATAGATCCTAGGACTAAACATGGTGCATACATTTTTATTTCTGAATTACTGTGTCACCTTTCGCTACTTTGAAAGCTATGTGCTGAAATAATTTGTCTGTATCTTGTTAGTAGGACTAGACTACTATCAGTGGTTAAAGTATTCAACAGGAATGGGTTATTAGTGTGTGGTTCTGATGATCACTAATCAATGTTCCTTCGTATTCTTGGATACTCACGATATTCTAGGCGAGAAGAAGAGACTAGAGCATCCATTGCTTAAAGGTTGAGGGAATAAAGTCGTATTTCATATTAGCACATCATGCCAAAGGTTAGTTGAGAGCCTTGTGAAGTTACGCGTACTATATATACTCGTGTGGTCTCTACATTACCTTTCAAATTGCATAAATACCTATCCTCAAATTTTAGTGGCCATAATTAAATTGGAATGACTGAACTTAGAATTTGCAAGTATGCTAAATTTGGTCATTGGATGCACTGCGCCAACCCATTTTCCATTTGTATTCTTTTTAGATTGATCAAGTTGACTTGAGGGATGAGCTTGGTATCAGTATAGATATATAGTATTTGATTGTTTGATAGTCTCTCCATGAAGGTTTCCTTTCACCTAGAAATTCATCTATGGCTGGTTCAAAAAAATTGGTTTCTGGCCTTGTGAAAATAAAACATAAGAATGTTCCATATTCTTCCACTCAAACAACCTGCAGTTAAGTTCATATGATGTGTTTGGTAAAATGCCTACAAGCGTTGTTTCATTCTGCATAGCCAATTTTTCTGTAAGAATGATGGATCCTATTTGTTATGTACTATAAGGCTGTGTGCTATCGCTTGATGCAGAGACCGGGCTTCGCTCCCCATATGTAGAAAAACTATAACATAGTATTACTCTGTCCGATCTGATTGCCAATTTTTAAGGTAATCATTTGCTTGTTGGTCTAATCAAATTTGTAGCATCCTTCATAAATGGGTTCTTAAATAGGGATCAGGATCAACGGGTGCCATATGACAAATTAAAGTATGATGTTCATAAGTTCTATATAGTCTTGAAGGAACAATGAAGTGAATATACAACTTGTCTTTTCTTGATTTCACTTTATTTTTCTTAGAACGTCACTGAAGTCTATGCCAGTAGGATAAGATGAAATGTCACTGGCACTAAAGAACATCGCTTTACTAGTAAGATCTCCAAATTTCTTGAGTGGTATGGCATGCTTTGAAATATTATTGGGTATAACAACTATAGTGAGGATCTCCAAAGTAATGTGTGTTTTTATATTTTTTCGATGTAGATTCTCTTGCAGGATCCTAACAGATTCACGCCACTCATTCTCGTTTAATTGTCAACGGCAACACTCGCCCTCCTCACTCCCCACACTGATCGCGAGGTGATAGCACTCAGGGTCCTCACCCCCATCTCGATAGAGAGGACGAGGTGGGTAACTTCTAATCATGATTTTCTTCTTCCCTTTGAACATGGTCAGTCGCAAGAAATTGCTAAAACCATTACAAAATGAAACGGAAAATTTTCTTTCAGGATGGGTAGTGCCTAGGGGTATGCATATCGATAACACTACTTGTGGTCTCGGTTATTCAATCATCATTGGTGTGTCAACATGTTCTTCTTTTCTTTGCAATATTTGCATGTCAAACTCTTGCAAAAGTAAACTCCAATGGATCATCCTTGGCTTAACGTCAGTTCTTTCAAGCACAGTTTGAGCCACTTGCATGACCGATACTTGAGGGGGAGTAGCGGAGCCGGGGTTTGCTGCTGTAGTGCTAGCGACGTCAACAAGCTCGATGATGCGATGGAGCCATGCTTCGAACTCTTCTACGTCAGGTCGGTGGCGCAGCCGTTCTCGTTCCGTGCGCAGCGCCGCTCCTAACCTTTACCACATGCAATGGCAAATGTCACTACAATTAGAGAAGAGGTTGTAAAAAAATAGAGAATATGGAGTAGATTGGTAGATTATATTTTAGCTAGATCGTGTAAAGTAATTATTGTGCCAAAAACAGTTTTGCCCCATGTAGCCCACTGTTTTTAAGATTATGTATCTATTGAATGTAGTCATGTATAGATATTTTGTTTTCTTGCAACAAATGAGCAAGCTGCAACCTTAAATCTCCTAAGAAAAGTGAACTCAATTGTCGAGGAAAAATGTTCCTTATTGCACTAAAGATGGTCAGTGAAGCTAGATGGCACAATATGTTATAACAGTGGATGTACAAGAAGCGGAGAATGAACATCGCTGAAACACTCCATATGGTCATCAGAGTGGAGATTGCAGAAGGAGCATATATATATAGACATTTCTTGAGATAGTCCAAAAATATACATTTCTATAAATGCTTAAGAAGGTGATTGGGGAGGCATACGCATGAAGACAATGGGTAGGTACTAGCATCAAGGATCACCAACTAAAGAGGATGAAGCCATGTTCCATAAGGATTGTTAATGCATTTGCTATCATGACGAGTGAACTGTATTTCATTATGCATGATTTCCCAGGCTCTAAAAAGTTCTATACTTATTTTTTACTTGTCGTTTCAAGTTTCCCAGGACTTGTATATGGCGATTTCTTAATGGAAATCAACAAGGCTGGTTGTTTCATTTTATTGACAATTTTCATTGAGGCAATTTTTTCAAGTTATATTTTTGTAAGATGATGAGTCTGATTTCATATGACCTGTCCGCATTTGTTTCGTTAGATACATCATACATCATAGACACTGTGTTGAGTATGGAGGGATGAATATTACCACTGTTGCATGTCCAAATTATATGTTATAAGGTGAGATAATCAGAGCAAGTATAAAGGGTTTGTATGAGTCGCAAAAGTTCACGGCTAGGGATGCTGGAGTAGACGAACAATCAGCAACAGATCCACTTGTTGCTTGTGGGGTGCACATGCCATGTGGAAAATTGTTTTTTCTTTGTAAAATAGCTATTATCCATGCATATATTGCTTCTATATTTCTTTGTGTGATCTTATAGTACTTCTGAAGTCATGGCAATGGAAACGAATGCAATGGTTTACCTCAGTTGGGGAGGACACCGAGATAGAAGGGCGAGTGACGTGTACTATTAGAATAGAGTGACTACAAAGCACAATGACGATAATGAGAAGAACTTGAAGACCGTAGCAACGCACGGGCATTCAACTAGTCATGATAAATACTCAATGATGAGCTAAGAACTACATCACAATGTCAGTCCGAGAGTAATCTAACCCCATAATCATCTTCTTCTCTGTTTTATTTGTCTTACAGGAACAAGATTACTAGCAAGATAAAGGAAGAAATAGACTAGGTTTAGTTTAGGATTTTGTATTTATATACTTGTTGTAATTTCCTTTTTGTTTTCGACAATGTGATGACTTTGTATTATTCCATATATAGTCAATAAAGTTTATTTCCTTCAAACAAGTGTATCTTATTTATATTATTGCTATATTGGTTGTATCAAACATTGTATTTTAAAAGGTTATTCAAAAATCATTAAGAACATCTATCTATCAATAAGAACCCTTTAAGTATCTAAATTTCAATTTTTTATTCCTTTGAATTCAAACACTCAAACAAATATGAAACTCAAATCTTTTTACCCAAAATAAGAAGAAATCCACAAGGATCAAGTTAGAGGTTGCAATACTCTCATTTGACACTCTAAAACCTTAAATCATCAAACATAGAGAAACACCCTGATCCCTCTGGTATTAAAGTTAAGCGTACAAATTTTACCCACTTTTGCAGATACATGCATGTTGATGCAGAAGAATTCTATTTCTACCATTGGATCCTGAATTTTTGGATATTACACTCAACTACCATCGAGCTCTCCCAACATGAGGAGGAGGCCAAGTGGAATGGCCTCCGCGAAGCCATGGAGGAGACCGTAGATGGCGGCAATGCCTCTGACAGCGATCCCTCCTACTGAGCCACTGTCGCCTCTGCCTCCAACGATAGGAGTCTGGCCGCCACCGTAGGTTCTCATCATCATCGAGGAGGACTAGGCTTGCCCACGAACAACTGCGAGGCTCATGTCTGATTCGGTCTTGCCCACGAACAGCTACGAGGCAGTAGGAGGAGACTGCCCGTTGGAGTTGCCCTAACAGACATAACGTCATGTTTCACACCAGCGAGCGGTGTTTTGTAGCCAGAGCTACATGTAGCTTGTTTGCCAAAAAAAGAGTTTCACAATGTGTTTGGAGAAAAAAATCCTAGATGTAAGCATCGATGTATTCTATCAACGTCCAAAACTTCAACTCAAAATGTTTTATATTTATATTTTAGGCGGTGCAAAAATGACAAAAGTGAAAATCTATAAATAGTGAACAATGCAAAATTACAAACCTCTAAAAATTGTCACATTGATGCACGAACCCTAGGGTTTTTTAAAACTACGTTTAAAATCAAAACTTTTAAAAGAAAGAGCTAAATGTAGCCGAGGTGCATTTGCAGTTTCTGTGAGCTTCGCTTTACAATCCCGGGTTCTTATCTTACTCCCTCCGTCCCAAAATATAGGCGTCTAAGAATTGGTCAAAAGTCAAACCTTACTATCTTTGACCAAATATTTAGAAAAAAATATCTACATCTACAATATTGAATGGACATATTAAGAAAATATACTTTATGGTGAATCTATTGATATTAATTTAGTATTATAAATTTTTATATTTTTAATCATGGTCAAATTTAAAAATGTTGACTTTTTACTAATCCGGACGGAGGGAGTATCGTTGTATCAGTGCACTGCATTCAAATTGGTATCAAAGTTATCCGGACTCCAAAAGAGTCTCGGTGCCACGCTACTCCGCTTTGTTATGCATAGCAGGACCTAGAGAATCAGAGCATTAGCGTGGCAGAAGCGAATCAACGAGATGCAATCGCAGGCAGGGCTGTCCTCGGAGATCGACGACGCCTGGGACCTACAATTGCTTGGCTCGGAGATTACCAGCTTCACGGAGCTGCTATCAGGGAGCGACACGATCACGAACGCAACCACGACGAACTGGCCGATGCAACCGCAAGCCGTGGAGATCAACGACACCACCACCACCACCACCACGGACTTGCGATCACGACGAGTGCAGAGCACGGAGATCAGCAGCGCCACGGGCCAACATCGGCAGCTGGAGGACGCAACGACGCTGCAGGCCTTGGTCGCGAGGCAGCCAGAGCAGAACGGCGGCGCAAGCGCAAGCGCAAACGCGGCCGTGAGAATTAACGGCGTCGCGGACCTGCTCCCGTTGCTCCGCGGCGTCCCCGTCAAGTACTGCTTCCCCAAACACGGCGTGAGTAGTCTCGTCTCTCGTCTAGTCAGTCCAACCCACACCTCCCCCCTCTCTCGCTCTCTCTCTTCCCAACACCCGCGACTCGACAGGGCCGCGCCCGCGCGCTCGCCGTCGCCGCCGCCGCCTCGCTTCGATTCGGCCCCAATCGTAACTTCTGACCGCAAAAATTCGTTGCGCGCAGGCTTATCTGGACGGTTCCGTCGCGGAGGGCGGCTACGCCTGCGCCTGCGCCTCCGACTGCGAGTACCGCCGCCGCGGCAAGGTACGTGCGCGCGATCCCCGTCTGCTTGCAGAGGAGGTTCCGATTTGGGCGAAAATTGAGGGTTCTGTTCGTTTCCGGTGCAGGCGTTGTCGGCGCTGCAGTTCGAGAGGCACGCGGGGGCGGCATCGAAGAACCAGAACAACCACATCTTCCTCCCCAGCGGCAAATCGCTCTACGCGCTCTTCCACAAGCTCAGGGACGTGCCCGCCCACCGCTTCGCTGAGGCCTTCCGGACGACCGCCGGGGTGCCGATGACGGTACCCGCCGCCGCCGCCCCTATTGCGCCCCCGACGAGCACGGAGCAGGACATGCTTCAGAGCAGCGACGTGACAATGGAGCAGCCCCCCTCGTCTGCCGCGGCGCAGGATGCTCAGGATACGCTGACCGAGGAGGAGAAGGCCAGCTTGTCTCTCCTCGACTTGAGGTTAGCAATTCGTCCACCTGATTTGTGTTTGGAACTCGCGATTTACTGTGTACTGCTGTGATTTCAGAGCAAAGGCCTTTTCTGTTGAATGAAATCGATACTGCTCCCATAGAATCGTAGAATTATGACCAAATTTGAGGAATTATGCTGCGTGTAGTGGTAAAACCTAGAGATTCAGGACTTGCTGCCAGTTTGTTCAGTCCTAATGCTTTCCCTTTTACCAGCGGACATAATCCAGCTATGGAGCAGGATCCCATGGAGGGCATGGAATGGCCTTCTCAACTCCACCATAGCTTGAGTTTGATAGATGCTGCAGAGGAGATTGAGAATGCAGCCCGTGGTGACCATGAGATGCCTGATGTGGTAGAGGTAAGGATTACAGGTGGTGAGCGACCCAGGGAAAATGACTTGTCGACAGCCACTAATGTTAAAGTGCAAGTCATGGAAACGATGCATCGGCCAGCACGAGTGAAGAAAACAAAGTATCGACCAGAGCGAGTGATGAGAAGGAAGCATCAGCCAGTGCAAGTGGCGGGATCCAGGTATCAGCCAGTGCGAGTGGCGGAAACCAAGTATAAGCCAGATAGTTTACTTAGGGAGGTCAGAGGATTGCTATTCACTGGGCTTCTTGAAGGTTTCACAGTGACCTACAAGAGGGATGGGGTGCGTGTAGTTTCTTCAAGCACTATAATTGTTGATTCAGCATAGTGTGGTTTTGACCTTATAAATTTCATTTGATGACCCTTAGGTGGAGATGACTGGACGAATAAACGGACAGGGATATTCCTGTGGTTGCTCACAATGTGGTTACAATAATGTAAGCATTCTGATATCTTAACTGCAGCACTGCATGCATTGTTACTTTCTTGTCTGTACCCGTTAATTCTCTGACAATTCAAGACTGACCTTGTGATGCTTGATTAATTGTAGATAATGAACGCATGCGAGTTTGAGCAGCATGCTGGCCAGTCCACAAACAACCAAAACGATCACATATTCTTGGAGACTGGAGTTTCTCTGTATAAGTTGATACAACCACTTAAATATCAAAGACTCGACTTGCTTGGGGACTTGATTGAAGAACAGACTGGTCTCCCTCCAAATATGATTGAATATGAGAAGTGGAAAGGTATTTCAGAGATGATCCAAGGCTTTCTAACTTTGTTGTACTTTAGGATCTGCTGATCTTTATGTTGGTCTATCTTTTCTCTTGTTAGCTTCGTTTCAAGTGAAAGTGGAAAATAATGATTCAGGTGCTGCGGCTTCAGATCCTTGTTCAACTCAACGGTAAGTTACTGTGCATGCAAAAAAATTAGTGGCCCTTCTATTCAGATCGCATAATACCACACTGACTTCAGTTTTATTCCAAACTCCATTGCTAGTTCGCAAGAGTCTCCCGCAGGAGTGACAACTCATATAACTAGAGCCACTATTTCGACAAGTTCCTTGAAAAAATCTACTAGCTATCCCATCCCAAACCTGGACTGGAGTGCATTCAGGAGGCCGAGGTGGCAGTATAAACAAGGAAGCACTAAAACTTCAGCTCCAACCTTGAGCAGAAGCCTTGAGAAAGAAACTTTGGGTCTATCTACAAGAACTTCAATGGAGAGTGACATTGAAGAACCTCCTAGCGAGAACACTGCAGGTTCACTCAGCTCTGAGGTTATAAAGCCCAATTTCAGGAGGCCGCGGTGGCAGTATAAACGAGGAAGCACTAACACTTCAGCTCCAACCTTGAGCAGTAGCCCTGAGAAAGGAACTTCGGGTCTATCTACAGGAGCTTCAACGAAAAGTGACACTAAAGAAACTCCTAGCAAGAACACCGCAGATCCACTCGATTCTGAGGTTATAAAGCCCAATTTGGCTACACCTGCTGCAGTAATATCGGCATCTTTACCAAGTCCAGTTTCAATCATTCAAGAGCCACCCCCAAATCACAGTGTGGAGCCAAAGGCAAAAGAGTCACGGACATCAAAAGTAAGGTAAAAGGTTAAATCTGTAGTATTTATTGACATGTCACATTTAGGAGATATTGACATTGGATTGAAATGAAGCATAATCATCGATCTCTGTTTTTTTACTTTTACCTCAGGGATAACACTTTGCACCCGCTGGTTTTCAAGGAGGGTGGCCTTCCAGAATTCACTTTATTGACGTATAAGTTGAAGCACGGAGAGGTCCTCTAGATAGTTGCATGGACTGTATTACCCTTTCTCCTAGCAGAATTTGTAAGACTCACTCACACTTCCCTGTTTGTAGGTTCTAAAGCAAGGCTATAAAAAGGGATCATGTATAGTCTGTGATTGCTGCAATGAAGAGGTAACTATCTCGAACTTAGGAATCAACAAAGATTGATTTTTAGGCTGCATTTAGTATTATGTTTACTGATCAGTGGATGGTTGCGATGTTTTCTTTCAACTTCAGCTTACTCCTTCACAATTCGAAGACCACGCTGGAATGGGGAAAAGAAGACAACCGTAAGCACTACCGTTTGACATGGAAACTTGGCCTAACTTAAACTTATTGACTTATAAGTGTCAAAAGTTCTTAAAGTGCCGTTCATGAAAGTGTTAAGTTTCAACTAAAAATAATAGCTCGCTACTTTAATTTGTTTAAATGGAGAGTATACATTGTTCCAGGTATCGTAACATTTATACTCTAGAAGGATTGACACTTCATGAGGTGGCACTAAAATTGCAAGACAGTCTAAATTCAAATGGAGTCAGCAGTGTTGATTTCTCTGACATTGATGACCCCCCTAACATTGCTTCTTCAGGTAATATGCGTTTTATTTCACTTAATAAAACCCAGTGACAATGTGCTGTTGAGCTTCTATTTATATGTTGAATTTTGTGGGGCTATCGTTCATGATCTTCTCTTTAATTTTCCCTTATGACTTTATGAGTATAGGTGTATATTGGTCAATGTCACCTTGCTGCCCTCTTTAAATGAGGTTATGGCCTGCTGCCACACAACCGCAGTCCTGTTACAAGTATACCACTTTAGATGGAAGAATATCCTACTTTCCAACAGTTTGACCTATTTGGTGGTATACTATCTTTTAGTTAGCTTTAGACCTTAGAAACTGAGAAATGAGTTTTTGCTTGCTCCCTAACTATCTATGGTGAGAGCCAACAGTCACCATGTCCTGGAGCTGTAATACAAACTAGAACAGGACCCGTGCTTTGGACTGAGTATAGCTAAAATTGAAGTTGGACATATATATGCAGGAACTAGTACCCAAAAATGAAATAGCTCATTCTTTGTTAATACATAAGCTAAATAGTAGATTAGGTTATAGATATTTTGCTAAAAGGCATGTTAGTAACTGCCTCATGTAGATTTTCCAAGGCAGGACTGTTATGACTTGTTACAAGTTCATAATAATTAGGTAATAGTTGAATCCCGACCACATTCACCATGTCTAGACATCGCATGTGGCGTCATAGTAGATTGGGCTGTATTACCACCGGTGGTAATACGTTAGTTATTTACCTTCAGACAACGAAGCAATGGCCATTTGAACTTCCATATTTTAGTTGTGTGAGTAAACAATTCATGGTCTTCGCCTTTGTGCCAATTATTCCTGTTATTACAGGTTGTAGCAAAGAACGTTCCACCACCAGCAGACCTATTATTGTTCCGTTCAAACGGACATTACAGGAAAGAGTTGTTATAGAGAGCTGCCATTTGTGTGGGTAAGAATAAGATTATGTACACTGTTAGGAATTGGCATAATCACATTAGGTCCTTCATATGTAACTTCCTTTATTTTGACAGCGATGCCTCTACGACAGTTGGAAAAATCAGTGAAGACATGATTATCTTCTGTAACCAGGTTAGTTCTGCTTATTACTTTGTCTTAAGTGTTGCCTTTGACAGTCTGATCATTATCTCAAAATTTATGCGATAATCCTATCTATAGTGTGAGAGACCGTGTCATGTTAAATGCTACAATAATGGACTTCAAGAAAAGAAGGCATGTACACCTTTCCTTCATATGTGGTGGAGAAAAGCTTATCTGGCGAAAGACAATTCTGACTACTTGTATTGAACATCTCAGGCACCTCTGGATGTTTTGGGAGAATATATGAATTTTCACTTCTTCTGCTGTCAAAAATGCAAGTTACTTCATGCTTCTTTGCACCAAGTACTGAACAACCGTGAAAAGATCAGACATAAAAGATCCAATGTTTGTTGGCACCTATTAAGTGGAATGAATCTGAAGCGCGATGTGCGGGATTACATGAATCAGATTATCGGAATCTTCAAAGTAAGTTCTTTCTACGAGGGATTTATGGTTGTATCATTTTAAAGATCTTGTTTCTTCCATGATAAACTTTCCAACCATATGTCTTTCATGTTGCTTGTAGGCTGCAAAAGTCTCACTTTAATCTCTGTATTTATAGGTTGCATTTCCAGAAACAGATGCCCATGAGAGTGAGCTCATACACGATATGGTTACTGCGTATGTTCTTGATTAATATTTTAACTCTTAAATGGTGTATGAATAGCCACATCCATCTGTATCTGCCTGCATTTTTTCTGTTCATCTCGCCAACTCAAGTAAGTACACTAAACGCTTTTGCAGCACGGATTTAAGCAGCGGAAAGAAGGATTTTAGAGGAGTGTATTGTGCAGTGTTGACCACAAGCAGGTATTCTTTCTGATCAAGATGTTTATTGTTTTAGCAGTTTTTGCTTAACTGCTCTGTGCACTGCTATGACGTTGACACTTTCAGTCTTTACATTTGTTTAGCTGAATAAACTGCTGATGGTTTAGTTTCTATAACTAGAAATAGGGGGGAAAACAACAAGCGAATGCTTGTACTTTGAATTTACATTATTGTGTTGGTTAATTATATATTTTCTACCTCATGGTTGTTTTGCAGTAAACTTGTTTTGTCAGCTGCAATTCTGAAAGTGCGCACCGAAGAAGTTGCAGAACTTGTCCTTGTTGCTACACATCCCGAGTTCATGAACAAGGTGGGAATGAATTTACACTGTATAGTCCATAGTGAACTGTCAGTTATCTCATGTAAATCTAATTTTCCATATCCCAGTGGAGCTCATGTCTGTGTGCTAAAACGATGTTGTGACTATTATGTAGAATGTACATCTGTACATGCTGTAGCTCTTGAACAAAACAATAAAAGTACCCTGTTAGTAAAAGTAACCTGGAATATTCTGGACAATAGATCAAGACCGCGTACAAAGATGTCTAACCATTTCTTGAGAGTGCTTCCATGACCCCACCCCAACCCCAAAGAACTAATCGCACAAATCCTAAAGCTGTACTGTTAGAAATGGACCTGCGGTGTTGTTACAAATTAGGGTGTTATTATTATGCATAATTTTTTTTCTGTTGACTAACAAATAATGGATGCCTTTACTCTACTGTTTCCATACTTTGCAAGACCAAAGTATTGGTTCACGTCCGTGTAGCAAACAAATTTCTTATCTTTTGGTCGTCTCTCTCTGTAGGGCTACTTCAGACTTCTACTGAGTCAAATTGAGGCACATCTGACAACCCTTAATGTTCGGCTTCTTATGGCTCCTGTTGATCCTGAAATGGCCTCAATCTGGTCCAAGAAGCTCGGTTTCAGCATTTTGTCGAATGAAGAGGTAACCACCTCTTCTTTTGTCATTTCGTGTTTTGTGCTGCTTGTCAAAGAAAAACAGTTTTTTGGACTGATCTAACTTGATCTAGCATCATCGACACCACTCCGATATCACTAACTTAATCTCACTTCTATTGCTACGCAGAAGGAGTCACTGCTGGAGGCACAGCCCCTGGTGATGTTTCAGGACCTAACTTTGATGCAGAAACCACTTGCTAGCAAGCAGCATGATCCCGTTGTTTCAACAAACCTAGTTACAGTTACAGAGCTGAGTGATCCCGTGGTTTCGACAAACGAAGTTATAATTACAGAGCTGAGTAATCCCGTGTTTCAGTAAACCAAGTTACAATCACAGAGCTGAGTGATCACGTGGCTTCAACAAACCAAGTTACAGTTGCAGAGCTGAGCACACAATTCTCGTAGCTTATGCCAGTTTGACGGATGGTTAGAGCTCAACCTTTGTAGGGACATAGTCATCTCTCTCTAGTACAGTAGCTTATAGCCTAATTATGCGGCCATCTCATCGGCGAGTGGGTGCGTGCCTGATATCGGTTGGGCCACGCGTGTGTCGAGTTTAGATGTCATGGCAGATGCTCTCATGTCCGAGGGGTCTCAGGTGCCTAACTTATGGTCTGTAAAGTCAGTTCAGTTTAGTAGATTGTGTAGTTGATGTGAATACCCGTTGCAATTGCAATTGCATGTATCGTGAACTAGTGGTTTTTGGTGTAAAATTTTGCACCCCTGAGATCTTCAATAATACGCCTTATACAGTAGCATCTTGTGGCGCATGTCACCTGTTTTTGCCAGACCGTGGATACACAGATTGGCAAAATGGAAATTGATACTGTGTAAAGAGCGAAGTAATAGGAAAGGTTTAACAGGTAACTGCGTGGAGGTTAGCCAGAAGTAAGAAGTAACATCATCAACATCAAAAAAATGTAACATCGTCAATTTTATTTATTCATTAGTCACCCACTAGAATAACAATCATTGATCATCAGATAAATTACCATAAACACACAATGACCATGCCAGGTGTATTTATAAAACTAGTACATGGAGGCTACACGACATGACTAACCACACCATCCTACAGTTTTATTTGTTGTGAAGCCAGCGTGTGAGGCAGTGTCCGGCTGAGGAGCAGGCTTCTGCTCCCTTGGTTTTGCAGGGTCAACAAAGATGACCCATCCATCCAGAAACTTGGCGTTCATCCCCTGCCGCGCGGTCTCGGCTTCTTCTAAGCTCGCATACCTGACAAAACCAAAGCCTTTTGATCTCCCGGAAGCTCTATCAGTTATGACTTTCGCTGCACAAGGCGACAAACAAGTTACAATGAGCTGTGAAGATGAAAGAACATTGATGAAAACATTACTACTAAAGCAGGCCTGGTACCTTCAAGAACCTGCCCGAAGGGACAGAATGCATCCTTAAGCTTCTCATCCGTCGTTAGCCTTGAAAGGCCTGCATTGCATACATATAGGATTTATTTATCGGTTTACTGCTTACTACTTCAGTTTTGTAGCGTGCAGCTACTTGCTCAGAGCAGTAAGATTGCAAGACAAACAAACAGTTACAATAAGATTTGACAGTGCAAAAGTCCATGACAAGTGAGACCTAATTTTGACAAGCAATGTTATTCCCCTCCAATTCTATATATCAGTTTTTTATTTTTGGTATATATAAAATTCTAATATCAGTTGCTCTTGATCAAACACACCAATGGCATATGCACAAAGTATTATTAAGGGCGTATATGCACCCATAGCGGAGCAAAAATAGCACAACAACAAGACAGATAGTGCACCCTTTGATTGCTCTGATTTGCCAGGACACCATAATCCAACCTATTAGCTATCCCCAATTCAGACCGAGAAACTGGGCTCGCCGTCGCCCGAGGCTAACTTGTAACTATGAAGCAAAAGAAAAGCAGTCAGGCGGGTCGGGAAGGAGAGTCGTTACCGCTGACGAAGAGCTTCGGGGTGGTGAGCGGCGGTACGTTGGTGACCTCGTTGTCGTCGCCGAAGATGGAGGACGGCGGCGGCAGGACGGGGGAGGGGCCCGAGGATGAGGAGGAGCAGAAGGCGGCGCGAAGTGCGGAGGAGCCGGAGGACGAGAGGGGGCTGGAGCCAAGGAGGCGGCGGAGCAGGGAGGAGGAAGACGGGGAGAGGGCCATGGCCGGCTGCTAGAACCCTACCTCCCGTCCCGTTTCTGGTTCAGCGCTCCGGGTCGTGGCTCGGCCGCTCGGGCTTTCTGGGTCTTACAGCATCTCCACTCGGGTTGCACCACGCGGTTTCGAAGTCGTTTCTAGAACGTCTGTTTTCGAATTTGGTCTAAAATATGTCCGGTGTTCTCAGGCCAACCCAGAATGCCGGGAACCGTCTGGGAACACCGGACACCGCTATTTTGGGCGAACCGGGTCCCATTGTGCTGAATTTTGAATCGAATTTGAGAAAACTAGATCAAAATATATTGAATTTGGGAGAATTAGACCAAACTAGGCCGAACTTAAGCCGAATTTGGATTTACTGGCCAAAGTAGGGTGAATTAGGCCAAACTAGGTCAAATTTTAACAGAATGGACGAACTAGGCCAAAGTAGGACGAATTTAAGACAAATTTAGGCAAACTAGGCCAAACTAGACCAAAGTAGAGCGAACTAGGCAAACTAGACCGAATTTTAGCTGAATTTGAGCGAACTAGGCCAAAGTATGACGAATTTGAGACAAATTTGGGCGAACTAGACCAAAATAGGACGAACTACGCTAAACTAGGCCAAACTTTAGCCAAATTTTGGCGAACTAGGCCAAAGTAGGGCGGATTTGAGACAAATTTGGACGAAGTAGGCCAAACTAGGCCGAACTGTGCTCAATTAGGCCAAACTATTTCAAACTAAGCCAAACTAGGCTGAATTTTAGCCGAATTTGAGCCGAATTCGGACAAAATATCGTTGTTTTTACCTTGCCTGGGAACGCGAGTTGGAAACTGGACGTTCCCAGGACGAGTGAAGATGCTCTTACTCCGACCTAGCATGAGCCCTGATGTATGGGTGGAAAATGACGAACTTGACCTTTCTTACAAATTTCAACCAAATTTAGCCAAATCTGATTTTTCTCGACATCTTGCTCTGCGGCGTTGAGGTTACACATGGCAATGCACTATCAATAATGCCGAAAGATCCCCCTTTCGCCTCCTCGGACGATCCAGGATTTTGAACCAGGATGGTCCACCTTCAAATTGTTTTTTAACATAAATAGGGCACTCCCAACATACCGTCGTATATTTTTGCAGTAACACTATGGTCTTACAAATATATAATAATTAGCAATGAAGTTTGAATTTTGCATAAAAGAGGCCTACATAATTTCAAAAATCTCGGACAAGACTATTTTCTATTGGGTTTACGCCTTCACATGTCCATGAAAGTCTCAATTATATCATCTCCATCTACTTTGGAGGTAGAGATCTCACTTAATGTATGTGACTAGACAACCAGCTGAAAGACTATCACTTACCGTATTTCTCAACTTGCTCTTGATTAAACTCTCATTGCATAAGATGTTCTATCTACTCTAGTAATCAGCTACAATTCAATTAGATATCAAGCATAAATAATCAATCAATTACAACTTGCAAACAAATTGCAAAGTTTGTATAATTTAGGGTTGAACTTACCTTGCTCAGCTTGGAGAATGAGCAAAATAGAGATTCTGTTGGAGGGAAAATTGGGTTGATGTTGGCCTGCTCCACTCCGCCGGTGAAGTGCAGGAACGAACGCAGGAATCCCGATACCGCGTCGTGGCCCGTGGGGCGCCTTCGGCCTCCTTGCCTCCATGCTCTGCCTCTAGGGTTACGGGAAGGCATGGCCGTGGGGAATGGGGAGGGCTAGGAGCGCTAGGGAGGGAGGAAGAGCGGCAGACGGCCAGAGTGAGGATTCAGAGAGCAACGGTCACTAGGAGTGGGAGAGCCAGAGGCGGAAGCCACCGGTGTCAGGTGAGGCAGCGACACAAGTGGCAAGTCTATCTCTCGGGAGGAACAACTGGACAGCAAGCGAACAAAACAAATCCAGGAAGTCATTCTCGTGTCCGTGCTTGCGTCGAAGAGAGTAGATGGGTTTTTTTCATATTTTTTCTGCTACCTATGTGGACCGAATTGAAATCCCAGGGTGGTTGATACGTTGTAAACGTATCTATAATTTTTGATGTTTCATGCTTGGTTTTATCTACTTTCTTATGTTTTGTCCACACTTTGGAGTACTTTTCATATGATTTCTTAGACTAACCTATTAACAAGAGCCACAGTGCTAGTTGCCTGTTTTCTGCTATTTTTGGTTCCAGAAAGTCAGAAAATGAATATTTTCGGAATTGGACAGGACAAAAGCCAAAGTCGTTATTTTCCCAGAAGATTCACGGAGCCAGAAGGAGAGACGAAGGGGGGCCACAGGGTGGCCAAACCACCCCTAGGCGTGGGTCCCCCCGGCCGTGCCAGGGCATGGTGTGGGCCCCCTGGCTGTCCACCGACCTTGCCTCTCCGCCTATAAGATGCCTCCCGATGCAAAAACCCTAAATCGTCAAGCCTCCAGCCACAAAAAGTTCAGCAGCGCCGCCGCCACCAAAGGGGAGAGTCGGGGGACATAAAGTCTCTGTTCCGGCACCCTGCCGAGACGGGGAAGTGCCCCTGGAGCCATCTCCATCGATCTCCACCACCATCTCCATCGCCATTGCTGATTCCCATGATGAGGAGGGAGTAGTTCTCTCTCGAGGCTAAGGGTTCTACCGGTAGCTATGTGTTCATCTCTCTCTCTATGCGTGATCATATTGTGATCATGAGCTTTCTAATCAAGTAGATCTACCTTGCTACTCAAGTGCTTTAATAGATCTCTGCTCTCCCCATGTGTGTGAAAGTGACAGCGTGCACACCACGGTGGCACTTAGGCTAGAGATTATAAATACTTGTTATGAGTTATATTTGGAGTTGGATGTCTTTATGAAATTGTGGTGTTTGTTGGAACCATCTAGTGCTCAAGGTGACGGTGTGGTGTTATCTAGATGGTAAAGGCTTACTTTGAGGTGTGCTGTTATAGCCCTACCATTGATTAGAGTGTCCAACCGGAGAGTAGTTCAGAATAGTATCATAAAGAGAATATATTTATATGAGAGTGTTCACTAGTGAAAGTATGATCCCTAGGCCTTGTTTCTAAGCATTAAAACACCGTTTGCAATTAGGTATGTTACTTGTTTGCTTGCTTCCATCTTTATTTCAGTTTTCCTTTAGTCTCTTCCACGCCATTAAGCTATTTTTTGGCACCGTTACCACTTATAATTATCCATACACTTGTATTTCACTATCTCTTCGCCGAACTAGTGCACCTATACACCTGACAAGTGTATTAGGTGTGTTGGGGACACAAGAGACTTCTTGTATCTTGATTGCAGGGTTGCTTGAGAGGGGATACCTTTGACCACTTCCTTCCTGAGTTCGATAAACCTTGGGTGATCCACTTAAGGGAAAACTTGTTGTTGTTCTACAAACCTCTGCACTTGGAGGCCCAACAACTGTCTACAAGAATAGAAGTGCGTAGACATCAAGCTATTTTCTGGCGCCGTTGCCGGGGAGGTAAGGTAAAAGGTACTCACATCCTCCGGTGTGAGTGTTCGAAGTTATTTCCTTTAGATTCTGCAATTTTGTCTTTTCGTTTCTTGTTTTCAGCAGTTAGGTTTATTGGAAAACAAAAAAAAATTAGAGAGCTTTATAGTATTTATCTTGAGTTAGGACATGAAGTGTTTGAAGAGAAAATTTTAAAACCCATGGAAGTTTATTTGCATGCTAATAGCAATGTTGTTAGTATGAATTATTTGGACACCATTATTGCTAATGCTATGGAAAAGTCTAAGCTTGGGGAAGCTAGTTTTTATGAAAATGATCTTTTTAGTTCCTAGCTTTGGAAGATAGCTATTCTATTGCTTATGATGATACCAAACCTCCAATATATGATGATTACAATGATGAATATGATATTTTCAGTCCACCTACTATTGAGGAGAAAATTAATTATGATTACAATATGTCTCCTATATTTGATGATTATGGTGATTAGAATAATAATGATATCTATTTTGTTGAATTTGCTCCCACTACAATTAATAAGAATAACTATGCTTATGTGGAGAGTAATAATTATTATATGCATGTGGCTCATGATAAGAATGTTTTATGTGATAGTTATATTGTTAATTTTATTCATGATGCTACTGAAAGTTATTATGAGAGAGGGAAACATGGTCTTATGTATCTCAACATTATTAAGTTTTCCCTCTTTATGTTGAAAGTCTTGAAGTTGCACTTGTTTTGTTTTCCTATGCTTGTTGCTTTGTACTTTCATGACTTGTTTCTTTACAAGATTCCTATGCATAGGAAGTGGGTTAGACTTAAATGTGCTTTGAATTTGCTTCTTGATACTCTCTTTTACTTCAATTCATATTTCTTATGTGAGCATCTTCTCAAACTATCATGCCTAACTTAAAGGCGTTAAAGAAAAGTACTTATTGGGAAATAACCCAAAAGTTTTAGATGAGTCTTGGAAGTTATTACCTCTGTAATAACCGCCCCGTATCCTTTTTATTTGCTTTTTGTACCAAGAGTAACCTCTAATGAGAGAAGTAATGATTGGGAAAGTTGCTGCTCCAAAATAGATTTCTGTGCTTCACCGTAAAAATTCGTATAAAATCTCTGTACGTCGTTTTGAGGCGTGAATTTTTGTGCTTCTGCTCCAGGTTGTTTTCTAACTTTCGTTAGTTCAACACTTTTTGATTTGAGCAACATAAGGTCTTAGAATAAATTGGTTTCTATCTGCTGGTCTCTTTTGACAGATTTCTGCCATTATTTGTATTTGCTTCTTGTTGGTTCCTTTTTGAGTTCTTTTGGGGAATTGAGATTTTTGAGAGAAGTGCATCAGTAGCTTGTGTTTTAATGGAAGTTTTATTGGTGTTGAAACTGAACCCAAAGACTTATTATCTTGAGTGCACTAATGTTGCTAATAAAGATCGTGTGAAGTTTTGTATGAAGGAAAAAATTTCAGGTGTATGGAGAGAATGATGTAATGAGATGAAGAATGTGAAGGAGATATGCCCTAGAGGCAAATAAGAAATAGGTTTTTATTATCATATCTCAATTAGTTTATAATAGTTTCATATTGTGTTATAACTATGCCAAGTAGAAACATTGGTACAGGTGTGGTATGAAACAACCAAGTCCCTAGTAGCCTCTATTCATACTAGTTCGTTGGTCACGAAGATGATCTGGGTTTCAAGATCATGGGCATTTATGCCGACTGACAACAAGATCATATCATTGGAGAATGATGTGATTGAACATTCCTCGAAGGATTGCAACACGATTAAGTCATATAGTTCATTGTTGCAACAGCTATACCTAGACTCCTTCTCCTTAGACCGTGAGCTCATATTACTCACTGTTTCCCTAGGCTGCTTAGACTGCATCAAACGTCATCTAGTAATACGGTGGCCATAAAGGTGTATGTTGGGTATTCCGAAGGAACAGTAGATGACATGTGACTGCAAGACCGGGATTTGTTCACCCACATGACGGATAAAGATACATACGGCCGGCTTGGTGAGATTACATCCATAAATGTTGCAACATGTGACTAGGTCACGGGGATGTAATATCATGGTAACAAGAAAACAGAACTTGTTGTGAACGAGATTGAACAGGGTATAAGATACCATTGATCGGATCTCGGACAAGTTGTATCGAGAAACAAAAGGAAGATGATGCTACATTTAGACGGTTCAAACGACATTGTCATCAGGAATGCATAATAGGGGTCACATGGATATCCCTGGTTCCTTTGTTGATCATTGATACAGATCATGTCTAGAGCATTCCCGAGCCGTGAGATGATACACTTAAAGGTACGATGAGAACGATCATTCGTACGGAATCACAGTAGAGAAAGAGAGAAGCCGAAATCGTTCCGTGGAGAGATCCAAAGTTGTTCGGAGAAAGAATAAAGGAAAAGCCCCGAAAAGTGTTTTCAGATAAATGGGAATTTAAATATATATATATTTATTATATGTTAATTGTGAATTAATATATTATAAATAATACTTAGATTAAGATTTATAAAGGCAACTTTTATATTAGCCTAAAACCCGGAGGGAAATAGTCTAGAAATAAAAGCTGCAGAAAAAATAAAGAGAAAAAGAAAAAGGAAACAGCCGCTGCTAGGCCAACTTGACCCGGCCCATGAGGAGCTCGCGAGGAGCCAGCCGGCGGGCTACGCCGCTGGGCCACTGGCGGGACACGGCCCACCCGGGCAGGCGGGGTCCAGGCGAGCGGGCCACTGGACACTGCCGGCCCACCCGGGCAAGACTGAGGGCGGGTGGCCGCCTTGTGCCGCTGGCCGCCTTGGGCCGTGGGGGCAAGGCTGGCCCGCCTGGCTGCTTCCCTCCTTGGCTGCTGCTGCTGCTGTGAGCTGGGCCGCGGTGGGCGCCGCCGGCCCACCCAGCTGGCAGCTCTTTTGCTGCTGCTGGTTGTTGGGCTGGCCGCCCAGGCCCAGCCGGCTGGGGAGGTCTTTTTCCCCTTTTTCCTTTCCCTTTTAGTCCCATATGGCCAACCCTTTGAGAAAGGTACACCCCCTTAGCCTATATAAAGGGGTGCCCATGGGTGGGATTAAACACACCTATATTTGGAGAAGTCCTTTGGTTAACTTCCTCCTTCTCTCTCTCCCTTTATACCTTGTGACCATGGCCCCAAGTCTGGGATGTACGATTGAGGCACACCTACAGTATGCCGTTGCGCTGCAGGGATTCCTAGCCGGATATCAACTTCTGCACTCCCGACGGGATCGAGGAGCCGGAGGTATCATCGTGCACCGGATGTGTACAAAGACACGGGGTGCAACACTTGGGGCGCTTAAATGTCGTGAGCCGGAGCTGTTGCGCGATGAAGATGATGAAGATCAAGAAGGAGCAAGGGGTGACCTGCGAGGAGCTTCGCGACGTTGAGGTCGGCTTCGAGTATGACTACATCAACCACGTTCCCCGCGGAACGTTAACCGCGTACAAACTACAAGGGTATGTACTCTATACGCATCGGCCGTTACCGCATTACTGCATAGATAGATCCTAGGCTTAGGTTTCCAGGGATCCTTCGTAGGAAATTTTTTGTTTTCCGCGCCGATCCCCTACAGTGGTATCAGAGCCGATCTATGCGTAGGAGTGTTGTACGGCCAGTACGCACAAGTATTGTGCGGACATTGATCCCTTAGTTGTTACCCTCTAACGTGTACTTGTTTATATCGCGGTATTGTTTGATGAAGCGGTCCGCACCGACCTTACGCGTATTCGTACGCGAGACTGGTTCCACGCTCAACATACGGCTTGTACCGTATAAGTGGCTGATGGGTGTCTATCTCTCATTCGATAGTTGATATAGCATTTACAACAGAAAGCCCCGAAAGGGGTGCAAGAGAGACAACTGCCGGATCCATGTTGTGGTTGGAAAGTTCGTAGTTTAGAAATGGTTCTAGTGCGAAAGCCCTGACAACCACGTAAAACTTGCAATAGATAAAGTAGAGGCGTCTAACTTTATTTTGAAGGGGGCATGTGATTATGATATGGCATTGGTCGATACGAAGATAACGTAGTTTACTTTTATGTTACTAAGTAGTATAGTAATAGTCATCATTCCGATGGACGACCTGGTGGCGGCATCGTGGACTTGGCATCAAACTAAGGGCACGATGGATATCATACTGGAGCGCTCGATGGAGATCAAGGCGCAAGAAAGACCATATCATATCACATTATACATATGATGTTGATACCAGTTTTACATCTTATTGTGTGCTAGTATTTAGATACTCAACGATAGCAAATAAGATAATCCCTATTTAATTCCAACGTTCCGTGTTCCCCTTATGTGTGCACCACCAAGAAAGTTCTTCGGTATGAGGCGATCCAGGGTTACAGGCCTAGGTGTCAGACATATCTACGTTCGCATACAGTGGGTGTAAGCCATGTTGCACAGCGAATACACACAAGTTAGATTTGGCGAGCCTAGCACGCTAGAGAAGCGTGGCCTCGGAACACAAGAGATCGAAAGATCGAGCATGAGTCACATGGATGATGTGATTGGCATTATTGAATGTCTACCTTTGATACTACACTGATGGCCGTGACGATCGGGGGAGGTGCAGAGGATAGGGATCATGCGATCACTAAAATCGTCCAGGGGATGACCGTTTTAGTGGAGACCAATTATAAATTGATCTCTTATTATAAACTTAGTCTAGATGTCTATTTGCAAATATCTTAGTAGACCTTGGCCTATCCCATTGAGGTCCTTTGCGACCATGGGAATATATTGCTTAATTTGAAACTTAGCAAAAGGGTCCAACTTCATAGATTAATACCCACGCCTGAGGGATATCCTCGTAAAAGGTGATCTTCTCTTCTTGATAAAATAACCATTAGAGATAATTCGATGACTCCGGATTGTTTGCAAAAAACACTTAGTGATCTTGCATTAGAGTTGAGAACTCTTAGAAGGGCTTGATCGCAAATGGAGGTCATGGATGAAAAAAAAGGTATATGTTAGATATACAAAATTATAAATGTGGTTCTTGCAAGACTCGTTGAAGATTGCAAAGTATTTGATACTTGTCTCGTTTTGTGAAAACAGGATGATCTGCTTGAGAATTGCTGGATTTGAGGCAACGTGACTTGATGAAGGCAAGCAAAACAGTTGATGGCCGACATCACCTCTTTCCTCAATGATTATCATTTGGATTAGTGGACTTGAATATAAATTTGTAATCCTTGTATGTGTGTCTTGATTTTGGCGAGACGATTATTCATATGAACAAGTTACAAACCAGTTTGTACTATTCTTATGAACAATACCTTATGGTCACATTACGATTACAAATAAGTTATTCTCATCACTATGTTAATGATAATAGTTTAAACATTTATAAAGGATTAGAATGCTAAAAGATATCCAAAGTTTAATAATGAAATGACACTACAGTTTAAGCCATTTTGGTTATTGCATGTTCTCTATGAAAGATCAGGGTCCTAGATGCTTAATCTAGAGACTTTGCAAAACCATGCCTCTTGGGGCAGAATGACTAAAACTCCGCATTCTAGTAAAACGGTGATATGCGAAGAAATGTTGAATCTTATACATAGTGATGTATCATATTTTCAAGAAGTAGTGGAAATCATTTATTGTGGACTTAAGTGAATAAGCGTATTTACTTAATGAAACATGATGTTTGAAATGATTTGAATTGTTCAAATGAGTTCATAACTAAATGGGATATTGAAGTCGTGGCTAATAAACAAATCTTTGTAGAGCATTCTTAGGAAGCTATGAATGCATCTTCCACAAAAGAGGCAAACCAGTTGTTGTCCTAAGTTGACGTGTCTTGATGAAGATACAGGTGGAAGAAAGTAAAATATCAAAACAAGGCATTTGACCTTACCTCCGGATTGTTGAGTGGCGCAGCGGAATTTATTTCGTGAATCCAAACTCTACAAATAGAGGAGAAACCAATGATAATGATCATAAAGTTTTAGTGAATACTTTTACTGAAGAAAGTAGGATTCAACTATATATTCTACAAGTTTGTGGAATTATATTGTTGATTCACTAGTCATGTTTTGAACAAGGCATACCTATGAAATACAAAGAAGCGCGATGGACCTAAGTACGAGAAATGAATGGTCATTGAAATCTCGTTAGTGGAATTCTCGATTTGATTATGATCGAGGAATTTTGGAATGTCCAAGATTATCGAGAGGACCTAGATTTGAGTGGGAGCAAATCAGCTTGGCTAATTCATAATATGTAGTTCACATATTTTGAGTGGGAGCTAAGTGAAATCCCTAGATCTCAAACATGAATGTCATATTTGAGTGAGAGCGTGAAATCATTCTAGGATATGTGGACGACATATGTGAATGATATGATTGGTGTTAACAATATTTAAGTTAGATAAAAAAAGGATGAAGTTGAAGTTATTAAACAATGAGATCTATCGAGATAGATTGGTGAGTTTAAATACAGAATGTCGAATGCTTCCTGGACTAGATTCTGAAAGATGTTCAGAATGTCCTAAACAAGATTCTGAAGAAGTTCAGAATAGAACAAGGTGAGAAATTAGTTCTTACTATATAAAGCATTGAGTATTACAACTATGGTTGAAAGAAAGAGATGCGTTTCATCTCCTATGCCTCAGTCATAGGTTCTTCCATATAACCATGTTGTATACTCGACATAAAGTGACCCGAAGTTCTGGTTAGAAGGACAAAGTCTTAACTGTAAGAACATGTCTTTAAGTGATTCCTGAGTTGATCACTGAACCAGAATTAAGTTTGTACTTAAGTGGCAAGAAGCAATGTAAGTGGCATAGTTGCATTTCATGCACTAGGATCTATATAGATATAGAAGTATAAAAGCTACATCTGATGTGATGTATAATGTTATGGCGGGGCTAATTCTCTTTTAATGTAGAATGATGTGTCCCAGGGCCCAGTGCCCATGAGAAAGCCCTCGAGGTTGATCTAACGTCACTGTAAGCTCCTAGAATCAGGCCTCGTTCTGCTGCCATGACTATAGTATATACACAAAGGATAGCAAAGTGTGTTTCGAAGTTTAGATGACAATAGTGAATAACGACCGTCATCATAAACACTAGAAACAAAAGTCTCACTTTGTTGCCAAACAAATACTACGACCCATTATACGATAATGGTGTGAATGTCAAAGTTAGGAAGACATTAACGATTTGCAAAATACATAATGATCTGGTAAAAAAGAACATGGACATGACGTTTCCCATGAGCATGCACGATCTGTAAACGCATATGGTATATGGTTTATATGAGTAAAATGCAAGCTAGATTATTTGTACTCTAGTGCAAGTGGGAGACTGAAGGAGATATGCCCTAGAGGCAAATAAGAAATAGGTTTTTATTATCATATCTCAATTAGTTTATAATAGTTTCATATTGTGCTATAACTGTGCCAAGTAGAAACATTGGTATAGGTGTGGTATGAAACAACCAAGTCCCTAGTAGCCTCTATTCATACTAGTTCATTGGTCATGAAGATGATCTAGGTTTCAAGATCATGGGCATTTATGCCGACTGACAACGAGATCATATCATTGGAGAATGATGTGATTGGACATTCCTTGAAGGATTGCAACACGATCAAGTCATATAGTTCATTGTTGCAACAGCTATACCTAGACTCCTTCTCCTTAGACCGTGAGCTCATATTACTCACTGTTTCCCTAGGCTTCTTAGACTACATCAAACGTCATCTGGTAATACGGTGGCCATAAAGGTGTATGTTTGGTATTCCGAAGGAACAGTAGATGACATGTGACTGCAAGACCGGGATTTGTTCACCCACATGACAGGTAAAGATACATACGGCCGGCTTGGTGAGATTACATCCATAAATGTTGCAACATGTGACTAGGTCACGGGGATGTAATATCACGGTAACAAGAAAACTGAACTTGTTGTGAACGAGATTGAACAGGGTATAAGATACCATTGATCGGATCTCAGACAAGTTGTATCGAGAAACAAAAGGAAGAGGATTCTACATTTAGACGGTTCAAACGACATTGTCATCAGGAATGCATAGGGGTCACATGGATATCCCTGGTCCCTCTATTGATCATTGATATAGATCATGTCTAGAGCATTCCCGAGCCGTGAGAGGATACACTTAAGGATACAATGAGAGCGATCATTCGTACAGAATCACAGTAGAGAGAGAGAGAGAGAAAGCCGGAATCGTTCCGTGGAGAGATCCGAAGTTGTTCGGAGAAAGAATAAAGGAAAATCCCCGAAAAGTGTTTTCGGATAAATGGGAATTTAAATATATATATTTATTATATGTTAATTGTGAATTAATATATTATAAATAATACTTAGATTAAGATTTATAAAGGCAACTTTTATATTAGGCTAAAACCCGGAGGGAAATAGTCTAGAAATAAAAGCTGCAGAAAAAATAAAGAGAAAAAGAAAAAGGAAACAACCATGTGAGCGACGGATAATATCCGCCACACAGGGCGGACGCCAGCTGGCCGCAGCCGCTGCTAGGCCTGATTTTTTTGGCACCCTGAGAATTCGCCCCCACGCCACCATATCCCCAGGTTCCACGGCTAAACCGAGGACTCCCTGTAGACGCGTGGAAAACTTGGCACGCTGAAATTTCACCCTCGCGTGTTGCCATTGTGTTGCCGCTGCCGATTCTCGCCGCCATCTCTAGCGCTACTAGCCACGCCACGCTGCAGCCGACCTCGCCACCGGCCGCATCCTCTGTTCCCAGCTAGTGGGAGCTCAAATATAGCGGTTCCCATCGCTCCTCTTTGTCGGCGCGGGTAGCCAAGGTCGCCACCATGGATGAGTCGATGGCGGCTGATTTGGTCGTGTCGTCGGCCTGGGCAGCTTGATTTGCCCACCTCCCGAACAACCGTTGTTGCCTCTCCTCCAAGGTTCTTGAAGGATCCGCTCCAAATCGACCCATGCGGGTCACGAGGTCGCCGAGGTCACAGCCGCCACCATGGACGAGGTTTCATTTTGATTCCTCCTATGTGTCCGGTTCATCTTGTCCCCGCGCATAGATTTTAATCTTCTAAATTTGCAGATAACCCCGAGCGAGGAATTTTTCTTTAAGATTTTGCCATCCGATGATTCAGATATTGAAAACTTGCTCTTCCATGATGATATTGAGCAAATGGTCATCATCCTCGACAGATGATTCAAATAATGAACTATTTATTTGCCCTCGGAACATTCACTATTTGTTGAATTTGAACAATTTGTTGTAATTTTATTCTAGCAATTCTTGTTATAATTTGATTCTTGGATTATTTATTGTGTTATGTGATATTTAAACATTTATGATTTCAATCTATGTTGTTGTCATATGAAATTTGTGTATTCTGTTTTATGGGTGCGGTTTGCGGGCTCTATTCCACAGAGAGACAAAATTGGTTCAAAAACACGTTTTGCGTGTCTTGTAAACCCTTTTCTCGGGCCGCAAATTGGTCCGTGTACCCCATAATATATACTATACTAATAAAAGAGCATAATTAGTATATGTACCCCATAATATATACTATACTAATAAAAGAGCAAACATTATATTTTCTAAACGTAACCCATAATATGTACACGGACCTATTATCACTGTATGATTAGGCTCATGAAAGTCAATCCAACAACTAGCATTAGTCTAATTAGTGTCTTGTGTGCACTTAGTAATTTACCTTGACTGACCTTACTCAGATAAAATTGCCCCACCCCTTATCGGTTCAGTTTTGAAATATACTCCTACATGATTTCCCCACTAATTACTCACCTTTTATTATTCGGAAATATCAATGCTCGGTGTCACGACATCGACCAGAGCCCACGTAAGCGCCACCCACGGTCCAATCTCCTAGGCCACAGCCTCCCTCCTCGAAGCCGCCCCTGCTCCGCCACCGCCTCACCATGCTCGCCATTGTCCGCATCTATCTCAACTTCTCCCTACCGTGTGCCTCCATCCGGTGCTCTCTGCCACGACCTCTTCCTATATGCATCTAACAGGGCCGGCTTCTTCGTTCTATCCTCGATATCGTGAATGTCAAACTCAAGCCCCACTAAAGTCGTCCTCAAGATGAAGGGTGGACTCAAGCCCCACCGAAGGCGTCCTCGAGATCATGCCACATATAGTTCTCGATCTCGCTCGCCGCTTCCATGGCCAGCCCCTCTCCTCACGCCTAAAAGGTACTGGTGTTTTCATGGTTGGCTCCTAGTTTTTGTGCCGCAGTGAAACTATTGGATCATGCAAATAATAGTTTGATAGGTGATAGCTCCAGATTTCAACGTTTTTTACCATTGTTTTTCCTCTTATTTCTTGCCAGATTTCACTGAAGATTATCCTTTCTACTAACGTTAACATCATAATTAGTGAATCCTTGGTTTCTTGTGATGGTTTTTAGGTAATGAACATTTATGAAATATCTAATAGCATTTTATTGGCTAATTACACCAAAAGAAGCAAATCTCCAATTAGAGCCCCTTTCATTGGAGACGTTCAGAGCGCATAATTACCACTGGTACGGTCGAGGTGCACCCGTACCGTCCGCCCGTACTACCCGCCGATGGCTCCATTATATCAATACAAGCAACTTTCGTGAAGAGGTGAGGACGAAAAACAGAACACAGCCGCCGTAAACTCATCCAGAAGGGGAGAGATCAGATCTGAAGAAGGAGAAGAACACCGTCTCATCCTTCGATGATCTCTAGCCTCCACACTATCCACTCCACCATCATCCCCACTATTACTTAGAGAGAGAGATTGGCACTTGTAATATTAGGGTTTAATACTTTGATCTACCTTTGGTTTGTATTTGATTCGATCTTCAACTAGTATTGTGGCTTGCTATGATAACTCTGAGATGATTTATATTTGCAATACAATTATGCCTTTGATGTATCTTCCTCTCATGTCTGAGTAAATCCCCATAGGTGTGGGAGATGCAGGGGATTGGTGAGATGTGTTGTGATTTCTTTAATTCCATCCATTCGTGATTGTTGTAGTGTTTATTAAATTGTGAGAATGATTATTTATGTTCATCTAATGCTTGTTATCTAATTTAAGGGCCCAGGTAACATGATCCAGAGATTTCATAGGTATGAGCTTGTATGCTAGTGAATCGGCGACCCCCGAGTGACACGATCGGTATCAATGAGGAGCTAGTACTACTCGATGACAACAAGGAACCATCAAGATTAAAGCCTTGATCCGGTCGGAAGACCTTAATTAATGTGCTGACCATGTCCATGATAACAGGCAGACAGATTAATGAAACTGAGAAGAATTGGCCATGAGGACTTCCAGTTGGTTTATGGGTTGCTTGTCTACTCACTTACAAATAAGAAATATCATAATCGCTTATTCCATTTTATTCATCTGGCACTTTCACTATCACCATGAACCGTTTCTCTCCATGCCTAATTTCTCATCTATAGGAACCTCGTACACCTTTCTTGTCTTTATTTTTATGTTATTTAATCCTTGTTTTTCCTTACGCAAGTTTTCTCTATTATTCACTCACCACTTTCCATCTACAACAGTTGCAATCAATTCACTCAAGACTGGTGATACCTTGAGTGCGACAGAAACGCCACATAAAAACACTTACCTAGGCTCCTTATTGGGATCGATATAAAAACTGAAATTAATAATTCCATGAAAACATGCTCTGACGAACATATGCACTTGCAGGCCATCAAGCTATTTTCGGGCGCCGTTGCTGGGAAGCTAAGCGTTAAGTGTTGTTTCTTGACATATATAATTGTTGGCACCATCCATGATCTTTGTTGAAGACAGAGGTACCACTCGATCTGGAAAAACTTATTTACATCCGTATATTGATCGTATTCCAACTGAAATACCCCTAGAATTTATCGAAAGATTTTCTAAATCACGTACTATAGACGTGAACAGTTTGATTCCTCTGATGGCAAACTTGACCATCACCCCAGGGGTCATAGAGCTTGAGCTACTATTGGGAGAATATAAGAATCCATCTAGGCACTTAAGAAAAATGCCTATTATTTATCCTGAACTTGAAGGCCAGAAATTTGAAATATATCCTGAGCTAATTTTTATGATGAAAGAAATTGCTTTCACAGGAAAATAAGAGGAAGATCCTAGTAATCACCTGATGAAGGTTTATGACCTTTGTGCTACTCCTAAGCTAGCAAGTTTACCAATAGAGTTTGTACTCCTCAAAAATTTTAGCTGGTCTTTGAAAGTTAATGCTTTTACTTGGTTACAATCATTACCCAGTCATATTATAAAAAACTAGAAAGATTGCAACTGAGAGTTTATGTATAAATATTGCTTGTTCTCTCAAATCATGCAGATTAAACATAGAATAACGAACTTTCTTCAACCAGTTGGAGAAAACTTTTATCAAGCATGGAATAGATTTCATGCAATAATTATGAAAGTCCCAAACCATGGTTTCCATGAACACTTAATTATCCAATATTTTAATAATGGGATTAATTAGGATATAAAAGAAATGATTGATTTGTCTACTGGGGAGCTAATTGCAACTTGACATTGCCAGAATGTGTAAAGATTTTTGAGGTAAGATCCTTCAATGATGAATCATACAATCCAGTTGATGATGTTAAACCACGAAAAGGTATGATTCACATACTCCGGATCTTATACCTAAAGTTAGAAAGTCCATAGAAGAAAAAGAGATAGCTTCGGAACTTGATGGAAGATGAAATAAATCTTATCTTATCTCAAAGAAAATAAAATTCACATTCTTCAAGCTTATCTGATGGAAGATGAAATAAATCTTGTCATGCAAAAAGTTTTGATATCAACAAAAGCAGTTCCATGAGAAATATTATAAACGTCTAATGACTCAACAAAATAATATAAAAGAGTTAGCCGAAGTCTTTGATGACTTAGGACATGCCACGAATCATTTGGATAGATACTTGAGTATGGTTAAAACACAATGTGATCAAATAATTGAAACCAAAACTCCGATTTTGAACCAAAGAAACTTTAATACTATTTCTACTAACATTGTCACTATACGTGGTACAGAAATGCAGGAACCACAAGGGACACCTTGGTATCAAGAAGAACAAGCCCGCAAAGTAAGAGAGACTCAAGAGATGAGTCAAGAAGAAGAGGACTTAGTTGATCCTCAAGATGACATTGATTATGAAGCTCGGAAAGGAGAATTTGAGGCTTCAAAAGCTAGAGAAGAAGAGCAGGTTATCACTTCGCGTGAAGAACGTGATGATAAGCAAAAATCATCAACAAAGAAGAAAACTAAAAAAGATGTTGAACCAACAGGGATGGTAAAGGAGAAGGTAATACCCACCAAAAAGAAAACTTCTTATCCTAATTGAGTTCAATATGAACCGGATAAAGCTATTTATGAATCTTTTGCCGAAGCACTGGGAAGCCTTCGTTTAGAACTTCCTTTAACTGATGCTACTCAAGTTCCTACTTACAAAATTTTTATGCAAGATATTCTTAGTAGAAAAAATAAGATAACTAAGACTGTAGCAGTAATGACAAGCTTTGGTGATAAGCTGTCTGCTAAGCTTGGGGACCCAGGTATACCAACTATCTCTTGCGCAATTGGAAAAACTAATATAGTTAATGCTCTTTGTGATTTAGGGGTAGGTGTTAGTGTCATGCCTTATTCCTTGTTTAAGAAATTGAACCTTGGAGAGTATTCTCCCACTTTAATCACTTTGCAAATGGCTGATAAGATAACTAAACAACATGTCGGTATGATCGAAGATGTCTTACTTAGAATTGACCAACATGTTATACCCACTGATTTTATTATACTTGATGTTTCGGAAGATGACAAACTTCCAATAATCCTTGGAAGACCTTTTCTTAGCACCAATGGATCTAATGTTGATTGTTCAAGTGGTAAGATTGTTTTTAATATCTATGATGATCAGATTGTTCGTTACTTTCCAAAGAAATAGGAGCATAATGGCAAATATGTTCCACCTCCGAAGCGTATCCAAGCGATGAAAACCATTGATGAAGAGTAGCTTGAGGTAAATTCTAACAACATGGAGATTGGTTGATAAGCTAACTCTCCTTAATAAAATGCTGAATGGGAGTCAACTCATTCTTAAATAAATTTAAATTTGTTTTGTTTTAGTTTATGTGTGTTTTAATAAATTTGTTCAAGCTTTGAGACCCGCAGATTATTTTTACCTTTGTGAAGTTTAAAGAAAGTGTAAGGAAAGCAAAAGGAAGAGTTAAACTGGGTTCATACTGTGTAACGAGCAGTGGTACAGTCAAATAATCCCGTACTGTTGAAGAAAATCTAGTCAGAAAAAATGAATTACCAAGTACTCGTAACGAGCACCGGTACGGCTGGAGGTACCCGTACCGCCCATACTAAACTTAGATGATTTTCTCCAAAGCTCACTACGCCGATAACAAGCACTGGTATGGCCGAGACGCGCTTGTACTAGACCCTTCAGGTTTGATCTTGAACCCTAACCTTGATCCAACGGTGACAACCACCAGTACGGGCGGGCTGCGTCCATACCGCCTGCCCGTACCGACTACATCGACAGGTAAAGGCCGGCGGCGGCTGGCTCCTAGCCAGCCGCTTTATTCTTCTTCCTCATTCTTTCTTTCTCTTTCTCTCTCCACCTCAAACCCTCATCTCCTAGAACCTTTGATTCTTGATTGATTTCGTGTTTTTATTTGGGGGAATCTTCACATCAGTAAGTTTCTCATTCGATCCATGCTTTATTTTCTAAAATCCATGGTTGAATTCCTCACATTGACTACTTAGATGAGTTCATCATATTTTGAAATTATTTATGATTCCTCACGTTAGGATTTGTGATTTCTACTTGTAATCGTTTGTTTGGATGATAGAACCTTGATGCCCATAGTTTTCTTTGAAAATTTCGTAGTACAATGCATAACATTGGAAGGATTTTCTGCTCGAGCAACGGATCGGGAATGGCAGGGGCCTCGGGCTCTACTCGGGCGCTGGGTTCAAAGAAGAGGCGGTCAGAGGCGGACAGCTTGAGAGCTGCCATGAACAAGGACTACGAGAGGGTGCGCCAACGCAAGGTTTTACCCACCAAGTGGGTAAGCCATGAGTTTCTCTCCCGGCAAGGTGTGTTGGAGGACTTCGATAGATGACCGTGCAAGCAGGATGGTTCCGTTTTCCCACTTCTCCATCGATACCTACCAGCTTGCCACGCACGAGTTCCTGTCATTGTTCCATGATGATCTTGAGGCCCAGGAGCGCAATTGCACTGTAAGCTTTGTGCTCAATGGGCGACCACATAACCTTTATTTTATGAATTTTGTGATTGTTTCGGGTTCTCTCATGAGGGGGAACTTGATATTAATGATAATGTCCACATAGAGGCAATGTGTTCCTGGGAGCAGATTTCTGTCCACATGAACACCGATTATCTTCCCAAGAAGGGTCCCACTATCCAGAATCCCAGTATCCGTTATTTTCGCACCTTTTGGTTAATTATATTTTTGGGAAGGGAGATGCCAGGGCAATGGCAGGCTCCGAGATGAGCGTAATTCACATAGCTCTGCATCCTGAGATGGAGCATAAGGCAAACTTGGGTGCCTTGCTCATCCATCACTTTCGCCACCAAAGGTCGGCTTCTTTGGGTGACATCCGCTGTGGTGGCTTGATCACATAGATCGCTTACGCAAGTGAGATTGTCATGCCCTAGGAAAGAGTTGTGGCTAGCAGTAAGATTCTGGATGACATACACATGGCAAGCACCAAATTCATGGGGATCTACAGACCCCAACATACCCTTGGTGCTTATCAATTTTATTTCAAGCCTAATGGTGAACTCCACCAAGTTTTGCTTCCTTTTGTCCAAGATTTTGGTTTGCCAGGTAAACAGAGTTGGGTAATGACTGAGGAAGAATTCCAGCAAGCATTGATCCTCTCAAGGAGGATCACACCGCCGGAAGGACACCCCAACTGGGAAGACGCAACAGTTGGCCAACAGCAACAGGGGCAAGGTGGAGAGGACTAGAATACAACAGGCTGGGATGACTATGGCCAGCATCAGCATCACCAACAACCTTTCCCTCAGCACTAGTAGCAAGGTATGCCTCCACCATAGCCGGGATTCAACTATGTCCCGAGGAGCGAGTTTGATCAAGTGGTGCATCACATCGACAATGTAGAGAATACATTGCATGATGTGAATGCCAACATAGTCAACCTCACCCAAGACTTCACCTCATTCATGACTGACTTTCCAAACCAATACCCGAACTTCCCATACCATCAGCCGCCGCTCGGGGATGGTGCCAACAATTGATTCAAGTTGGGCCAAGAGCCTAAGCTTGGGGAGGTTAAACTCCTTCCCACCTTTTGCATTTATTTTTTCGTTCTTCTTTTAATTTATTTTGCTTTCATTCTAGTGCATGTTTATTTTTAGTTTGCATTGATAAAAGAAAACCCAAAACTATTAGACTAGCTTTTATCTTGACTTGTGCAAAGTTCTCTCGGTTCTCATTGATTTTTCTGCAGGTTATTCACCTCTAGTGACCTAGTTATGAAGAAGAACACGAAGAGTTGACCCAAGTCGGAGATGAGAAAGCAAGAGGATGTATCACATCCCTATTTTCCCTCTTCTCGTAAGTTTATTCATGAACCTTTTATATCTGTTTGGTTGCACTTGAGTTCTACTCCACATGTAGCTCATTATCTTTTAAGACTTGAGTTCAAAGGTTACTGTCACTACTTTGGTTGAGACTTATGACAATTACTATCGGTTAGAAAAACAACTCCTTAGATTAAATTCCAAGTTTTTAAGAACAAGAGAAAGTGTCTATTGACAACTTTGGTGCCATGTTTTGTCTTAAGGACTTAATCTTAGCAGTACTCAATCTCACATACTGATCGTTGACTTGATGATACCTTCTGAAATAGAATTGTTTGATGGAACGAACTTTTTATGGTGGGAGAGGGAGATGCCAAACCTATTTTGATCAGTTGTACTATATAAAAAAAGATAGAAGATAAAAAGTTCTATGTTTCTCATGCACACCTTTGGGATGCCAATAACTCTGCTAGCTTTTGAAAGATCTATGGTATAACCCCGAATTTCGGCTATGAGTTGATGACATAAGTGGCATACGTTCCAATATATGGGAAAAATTATTGGTACTCTCAAAGGTGGTGTAAACACTTGCAAAAGAAACAACCAATGATCCTTGAAAGAAAAAAAGAGGAACTATCATCGAGAAATGAGCTGGAAATAGTCAATACTTACAAGAGTATTGGTATCATCTCACCACCTAAAATGAATAAATTAGAGTTCTTGAAAAGCAAGGAAGAGAAGAGGTGTTTGATATCCGTGATTATCGAAGTGGGTGTTAATGAAAAACTCTAAGTTTATCATTCTTTTGACATTTACTTGTGCACCCTTAATTTTGACTGAAAGTGTCCTTGCTTTAAATATTTTTACTCTCATAAAAGAGGGGCACTGAAAAGAATTAATTCACAAGCCTAGACAACCTTTTGACAGTCTCGTTTGAGTTTCAAGAACTATTAGCTAGCGAGTTATTTGCGTCTAGGAATCGAGCTTAAGTGCAATTGTTCAGATATATTATGCTCATGTTCAAAGTTGCAGGATTTGAGACAATCTAATATGATACAACATCAAACTTGTGAGTCTTTCCTCTTGATTCAATTTCTCGCTATTACTCATTATAGCTTTGTCACTCGAGGGCGAGTAACATCTAAGCTTGGGGAATTTGATAGCTCCAAATTTCAACATTTTACCATTGTTTTTCCTCGTGTTTCTTGCTGGATTTCACTAATGATTACCCTTTCTACTAACGTTAACATCGCAATTAGCTAATCCTTGGTTTCTTGTGATGATTTTCAGGTAATAAACATTTATGGAAGATCAAATAGCATTTATGGGCTAATTACACCAAAAGAAGCAAATCCCCACTTGGAGCCCCTTTCATTGGAGGCGTTCAGAGCGCATAATGACCACTGGTACGATCGGGGCACGCCCGTACCGTCCACCCGTACTACCCGCCGACGGCTCCATTATATCAATACAATCAACTTTTGTGAAGGGGAGAGGACAAAAAATAGAACACAACCGCTGCAAACTCATCCAGAAGGGGAGAGATCAGATCTGAAGAAGGACAAGAACACCGTCTCATCCTTCGATGATCTTTAGCTTCCACACCATCCACTCCACCATCATCCCCATTGTTACTTAGAGAGAGAGAGAGAGAGAGAGAGAGAGAGAGATTGACACTTGTAAGCTTAGGGTTTGATATTTGATCTACCTTTGGTTTGTATTTGATTCGATCTTCAACTGGTATTGTGGATTGCTATGAGAACTCTGAGATGATTTCCATTTGCAATACAATTATGCCTTTGATGTATCTTCCTCTCATTTCTGAGTAAATCCCCATAGGCGTGGGAGATGTAGGGGATTTGTGAGATGTGTTGTGCCTTCTTTAATTCCATACATTCATGATTGTTGTAGTGTTTATTAAATTGTGAGAATGATTATCTATGTTCTCCTAATACTTGTTATCTAATTTAAGGGCCTAGGTAATATGATCCAGAGATCTCATAGGTATGAATGTGTATGCTAGCTAATCGGTGACCCCTAAGTGACACGGCTGATATCAATGAGGAGCTAGTACAACTCAAGGACAATAAGGAACCATCAAGATTAAATCCTTGATCCGGTCGGAATACCTTAATTAATGTGCTGGCCATGGTCGTGGTAACAGGCAGACAAATCATTAAAACTAGGAAGAATTGGTCATGAGGACTTCCAGTTGGTTTATGGGTTTCTTGACTACTCACTTATAAATAAGAAATATCACAATCACTTATTCCATTTTATTCATCTGACATTTTCACTATCACGATGAACTGTTTCTCTCCGCACCTAATCTCTCATCTGCAGGAACCTCGAACACCTTTCTCATCTTTACTTTTATGTTATTTAATCCTTGTTTTTCCTCCAGCAAGTTTGCTCTATTATTCACTCACCACTTTCCATCTTCAACAATTGCAGTCAATTCACTAAAGACCCGTGACACCTTGAGTGCGAAAGAAACGCCACATAAAAACACTTAACTAGACTCCTTATTGGGATCGATATAAAAAATAGAATTAATACTTCCACAAAAACGTGTTATGAAGAACATGTGCACTTGCAGGCCATCAATAGGTTCTGCTTGCTATACCGATTTTGTACCATTCCTGCCCTGCAATGCATGCTAAAATAAGCCTAAATTGTTGTCTCCATTGTACATGTTCTGCTTTGGGAAATTGGGCATTTGATTTTCTGCACTAAATATCAACTTTGATGTCATGTATTGTTATTGGTTTTTACGCTATGTGGGCAATGGGCATGAACATATATTTGATGCGGTACGATGCTTGTGTTCATGATCTCATGGAGCTGAACATTATTTGAATGGTGTTACACTTGTTAGGCTAATTAATAGCACCAACGAGAATGAAGATCAGGTAATGGGTCTCTAAACTTTTTAAGTATTGTATATTCTCAATTGTTGTTGGGTATAAGGAAATAAGTGGAAGATAGTACGCAATTGTGCCTTGATCAAGTTCACCTATATTGGTGTTTTTATTTTGAGATTATATCAAAAATATGTATATTCTAAAATGTCGCTGGGTATAAGGAAATAAGTGGGAGATGGTCTGCAATTGTTCAGTTATCAAATTCGCCGATGTTGGTGGTTTGGTTTTTAGATTATATGAATATTTGCCCTAATGGTCTGTCGATGGTTTACTGACTATATTTTTTCTTCTCTTCACAGATAAGTTGCTCACATTACCAGGTGAAAAATCCATATTGTTTATCTAAAGATATATTGGACGTTCATTACCCTTTCATGATCTCCCTGAAATTCTGGAAGTACAATGTATTTTCTGAATTATTGTTGGTTAAGAGTGAGAAGTGATAGAAGATCATGATTTGTTCCCTTTAAATCTAACCAATGAATCTATGCTTAATTTCAAGGTTCTATGGATTTTTTCTACCTTGTTTACTTTATTCCGTTCTTTTCCATTTTGCAAATGATATGCTTAGATTCATCAGTATGCCTTGTATGGTGAACTCTATATATTTGGGAATTTCGTATTAGGTTAATCTCTTCCTGATAATCACCAATAGACCATCATGCATCTTATTATTTGCATTCTGCGCCTCCTTTTGTTTTAGTTACTTCTGCAGACAATTATATTATCCGAACTTTAAACGATTCTACATTTATATATAGTACAAAAGATTTATTTTGCAAACATTCAGCTACAATTGTCAAGTAATGATCTGGAAGTAAAAGGTTATCCTATTTATTCCAATAGATGCTGGATCCTGCACTTCAGTTGCATACGAATGATCTTATCTACATGTATGTTTTCTTTTCTAAATGGGGACATCCACAGTTCCATATGCCAGTAATTACTTTAAGAACCTACTGTTGTTAAATAGTAGTTGGTATATTTTACAGTTTTATTCAAGTTTGATATGCTTCATTTTGTGACATCATAAATTAACGTTAAATATCTATAAGAAATAATTGTGTGATGCCTCATTTCATTTTTTTATAGGTACATCATTGTAGAGGTTGGGAAAATATAGTGAAGTTATGAGCTGGTTCTACAGGGTTTTGGAGCTATTCAAGGAAGGGCGAGGATTATTACTGCACCAAAGCTTACGACGCGATAGCAGACTTCGTGATCCGGATGGGAGCAGCGAAACTATATGTCAAGCACTAGTACAAAACCACCCCTTTGGTCCCGGTTCGTAAGGGCCATTGGTCCCGGTTTTTGAACCGGGACCAATCACTCGGGACCAATGCTGTTCCCGGTTCGGACATGAACCGGGACCAATGGGTCTCCACGTGGGCGCACGCGCAATGAGGGGGTGGATCATTGGTGCCTAGTCGTGGCACAAACCGGGACCAATGGATCTCCACGTGGACGCGCGCGCAACAAGGAGGGTGGATCATTGGTATTTTTGTACCGCGGCAGGGTTTTGTGTTTTTTTCCATTTATTTATTTGGTATTTGTATTCAATTTAATGGTACTACATATATACAGCAATAATGAAGGAACCACGATATATATATATATATATATATGTATTACACATCATGGTCACGCATATATTATACACCGTCTCATCCGTCGTGCTTGGTCGAAACATATTACAAACGATACTCACACGAATTTGATCTAACTTACATCTTCTTTTTTACACTTGACCCTCCCAAATGAACCGGATAATAGTATTCTCATTTTGGATATATGACCTATTCTAATAAGAATCCGGCAATTTCCTCTTGAATTGCTTGCACGCGTTCTTGTGATAGAAGACCGTCCCGCATCCGTTCGATCTAATTTAAAGAAGGGGATCAATATATATATGAATGAAACTAAACACAATTGGTGGTAATAAAATAAAGTTGTGATTATTGTTTATCGTACTTCAATTTTTTCGAAGTTCCGGTTTGCGCCCTTCTCTTTGGTCGTCTGGCGAATGAACTCGCAGACATAGTATCCACATAAGTTATTCCCGGCTTCCTGCCTCAAGCACTTTACGAGAACGAAGTTCAATCAAAATAATAATCAAGCATGATAATGGTATTGAAACTATAATCAAAGAGATGCGTGGATCTAGCAAGTAGTACTTATAGTCAATGGTTGAAATGTAAGCTCTGGCTTCCAAACACCCCTAGTGTTGGCGATGAACCGTTTCCAAGCCTTCTAGATGCATTCCTGCATGTCCGTCCACTTTTCTAAAGGTGTGCGTTTTGAGTCCATGACTTTTACTACTCCTTGGTCAACAACAATGATTAATAGAATATAGTGGAAGATGGACACACTAATAGAATATAACACGAGTCAATTATACGCTTAACATCGAGTAAGCAAAAATAGAATGTGTACAAGACTGTAACACTCACCCAGCGTTGTAAGGAAATAATATTTCCCTTCTGTTGCCGAAATACATCAACGCGTGTACCAAGTTATCCTCACTCTCTTTGGGTTTTGTTTTTAGAGTAACTTCAGGAACGAAATTACAGTCAACAAACCCAAGGTAATAGATTTGTCCTTTGTTGCATTCGAGAATTTTCATTCTCCATATATAATTAGTATAATGATGAGTAAGATTATACAAGCAACGAATATTAGTATAGTGATGAGTAAGATTATACAAGCAACGAATGTGCTGAGCTAGAAAGACTTAATTATAAAAATTAATAATACTTACAAACAATAGGCACTGGTGATAGTTTTGTCGAGGGCATCTCGTTGGTAAAACTAAAATAATTCTGAAAATTCAATCAGTAGGAAGCCATCTCCATGACCGTAATGGTGGTGTTTATATCCAACATAGATCCAGTTTTTGGATTCAGCAGAGGCTTGCATGTACCACTTATGCAATCTTCGCAATTTTGTTGGTAGATCTTTAACTACCTCGGGTTTGACGAGAGGAGCCCCGTGCCGGTATACATATGCTATTTGTTGGTACCCCTCGAACTCATCCATACGGCTCATGTACTCAGTAATAGATAGTCCATATAATTTGGCCTTTTCTCCGTACAGTTGAATAAACTCCGGATCAATGTTCGGATCATGTCGCTCCTAGGCTCTCCACTCATTGGTATCGTACACTTTGAGCGGTTCGGTCGATTGATTTTTCAGTTGTCTGAGCTGGGCAACTTCTTTCCCGACTCTCCGCTCTTTTGCCTCAGTTGACTTGGTAATAGAGCAATTATAGTCTGATGTGAGCACTATGGGTTGGTGAAGCTGAATCTTAAGCGTGGCTTCTTTGGCTTTATCTTCTGCGGTGACCGGGAAGAATGGCTCTATCGGCCTTTTCTTGTTAGCCATGTCAATCTTCCACTTTTCATAATGGGCATCTGCGGCCGCAGCAATTTCCTCATCTGTCTTCTCGCAAGGTAGCTTCTTCATATTCTTATGAGGTACTCTTGGGAGGGGCGATAGCTTACGTTTCGATGATCGGAACGTGCTCTTGTTGCTGCTGGTGCTACCCCTCTTAGTATACTTCCGCTTTTGTCTTTAAGGCTCAGGGGACGGAGACGTCTAAGGCGGCGGTGGAGAAGGCTGCGCTGAGTGGTGAGGTGACGGCAAAGGTGGATTGCTGCTCTAAGGAGTGGGTGGCCTTGGAGGCACATAATTTGGAAGCACGATGTGCTCCTTTGGCCATACAATAGTCCCCCATTTGGCTTCTCCTAGTTCAGTCAGCTCCATATCTTCCCTTGCAGGGTGGTCCAGCTTCAGCTTCTCAAAATCTTACTTCACATCATCCACCGTGACGACAACGTACCATTTTGGAACCGGTCTGCACTGCCAAGTTGGGTTAGGCGCAATTGGTACGGCCATGCCGACCGCCGCCGTCACCCTTAAGTTCATAACTTGCACCTTTATCTCACAAGATGTGCTCTCTGTGATATCATCCACTAGGTAGCGTTTAGGAGGAGCCATCGTCAGTGCATCATCATCAACATCCTGGAGCTGCGTGGAAGCGATGCTGCTTTTCTTATTCGATAGGGCGCCAGTACCATCGAATCCAGCTTCTACAATGTGCCGTTGAGATTGGCTGCTAGTAGCTTGCTGGCTAAGTCTGTCGAGTTGATCTTGGTGCTGCTTTAATGTTTCTTCTACATTACGTAGCCGGTCTGCAGCAGCCGCTTTCTCATCTGCCTCCCTTTTCTTTCTCCTCTGATGGCTTTTATTGGGATATCTCTTCATTTCCACGGGGAAGGCAACATTCCATGACTTGGAGCCTGGTGTGCCTCGTGCTCGTCCTTTGTGTTCAGGATTTTTAAGGGCGCGTGTGAGCTCGTTGTTCTCTCTATCGGGAACGAACCGTCCCGCTGAAACATCATCTACTACATTTCTAATATCGTCGATGGGCAGTACGGGATGATCTTTGTGTTTCTGATTATATATTGCCCTCCCTTCTTCGTCCAACATGCCCCCATGGCCGTAAAACCACTTTCTTGCCTGTGGTGTCCATGTTGTGGGCTCTGGTCTGAGCCCGACAATAATATAATTGACCTCAAGTGCATCCCACTTAGGCATGCAACCGGCATAGCCAGCAGGCCCCATATTATGATGGTACAGTTTTTTAGCAGCGTTCTTCGTATTTATTCTAGACCTTTCCAAAGCTTTCTCCGATGTCTTGTACTTCACAAAATCAGCCCACTGGTGTCTTAACTTAGCATAGCCGCCTTGATTGAAATCCGGAGTCTTCTCTACCTTGACAAAGTTATTGTATAGTTTCTTCTTCCAGCTCTTGAATGCCTCAGCTATCTTGATGAGAGCAAACTTCTTGACTCTTTACACAAGCTCCTTTTTTCTCTCTCCTCCTCATCTGGATTAACATCTGGCCTCGGCGGGAGGAAATTAATCATGAGCTTGGTAAAAAGCTTATCTTTGGCGATGTCGCTGACATACGGGACTCCACCGCCGCTTGGCCGATTCCATTCTTGAACGATGATCAGTATGTAGTCCCTCACAAGAACTCCGCATTGCTTGACAAAAAAATTTGCGACATCGTCGGGAGCTTGCGGTTCGCCGTCTACACCGACCACTTCGATCCTATACCTCACAGTGTCATCCAACTTTTTTGTTGGGTCTCGTTTCGTTCTTACGGAAGAAGTTCTCGAACTGCAGGGCTAAAAGAAGAAAGAGTGTTAATATATGCATGTATATATATAGACAGTTGTATTTTAATTACAAAAATACATATATACACCTCGCCGGAGTTTGCGAGATTTAAGGTTCCGCCAGAGCCGTCGCCTTCTCCCTCGTCGGCTTCTCCCCCATCCCAGGCTTCGCCTTCTACCTCACCGGATCGGTATTCTTGGTTGAGAGACTCATCTCCCTCACCGGATTCGTTTAGAAACTTGTTGGTGACATCGACATCGGTAAATTCATTTTTGCAGATCATTCCATGGAGGATGTTTTCCTAATGTTCTGGATCCATAGTATCTTGGTGTGTTTTCCTGACGCTTGCCTTGTCCGTCGTTGAAACGGTACTGCTCTTCGGTGGCGTTGACTTCAGGTTCGGTCTCGGTTCCTATTTGCAAAGAACCAACACCGGAAAGAAGAAGCAACAATCAACACATGGCATGTGCAATGCTCATACAATATGGATGATATGATGGAGTTCATGTATTAGAATATCCCTAGGTGCCACATCGATTTAAATGGGTTCGGAATGCCCTAGGTGGACAAACCAACGAACCCATGGTACTTTGGGGGTGTCGGTGTTCCTCTATGTAAAGTAAGCTTCAAAGTTGTATGAATATTAATGCTTACATTTTTAAATGGTAGAGCTCATTTTTTGAACATTTTGATATATTATACACATTTTTCTGATTTAGAATTAATTAGTTATGATTTTCCCAATTTTAATCCATTTTTAAATCATTTTTAAATAAAAAAACATTTTTGGAATTATTAAAATTATTTTTCATCTGGCCCCACATGTCAGACTTTTATTAATTTCATAAAACATTTCCAAAAAGAATAAAAACCTGACATATTTTCACATTTAGACAAATATCACAATATCACAATTGACAAATATTTTAAAAACCTAATTAAAAGGGTCGGGGGAGGCTTACCGGCCGGCGGTGGCCGCCGGCGTGCAGGGGCGGAGCTACCTGCGTGTGGTCGGAGGCGGGCTTGGGCGGCGCGGTCGGAGGCGGGCTTGGGCGGCTCGGGCTCGGGCAATGCGGGCAGGGGCAGGTGCAGGGGCGGCGGTGTCGGAGGCGGAATGGCGCGGGCGGGCGACACGGTCGATGGTGAAGAGGGCGACGACAGCGCGGTCGACGGCGACTCGAAAATCCGGCAGCCTGACGGTGTCCTTCTGCTCCGCGCGTGATTTTCCTTCGACGTTTTGTGAGTGAAGTGGATGAGGAAGAAGGAGGGGCAACAGTTACGTAGTACAGTCCTTTCGTACCGGTTCATCACACGAACCGGGACCGTTGAGCCTTTGGTCCCGGTTGGTGGGACGAACTAGGACCAAAGGTCTGGACAGAAGCGTTGCTGGGCCACCACGTGCGCACGCGCACCCAGGGCCTTTGGTCCCGGTTCGTCGCACCAACCGGGACCGTTGAGCCTTTGGTCCCGGTTGGTGGGACAAACCGGGACCAAAGGTCTAGGCAGGAGCGTTGCTGGGCCGCCACGTGCGCGCACGTACCCAGGGCCTTTGGTCTCGGTTCATCGCACCAACCGGGATCTTTGACCCGTTTTTCAGATTTTGCCCAAACTTTTGGTCTTCCCGCCATTTTCAAATTTGTTTTCTTCTTTAATTAATAAGATGGTTATTTATTTGGAATTTCAAAAAACTTTTAACAGGAAAAGTGCTTCAATTTAAATAACTAATAAAAAACCATTTTCCGTTTTCAAATATTTTTATTTTAACTATACAATTTTACTATTTTCAATTAAAATTGTATTAACAAATATATATTGCATAATTTGGAATTTGAAAAAACTTTCAACAGGAAAGTGCATCTATTTAAATAACTAATCCAAAATCATTTTCTGTTTTTAAAAATAATTATTTTAAATATACAAATTATTAACAATTTTACCATTTGCAATTAACTAAGAAACAAACGGCGAGAAAACGGGCTGTTCAAAACCTTTTTCTGATTTATAAAAGAATTATTCTAACTATTCAAATTATTAACATTTATGCCATTTTCAATTAAAATTCATTAGCTATTTTTTTGCATATTTCATTGACCTAATTTTCAGTGACCTATCATGTTCGAGGTTTCATGGCATTTAGGTCAAACCACCAATGTTATGGCTAGAATCAGGACATAGTTTATGATAATTTGCCCATATTGTGCACACATGTGCATATTGGGATGGCTTACGATGTTGCAGGAGGAAGTTTTCCTTTTTGACACACGAAAAAGCCAATTTCTATTTTTGAGGTGCCATATCGGGGTGTTCAGTGAAGCAACCACCAAATTAAAGTTTGGCATTGGTACGAACCCATTTTTCAAAAATACGAAACCACATTAGATGCACAATTTGCCAACCGGTGTATCTGGAACCTTTCCGTCCATCCCTCATGAAAAAGACAAATTCCTGCCGAATTGGTAGGAGGTTGCCTAGATTTGAACTACAAGTAACTGAAATAATGCTTGTGAATTTTTCTAAAAATCATTTTTAGGTTCACAACATGCTATTTCATCAGAGATCTACTTCAAGTTCAGCGAGGCTCAGCCCCGGGCTAAGAAGCTTCATGCCCGCCGTTTGGAATATAGTTTGAAACGGGCATAAGAAATTTAAAAATGATCCAAACAATGTGAAACCTTCGTGCGGTGTCATATTATGTGTCACAGTTTCAAGGAAAAATATTGAACTTGGAAAATTGCAAACATCATAAAAATCATTCACAAAATGACCTATCATGTTCGAGGTTTCATGGCATTTAGGTCAAACCACCGATGTTATGGCTAGAATCAGGGCATAGTTTGTGATAATGTGCCCATATTGTGCACACATGTGCATATTGGGATGGCTTACGATGTTACAGGAGGAAGTTTTCCTTTTTGACGCACGAAAAAGCCAATTTCCATTTTTGAGGTGCGAAAATCGGGGTGTTCTGTGAAGCAACCACCAAATTAAAGGTTGGCATTGGTACATTTTTCAAAAATACGAAACTACCTTAGATGGACAATTTGCCAACCGGTGTATCTAGAACCTTTCCGTCCATCCCTCATGAAAAAGACAAATTCCGAATTGGTAGGAGGTTGCCCAGATTTGAACTACAAGTAACTGAAATAATGCTTGTGAATTTTTTTTAAATCATTTATAGGTTCACAACATGCTATTTCATCAGAGATCCACTTCAAGTTCAGCGAGGCTCAGCCCCGGGCTAAGAAGCTTCATGCCCGCCGTTTTGAATATAGTTTGAAACGGGCATAAGAAATTCAAAAATGATCCAAACAATGTGAAACCTTCGCATGGTGTCATATTTTCACAGTTTCAAGGAAAAATATTGAACTTGGAAAATTGCAAACATCATAAAAAATCCTTCACAAAATGACCTATCATGTTCGAGGTTTCATGGCATTTAGGTCAAACCACTGATGTTATGACTAGAATCAGGGCATAGTTTGTGATAATGTGCCCATATTGTGCACACATGTGCATCTTGAGATGGCTTACGATGTTGCAGGAGGAAATTTTCCGTGGCGCCCCGCTAAAACCACTACTAGAAAATCGCATGTTGTTTTTATTTTGTGCATCATCATTAGATCATGCATATTTTTCTTCCATTTTTTCTAAGCATAAAAATTATTTTTATTGAACACCGTACTTTGTTTACCAAATTATTCGTAATGTTTCATATACATAAAGCCATCCTTTTTTTTGTTTCTAAATTGAAAAATTAAACAAAATAATATTTCCGGTCGTTATAAGACTACAAAAGAGTTTTTCTTATTTTACTAATAATAAAAATAGGAAAAAACACGTCTAAAATTTTGGCCCAAAACTAGCCTCATCTAGTCTACTTTGGACTATATAAAAGCCCCAATCAATCCCTTCTTCCTATGAAACCTTAGTCCCCAAATCTGAGAGCCCCTTTTTCCCCTCATGTCTTCCCCACCGTGGGTGGGTGCCTCTGAATATTTCTCCGCCGATGGCACGCTGGTCTCGATCTTGTTCTCCTGCGCGCAGCCGTTCTCTCTATTTTAAATCCAGGCCATATCAAAAGCAACGCAGTGAAGCAGCTAGCAGAAGTGCGTGTGATCCATCATCTGGCATGCAATTTTATTCCTGGCTGCGTGCATATCACTTCTACTTGTTTTTCCGGCGACAGCCGCATGCAGAGGCCTCGGGTCTTGTTCTTGCTTTGCTTCCACCGGTACACCAAATCAGAGCAGCGCCACACCGCCGCGGTCGCCGCACACCTGCTCCCATGTAAGCAGCAACACACGCTCGCCACCACCAGATTCCCATGCTCCGCATCGCCACCTCATGTCGCCTCTTCGTTCCGCATTCAAGTGCCAACAACAATGATAGATGCAGTCGAGCGGGCCAGCTCCATGCCACCTTGTCCCCACCTCGAGCCTATAGCCCAGCAATGTATGCTGCCTTGCCTGTGTGTGTGCACACTCTCTTTCATGGATAGGCATTTTCGATCAGAACTCAGTCCAGGAGCTGAAGCTTCTTCTGATTTATCTTCTGCCACGACGACAGTTGTTTGGTATGCCCCAGTTTGTCCCATACCTCTCCAATTTCTGTTTGTTGTCTCTTGTATGTGGTGCGCCTCTAACCATACTCGTCTGCCCCTCAGGCGTTTGACAAAATGCCTGAAAGTGGTTAGCCTCAGTTTCTTTCACCTGATGTCCGAAGCGGTCACTATTAGTTCATTTTCTTCATCAGGGGCTCACTACTTGTGCTACCTCCTTTCCGATCCGAAGACCTCAGTATCGAATATCTTCGGCTACATCAGCTATGTCCCGAAGACCATCTCCCCGCCTCTCCGATCCAACTGTGAGACCCCAAGCCTAACCCCTTTTTTTATATAAAATGTTATCTATATTGTCAAATTAATAGTACATGCTTGCATACATATTGTCATTGTGGCTTGGGGGTTTTCAGGCGATTCATCTAAATTAAATATGGAGAATATATGCGGGCTATTCTAGTCTTATTCCGGACTCCATTTAAATTTGTGTAGCAAACCGATACCATGTTTTGCCTTGTTAAGACAACATTTAAATTGCGGGGTATCTAAATAACTGGAACCTATTAATTAATTGTCGGGACCCCGGTTATGCTTAATACTGCTAAATTGCACCGCATCTTCGCCATGCCATGCATCATATCACAATCATGCCGGATCTTCTGCCGTAGTATTATATATTACATCCGTGTTTCTTCTAGTGTTTTATTCTTCGCGGATTAGGCCGATGAGTGTATGCGAGTATCGACAAGTTCTTCCGTGTATCTTCGACTATGTTTCCCAGGCGAGCATCCCTTCCCCTTCTGCCTATTTTGCATTTATAGTCTTTATTTCCTCCTGTTGATCTATTGCTATCCATGTCGCGATGCTTTAGTGTTTCGTACCAGTTATATTCCTGTAGCCGTTATATTGCCTGGGACACCTCATATTACCTGTTGCTTGTTAGACAGTTGGCCATGCGAGTCGTAGTTGCTTGCTCAGATGTTGCTTTGCGTCGTCGATGTTCCACAGTTGTTGGGAGGTTAGCAAATGTTTAATGGTGGAGCTGATCATGATTCTAATTACAGTTTATTAATTAATGTTGATGGTAGATATAATGCAGAGGCACCGGTGGGTAATAGTAATTATTTGGTTCTTAACCGCTCACTTGTGTCCACCTAGGACCCGAGTTCTTGACACCTGTTCCGAGATCGAGCGTGCTAACCACAGGTAGACTGTGTGGGAACCCCCCATCGCCTTACTACCTGATTTCAAAGTATTGTACCGGGGGCCACAAGTAGTTTGGGGCTTTATTACTATTCCGTACTTATGCCATGTTTTACTACTTTATTTAAGATTGTGCGTAGAGCACCTGTACTGTTTAGGATCTGGAATGTTTTCGCGGTATCGACAAGCCCAGTCACACTTTCAGGTTCCCAGTCGTTTACAGCCATTGGCACAAACCATGGTTCCGCCGCGGAGCCGGCCGACTTTGTTGCGGGTAGCTTAGTGGGGTGGCCCCCATGTACTTGCTTTGGGTCTAGGAAACATCATGACTTAGGCCCCGCCGACATACCGATGGGTGTATGTTAATTGATCTGGCAAAAAGGGTCGAAGTGCGTGTGGATACATTGGTGCACCCCTGCAGGGTTAAATCTTTTTGAAAGCCGTGTCCGCGGTTATGGACGACTTGGAGCATAGTTTCTCGATCATAGACAACTATAACTAAAGTTTGTTGTTATAATTTGACTTGTATCTGAGATGACTAGTAAGTTGGATAACTGCCATGGAAAGATTAAATAAAACTGCCAACCGTGTGAGTTTCCTCGGCTTAACTTCCTCGTTTGGTCTCGAGGGGGAATGCCAGGATGGGTATGTTTGGTGTTAGTATCAGGTTAGATCCGAATAGGTCTCTCTTATCTCTCTCTGATAGTCGCCAGTATTACAGAGTCTCTATAGGTTGTTTAGTGCCGCTGCACTGCCGCTTCAGTCCACCATACCTATGTAGGCGAGGACCGCCGAATTCTAGCATCGTCGTGTACTGGCCTCAGTACTGACGCTCCTCTTTTTCCTTTGCCCTTTGTCGGCACGCCTTTTGTTTTAGCAGGTTTGAGATCGACATCGTTAGCAGGGTTACCCTTCCGGCTTGGCCTGTGTAGGGTTATGGACGCCATTGGTTATTCTACAGGGCTCTTAGCCCAATTTGCATCTTGTCCGTACTCAGACGTTGTATCGATTTCAAGGTGATTTGGATCTTTGTATTGAATATCTGTATTCTTGACTCGTTGAGTCGCTGTTGTATATGTATCTGTTATGTGGATCCCATCAAGGACTGCTGTGTAATGATATTACTTCGTTTTCCACCCACACGAAAGTGCCTGGTGGGCGTCCTTGAATCGTTTCTATGCAGGTTTGGCGGCAAGCGCTAAGACTTGCATAGGGCCGATTCGAGGGTGTTACAGAGTGGTATCAGAGCTCAGCAGTTGCGATACCCCACTGGTCCAGCCTATAGGATAACCTAGCTAACAGCCGATATAGAGTGTCAAAACTATTTTGCAAAATCGGTTGGATAGATCTGATTAGGTCTGATTTTACTCCTTATCCCTCTGCTATTCTCCTCTTACCTCTGCGTGAGTCTGCTCTCTTATCTTTTCTTCGAGTCTAGGAATTCTTGTGGTTGGGTTTCCGTCGTACCTTCAGGGTTTCGCTTCCTCTTTTGGTAACGGTGCTTCTACATCCGGTCGTCATGCTATCTGAGGAATCCGTCTTCTGTGGTACCATTCTTTGTTCCTTGCTTGTGCCTTCCGGTGTTTTCCGACGCGACGACATCATCTACGTCAGATCCGATGCAGAGTCTGCATCACTCCTTTGTTTCTGAACCTCGCTTGTCGAGATCTCCAGTCTCATTCCGAGAATGGTTGCATGCTTTTCTACTGATTGTGCGGAGTAATAGTTTGGGTGCGTGATGGATTGTCCCCCATGCCGACTACTCACTCTATTCGCTCTTGTACATTGCAGTGGATTAGAATGCATCGTCTCTCTCCTTCTATTGAAGTTAGAGGTGGCTTTATTTTGTTGATACCTCTACCTTCGCCCTTTGTTCCCGGAGTGTTCTCTCGACGATCACAGACAACGACTTCTTGTTAGTGGTGTTGCGAGGACCTACACGATGCGAGAAGATTCATATCGCCGACCTTCTTCCCGGACCATGAGGCGGATCTCGAGGACGCAATCCCTTGTTAGTGGTGTCGAATTGTGGCCCCCCGCTAAAACCACTACTAGAAAATCGCCTGTTGTTTTTATTTTGTGCATCATCATTAGATCATGCATATTTTCTTGCATTTTTTCTAAGCATAAAAATTATTTTTATTGAACACCGTACTTTGTTTACCAAATTATTCGTACGGTTTCATATACATAAAGCCATCCTTTTTTTGTTTCTAAATTTAAAAATTAAACAAAATAATATTTCCGGTCCTTATAAGACTAAAAAAGAGTTTTTCTTATTTTACTAATAATAAAAATAGACAAAAGCCTGTCTAAAATTTTGGCCTAAAACTAGCCTCATCTAGTCTACTTTGGATTATATAAAAGCCCCAATCAATCCCTTCTTCCTGTGAAACCTTAGTCCCCAAATCTGAGATCCCCTTTTTCCCCTCATGTCTTCCCCACCGTGGGTGGGTGCCTCTGAATATTTCGCCGCCGATGGCACGCTGGTCTCGATCTTGTTCTCCTACGCGCAGCCGTTCTCTCTGTTTTAAATCCAGGCCATATCAAAAGCAATGCAGTGAAGCAGCTAGCAGAAGTGCGTGCAATCCATCGGCTGGCATGCAATTTTATTCCTGGCTGCGTGCATATCACTTCTAGTTGTTTTTCAGGCGACAACCGCATGCAGAGGCCTCGGGTCTTGTTCTTGCTTTGCTTCCACCGGTACGCCAAATCAGAGCAGCGCCACACCGCCGGGGTCGCCGCACACCTGCTCCCATCTAAGCAGCAACACACGCTCGCCACCACCAGATTCTCCTGCTCCGCATCGCCACCTCATGTCGCCTCTTCGTTCCGCACGCAAGTGCCAACAACAACGACAGATGCAGTTGAGCAGGCCAGCTCCATGCCACCTTGTCCCCGCCTCGAGCCCGTAGCCCAGCAATGTATGTTGCCTTGCCTGTGTGTGTGTGCACTCTCTTTCATGGATAGGCGTTTCCGATCAGAACTCAATCCAGGAGCTGAAGCTTCTTCTGATTTATCTTCTGCCACGATGACAGTTGTTTGGTATGCCCCAGTTTGTCCCGTACCTCTCCAATTTCTGTTTGTTGTCTCTTGTATGTGGTGCGCCTCTAACCATACTCGTCTGCCCCTCAGGCGTTTGACAAAATGCCTAAAAGTGGTTAGCCTCAGTTTCTTTCACCTGATGTCCGAAGCGGTCACTATTAGTTCATTTTCTTCATCCAGGGCTCACTACTTGTGCTACTTCCTTTCCGATCCGAAGACCCCAGTATCGAATATCTTCGGCTACATTAGCTATGTCCCGAAGACCATCTCCCCGCCTCTCCGATCCAACTGTGAGACCCCAAGCCTAACCCTTTTTTATATAAAATGTTATCTATCTTGTCAAATTAATTGTACATGCTTGCATACATATTGTCATTGTGGCTTGGGGGTTTTCAGGCGATTCATCTAAATTAAATATGGAGACTATATACGGGCTATTCTTGTCTTATTCTGGACTCCATTTAAATTTGTGTAGCGAACCGGTACCATATTTTGACTTGTTAAGACAACATTTAAATTGCAGGGTATCCAAATAACTGGAACCTATTAATTAATTGTCGGGACCCCGGTTCCGCTTAATACTGCCTAATTGCACCGCATCTTCGCCATGCCATGGATCATATCACAATCATGCCGGATCTTTTGTCGTAGTATTATATATTGCATCCGGTGTTTCTTCTAGTGTTTGCTTCTTCGCGGATTAGGCTGATCAGTGTATGCGAGTATCGACAAGTTCTTCGGTGTATCTTCGGCTATGTTTCCCAGGCGAGCATCCCTTCCCCTTCTACCTATTTTGCATTTATAGTCTTTATTTCCTCCTGTTGATCTCTTGCTATCCGTGTCGCGATGCTTTAGTGTTTCGTACCAGTTATATTCCTGTAGCTATTATATTGCCTAGGACACCTTCTATTACCTGTTGCTTGTTAGACAGTTGGCCCTGCGAGTCGTAGTTGCTTGCTCAGGTGTTGCTTCGCATCGTCGATGTTCCACAGTTGTTGGGAGGTTGGCAGAAGTTTAATGGTGGAGCTGATCATGATTCTAATTACAGTTTATTAATTAATGTTGATGGTAGATATAATGTAGAGGCACCGGTGGGTAATAGTAATTATTTGGTTCTTAACCGCTCACTTGTGTCCACCTAGGACCCGAGTTCTTGACACCTGTTCCGAGATCGAGTGCGCTAACCACAGGTGGGGTGTGTGGGTACCCCCATCGTCTTACTACCTAATTTCAAAGTATTGTACCAGGAGCCACAAGTAGTTGGGGGATTTATTACTATTCCGTACTTATGCTATGTTTTACTGCTTTATTTAAGATTGTGCGTGGAGCACCTGTACTGTTTAGGATGTGGAATATTTTCGCGGTATCGACAAGCCCAGTCACACTTTCGGGTTCCCAGTCGTTTACAGCCATTGGCACAAACCCTGGATCCGCCGCGGAGCCGGCCGACTTCGTTGCGGGTAGCTTAGTGGGGTGGCACCCCATGTACTTGCTTTGGGTCTGGGAAACGTCATGACTTAGGCCCCGCCGACATACCGATGGGTGTATGTTAATTGATCTGGCAAAAAGGGTCGAAGTTCATGTGGATACTTTGGTGCACCCCTGCAGGGTTAAATCTTTTTGAAAAGCCGTGTCCGCGGTTATGGATGACTTGGAGCACAGTTTCTCGATCATAGACAACTATAACTAAAGTTTGTTGTTATAATTTGACTTGTATCTGAGATGACTAGTAAGTTGGATAACTGCCATGGAAAGATTAAATAAAACTGCCAACCGTGTGAGTTTCCTCGGCTTAACTTCCTCGTTTGGTCTCGAGGGGGATGCCAGGATGGGTATGTTTGGTGTTAGTATCAGCTTGGATCCGAATAGGTCTCTCTTATCTCTCTCTGATAGTCGCCAGTATTACAGAGTCTCTATAGGTTGTTTAGTGCCGCTGCGCTGCCGCTTCAGTCCACCATACCTATATAGGCGAGGACCGCCGAATTCTAGCCTCGCCGTCTACTGGCCTCAGTACTGACGCTCCTATTTTTCCTTTGCCCTTTGTCGGCACCCCTTTTGTTTTACCAGGTTTGGGATCGATGTCGTTAGCAGGGTTACCCTTCCGGCTTGGCCTGTGCAGGGTGATGGATGGCATTGGTTATTCTACAGGGCTCTTAGCCCAATTTGCATCTTGTCCGTACTCGGACGCTGTATCGATTTCAAGGTGATTTTGATCTTTTTATTGTATATCTCTATTCTTGACTCGTTGAGTCACTGTTGTATATATATCTGTTCTGTGGATCCCATCGAGGACTGTTGTCTAATGATATTACTTCGTTTTCCACCGGCACGAAAGTGCCTGGTGGGCGTCATTGAATCGTTTCTATGCGGGTTTGGCGGGAAGCGCTAAGACTTGCATAGAGCCGATTCGAGGGTGTTACAGAGTGGTATCAGAGCTCAGTAGTTGCGATACCCTACTGGTCCAGCCTGTAGGATAACCTAGCTAACAGCCGATGTAGAGTGTCAAAACTATTTTGCAAAATCGGTTGGATAGATCTGATTATGTCTGATTTAACTCCTTATCCCTCTGCTATTCTCCTCTTACCTCTGCGTGTTTTGAGTCTGCTCTCTTATCTTTTCTTCGAGTCTAGGAATTCTTGTGGTTAGGTTTCCGTCGTACCTTCAGGATTTCGCTTCCTCTTTTGGTAACGGTGCTTCTACATCCGGTCGTCATGCTATCTGAGGAATCCGTCTTCTGTGGTACCATTCTTTGTTCCTTGCTTGTGCCTTCCGGTGTTTTCCGACGCGACGACATCATCTACGCCAGATCTGATGCAGAGTCTGCATCACTCCTTTGTTTCTGAACCTCACTTGTTGAGATCTCCAGTCTGATTCCGAGAATGGTTGTACGCTTTTCTACTGATTGTGCGGAGTAATAGTTTGGGTGCGTGATGGATTGGCCCCCATGCCGACTACTCACTCTATTCGCTCTTGTACATTGCAGTGGATTAGAATGCATCGTCTCTCTCCTTCTATTGAAGTTAGAGGTGGATTTATTTTGTTGATACCTCTACCTTCGCCCTTTGTTCCCGGAGTGTTCTCTCGACGATCACAAACAACGACCTCTTGTTAGTGGTGTCGCGAGGACCTACACGATGCAAGAAGATTCAGATTGCCGGCCTTCTTCCCGGACCATGAGGCGGATCTCGAGGACGCGATCCCTTGTTAGTGGTGTCGAATTGTGGCACCCCGCTAAAACCACTACTAGAAAATCGCATGTTGTTTTTATTTTGTGCATCATCATTAGATCATGCATATTTTTCTTGCATTTTTTCTAAGCATAAAAATTATTTTTATTGAACACCGTACTTTGTTTACCAAATTATTCGTACGGTTTCATATACATAAAGCCATCCTTTTTTTGTTTCCAAATTTAAAAATTAAACAAAATAATATTTCTGGTCGTTATAAGACTACAAAAGAGTTTTTCTTATTTTACTAATAATAAAAATAGGCAAAAGCCCATGTAAAATTTTGGCCCAAAACTAGCATCATCTAGTCTACTTTGGACTATATAAAAGCCCCAATCAATCCCTTCTTCCTGTGAAACCTTAGTCCCCAAATCTGAGATCCCCTTTTTCCCCTCATGTCTTCCCCACCGTGGGTGGGTGCCTCTGAATATTTCGCCGCCGATGGCGCGCTGGTCTCGATCTTGTTCTCCTACGCGCAGCCGTTCTCTCTGTTTTAAATCCAGGCCATATCAAAAGCAACGAAGTGAAGCAGCTAGCAGAAGTGCGTGCGATCCCTCGGCTGGCATGCAATTTTATTTCTGGTTGCGTGCATATCACTTCTACTTGTTTTTCAGGCGACAACTGCATGCAGAGGCCTCGGGTCTTGTTCTTGCTTTGTTTCCACCGGTACGCCAAATCAGAGCAGCGCCACACCGCCGGGGTCGCCGCACACCTGCTCCCATCTAAGCAGCAACACACGCTCGCCACCACCAGATTCTCCTGCTCCGCATCGCCACCTCATGTCGCCTCTTCGTTCCGCACGCAAGTGCCAACAACAACGACAGATGCAGTTGAGCAGGCCAGCTCCATGCCACCTTGTCCCCGCCTCAAGCCCGTAGCCCAGCAATGTATGTTGCCTTGCCTGTGTGTGTGTGCACTCTCTTTCATGGATAGGCGTTTCCGATCAGAACTCAATCCAGGAGCTGAAGCTTCTTCTGATTTATCTTCTGCCACGATGACAGTTGTTTGGTATGCCCCAGTTTGTCCCGTACCTCTCCAATTTCTGTTTGTTGTCTCTTGTATGTGGTGCGCCTCTAACCATACTCGTCTGCCCCTCAGGCGTTTGACAAAATGCCTAAAAGTGGTTAGCCTCAGTTTCTTTCACCTGATGTCCGAAGCGGTCACTATTAGTTCATTTTCTTCATCCAGGGCTCACTACTTGTGCTACTTCCTTTCCGATCCGAAGACCCCAGTATCGAATATCTTCGGCTACATTAGCTATGTCCCGAAGACCATCTCCCCGCCTCTCCGATCCAACTGTGAGACCCCAAGCCTAACCCTTTTTTATATAAAATGTTATCTATCTTGTCAAATTAATTGTACATGCTTGCATACATATTGTCATTGTGGCTTGGGGGTTTTCAGGCGATTCATCTAAATTAAATATGGAGACTATATACGGGCTATTCTTGTCTTATTCTGGACTCCATTTAAATTTGTGTAGCGAACCGGTACCATATTTTGACTTGTTAAGACAACATTTAAATTGCAGGGTATCCAAATAACTGGAACCTATTAATTAATTGTCGGGACCCCGGTTCCGCTTAATACTGCCTAATTGCACCGCATCTTCGCCATGCCATGGATCATATCACAATCATGCCGGATCTTTTGTCGTAGTATTATATATTGCATCCGGTGTTTCTTCTAGTGTTTGCTTCTTCGCGGATTAGGCTGATCAGTGTATGCGAGTATCGACAAGTTCTTCGGTGTATCTTCGGCTATGTTTCCCAGGCGAGCATCCCTTCCCCTTCTACCTATTTTGCATTTATAGTCTTTATTTCCTCCTGTTGATCTCTTGCTATCCGTGTCGCGATGCTTTAGTGTTTCGTACCAGTTATATTCCTGTAGCTATTATATTGCCTAGGACACCTTCTATTACCTGTTGCTTGTTAGACAGTTGGCCCTGCGAGTCGTAGTTGCTTGCTCAGGTGTTGCTTCGCATCGTCGATGTTCCACAGTTGTTGGGAGGTTGGCAGAAGTTTAATGGTGGAGCTGATCATGATTCTAATTACAGTTTATTAATTAATGTTGATGGTAGATATAATGTAGAGGCACCGGTGGGTAATAGTAATTATTTGGTTCTTAACCGCTCACTTGTGTCCACCTAGGACCCGAGTTCTTGACACCTGTTCCGAGATCGAGTGCGCTAACCACAGGTGGGGTGTGTGGGTACCCCCATCGTCTTACTACCTAATTTCAAAGTATTGTACCAGGAGCCACAAGTAGTTGGGGGATTTATTACTATTCCGTACTTATGCTATGTTTTACTGCTTTATTTAAGATTGTGCGTGGAGCACCTGTACTGTTTAGGATGTGGAATATTTTCGCGGTATCGACAAGCCCAGTCACACTTTCGGGTTCCCAGTCGTTTACAGCCATTGGCACAAACCCTGGATCCGCCGCGGAGCCGGCCGACTTCGTTGCGGGTAGCTTAGTGGGGTGGCACCCCATGTACTTGCTTTGGGTCTGGGAAACGTCATGACTTAGGCCCCGCCGACATACCGATGGGTGTATGTTAATTGATCTGGCAAAAAGGGTCGAAGTTCATGTGGATACTTTGGTGCACCCCTGCAGGGTTAAATCTTTTTGAAAAGCCGTGTCCGCGGTTATGGATGACTTGGAGCACAGTTTCTCGATCATAGACAACTATAACTAAAGTTTGTTGTTATAATTTGACTTGTATCTGAGATGACTAGTAAGTTGGATAACTGCCATGGAAAGATTAAATAAAACTGCCAACCGTGTGAGTTTCCTCGGCTTAACTTCCTCGTTTGGTCTCGAGGGGGATGCCAGGATGGGTATGTTTGGTGTTAGTATCAGCTTGGATCCGAATAGGTCTCTCTTATCTCTCTCTGATAGTCGCCAGTATTACAGAGTCTCTATAGGTTGTTTAGTGCCGCTGCGCTGCCGCTTCAGTCCACCATACCTATATAGGCGAGGACCGCCGAATTCTAGCCTCGCCGTCTACTGGCCTCAGTACTGACGCTCCTATTTTTCCTTTGCCCTTTGTCGGCACCCCTTTTGTTTTACCAGGTTTGGGATCGATGTCGTTAGCAGGGTTACCCTTCCGGCTTGGCCTGTGCAGGGTGATGGATGGCATTGGTTATTCTACAGGGCTCTTAGCCCAATTTGCATCTTGTCCGTACTCGGACGCTGTATCGATTTCAAGGTGATTTTGATCTTTTTATTGTATATCTCTATTCTTGACTCGTTGAGTCACTGTTGTATATATATCTGTTCTGTGGATCCCATCGAGGACTGTTGTCTAATGATATTACTTCGTTTTCCACCGGCACGAAAGTGCCTGGTGGGCGTCATTGAATCGTTTCTATGCGGGTTTGGCGGGAAGCGCTAAGACTTGCATAGAGCCGATTCGAGGGTGTTACAGAGTGGTATCAGAGCTCAGTAGTTGCGATACCCTACTGGTCCAGCCTGTAGGATAACCTAGCTAACAGCCGATGTAGAGTGTCAAAACTATTTTGCAAAATCGGTTGGATAGATCTGATTATGTCTGATTTAACTCCTTATCCCTCTGCTATTCTCCTCTTACCTCTGCGTGTTTTGAGTCTGCTCTCTTATCTTTTCTTCGAGTCTAGGAATTCTTGTGGTTAGGTTTCCGTCGTACCTTCAGGATTTCGCTTCCTCTTTTGGTAACGGTGCTTCTACATCCGGTCGTCATGCTATCTGAGGAATCCGTCTTCTGTGGTACCATTCTTTGTTCCTTGCTTGTGCCTTCCGGTGTTTTCCGACGCGACGACATCATCTACGCCAGATCTGATGCAGAGTCTGCATCACTCCTTTGTTTCTGAACCTCACTTGTTGAGATCTCCAGTCTGATTCCGAGAATGGTTGTACGCTTTTCTACTGATTGTGCGGAGTAATAGTTTGGGTGCGTGATGGATTGGCCCCCATGCCGACTACTCACTCTATTCGCTCTTGTACATTGCAGTGGATTAGAATGCATCGTCTCTCTCCTTCTATTGAAGTTAGAGGTGGATTTATTTTGTTGATACCTCTACCTTCGCCCTTTGTTCCCGGAGTGTTCTCTCGACGATCACAAACAACGACCTCTTGTTAGTGGTGTCGCGAGGACCTACACGATGCAAGAAGATTCAGATTGCCGGCCTTCTTCCCGGACCATGAGGCGGATCTCGAGGACGCGATCCCTTGTTAGTGGTGTCGAATTGTGGCACCCCGCTAAAACCACTACTAGAAAATCGCATGTTGTTTTTATTTTGTGCATCATCATTAGATCATGCATATTTTTCTTGCATTTTTTCTAAGCATAAAAATTATTTTTATTGAACACCGTACTTTGTTTACCAAATTATTCGTACGGTTTCATATACATAAAGCCATCCTTTTTTTGTTTCCAAATTTAAAAATTAAACAAAATAATATTTCTGGTCGTTATAAGACTACAAAAGAGTTTTTCTTATTTTACTAATAATAAAAATAGGCAAAAGCCCATGTAAAATTTTGGCCCAAAACTAGCATCATCTAGTCTACTTTGGACTATATAAAAGCCCCAATCAATCCCTTCTTCCTGTGAAACCTTAGTCCCCAAATCTGAGATCCCCTTTTTCCCCTCATGTCTTCCCCACCGTGGGTGGGTGCCTCTGAATATTTCGCCGCCGATGGCGCGCTGGTCTCGATCTTGTTCTCCTACGCGCAGCCGTTCTCTCTGTTTTAAATCCAGGCCATATCAAAAGCAACGAAGTGAAGCAGCTAGCAGAAGTGCGTGCGATCCCTCGGCTGGCATGCAATTTTATTTCTGGTTGCGTGCATATCACTTCTACTTGTTTTTCAGGCGACAACTGCATGCAGAGGCCTCGGGTCTTGTTCTTGCTTTGTTTCCACCGGTACGCCAAATCAGAGCAGCGCCACACCGCCGGGGTCGCCGCACACCTGCTCCCATCAAAGCAGCAACACACGCTCGCCACCACCAGATTCCCCTGCTCCGCATCGCCACCTCATGTCGCCTCTTCGTTCCGCACGCAAGTGCCAACAACAACGACAGATGCAGTCGAGCAGGCCAGCTCCATGCCACCTTGTCCCCGCCTCGAGCCCGTAGCCCAGCAATGTATGCTGCCTTTCCTGTGTGTGTGCGCACTCTCTTTCATGGATAGGCGTTTCCGATCAGAACTCAGTCCAGGAGCTGAAGCTTCTTCTGATTTATCTTCTGCCACGATGACAGTTGTTTGGTATGCCCCAGTTTGTCCCGTACCTCTCCAATTTCTGTTTGTTGTCTCTTGTATGTGGTGCGCCTCTAACCATACTCGTCTGCCCCTCAGGCGTTTGACAAAATGCCTAAAAGTGGTTAGCCTCAGTTTCTTTCACCTGATGTCCGAAGCGGTCACTATTAGTTCATTTTCTTCATCCAGGGCTCACTACTTGTGCTACTTCCTTTCTGATCCGAAGACCCCAGTATCGAATATCTTCGGCTACATTAGCTATGTCCCGAAGACCATCTCCCCGCCTCTCCGATCCAACTGTGAGACCCCAAGCCTAACCCTTTTTTTATATAAAATGTTATCTATCTTGTCAAATTAATTGTACATGCTTGCATACATATTGTCATTGTGGCTTGGGGGTTTTCAGGCGATTCATCTAAATTAAATATGGAGACTATATACGGGCTATTCTTGTCTTATTCTGGACTCCATTTAAATTTGTGTAGCGAACCGGTACCATATTTTGACTTGTTAAGACAACATTTAAATTGCAGGGTATCTAACTAACTGGAACCTATTAATTAATTGTCGGGACCCCGGTTCCGCTTAATACTGCCTAATTGCACCGCATCTTCGCCATGCCATGGATCATATCACAATCATGCCGGATCTTTTGTCGTAGTATTATATATTGCATCCGGTGTTTCTTCTAGTGTTTGCTTCTTCGCGGATTAGGCTGATCAGTGTATGCGAGTATCGACAAGTTCTTCGGTGTATCTTCGGCTATGTTTCCCAGGCGAGCATCCCTTCCCCTTCTACCTATTTTGCATTTATAGTCTTTATTTCCTCCTGTTGATCTCTTGCTATCCGTGTCGCGATGCTTTAGTGTTTCGTACCAGTTATATTCCTGTAGCTATTATATTGCCTAGGACACCTTCTATTACCTGTTGCTTGTTAGACAGTTGGCCCTGCGAGTCATAGTTGCTTGCTCAGGTGTTGCTTCGCATCGTCGATGTTCCACAGTTGTTGGGAGGTTGGCAGAAGTTTAATGGTGGAGCTGATCATGATTCTAATTACAGTTTATTAATTAATGTTGATGGTAGATATAATGTAGAGGCACCGGTGGGTAATAGTAATTATTTGGTTCTTAACCGCTCACTTGTGTCCACCTAGGACCCGAGTTCTTGACACCTGTTCCGAGATCGAGTGCGCTAACCACAGGTGGGGTGTGTGGGCACCCCCCATCAGCTTACTACCTGATTTCAAAGTATTGTACCAGGGGCCACAAGTAGTTGGGGGCTTTATTACTATTCCGTACTTATGCTATGTTTTACTGCTTTATTTAAGATTCTGCGTGGAGCACCTGTACTGTTTAGGATGTGGAATGTTTTCGCGGTATCGACAAGCCCAGTCACACTTTCGGGTTCCCAGTTGTTTACAGCCATTGGCACAAACCCTGGATCCGCCGCGGAGCCGGCCGACTTCGTTGCGGGTAGCTTAGTGGGGTGGCCCCCCATGTACTTGCTTTGGGTCTGGGAAACGTCATGACTTAGGCCCTGCCGACATACCGATGGGTGTATGTTAATTGATCTGGCAAAAAGGGTCGAAGTTCGTGTGGATACTTTGGTGCCCCCCTGCAGGGTTAAATCTTTTTGAAAAGCCGTGTCCGCGGTTATGGATGACTTGGAGCACAGTTTCTCGATCATAGACAACTATAACTAAAGTTTGTTGTTATAATTTGACTTGTATCTGAGATGACTAGTAAGTTGGATAACTGCCATGGAAAGATTAAATAAAACTGCCAACCGTGTGAGTTTCCTCGGCTTAACTTCCTCGTTTGGTCTCGAGGGGGAATGCCAGGATGGGTATGTTTGGTGTTAATATCAGGTTGGATCCTAATAGGTCTCTCTTATCTCTCTCTGATAGTCGCTAGTATTACAGAGTCTCTATAGGTTGTTTAGTGCCGCTGCGCTGCCGCTTCAGTCCACCATACCTATATAGGCGAGGACCACCGAATTCTAGCCTCGCCGTGCACTGGCCTCAGTACTGACGCTCCTATTTTTCCTTTGCCCTTTGTCGGCACCCCTTTTGTTTTAGCAGATTTGGGATCGACGTCGTTAGCAGGGTTACCCTTCCGGCTTGGCCTGTGCAGGGTGATGGACGTCATTGGTTATTCTACAGGGCTCTTAGCCCAATTTGCATCTTGTCCGTACTCAGACGCTGTATCGATTTCAAGGTGATTTGGATCTTTGTATTGTATATCTGTATTCTTGACTCGTTGAGTCGCTGTTGTATATATATCTTTTATGTGAATCCCATCGAGGACTGTTGTGTAATGATATTACTTCGTTTTCCACCGGCACGAAAGTGCCTGGTGGGCGTCCTTGAATCGTTTCTATGCGGGTTTGGTGGGAAGCGCTAAGACTTGCATAGGGCCGATTCGAGGGTGTTACAGAGTGGTATCAGAGCTCAGCTGTTGCGATACCCCACTGGTCCAGCCTGTAGGATAACCTAGCTAACAGCCGATGTAGAGTGTTAAAACTATTTTGCAAAATCGGTTGGATAGATCTGATTAGGTCTGATTTTACTCCTTATCCCTTTGCTGTTCTCCTCTTATCTCTCCGTGTTTTGAGTCTGCTCTCTTATCTTTTCTTCGAGTCTAGGAATTCCCGTGGTTGGGTTTCCCTCGTACCTTTAGGGCTTCGCTTCCTCTTTTGGTAACGGTGCTTCTACATTCGGTCGTCATGCTATCTGAGGAATCCGTCTTCTGTGGTACCATTCTTTGTTCCTTGCTTGTGCCTTCCGGTGTTTTCCGACGCGACGACATCATCTACGCCAGATCCGATGCAGAGTCTGCATCACTCCTTTGTTTCTGAACCTCGCTTGTCGAGATCTCCAGTCTGATTCCGAGAATGGTTGCACGCTTTTCTACTGATTGTGCGGAGTAATAGTTTGGGTGCGTGATGGATTGGCCCCCATGCCGACTACTCACTCTATTCGCTCTTGTACATTGCAGTGGATTAGAATGCATCGTCTCTCTCCTTCTATCGAAGTTAGAGGTGGCTTTATTTTGTTGATACCTCTACCTTCGCCCTTTGTTCCCGGAGTGTTCTCTCGATGATCACGGACAACGACCTCTTATTAGTGGTGTCGCGTGGACCTACACGAAATTAAAGTTTGGCATTGGTACCAATCCATTTGAACTGCAAGTACATGATATAATGCTTGTAACTTTTGAAAAAAATCATTTATAGGTTCACAATATGCTATTTCATCATATATCCACTTCAAGTTTAATGATCCAAACAATTTGAAACCTTCGCGTGGTCTCATATAAAGTTTTCATACATCACATAAAGTTTTCATACATTACATAGATTTACATAGGGTTCAGGGTTTAGGGTATGAATCCTTCGTCGCGTATGTCGACCCCTTGCCTATGATCGCTTCTTAGGCCATAACCATGGAGCATCTTCTTTGCTTAACGGGATGTTTGGGTTAGTTTTCATGGTGAGGGGCAGAATTTCATCAAACTTATCATAATCTACCGACATGTCTATCTTGTCCTCGACTCCCTAGATGTTTCTTTTCTCTGAAAGAACTATGTGACGCCTGGGCTCATCGTCTGATGTATTCGTTTCTTTATTTTTTCTTTATTTCGGTCTAGAGGACATGTCCTTCACATAAAAAACATGAGCCACATCATTGGCTAGGACGAATGGTTCGTCTCTGTAACCAAGATTCTTGAGATCCACTGTTGTCATTCTGTACAGCTGGTCTACCTTTACCCCTTCTCCATTCATGTTGACCCAACTGCACCGAAACAAAGGGACCTTAAAAGTAGGTCCCTAGTCAAGTGCCCATATCTCCTCTATGCAACCATAGTATGTGTCCTTTTTCCCATTCTCGCATGTTGCATCAAAGCAGACACCACTTTTTGGTTGGTGCTCTTTTTATCTTGGGCAATCGTGTAAAATGTATTCCCATTTATCTCGTACCCTTGGAAAGTCAATACAGTCGCAGATGGTGTCGCGGCCAACAAGTAGAGTTGATCTCCAATAGTGGTGTCATTCATGAGATGTAATTGCAACCAAGTGTCGAAAGTCTCCATGTGACTTTCTTTAATCCAGTAGCCATCCTTCCTCGGGAACTTGGAGCATACAACATTCATGTGTTCCTTGATATACGGAGCCACGAAGGTAGAACTTTGTAGAACTGTGTAGTGTGCTTGATTCAAAGAATGTCCGTCCCTAAATATCATTGTTTTCTTTCCTAGCGTGCGTTTTCCACTCAGTCTCCCCTCATACCATGATTCAGGAACACCAATCGGCTTAAGGTCAAGAAGAAAGTCTACACAGAACCCAATGACCTCCTCTGTTCCATAGCCCTTGGAGATGCTTCCTTCTGGCCTAGCATGGTTACGAACATATTTCTTTAAGACTCCCATGAACCTCTCGAAGGGCAAAATGTTGTGCATAAATACAGGACCGAGAATGGAAATCTCTTCGACTAGGTGAACTAAGAGATGTGTCATAATATTGAAGAAGGACGGGGGGAACACCAACTCATAACTGACAAGACATTGGACCACATCCTTCTATAGCCTTTCTAGACTTTCTCGATCGATTACCTTCTGAGATATTGCATTGAGGAATGCACATAGCTTCACAATGGGTACTCGAACATTTTCCGGTAGAAGCCCCTGATGTCTACGCACTTCTATTCTTGTAGACAGTTGTTGGGCCTCCAAGTGCAGAGGTTTGTAGAACAGCAGCAAGTTTTCCCTTAAGTGGATCACCCAAGGTTTATCGAACTCGGGGAGGAAGTGGTCAAAGGTATCCCCTCTCAAGCAACCCTGCAATCAAGATACAAGAAGTCTCTTGTGTCCCCAACACACCCAATACACTTGTCAGGTGTATAGGTGCACTAGTTCGGCGAAGAGATAGTGAAATACAAGTGTATGGATAATTATAAGTGGTAACGGTGCCAGAAAATAGCTTAATGGCGTGGAAGAGACTAGAGGAAAACTGAAATAAAGATGGAAGCAAGCAAACAAGTAACATACCTAATTGCAAACGGTTTTTTAATGCTTAGAAACAAGGCCTAGGGATCATACTTTCACTAGTGAACACTCTCATAAATATATTATCTTCATGATACTACTCTGAACTACTCTCCGGTTGGACACTCTAATCAATGGTAGGGCTATAACAGCACACCTCAAGGTAAGCCTTTACCATCTAGAAAACCCCACAATGTCACCTTGAGCACTAGATGGTTCCAACAAACACCACAATTTTATAAAGACATCCAACTCCAAATATAACTCCTAACAAGTATTTGTAATATCTAGCCTAAGTGCCACCATGGTGTGCACGCTGTCACTTTCACACACATGGGGAGAGCAGAGATCTATTAAAGCACTTGAGTAGCAAGGTAGATCTAATTGATTACAAAGCTCATGATCACAATATGATCATGCATAGAGAGAGAGATGAACACATAGCTACCGGTAGAACACTTAGCCTCGAGAGAGAACTACTCCCTCCTCATCATGGGAATCAGCAACGGTGATGGAGATGGTGGTGGAGATCGATGGAGATGGCTCCGGGGGCACTTCCCCATCCCGGCAGGGTGCCGGAACAGAGACTTTCTGTCCCCCGAATCTCCCCTTCGGTGGCGGTGGCGCAGCGGAACTTTTCGTGGATTTCTGATTGGTGATTTAGGGTTTTGGTATCGGGAGGCTCTTATAGGCAAAGGAGGCAAGGTTGGTGCCCGGCCAGGGGGCCCACACCATGCCCTGGCGCGGCCTGGGCTGGCCCGTGCCAAGGGGGGTGTGGCCACCTGTGGCCCCTCTCCGACTCTCCTTCTGGATCCGTGAGTCTTCTGGGAAAATAGTAACTTTGGCTTTTGCCTCGTCCAATTCCGAGAATATTCATTTTCTGACTTCCTGGAACCAAAAACAACAGAAAACAGGCAACTGGCACTGTGGCTCTTGTTAATAGGTTAGTCCAAGAAATCATATGAAAAGTACTCCAAAGTGTGGACAAAACATAAGAAAGTAGATAAAACCAAGCATGGAACATCAAAAATTATAGATACATTTGCAACGTATCACTGGTCCTCCCGTGCTTCTGGTGTATCTTTTGTCTTCCCATACACGCCCAGGAAGCCTAGCAGGTTCACGCAAAGATTCTTCGTCACGTGCATCACGTCAATTGAAGAACGGACCTCTAGGTCTTTCCAATACTCAAGCTCCCAAAATATAGATTTCTTCTTCCACATGGTCATGTGTCCAGTAATGGGGTCTTTCGGAACAGATTGACCACCAGGACCCTTTTCAAAGATTACTTCTAGGTCCTTCACCATACCAAATACATCAGCACCTTTAGGGAGCTTAGGCTTCTTTCGGTAATCTGCCTCACCGTTGAAATGCTTGCCTTTCTTTCTTACTTGACGATTGGTCGGAAGAAATTTACGACACCCTAGGTACACAACCTTCTTACATTTATCCAAATATGTACCTTTAGTCTTATCTAAACAGTGCGTGCATGCATTGTATCCCTTGTTTGACTGTCCTGAAATGTTACTAAGAGCAAGCCAATCATTGATGGTTACGAACAACAACGCTCGTAGGTCAAATGGATCCTGTTTGTGCTCATCCCACACCTTTACACCTGGTTCTGCCCACAACTGCAAAAGTTCATCGACTAATGGCCTTAGGTACACATCAATGTCGTTGCCGGGTTGCTTCGATCCTTGGATGAGCACTGGCATCATAATGAACTGCTGCTTCATGCACAACCAAGGAGGAAGGTTGTAGATACATAGAGTCACTGGCCAGGTGATGTGACTATAGCTCTGCTCCCCAAAAGGATTCATGTCATCTGTACTTAGACCAAACCATAAGTTCCTCGCGTCACCTGCAAAGTTCGAGTACTTTCTCTCGATGTTTCTCCACTGTGACCCATCGGCAAGGTGTCTCAGTTTCACGTCTTTCTTACGCTCTTCTTTGTGCCATCGCAACAACCTGGCATGCTCTTTGTTTCTGAATAGACGTTTCAACTATGGTATTATAGGAGCATACCACATAACCTTAGCAGGAACCCTCTTCCTGGGGGGCTCGTCATCGCCCTCAACATCACCAGGGTCATCTTGTCTGATTTTGTACCGACATGCAGTGCATACCGGGCATTTATCCATATTCTTGTACTTCTCACTGCGGTACAGGATGCAGTCATTAATGCATGCATGTATCTTCTCCACATCCAATCTTAGAGGGCAGATAGTCTTCTTTGCTTCGTACGTTATCTCGGGCAGCTCGTTATTCTTTGGAAGCTTCGGCTTCATTATTTTCAGTAACTTCTCAAATTCCTTGTCAGATAAACCAGTCTCTGCCTTTCATTTTAGCAGTTCAAGTGTGGTACCGAGCTTTCTGCTACCATCTTCGCAATTTGGGTACAACAAATTTTTGTGATCCTTTTGCATGGCCTCCAACTTAAGCTTCTCCCTTTCTGTATCGCATTGTTGCTTTGCATCAAAAATGACCCGACCAAGACCATCAGTGGGCTCATCCGATGCATGTTGTTCTTCTTTACTGCCGCTTCCCTCTTCTTCATTGTCTTCCATTGCAGTATCATCGTATTCTTTAGGGGACATAGGATAGTTGTCATCCTCCTCCTCTTCTTCATTTTCTTCTAGCCTAACCCCTCTTTCTCCGTGCGTGGCCCAACAATAATATCCAGGCATGAAACCTCTCTGAAGCAGATGGCTTTGAAGGATTCTTGGGGCAGAGTGCTCCGCCACGTTCCGACAGTTGACGCAGGGACAAGGCATAAAATTATCCACTTTGTTTGCCTTAGCCACATCGATAAATTTATGCAGGCCTGCAATAAAATTAGAATCGCGTCGGTCGCCGTACATCCATCGCATCCGTGCATCGATCTGCGTCATAATAATTAACCATTACAATAACATCCTTAATAGTGAAATGACCACCCTACATGGACGCATGCAATATTTTTGTATCAGTTACAGATAAAGAAGATAAGGTTGCTAACCTCGGCCGAGGATACCGTGTTGTGTGAACTTAAGTGTGACTCGGACATTTCGTCGAACACCTTGTGTGCAGTGTGAAGAAAAAAAAATCTAGCATCCACCTCCCACACAAAATTCCAGAAAAAATAAGTGGATGGACTGGGCTTATTTATAGCCAGGGGAGGGTTTTTGGTCCCGGTTCTTGGCATGAACCGGGACCAATGCTCCACAGAGCACCACGTGTGCGTCACGGGGGAGGGTTTTTGGTCCTGGTTTGTGGCATGAACCGGGACCAGTGCTCCACAGAGCACCACGTGTGCGTCGTGGGGGAGGGTTTTTGGTCCCGGTTCGTGGCATGAACCAGGACCAATGCCCCTTGGATATTCCGCCCGTCGCTTCTTCGTCCTCATGTACAAATAGGAGACGCCACAGCGCGTCCCTTCATCGTCCATCCCCTCCCTCTCCAATCTCCACCGCGCCGCCATGGAGGTGCCCGCGCTGAACTTCTACGAGGCGGTGATGTTCGCGCACTTCGACATCGTCGCGCCACCGGCCGCGACAGTTCCCCGCGGATGGCGCATCAGCTATGAGGGGGTGTTGGTGGCTCCGCTCCCTGGCCGAGCCGAGATGGAGAGCAATATCGTGGCGCTCCACTGTCAGATGCCCGCGTGGAAGAGGGCGTTGCCCCGGTACGCGGCGGCCAGCCCGTATTGGCCGGCGCTGTTCAAGAAGGAGCGGAAGACCAAGATTGGCAACCGTATCGTTTACGGGCGCGTGGTGCACGGGGATCTCCGCAACCGAGAAGGGCGGGAGAGGTTCTGGTCCGTCCCTGGATGGACCAAGTACACCGTCATCGTCGTCGCTCGCCGCGAAGAGGTGCTCCGTCTCGCGAACAATGCAGAAATCGTGGAGGTTCCGTCCGACGACGAGGAGGAAGCCGGTGGCTCGAAGGACAACGGCAGCGGAAGTGAAATTGTTGACTAGTGGTTGAATTAATGTAGGATGTGAAATCACACCTTTGTTTAGGAAGAATTCATGGTTGAATTAATGAAATGCAACTATCTTTCCGCCTCGATTTAGATCTCTGCCCCGGATCAATTTTTGTCACAGCGAGGGTTGGAAACGTGACCATCGAATGGCAGAGGCCTTGTTGGCGGGCGGAATTTGACTGTCGGGGCCTGGGTCAACGGCGGCGGCGCCGGCGACGAGTGGGCGCGGAAGGGAGGGGAACGCGCCGAAACTTCCCTCCCGCCAAGCATCCCGAGGTTCCCAGGTCGGACTGGGTTCAGGGTTTTTGGTCCCGGTTCGTGGCATGAACCGGGACCAATGCTCCGCAGAGCGCCACGTGTGCGTCGCAGGGGCATTGGTCCCGGTTCATGCCACGAACCGGGACCGTTGCTTAGAGATGAACCGGAACCAATGCCCAGGTGGCATGAACCAGGACCAATGACCGGTGCCTGGCATTGGTCCCGATTGCGGAACCGAACCGGGACCGATGGCATTTGGGTGCTGGACCAAAAACCCTTTTTCTACTAGTGAAGTACATATCAAGATTGCAGACCCTCGGTCGAGCGCTTGGCCATTGCTAGAAATCAAACCATAATTTATAATTCCAAGCATGTATATTGGATTATGAACAATCCTTGAACATTAGCATAGTAGTAGCCAAGTCAGAGAAGTCATAACCCTCTACACGGAGAACAACGTGAAGAGCTATCTCAATTCCTTGAAGAGAACAACAAGATCGTCAACCAGGAAAGAAAATCAAGTCGCAACAGATGAATTAAAGTGCTAATCCCGACACTCGTACACCTGGCTCAACAGGAAAAGAGCGCTCTCTTATCTACGTGATGCAAGGTTTAATAGTTGCAATCTTTGAGGGAAAACCGCAGAGGACACCAATCAGATGGATGCCATAGACCAATCTAGGGATTTAGCCTTGAAATTGATGAATCACATCCATGAGTGTTAGCTTACCGGACATAAGTATCTATAGACCATATAATATATTTTCCATGTTGATTTGCATGTACATATAGATGTATGAAATATATTTTAAATTTAATCTCAAAATTTCATGGATTTTGTGTTTGATAATGAAAACGTGCGCACGGGCACAAGAGAAGAGAGAATAGCCACACTACCCAAAACTGAAAGTGCCAAAATACTACTACTCCATCCGGTACATAACTCCATATTATTGTTCTCAACTTTCTCTAGATTCATATGTATTTAGTTAAGCATTTAGACTAATAGATTCGTATCTGGATAAAATTGAGAACACTAATATAGATCGGAGGAAGTACTAGTAAAAACTAAAATGTCAAAATATCGCTCAACTTAGGTTTTTGATGCCAAAATACCACTAGTGCCTAACTGAGACTAACATTTTCAAGAAAGACACAGAAGACCTTACCCCTTCGAGACCATTTGAGCATCATTCGACGCCACTAAACTTTGAGTAATTAACATCCATTGTTTAGTAGAAGCAAACATAGAACAATTGCACAAGCATTAATTGGTAGCACACAAGTACAGAACACCTACTCATTCTGAATTAGCAAAGGAAGATCTAGCTGTCTTTCTTGATCTGCTCCGTAGCCTGACGGTAGCCTCTCGCGGTGGCCGTTCTTCTACAGGAAGAGCATGGACTGTTGGAGCCGGACTGCCGGGGAAAGTGGAGGTGGGCCGGCCAAATTCGGAGGAGGTCCGAGGAGGGGAGGGGAGGATGATGCAGGGTGGCTGGGAATAAGCAGATCCACTAGGAAATGACCCTTACCACGGTTCCATGCCATCCACGTATGCAACGCTCTCTCTCGCACCTAGTTCATCAGCCATATTTCTTTCAGCGGCACACTACTCCCTTCGACCAAATTACTGATTTGGTCAAAATATTGCCTAAAATCTGTCTAATTCAGTACTACTAAGTCTCTTGTACCACCAATCTGGTGTAATTAATTGCTGCCTGAGCATGCATGTACAGACAACCTTGTACAACATCGATCAAGCTAACTAATACAGTACGTACCAGTGATCTACTAGTACCCGTTTCTGTTTGCAGGTGATTCCAAATATATGTACTCGACGGTGTTTGTCTGTTCATTAATGGTTAGCAATTCTTCAGTGTGCCTCCACTGTCCAGACAGCTTGTCTGACAATTCATGAAATTTGTAAAACAAGACAGAGAACACATCGTAAATCATGGTATTTTTTATTCCCTACATCATCGTCATCATCATCATCAATTAATCCTAAGAGAGATACAATAGGAGTATAACCTACATACTTGTGTTGATATGCCAAAGGAAGAGAATTTGCCAAAGATTTGAAGTTGCCCTGTATCGTCGAGGAGGGAGATCGATCAGCCAGCTAGATAGAGCAGTAACCATGTGGACCATGCACCTGCTTCCTGCATGTCTGCATTGAAGGACTCGACTGCATGCCTCCAAGTCGCCTGGCCGGCCCGCTGATCAGATCGACCGCCGCCTCATCCATGATTCCCGGCAGGCCGGCAAGGAAAATGCACCTGCGACGCCGCGAGCAGATATGCATGGTCGATCATACGGCGGCCGTGGCACGCCGGCCGGCGGGTATCTATCTATGTAGGTTGGGGCGGCGGTTTGTGAGTGTGACTGTGACGCTGCAAGACGAGAAGGGGGATGAGTGCCTTTTATACAGTGAGCGAGGAAGTGATGGAGGAAGTTGGTCGTGATCGATCGATGGCAGCATCTTCCATTGGGATATGCGCCCCCGGCTCCTTTCTGCCCTGCCTTTCTTTCATCAACTTTGGCAAATGGCCATGGCATCTCTAGTTCTCCATCCAGGATATGCTCAACCAACAAAGCAAGAGACAGTGGCATGTCGATCGATCCATGTTTCCTTCTCCCTGTTTACTTTGTCCCCTCATGCATGCATGTCATGTGGAGTCTCTTCCAACAACTAGACAAATGAGTAAAGGCAGCCTTTTTTGTTTCTCCCTATGATCTGGCCAGGCATATGCACTAGTGCACATGCCTTTTATTTCGGTGCAAAGCTAATATGGTGTCAGGCCTGGTTCACTTTGAATAAGTGATTTTCTTTTGATTAGATGGAAAGCTAATACTTAACCTATTGGGTTTATTAATTTCGTCTACAATAATGTACTCCCTCCGTCCAGAAATAACTGAATTGGGTTTGTCGGAGGGAGTAATTTTTAGATTGTATTCCTCTAGTATTTTCCTACACATATTTTCAGTTTAATTTGGACCTCCGGCCACCACCGCACCATGGCGGACCTCCTCCACCTCCCCCAAGCCCCCTCCGACCACCCGCCCCCACCTCCCGTGCTCTAGGCCAACGCGCGAAGCAAGCCGAGCTCCGCCTGACGCCTAGGGCTCATGGCATCACGAGCAGCGCCTCCGCAGATTCGGCGGACGTCATGGGGAGCGGCCTCGCGCCTCCGACTGGCCTTGTGAAGAAGCGGGCGCCGAAGGACCCATCAGCTGTGAGCTCTCACGCAACGAACAAGGCGATGTCGGTCGTCGTCGCTCATCCCCTACACCTCATACAACCCCCACGCCGCCGATGGGAACGCCAGCTCTGCCATAGCTCAACGGCGCCGCCGACACCGCTCGACCAAATGCACCCAAGGTAAGAAAAAAATCTAAAAAAAATACCCAAATTTCTGCAGATTATGAATCTGTTTTGATTGCATAAAACATGTTTTGCACAATATGAATAATTTCTAATATGGTTTAGGCAATATGAATAAATTCTAACTCTAATATGGTTTTTATGCTCATGTAGTATATAGTATGGATGATGATTCCTTGATCAGTTTCACTTGTGGTCAATCTCAAGAATTTGCACAAAATGATGTGGATGGTATTTCTCAAAAAAAATTGCACAAGAAGATGTATATTGCATTGTTGGTGATGGAGATGTTGAGGGTTTTGTCGAGGAACAAACTCCCCTAAAGGCTTCTCGAGAAGTTAATTTCACTCAAAAGAAAGATGAGGTGTTGTGCAATGCGTCGCTTGTGATTGGTGTTGATCCCATCATCGGGAATGAACAACAAAGCATCACATATTGGGAGTGTATCCACGACCATTACTAGCAACGCTCTAGGAAGCCAAGGACTATCATTTCTGTCGTTGCAGAGGATCGAACTGTGGTTGACGAAGACAAGAATTCAGAGTGTGTGTGAGACAGAGTTTTGTGATGCGAACTGCATAGCAGCTTTTCCCGGATTCTGTTATTATGCTAGCACTGAACAACGTGCTGCCGAAAAACCCTGAGAATCAGTCATACACCGCGAGCTTACCGGTCGCGCCATCCCACGACGCCCGTTGTGTATGGACTCTAACTACCAGCCGTGGTTGCGTGATCCATGCCATCCCATGGCGCTAGACCCGGCTAGTTGATCTACTTAAAACAGCTAACTGAAAAAAGACTACAGCAACCAGTACGTGGACAGGTACACGCTACCTGGCTGCATTATTCAGAGAAATAAAAATCCTGTCTAATGTGAAGTAGATTAGCTAACAAAATCACCCCCTAATCTGCTCCACAAGACTGACACCAAGCTTGTGACGCAACTCAGTAAACTGAGCCCTCCCAAGCGGCTTTGTGAAAATATCGGCAACTTGATTGCCGGTCCTGGCATGCTCGATGTCCACCTTGCCCTGCTCAACACATTCCCGAATGTAGTGATATCGGAGATCAATGTGTTTGCTTCTCTCGTGATGCACTGGGTTCTTGAAGGGAATATACCCGAGAGGCAATAATAAAGTTCTTATTATCTTATTCCATGTTTATGATAAAAGTTTATTTTACATGCTATCATTGTATTAATTGGAAACGTTAATACATGTGTGTTTAATAAACAAATAAAGGGTTCCTAGTTATGCCTCTCTTATAAACTAGCTCGTTGATTAACAAGATGATCAAGGTTTCCTCATCATGGACATTGGATGTTGTTAATAACGACGTCACAGCATTAGTGGAATGATGTGATGAACATTCATCTGAAGTACAATAATACGATCAAAGTCATTGTGTTTAAATTGCTATAACATCTTACGAAGTAATTCTGGTCCTTTGACAATGAGATCATGTTAATTGCTAACACTAGAAGAGTAACTTGATAACATCAAACGTCACACCATAACAGGGTGACTATAAAGGTGAGTTCACATACTCCGAAGGGGTTATGTTGAGGCTCATGGATCAAGAGTGGAATTTGTCCATCCCAATGATGGATAGATATACTTTGGGCCCTCTCGGTGATATCAAATTAGTTAGCTTGCAAGCAAGTGATGCAATCAAAAGAATGTTATATCACGGGAACGAGAAAAGAGTGCATGTCGGTAACGAGATCAAACTAGGTATGGGGATACCGATGATCGAATCTCGGACATGTAATATATCGCGAGACAAAGGGATTAAGTTATATGCGTAAAAGGTTTTCATGATCACAGAAGTCATCGTTGAATATGTAGGAGTCAGTACGAATCTCCAGGTCCCACTGTTGATTATTGATCGGAGAGGGGTCTCGATCATGTCTGCATTATTCGTGAACCGTAGGGTGACACACTTAAGGGATACGGACACCATTTGGAGCAAATATGTTTCAGATAAAGATTTAAGAAAGCGCTGAAATCATTTCGATAGAAATCGGAATTGTTTCGGGTGAAATTGCAGAAACTGGTTCTACATGTAATATTGAAATGTTGCAAGGGGTTTTATATGAATGTTTGTTAATTAAAGTAATTAACAAAATAAATAAAGAGTTTTATTAAATGAGAGAGTATTAAATTTTGAGAAATTTAATGCATTTAAGTGAATACTTAAGTGGAGAATGTGAAGGGTCATATTTATATGGAGGGAGTTACCACCACATGAATGAGGAAGGTGAAGGGGCACCCCCATGGGGCGCCGGCCATGGGGAGAGGCACCCCCCTCCTCCTATAAAAGGCTCCCTCTCCTCACTTCTCACTCTTACCTCCTCGTGAAAGATCTATGTCCCCCTCTAGAAATTATTCCCCATGGTCTCGGATTAGCGAGATACATCTTCCCGGTGGCTTTATCTGAAAAGGAGTTGCTGCTTCCACTGCTTTGCTAGAGCGAGGGACGGAGGTTGTCGGGGTACCGGGCGTGTGTGTGATCACGGATGCACCGCTACTTTGCGGTGCTGGACTTGGTGGTGCTGGACCTGCTGGACTTGCTGGTGCTGGTGCTAGACCTGCTGGACTTGCTGGTTCTAGACCTGCTAGACTCCCTAGACTTCATCACGATCTCGAGATCGGCTAGTGTACGACTACATCAACCACGAAATCAGTTTCGTTAACAATGCTTTGTAGATCTTCAAGGGTATGTTCTCTATGGATGTATATCCACCCGTTTCTTGTATCTTGTAGATAGATCTTGGCATATAATAGTTTTCATCGTAGGAATTTTTTGTTTTCTATGATGTGAACCCAATAGTGGTATCAGAGCCTGATCTATGCGTAGATTCTTTGCACGGGTAGTACACATGAGAGTATGTGGGCAATGATGATCCTTTTATTGCATCTTCTATGTATTTTGGATATTGGTGGCATAGTGGGATGAAGCAGCCCGGACTAACTTTACATGTCCTCGCGCATGAAACCTATTCCACGCTTGACATGCACTACTTTTGCATAAGTGGCTAGCGGGTGTCTGTCTCTCCTACTATAGTCAATATCTGATTTGCAATGTGTTGCTAATAATTTGGTTATCATTGTTGTGGTTCTATGTTCGTAGATAAGAACGGTTCTATCTTCAAAAGCCTTAAGCCACGTAAAACTTGCAATGGATAAATTAGAAGCATCTAGTTTAGATTGTTGTTGGGCTGGTGTCATGATATGGTAATATTGTAAGTTGATGTATAGTTGATACTCTTACAAAACACCTAAACGTGTAAGTTCCATAGACCTTGGCCTTACACATAAAGGAATGATAAAGATCATACCACGATGCACATGGTAGTGATCAAGTGCAAGAACCATATCATTTCACTTTACACATGTGATGATTACATCTTATATTGCTTGTTTGGCATTTTAGTAGCATTATAATATGATTCCTCATTTAGATATCAAGATAAAAATGTGTTCTTCCTTAAGTACGCACCGTTTTATGTTTCATCGCTTCAAGACATCACGTGATGATCGGGTGTACTTGAATCCACGTTCATGCAATGGGTGTAAGACAATTTTACACACGCGAGTACTAAGGTTCTTAGTTGGCGAGCCTAAAATGTATAGACATGGCTTCGGAACACGGACCGAAAGGTTAAGCATGAGTCATATGGTTGATATGATGCCCATATAGATGCTCGTCTTTGAAGCTACACGGACTCACGTGATGATCGGACTTGGTGTAGTGGATTTTGTTCATGTAATCACCAAAATAACTCGAGGGATGTTGGTTTTGAGTGGGAGTTCATTTGTAATTTGGATTAGTCGAACTCAATTTATCATAAACTAAAATCAAAGTGAATTTGCATAATTTGTTGTAGTCATTGGCATCCGTTTACTACCTTGCGCTTAGTTTTAATTGAGATAATAGAACTATAGAATTCTGGATATCTACTTTACGAACTAGTATCATATTATTTTGAATGTCAATTTAAAGTTTAGAAGTCCTATTGCAAACTTTCAGCAATAAACTCTATTACTCCATGAAGTTTAATAAGTAGTATTAAACCAAGAGTAACAATTCTAGTGTTAGTATCTGAAGTATCATGTTTGCCTCCATGATTCTTGATATTCAAATATTGTTTTAATATCGAGCTTATCTGGGAGCTGGAAGAGTTGTTTCAGAAACCATCATGTGTGGAAGATATTGTGATATCTGAAACAATGTTTCTGGTTACAATATGATAGAGTATAATTTGGCAAAATACACGTTCTCATATTGTACGAGAATTTGCGAAGGTTGGAGATTCTAGACGTCCTAATCTCCCAAAAAGGTTTTGGGAACTGACATTATACTCACGGTTCGTCCTTATAGGCTATAGTAACTTGATCATGAAAGTTGTCATGATAAGGATGAATAGAAGATGTAGGTAAAATGTTTACTACAAGATTACTCAAGAATGGATTTTTTTGAAAGAATATCGAGCATTTGATGATGGTGATCAACTTCAAAGTGCAAGTCCAAAGGTATTAGTATTTGACTATACACACTTTGGACTATGTGTCATATGTATGGGACCACTGCTGATGTTGATAGTTTCTTTTAAAAGGAAAAGGAAAGGCTAAAAGATAATCTATAAAATATTTGGTAGAAAAGAAAAATACTGGAAATGTCCAGCTTAGGTATATAGATGATATACATGTTATGGTTGTATTCTTTGCTTTTACACAATGTGGTTCTTGGGTATTGGATACCGAATTGGTTGGTATGAAATGTTATACAAAACAACGCAACTCATGAACTGCAATGGCCTAAGTAACTAGCAAGAGAATATGTGATGATGTTCATCAAAAACAAATAAAGTGTTATTGTGTTTCTCATTGGCATCAAAGCTTACCTTCAAGATTTGTAAAAATACTTATTGTTTTTCTCCAGTATTATGAGAACAACGTTCAAATAATTACCGTATTCCATAGAAGATGGATGAACATTTTACAAGTCTAGTTCGACAAATCACGTCCATAAAACTAATGCTAAAATGTCGCAAGACAAACGGTTGAAAGATCACTTATGAAGTGGCATCGCTGTTTAAATTATATTGGAAAGGAAACATGAAGAAACTCCATGTTGATGGATTTTTGGTGTTTTTGATTTTGATCAATTGATACTTGTGAGACTTTCCTCGAGATAATTGAAACTTCGTTCATAGGCCAAAGGGGAACGGGTGACTAACTTATTGGAAATTGTGCATATTGATGTATATAGTCCATTATATCTAGCCATGTACGGTGGATCTTTCGACTCCATATGCTTTCTCCGAAAATTTCAGTGAATATATCTATATATTTACTTAATAAGGAAGAAGTATGAAACATTTGAAAATTGTTCAGAGACTTTCAAGATGAAGTGGAAAATCATTGTAACGAGAAAATGAAGAATTTATGATTCGATCATAAAGGATGATATTTTAGTTACAAGTTTAGCAATACACCTAAGATTTGAGGAATTGCTCCATGGATTTGTGTTTCCCAATAAACCATAGGAGTATGGTGTGTTCGAGAGATGAAATCAAACTGTGTTTGACATGGTAAGATCAAAGGTGTCATTTATAAAACTACCATTGTATTTTAAGGAGTAAAGCTTTAAAGACTACCGCTTTTACACTAAAAAGAGCACCATCGTGATCTGTTGAAATGACACCATATGAGTTATGGTTTGGGATAAAACCCGAGTTGTCTTTTCTTAAATTTTGGTATGCTTGGCATAAGTAAAAAATTTACAATCAAATTCGAATAAGCACGTCTTTGTAGGTTATCCCAAAGCAACAGTTGGGTATTCCTCCATAACACTAAAGACAAAAGAGTTTGTCACTTTGAACGTCAAGTTTCTTGAGAAGGAATTTTCGCAAAAGTTAATTGGGACGACAATAGAACTTTGATTAGGTTGATGAACCTAAGCAACATGTGCCAAGTAGCACAGCACCGGGAAGTGTACTGGAGGCGGCCACAATGCTCATGGCTCTCATGACTACAAAGGTTGTAATCTCGGAGATTAGAGTTCCTATTGAACCGTATGGGTTGGGTAAGAATCAAATAGTGAGATTTGATAAACAAGTTGTTATTGTTTTGACAATGATGAACCAACTGCATGCAAAGAAGCGATGATGGGCCCTGACTCCATAAAATGACTAGAAGTCATAAAATCCGTGATAGTATCCATACATGAGAAATCAAGTTTCTAAACTTGGAATACCCTACAGAAAGGCGTGAAGCCTATCGGTCATATTTGGATCTATAAAGAAATAGACATGGATGTTTGACATCTATGAAATAGTCGACATGTCAGAAAGGAGTTTACGACAATGTTCAAGGCCTTTACTATGACAAGATTTTATCTTTCATAGCGATATTTAGTCTTGACGGATTAATGTAGCAACCACTACATATAATTTGGTATATGGTAGTTGAACAAATAAAACAATGTTCTTCTAATAGAATGGTTACCTAGGACGTGTACATGAAATGGTCCGAAGGTTTTTGTTAATTCAAAGGATGCTAAAAGGGCGTGTAAACTTCAATGGTTGAAATGAGCATAGTGGAGTTGGAATCTTTATCGTGATGAAAATGTTAAAGAAGTTTAATTTCATCAGAGACGATGAAGATGCTTGCATTTGCAAGAAATTAAGTGGGAGCGCTGAGACATATTTCTAATACTTTATGTAGAAGACATGGTGTTGATTGGAAATGATGTATCTTTTATTGACACAAGTTAAGAATTTCATTAAAATTGGATTTCGATGAAAGACTTGGAAAAAACCAGAATATTAGGCATCAATGTCTATATGAATAGATTGAGGCGCTAATATGGTTGTGCTAGACGTACATTTATGAGATATTGAAAGGGTTCAATATAGAAACAACAAGAAAGGTTCTTGCCGCATGGAAAGGGTTGAATCAAGATTCAAGTGTATTGACACTTGGTAAGTGAAATGAGATTCAAGTGTTTTGACACTTGGTGAGTGAAACCACAGGAATATTTTGATCGATAATATATACCATGATATGTATATATCCAGATATGTCCTATACTCTAAATGTTATGTGCATATATCAGAATGATTCAGAAGATGATCATTGGATGATAGTAAAGATATTCTTCTGAGTTCTGGAAGAACTAAGAATATATCATGTATAACTGACAAATAGTTAAAATTAGTTCATTGTAAAGTGTGACATTGATACTAGTTTGTCACAAGATACAAATTAAATTTATCTCAATTTAAACTACGGGTAGCACAATGTAATGGAAAGGAGGTTCCATGATGGATTTGGATGAGTTCCAAAGTTGATACATTGTGACGGATACTACAACAAAAGGCTAAGTATATGACTGTTATAGTAGCAACAAAGGAGGGAATTTGTTTAAGAAGTTTATTATCAAACTAGGTGTGGTTCACAGTGGGCTAGTACTATGAAGATATATTGTGCGACAATTATATCAACATGTTTTAACCCAAAGGAACTAAAGGTCTCACCAAAAAATAAATTTATACAATGCCATCTCATTTGAGAATGAGTGATGCGTAGAGACGCAAAGACATGCAAATACACACAAACGTGAAAGTGTCAGATCTGGAGATTATGTTTACCACTAGGAAACGCGTATATACAACACCAGAAAGCCATAATTGTTGAATGCGCAAGTTTACAAACTAGATTATTGACTCTAGTGCAAGTAGGAGACTAAACGGAATATGTCCGGGAGGCAATAATAAAGTTGTTATTATCTTATTCCATGTTTATGATAAAAGTTTATTTTACATGCTATAATTGTATTAATTGGAAACGTTAATACATGTGTGTTTAATAAACAAATAAAGGGTTCCTAGTTATGACTCTCTTATAAACTAGCCCGTTGATTAATAAGATGATCAAGGTTTCCTGATCATGGAGATTGGATGTTGTTAATAACGAGGTCACCGCATTGGTGGAATGATGTGATGAACATTCATCCGAAGTATAGCAATACGATCAAAGTTATTCTACTTAAATTGCTATGACATCTTACGAAGTAATTCTAGTCCTTTGACTATGAGATCATGTTAATTGCTAACACTAGAAGACTAACTTGATAACATCAAACGTCACACCGTAACAGGGTGACTATAAAGGTGGGTTCAGATACTCCGAAGGTGTTATGTTGAGGCTCATGGATCAAGAGTGGAATTTGTCCATCCCTATGACTGATAGATATACTCTAGGCCCTCTATGTGATATCACATTAGTTAGCTTGCAAGCAAGTGATGTGATCACTAGAATGTTATAACACGGGAACGAGAAAAGAGTGCATGTCGGTAACGAGATCAATCTAGGTATGGGGATACCGATGATTGAATCTCGGACATGTAATATATCGCGAGACAAAGGGATTGAGTTACATGTGTAAAAGGTTCTCACGATCACAGAAGTCATCGTTGAATGTGTAGGAGTCAGTACGGATCTCCAGGTCCCGCTACTGATTATTGATCGGAGAGGGGTCTCGATCATGTCTGCATTATTCGCGCACCATAGGGTGACACACTTAAGGGATACGAACACCATTTGGAACAAATATGTTTCAGATAAAGAGTTAAGAAAGCACTAGAATCATTTCGATGGAAACCGGAATTGTTTCGGGTGAAATTGCAGAAACTGGTTATGCATGTAATATTGAAATGTTGCAAGGGGTTTTATGTGAATGTTTGTTAATTAAAGTAATTAACTAAATTCTAAAAAAAAGAGTTTTATTAAATGAGAGAGTATTAAATTTGGAGAAATTTAATGCATTTAAGTGGAGACTTAAGTGGAGAATGTGAAGGGTCATATTTATGTGGAAGGAGTTACCACGACATGAATGAGGGAGGTGAAGGGGCACCCCCCATGGGGCACCGGCCATGGGGAGGGGCACCTCCCCTCCTCCTATAAAAGGTCCCCCTCTCCTCACTTCTCACTCACACCTCCTCATGAAGGATCTCTCTCCCCATCTAGAAATTATTCCTCATGGTCTCGGATTAGCGAGATACATTTTCCCGGTGGCTTTATCTAGAAAGGAGTTGCTGCTTCCGTTGATTTGTTGGAGCGAGGGACGGAGGTTGTCGGGGTACCGGACGTGTGTGCGATCACGGATGCATCGCTGCTTTGTGGTGCTAGACTTGGTGGTGCTGGACCTGCTGGACTTGCTGGTGCTGGACCTATTGGAATCGTTGGACTTCATCACGATCTTGAGATCGGGAAGTGTACGACTACATCAACCATGAAATCAGTTTCGTTAACAATGCTTTATCAATCTTCAAGGGTATGTTCTCTATGGATGTATATCCACCCGTTGCTTGTATCTAGCAGATAGATCTTGGCGTATAATAGTTCCCATCGTAGGAATTTTTTGTTTTCTATGCTACGAACCCAACAGTTCTTGTTGAGCTCGATCACTGATTTGTTGTCGACTTTCAGCTTGAATCGTTGTGCTTCACCCCTAATCATCTCTGACAGTAGTCTGCTCAACCATACTGCCTGACTAGCTGTTGTTGCAGCTGCTATATACTCAGCCTCGCACGAAGACATTGCCGCAATCTTTTGGTTCTACGATGACCAAGTGACCACGCTTGAACCAAGATAGAATACAATCCCTGTGGTGCTTTTCCGATCAGTGGGATCTCTAGCATGGTCATTGTCACCGAAACCAGTGACCACTGCATCTCTGCCCCCTTCTCTATATGTACAACCAAAACCCAAGGTTCCCTGCACATATCGCAGCAACTGCTTGATTGCAGCCTAATGTTCCTTGCCAGGTGCCTCCATGAACCTGCTCAACACCCCCACAGCATAGGCAAGATCAGGTCGAGTATTCACTAAGTACCGCAAACTCCCAATCATGTTGCGATACTTAGTGGCCTCGATCACTTGACCACGGTTCCTTGTCATTTTCAGACGGTTTTCCATGGGAGTACAACAGGGATTGCAATGGTTCATCCCAGCATCTTTCAGGATCTTGGCTGCATAGCTGGACTGACTAATCCTGATCTCCCCATCTGCCTGTTGTACTTCAATACCAAGGTAGTCGCTGAGTAGACCAAGGTCACTCATTTGGAAAAGCTCCTTCATCTGGCCCTTGAACTGATCTATGGCAGTGCCTGTGGTACGGGTGATGATCAGATCATCAACATACACACCCACCAGTAGGAAATCATCGCCACCGCCTCGCCGATACAGTGCATGATCGAGCTGGCATCGCTCGAACCCAAGGGAAACCAGTGAGGCATCTAATTTAGCATTCCAAGCACGTGGCGCCTGTCGGATCCCATACAATGCTTTTCGAAGCTTCCGCACCTTGTCCATATTGTCACCATCAATAAACCCAGCTGGCTGATGCACATATACTTCCTCCTCCAGGTCGCCATTTAGGAATGTCGAGCGTACATCCATGTGATGCACCATCCACTTGCGATGTGTTGCTACAGCCAACATCATCCGCACTATTTCCAGGCACGCGACAGGGGCAAAAACTTCATCGAAGTCAATTCCCTGACGTTGTGTGTAGCCCTTTGCGACCAATCTCGGCTTATGCTTAACAATGTCGCCGACCGGATCCCTTTTCACTTTGAACACCCATTTTAAGTCAATTGATCGGTGTCCAGCTAGAAGAGAGGAGAGTTCCCATGTGTTGTTTTCCGGGATTGATTCCATCTCCACCTTCATGGCATTGCGCCATGCCGGTTCCTCGAGGGCTTCCTCCACTAACGTGGGTTCCTCTGCAGCAGAGAGGCAGAGCCCGTTGTACTCTAGTGTGCGAGTCGGAGCTTGTTTCAGTAAATGCTCCAGGGTTTTGAACCTGAGCGGCACTGCTTCTGAATCTCTGCTCTCACCAACAGGTGGTGATGCCCACCCGTCGTCAGGCTCGTCAGGTGTTGCTGGCATGGGCGAGGACAAGCCTGGTGTCCCTGGTGTAGGTGTGACAAAACCTGATGGAGGAGGGCTTGCTGGAGCTGATGTGGTAACAGGCGATGCTGTCGGAGCTAGTGCAGTGCTTGATGTGGTTGTCTCTGGCATGTCATGTCAGAATACACCACGGTGAACTCACTGAGGTGTTCTTGTACACCCCCACCTTCTATGGAGTTCCAATCCCAGCGACGATCTTCCTCGAAGCTCACGTCACGGGTAGAGAAGCTTGCCGACCGGATCGTACACACGATAACCTTTCGTCCTTGGCTCATAGCCCAGGAACACACCGGCGCAGGTTCTGTCCGAGAGCTTGGTCACTCCGGGCCCGACGATCTTGACATGTGCAACACACCCGAAGATGCGGAGGTAATCCACTGTCGGTTTCTTCTTTTGCCACGCCTCATAGGGTGTGATCCCTTGCAAGCTTCTCATTGGCGACTGATTTAGGATGTACACCGTCGTGCGCATAGACTCGCCCCAGAACATGCTCGGCACACCCATGCCTTTCAGCAGGCTCCGGGCCATCTCGACAACGGACAGGTTCCGCCGCTCGACCACCCCATTTTGTTGGGGCGAGTATGGTGCCGTGGTGCACCTCTGAATTCCCAATTCCTCGCAGTAGGAAGCGAACTCGTTGGAGTTGAATTCGCCGCCTCTATCCATGCGGAATGCCCTAAGCTTGGCGCCGCTCTGCAGCTCGGCGTGTGCCTTGATCTTTTGGAAGAAACGGTAAGCCTCGTCTTTTGTCCTGAGAACCTCAAGCCACATATACCTACTGTTATCATCAGTGATCAATAGGAAATATTTGTTACCACTCGAGGTTGCCGGCGAGATGGGGCCACACAGGTCGCCATGGACAAGATCGAGGACATGCTCCACGCGGTAAGCCGACGCGCGCGAGAATAGAGTGCAGTGCATCTTGTCGTTCGTGCATCCTTGGTAGAACCGATCCGTGTGCCGGATGGTTGGCATCCCTCGCACCATGCCCTTCGTGCCTAGATCATGTAAGGCACGGGAGTGCAGGTGGCCAAACCTCGTGTGCCACTGCCACTGCTCGTCAACCTTGCCAGCAAGCAGACACATAGGGGCGGCCAGGTTTAGAGTCACGGCATAAAGCCGGTTGCTCGTCCACTGCACCCGTGCAAGTAGATGTCGCTGCCTGTCGTATAGGCACAGCTCGCCGTTCTCGATCACGGATTTGCACCCGTTCTCGTCGAGTTGTCCGAGGCTCACAATGCTAGTGCGTAGCTGTGGGATGTAGTAGACATCAGAGAGTGCCTGATGCTCGCCGTTCTTGCACGAGAACAGCACGACTCCACGCCCATAGATCTAGACAATGGAGCCGTCACCAAACTTCACCGTGCCTCGCACCGTCTCGTCGAGCTGGGTGAGCATGTCATGGCGCCCAGTCATATGGTTGCTAGCGCCTGTGTCCTGGTACCACCGATCATCGTCCGTAGCCACTGGAACCACTCGTTCCTCATGGAGGAACACTTGGGGATGCGGTCTCTCCAGTGTCCCCGGAGCATCCCTTGCACGCCGTCCATGGGCGCCATGTCGCTGAACGCTGCAAGCAGCAGCGCCGGCTGTTCCACCTCAGCCTGAGCCAAGTTCGCCTACGGCGCTTGCTTCTCCTGTTGTGCCTTGTCTCGCGCTTTCTTTCGGCACTCCTTTGCCCAGTGGCCAGCGATGCCACAGTAGCGACAATCGCCCTTTCGCCTTGGTGTCGCCGAGGTGTTTCCACCAGTGCCACCGCCACCAACGCCACGGTCTTCGCCACCGCCACCTCGTTCAGAGCCTCCATGGAAGTTCCTTGTCTTGCCCTTCTCACGAGCCTTGTCGCCATTGGACAACCCGCTTCCCTGCTCGTGGCTTGACTGGCAAGCGCACCATTCCTCCTCCGTGAGGAGTAATCGGCCACTCGTGTCTAGCTCCGGCTCATCGCGTCCTTCTGATGCAGAGAGGCGGCTGCTCAGCTCCTCGAGTGTCATGTGCTTCAGATCGAGAAGTGTCTCGACTGAGCACACCATCTGCACGTACTTGGGCGGGACCATGCGTAGGAACTTCTGCAAGGCAGCAAGCTCGGTGTAAGTTGCGTCGCCGAGGGTTTGCAGCTCGGTGATGATGCTGGAGATGCGCAGAGAGAAATCCTTGATCGATTCTCCGCTCTTGAAGGTGAGGTTTTTGAAGTCCTTCCTCAGCTTCTGTCGGGGCGCCTCGTGGACACGGTACACGCCCACGCGCATGACCTTGATGGTGTCCCATGCGGCCTTGGCATTGTCCTTTGTGGCGAGAGCGGGCACCATCTCTGGCGGAACAGAGTGTAGGATTGCCCCGAGCGCCAACCGCTCCTGCCGCTCTATGGCGCCGCCGGTGTCGACGGCGTCCCACAACGCAGCGCCTTGTAGATGGACGTGCATGATGATCGCCCACTCGGAGTAGTTCGTCTTCGTGAGGGTGGGATAGCTCACGGCACTGCTGCCATCGCTCTCCCGGACAACCTCACGGACCACGATCTCGCCACCACGCCACACCCTGCTCCTTCCAAAGCTCAGCGAGCGCCTGCGATCAGGGGTGCGAGATCCCTCAGGTGTCTTACCTGAATCAGGTACCGGCCCCTTCGTAGCCGATGTCGTCACGCCTGTCGCCAACGGTGGAGTTCCTACCATGACCACCACATCACCTGGATCGCTATGATACCAGTTGTCGTTGTAGAGGATCGAACTGTGGTTGATCAAAGACAAGAATTCAGAGTATGTGTGAGAGAGTTTTGCGCTGCGAACTGCATAGCAGCTTTTCCCGGTTTCTGTTATTATGCTTGCACTAAACAATGTGCTGCCAAAAAATCCTGAGAATCAGTCATACACCGCGAGCTTACCGGTCGCGCCATCCCACGTCGCCCGTTGTGTATGGACTCTAACTACCAGTCGTGGTTGCGTGATCCATGCCATCCCATGGCGCTAGACCCGGCTAGTTGATCTACTTAAAACAGCTAACTGAAAAAAGACTACAGCAACCAGTACGTGGACAGGTACACGCTACCTGGCTGCATTATTCAGAGAAATAAAAACCCTGTCTAATGTGCAGTAGATTAGCTAACAATTTCTCTACAACATCGTTGGTCTAGTATCAACATTGATTGCTTCAAATGGTCCAATTGCTTAACCCATGTTGACTGTATCAATCCAAGTGGGATCGGTGCCATAGATAAGGTATGCACAAGTTAATGTTGGTCTTTTGTTGTCATGTTGGTCCTTTCATGCTCATGTTCCTTCATTAATTGTTTCATTGTTGGACTATTCTTGGGGATGAAGAGAAATGGAAGAACCGGTCCTCCAATGAAGGCTCAAGTAGCATCTCCCTCCCTCCCTCCCTCTCTAGTCACTAGGAAAAGGCTTGAAGGTAGAAAGAAAACTAAAGATGGAAGAGCAAAAGGAGATGAGAACGTGTACAAGGAGTCTGTGGACAACATGATGAGCTTGCCAACGAAAGGAGGCATAAAGAGATTGAAGAGAGGACGTTGGTCGAGGAGAGGAAGGTGGTCACCGAGGAGAGAAGGGCTGCGGTCGAGGAGAAGCGTGTTGAGCTTGAAGAGAGGAAGGTGGCAAAATGAAGAAATGCTCAAGAGGATGGAGCAAGAGCAAAAGCTCATGGTCATGGACCCAAGTAGTCTAGATGAGAAGGGTCAAGCTTATTGGGAGCTTTGTCATGACCAAATATTGATGGCAATAGGGTATGTGGGTGGCAATGGTGGTCATGACGGAACCGGTGGTGGTGGTGGCTATGGTGGCAATAGTGAGATGTGAGAGTCTAGTATGCATTGATGAACTATCTATTTTGTGGTATTGTTCTATGCACTGATGAACTGTTTACATTCCTACTACTTCTATGCATCGACGAACTATCTATTTTGTGGTGGTGTTCCATGCACCGATGAACTATTTACTTTCCTACTACTTCTATGACCGGTGAACTATCTATTTTCTAGTGTTGTTCTATGCACTGATGAACTATGTATTACTTTCCTACTACTTCTATGATTGATGATGCACTTTTATTATGTTAGATTTATATTGTTTCTACTTATTATATCTTGTGTTAATTCAATTGAAAACTATGCAAAACAGTTTTGGGTTAGCACATGTGGGTAAGAGCATCTCTGACATTTATCCATATTTTGGTAAGCACAATATGGGTAAGCTAGAAAAGCAAACCACTTTATGCTTAACTAAATCTTCTCTCTCCCTTACCCATATGTACTTTGCTTACCCAAAATATGCATAAGCTGTTGGAGATTGTCTCACACCACACCGTTGCCGTGGATCATTCACAACTTCAATAAATGGAGTTTGAGTTATCTTCTTTCAAAACACATACAAGAGCGGATGGAGTTGTGTGCAACTAAACTTAGAAACACATCAACCTCAACCACTTACTTGACTTATAAATAGTTTCATCTCAAACCAACTTGGCATGAACAAGAGCAAAAAAAAAACTTAAAAGTTCAATTTGTTGATGACGTTTTGGTCAGGAGGGGGCTATCAGTTTTCACTTCAAGTCAGGAGCCTCCCACTGCTTCAGCATTGCTTCGGTAACAGTTTTTCTTCCTGGAGGAGGGTCCTTGCCCATATTGAGAACATGTTGCCCTTATTGAGAACACGTGAGTCCTCAAGGTCCTAAGCACAAATTAACAAGGTATTAACCAATGCTAACCGGTTTGATCTTAAAATGACTTGGGAGAGATGGTCCCTCAGTGGAGTGGACAACATGATGCAGACTGGAGTAGCTACGTCGAGAGGAGGGGCTGGAGTTGCCTTGTCAATGAAGTTGATAGTGAGCTCAACTTCATCCAAGTTAACCAACCAAAGAGCGAGTTGCTGCTTCTTCAGCAACAGCCACACCACCAAGGGAGGGGCAAGGGTGCCTGAATCACATTGGACATCTGCTAGCAGAAGTGTCCCACCTTCTCCAACATTGCCTCTTTGAAAATCAATCACCAATGCTTGATAATCTTCGGGATCATCCACAGCTTGACATTGATCCAATTTTGCTTGTTAAAAATCATGGCGTTTGTAAAGTTCTAACTTTGCTATGTTTCGTTCTTTTCAGGATTGATAGAGAAAATAATTAAAAGAACTTCTCTTTTTTTTATGGACAATCTCAAGTCCATCCAGCCGCCACATTCTGCACAAGTTACACAACACCGCATGTATTGTGTATGCATGCACGCTAGGGTTGCGAAGCGACACCCAATCTGACCCGCTTCGTAGTCAAACTTGGTTTGGCTAGTTATAATTTTTTTATGAAAATTAGTTTACTTTGAACTAGATTCTAATTTCACAGGCTTATGCGGGTTGCTGCTTGCAACCCTAATGCACGCAGACCCAGCCAGAGCCACAAGGAAAACAGAAAATTTTACAATGAAAGAAGCAAGACAAAATGTGCATTGCAAAAACAGAAGTGCATTAGAAATGTCAAGAAGTAACTCACAAAACAAGGTCCTGCTACCTCTTAATAGCTAATATTACCAAGTGCATGCTCATTCGTACAAGTGAAGGTTTGGAGCTGATTTAAAGATCTGTGCAGACAGAAGGCGGCAACATCATGACTGCAATCTTGCTTCATGTTTGGTACTAATAAAGAAGATGGGGACCATTCAACAGCCTACATCTTGTCCTCCCTGCTTTGAGCTGAAACCTCTGCAGACGAAATCAAAACCTAAGGAAAAAAGGAGGAGCATCGCAAGGAATTCAGAGAGATCCTCAGCTTTAGAACAACTAAATTTCCACGTGGACAAGTGAGTCCAAATACAGGTCATTGATCTTAATAAGAGTTTCACTTCAAACGTCATACAAGTTTATCCAAACATTGCCTTGCAATAAAATTCATCTAATTTTTGCCAAGTCAGAAAGATGTTACTGTTTTCTCAATATATAAAAGACCACTTGATCTTGTCTTAAATCAAATCAGTTTAACTTTGACCAAGCTTTTATAGAAAGAATATAAGAATTTACAGTATCACACTGAATACATTATGAAAATGTAACTCACGATAGATTTAGTGATACTCATTTAGTATCATAGATGTTAATATAATATGAATATGTAACCAACAACACATTACATACAGAATGCTAAGGTTAAAATATGGTGTCCAAAGTATGCAATCGTCCACTTACACCTCACTTATGTTATATCTTTGCCAAAAATACTTCCCATCAAAATACAGGTATAAGTTTCCGAGTGAACTGCAAAAAATTTCTACCCTTTCATTTCAAATCTAATACGTACTAGGAAAATTTCTACCTTCTATATTTTCCTATAGTCTCAGAACTCGCTGCTACAGCTTTAACACTTATACACAAACAGTACAAATATAACAAGCATGAAGAGTGGAAATAGTTAACTCACACTCGGATGATTTATTTGTTTGCCTGATAGAAATTTTCCCAAGGGGTATGTCATAGGAGCTCAAGGACTTCACAATGTTGTGAACTCTCTGATCAACATCTTGACACGTGACTTCAACCTTCTTAAAGTTTTGAGATGCAAATGGCTGTTTCGATATGTTGTAGGTTGTTTTCATGGCATAGCTACCTTCTGGAGGCTGTACCAAGCAAAATTTGTTATACGGCCAACATTAAGTACTGCTAACTTGAATAACATAAAACTGTCTATGTACAGAGCAAATACCTCAGACAGTTGGAGACCGAGATTCTCTAGAACTGGTGAATGCTGGAGAATACAAATTAGTGCACGCTGGTCGGAAACCACACACCACCCATTGAGAAATAAAGTCTTTAAGTTAATAAATGTAGGGCACCGTCTCAAATCCCTTTCGAGAATAAACTGGATAGGTTATACAAGAAACACCAAGTTAGGATTTAATTTTAAAAGTACAACCAACAAACATACTGAAACAAGTAGTACATCTGTAAGAAATTAAACCCATATACTTAGAATAATGGCATGTCTATATAACTATGAATCTCAAAGTTACGGAGGAACATTCTCGCATTAGCCATATTGAGAGAAGCCCTGAGAAAACTATCATTGCTCTGTGCTGAACCATGCCATTTTACTCTTCATAATTTGTCTATCTAGATTATCTCAGATCCAAATATTCTTTTTCTTTACAATCCTAACTCAATGTCCCAACTGAAGCTTGATATTTTATAAACTCAGGCTGCTTTGCTGCATCTATATGCAACTAGTCTATATGTTAACTCAGCGATGGACATGTCCATATATATACTGCTAGAAAATCAATGGATGGCAAACGAAAAGCATACCACATCAGATTCAGCTACCAATGTCAAATTTGTAGCAGCTGACAAACCATTGAGAAGCACACATCCTGAATCACTGGCGTCATCAGGGCCATAACAACACTCACAACAAGCATCACCGCAATAACTCTTGCCACGACAACACTCACAATAAGCGCCACTGCAAATCCATTCACGCATCTCAGATCTGACAAAAGAATCCCCCCCTTCATGGCCAAACGTAACTGATGCTGTTACTAACTCTGGCATGTCTTCAAGCAAAGGAATTACACCCATTGAAGCGATTATCTCAAGTGAAACAAGACTTGGGGCAGAGATACGCAACCGTGGATCGTCACTGAGGTAGCAGTCCACAATGCTCAGACTTCTGAGAGAAGTGGAAGAGACCCGGTCAGAATGAATGTAGCATTCTGTCATCTTGAGCTTCACCAATGCTGGGCAGTTTGAGAAATCAAGAAAGTTGTCTAGTACAGATACATAGTCGAGATTCAATTCGGTCAAGTTCTGGGAGACTAGATGCGCACTAGACAGGTGCCAAATAACAGCCCGACTGAAAGCAACATTGAGCACCCGAACTTGGCACAGCAGAGCATACCGAATCCACAGCATCACGTGGCGCATATCACCGTAAACGGCTCTGTGGAATTTTAAGATGCAGGTGTCGAGAGGCGTGCGGTCCCGGAGGATAAGCAGGTGTTCCATGAACTCGCGCGACTCCTGGACGTGGCCGCTGGTGGCGCGGAGCACAGGCAGGGACTTCCAGAGGTGGAGCCAGCGGCGGGCGAGCACGCAAGACCGCACGGCCTCTCGCGACTGCAGAAACGTGAGCACGTGGCTCAGTACAGCATCCGGCAGGGCACTGATGCGGTCGGCGGCAGCCATTGACGCCTTCTTGATCTGAGGCATTGCTCGAACAGGCTGCGAGCGCTCAAATCTGCGGATAAGAAACAGAAGAGAACTTGTCATGGTCACACAAACAGGCCAAAAAAGAGAATGAGAAGATTGGAGAAAGAGCGCATGGCACCAACGATGCACCTCTCGGAGGATATTGGGGTCGCTGGGGCTCGGCAGATGAACCACCGTCGACGAGAGGTCAGTTGCGGGCGCGGTGTTTCGGAAAATGGCGTGTGTTGGCGGCAGCGAGGGGGCGAGTGGTCGGGGGTTGGCGGTGGCGGCGGCGGCACTTGCCCTCAGACGGGAGACGGGGAGATGGGGAATGGACCACGGAATAGCGGGCTGGGCAGCAGCAGCGAGGTTGCGGCTACACGGGAGGTCGGGAGTCGGCACTCGGTATAGAGCGCGCGAGACTGAAGTTTCGTTGGCGCCAAAAAAACAAGATACGGATGTCTATTGAAGGCGGTTTTCCATGATTTCGGATAATTCAATGATATGGAAAACTTTTAAGCGGTTGGAATCCTTGTGCCATCTAAAGCACCGGTGACTATATACTTCCTCCGTCCCAAAATGATCTCGCAGGTTTATTTAAATTTATATATATCTATACATTAAAATGCATCTAAATACATGCAAATATAAAAAAAATATGATATCCTTTTTGAGACGGAGGAATTAGTTGTTTCGCAGCTCATGGTGTCACGTCATCTTGGTTTGCGGCTTTGACGCAAAGACGCAAAGCCGGAAATGCGTGTTGGGTAGGGGTAAGCCCTATACATTTTCAAAAATCGAAAGGCATAGTAAATTAAGTCAAAAAAAGTGAAAAATAAAAATGTTTTCATATAGATGTGTGATTTTGTGGCATACGCCAGAAGTCAAAACTGTGTAGCTTAAGAAAAATTACCAAGTTTGTGTAACTTAATAATAAGGTAAGCATAGTGGATAGCCTATGTCCTCAACGTTTCAGCACATAATTCTCTCTCAAAAAATACGTTTCAGCACATAATTCCGGGGCCTCCCTCGGTTCCCATGTCGCATTAACACATAGTACTTTCCATGTTTTCGCTCAAATTGTTAAGTCTAAGTTCTATCAAAAAGTGATGCATATATAGTTTCTAGTCAAAGTCAAACTAATTACATAGAAAATTGTGAATATTTATGATCTCAAATCAATATTGTGAGAACCATCATGAAATACGTTTTCATTTTGTGTACATTTGGTATTGTACATAACAGGGATAAATCTGTAAGATGAAGATACCACTGAAGATTAAAATCTTCGCTTGGTATCTCCGTCGTGGTGTGATTTTAACCAAAAATAATTTGGTCAAACGCAACTGGTAAGGAAGTACAAAATGTTGTTTCTGTCATCACGATGAAACTATCAAATATTTGTTCTTCGAGTGCCAATTTGTGTGTTCTATATGGTCAATCATCCAAGTAGCCTCAAGCTTATACCCACCACACTCAGTAGCCAATGTTTTTGCAAAATGGTGTGTATAAATAATAGGGATAGGATACATATACGGGTGGGAGCGATTGCATTAATATGGTCGCTATGCATATGTAAAAATATTAAGGTTTTTTATGCTAAACTGTATTTCCCCATGCATGTGCTTTTTCAATGTGTATACTTACTCTCGGAGTGGTGTACTATACAAAAATGGAACACCACGACCTTTATATGGAGGTGTGTTCGGACTAGAGAAAGTGGAGAAAGAGGTTTTTACCCAACAGCATATAGCTTACGGATTGAACCTCCTCCACCATAGGCGCTTCTTAGTATCATGTATTCTAGAATTTGTCTATGAGTTTGTTCACCTCTGTCTCTTATTCTATATCTTCCGGCTATGTGCATCTTAGATATGCAGAGGCCGGGTATAGCTCTCTTTGATTGTATCCTCTTGATGTGAACATTGGAGTTAATAAAAAGCACCCTTATCGAAAATATTATTTTTAATATAGTTGGTCAAGTTTTAAATAGTTTGACTTTGGTAAAAAAACTATATGCATACTACTATGGGAAGGAGGGAGTATGCGAATAACCTCGTTCTAGATCCCCACCCCCACCCCCACCCCATTGGGCATAGAGTGTTCCACCGAGCACAACTTAAGCACAACTTAGAAGCGGACGTGGAAGTTTTCTAGAGGTGTCAGGTCGCAAAAAATACCATTGTCTTCTTCGCATTCTACAACGTGCTCTAAGGTGATCCAAACTTCGACAACCATGATATTTGATATTACCGCGATGTTCGAGCTCGAGAGGCCAGGTTCGCCCTCCGAAGAGAATGTGTACCCGTATTCAGAGCCGGGAGGCAATTCTACGTCACTGTCAGTTCTATGTCACTCTCAGTGCCAGGATGTGCAACGAGCGTGGATGTCAACGCTTAATGTGCGACTGGCTTTGAGATATGAAGAAAGTTGTGACTCTACGTCTTAGAGCATCTTTAACCAAAAGAGAAAAGGCCCTTAGAGGCGGCTAATGACCGAAGACACCTCGAACCGAACCCCAAGCGGTCGTTAGAGGATAAAATTTTTAGTTCCGACCCTCCGTTGCCCCCAAATATGGCCAACCGCGGGCATTGGACAAAAAATTAAGTGTTCCACCTCGCTACCACAGCCTCGCCACCCTACCGCCGTATTCCCCCGGCGTCCCACAGCACCAACCACCAGCCGCCCCTGTCGGTAGCCTGAAACACCCACCGCTCGTTTCCCCTTTTTTCCGCCCCACTTGAAGGCTCTAGCCGTCACCAGAATCGACCCCGAGAACCTCCGCATGGAGCTAGAGCCCGTCGCCAATTCAAGGTCGATTCTGGCCGCTTCGAGGTCGAGTCCGGCTGACAAAACGGTTGTAGGAGCATGGGGACGTGTAGATTCGACCACCGCGGAGCAAAAAGGCTTGCCACTTCCACCGTAGCCCTTCCCGGCGAGCTTTGCGCCCGGCAGCGGCCTCGAGCTTCATCGACGTCTGATCATCACGTCGCCTCGGTGGAGAGCTTTCCACGATGGTTGCAGGGTAGTTTGGTCGTCGCATAGCCTGGCGGCATCCTCCACCTCCGGCGCGGACTCTATTGTTTCGGCCGTAGACTACACCTCCGTCACACTCATGGTATTCAACGAAATTACACTATGAGCTTTCCTTTTTTGTTCGTTTGCAACCGGCTTGATTTAGAGCATTTTCGGCTGTAGATGAAGAGGTTGACAGAGATGATCTTGGATGACTCTTCGTCGTAGGAGGAAGAAGAATACGATAAGGATTTGGAGATGGTGAAAGTGCATGTATGCCCTCATGTGTGATTTTGGTAATTAATGGCAATCTTTATGGACTTATGTTTGCATTGAGTTTTACTTGTAGGATTTGTCCATAGGCAATGCTTGAACAATATGTTGGCTTCAAAGTTGGAGAAGAATAAAGTGAAGAAGATCAAGTGTTGACCAAGGTTTAAATGAGTGATCCGGAGATTGTCTGGAGATGGATCGGAATCTCCGATATGCAAGGACCGGAGTCTCTGGTGTCCCAACCAGAGTTTCGGCATGTATCTCCGGTGTGTTCCTCGAAACCAAGTCCAAGCTAGTCTGTATAGGGGTCTGGAGATTGTCCAGAGATGGACCAGAATCTCCGGTGTGAGATAATTTCTGACCGGAATCTCTGGTCTCTAGGCTGGAGTCTCCGGTGTGATATTTCCCCAATGGGCAGAAAACAGTTTGTAAATAGTTGAGCCTATAGCAAGTGTGTCTTGAAGAATAAATTTGGAGTGATATATCGTATGTACCTTCAAGACACCAACATAATGAAAAATGAAGAAATGATGTGCAAGTTCAAGATGAGCCATCTCGAAGAGATCATTTGCTTGAAGCTTACCATCCTATGGTGATCATGGATATGATAAGATGATATGCCCAAAAGAGAAGCTCTACCATAGTGGAGTATGGGGGAGCAATTTGCAAGTCTTCACCAAGCTAGCGCAATCAAGAAAAGTGTTCCATCTTGAGTTGGAGAAGATCGTCATCATCAAGCTCAAGTGAAATATGTGCAAGGCAAAGGTATGTTCTTGATAGGGTTTCCTTCTTATCGGTCTCGTGGTGTTAGTTGGAGAGACCGGTTTTTAGGATAGATAGTCGTACTATCAAGAGGGGTTCTTGAGTGAGTAACTTGATCATATCCTTCGAAGAGAGCTCAAACCTTTGCATACTTGGCATCATCTTTCTTGGTTGTTATTTGGATATTATCCATGTGAGATTCTAGATCTTGTGGTAATATTCATAACAAGCTCTATTTTATCGAAAACGGATTTCATATGCATTCTCTATTGCGTTTTCGATTTTGGAGGTTTTACCGGTTCGTTTTTTTGAGAGAGGTCAAACCTTTCATCATTTGGTTCTATCCTCCCTTTATGCACTATGATTTTTTCTGTGTGATCTTGTGGATATTATTTTCCTCTTTAAAACAAGCCCAAGATCATCAAAATCGGAGTCCGGATGCAAAAATTGTGGTTGTTTTCGTATTGGTCTTTCTGCTAGTTTTTGTAAGACCGGATACTCCGGACTAAATCTCTCGTCTATCTCTGGACCAAGTACTGAATGACAACCAGATTGTCCCTGTTTGGCCTGGGCACACCGGAGACTCTGGACCGAGCGATATTTGGGCCTAACAGTTGGATTTCTAGGGACCTATTTAAGGGGCCCTTCTTCCCCAATGGTTTCCTAACCTTTCTTGCAAGTTTTTCCCTCCATTGCTGACCTTCTTGAGCTTGCTATCCCTCAATCCCTCATATGATTCTTGCATATTCTTGAGGTATTTGAAAGAGGTGATCTAGATCTACAAGTACACCAATCAATCTCTCCTCTAAGTGAGGGTAACATCTTGGGATCTAGATCTTGAAATCTTTTATGGATTTCCTCCATTGTTCTTCCACTCTTATTCCCCCATAAGCTTTTGTAGCTTTGGTGGAATTTGGGAGAGAGGGACTTGGGCACTTCTTGTGTTCTTGCCATGGCATTTGGTGCATCGGTTTGAGTTCTCGGTGAGGATTTGATTGGGTGAAAGGTGAGAAGCTCTTTACTCTTGGGTTCTTGGAACCCTAGTTTGGTTGTATTACAGGTTTGTCGATTACTTAGGGCCTCCAATTAAGTTGTGGAGATTTCCCCAAGCTTTTTAGTTTGGAGCCTCCAATTGAGTTGTGTAGAAGTGCCCCAATCTTGTGAGAGGTTCCAGATTGCCATCGACAAGTGCACCGATAGTGGAAGTGTGGATTGATCCAGTTGGGGTGAGATTCACCGGAGAACAAGGGAGGCCTTTTGTGGCGTTGGTGGTTTGAAACCACCCCCTCTCCAAACGAGACATACTCCATTGTTGGGAGGAACTCGGTAAAACATCATCGTCTCCGCGTGTCTCGGTTATCTCTATACCCGAGCTCTTACTTATGCACCTTACTTTGTGATAGCCTTTGTGCTTGAAGTCCATATCTTGTTCTCACATAGTTGCTTGTCTTGCTTAGCATAATTTGTTGGTGCACATAGGTGAACCCTAGTTGTTCTAGGTTTTGTGCTTGACAAAGTAAACTCTAGTTTAATTCCACCTTTGTTGAGCCCCTCTCATAAAAGTTTTAAACCCGCCTATTCACCCCCGTATAGGCGACATCCTTGTCCTTTCGATTGGTATCAGAGCCCGGTCTCTCATTTTAGGCATCACCGCCTTGAGAGTAAAGATGTCGGCTAGGGGATTAGTGCATAATGAAATGTTCATATTCGATGGCACAAATCATGATATATGAAAAACTCGTATGCTTATTCATTTTTAGGACATGGACCCAAATTTGGAGTGTATTATAGATATAGGTTTTTCTCCTCCTATGGATTTCGAAAATCTATCTTGTGAGGATGAGAAAAACTTATATCTTGATGCTCAAGATTCTAATGTGCTTGTTAATGCTTTGAGCTATGTAGTTACATCTTCAATCATTCCTTTTTGGAGATCTCATGAGTTATGGAAAAACTTCAAGATAAATATGTTGTGTCCAACATTCTTGAGGATGATTGTGTTGCTTCCACTCTCGGTCGAGATGAGTATTCATCTTCTTCCACTTCACCAAAGTATGTCAAGACACAAGGTAATGATATGGTGAGTGGTGATGAATATTGCAATGTTGATAGTAAGCTTACTCTTGATGATCCTTCATCTATATCTCATTGCAATGCTTCATCTTTGGACTTAAACATGTCTAGCACTATATATGAGTTACATGCTAGTGTTGATAGTCCTTGCATATCATGTATAAATTGCCTCAATAGATCTCATGATGATATGCTCTCTTTGCCTTGTTGCCATAATATAAATACTCCTATTTCCTTTAGTTGGTGTGTGTCTAACAATGTAGAGGAAACCAAAGATTCTATTGGTAAAGACATGATTTTGAATGGAGCTTCAAGTAATTTTTCATTATCATCATCTCACGGTTCCCACCTATGCCTTATGGCTAGGGATTCAACGATAACTCCTACTTTGGAACCCAATACCTCTTGTGATGATGAGGATGAGGATAATGAGGAAAAAGAGATTAATGTTGATGATTTATATGAAAAGGGTGATATTGTTTATCATGATCTTGTTAAGAATAATATTGCTTGCTCTAACTTTGTTGAAATCTTGGACTTTTCTCTATTAAGAGCAAAGAACATATTGATAAGTTAGAAGCACAAATTGAGGAGCATGAGAACACCATTGAAAAAATGAGTAGCCTTGAGCGTTAGTATGCTAATAAAATTGCAAATCTAAGAGAAGCACTTGAAGAGTAACAAACCGCTAAGGAATCTCTTGAGTAAGATTTTGCTCTATAGATGTCCAGAGTGAAGGAATCTCATGATAGAGATATTGAGGTGGCAAGTGATCTCAAAAGTAAAAATGATGAGATTAAAGTTGCTTATGTTAAACTCTCTGAGGATTTTGAGCACCCCAAAAATGGCTCTAGGGTCATCAAGGGTGAGCTCATCAAACTCAATGAGTCACATGAGCAACTTAAAGCTTCTTACTCAAAAGAGCTTTCGAAGTTACCCTCGCCTCTGTCAATTAATTATGATGCTTGTGCTACTAATCTATTTCTTGTGGAGCATATATTTTGAAGGAGAATGTTGAGCTAAGGGCTCAACTTGATTTGCTAACTAGCAAGTATGGGAAATTGGAAGAAAGTCATGAAAAGCTCTCTAGCTCTAATGAGGACCTTATAGCATCCCATGATAGGCTAAAGTTAGCTCATAAGGCTAGTTGTACAAAGGTAACATCTTGTGAGCCTCATGTGGTCACTAGCACAATATCTACTAATAATGCTATATCGCCATGTGCTAGTCCTTATAATTCGTCCACTCACATTATTGCTAAATCTTGTGATAAATTACATTCTTTGCCTTGTTGCTCTAGCAATGAAATTTATACTTCCTCTAGTGTATGTGTTGTCACTAACCATGTAGAGGAAATCAAAGAGCTCATGGCTCAAGTCACTTCTTTGAAGAGGGAATTGAAAACAGGTCATGAAGGGAGGGACACACTCAACAAGATCTCGAGTGTGCAAAAATTTCCAAATGACAAGAGTGGGCTTGGATTCAAATCCAATGTCAAGAACAAGTCCACTATCAAGAAGAAGTCCAAGAGCAACAATAAGAAGGTCCAAGAACAAGTCAAGAATTCAGCCAATATTGTTTGCTTCATGTGCAAAATTGAAGGGCACCATGTTAGATCTTGCCCTTTAAAGAACAAGCCTATTAGTGAGAAGCACAAAGGGAAGCGGCCTCTAGTTCAAGTTCATGACTGATACGTTGCTAACGTATCTATAATTTTTGATGTTCCATGCTTGGTTTATATCTACTTCCTTATGTTTTTTCCACACTTTGGAGTATTTTTATACACTTTCTTGGACTAACCTATTAACAAGATGCCATAGTGCCAGCTGCCTGTTTTCTGCTGTTTTTGGTTCCAGGAAAGTCAGAAAATGAATATTCTCGGAATTGGACGGGACAAAAGCCAAAGTCAATATTTCACCGAGGGGAACACGGAGCTAGAAGACGAGACGGAGAGGGGCCAGAGGCCGGCCACGCCACCTGGCCGCGTGGCCAGGCCTGGCCCGCGCCAGGGGGTGGTGTGGCCACCTAGGGTTTTGTCGCTTTGCATGATTATGGCCATTATTGCTCTCTTAGATGGTCGCTCCCAGTCTTTTGCTGGCCTCCATAACCAAGTATGAGTTCCACTCATGCATCCAACTCCAAATAAAACCAAGTTATTCCAAAGAGTCCACCATACCTACCTATTAGCATTTGCTATTCCAAGTATATTCATGTTTTTATCTACCTTCCGAATTAAACTTGTTATGTGAAAACTAGTGATTAAAGCTCTCACGAACTTGATGGTACACTTTACTTCTCTCGCACTTAATAAACTTGAACCATTGTGTCCATATTTGTTGTGTATATGCTTGTGCTTTATAAGTTGAAGTTAGCAGAGCCATGTATCATGGGGAACACTTTCAAGATTGCACTTATTATTCCGTTGATATTCTTTTGCTTATGGATCCCGGCGGTGTGAAATAAAAGTGGAACTTGTAAGATCATGGAGTTTGTATTTGTGTTAGAGAAACGCCTGGGCCGCTAGCCTAAGCCATGCCTAATCATGGTGGAAACTTGCAACATAACCATAATGAGCATTCTATGAAGCATCCTGAATAAAAACCTATGCAAATAGCAAATAAAAAGATCGCTGAGATGCTCATTGTATGTTGCCTTGTCATTTTGATATGGGATAGCTCCTGTGTCATGGGGCAAGGGGTACCCCGTTGGCGGTTCTCTATGATACATATGTACTTACAATGACAAGAGCTTACTTGTGACTGAAGTTGAGTAGCATGAGGTTCGGTACTCGTAAGCAAGGGGCATGAGATTTCAACTTATAACTTGTCAAGCATATCCTTGATGACCCACGAGTATAGGGGGTGTATCACAGTATTTTCGATAAGTAAGAGTGTCGAACCCAACGAGGAGCAGAAGGTGCTGGCTAGTGGCTTGGAGCAGGAATTCTCTATAAATACTTAGCAAACGGATTTTTAGGGGTTTTTGATAATTCAAGTAAATAAAGTACGAGAAAATAAAAGACAATAAGAATAAATACAGCAAGTGGCCCAATCCTTTCTTTAGCAAAGGACAAGACGGTTGTATTACTTAAGATGACCAAACGTTCTCGAGGACACATGAGAATATCATCAAGTGCTTTCGCTTCGTATAGTTGATTAATCTTCTTTAGTTTGCTAAGTGTTGTGTGGGTGAAGCTGTGCTAATGTACCAACCTTCCTAGGACTAGTACATACTTGTGATTATACCCCTTGCAAGCATCCGCAAGTACAAGAAAGTAATTAAGGTAGAAACCTAACCACAACTTTAAACTCTAAGACCCTGACGTCCCTTGTGCAATGTTTCCTAACGGGGGTTCAGGTTTCTGTCACTCCGGCAACCCCTACGATTAGTAGCCAAATACAAAATGCATTCCCCTAGGCCCATATAGGTGAAGTGTCATGTAGTCGACGTTCACATGACACCACTAGAAGAAGTACACCACAACTTAAATAGCAAACCATTGAATCTTTCTCAACACAACTCCACTACTAACAACATGACTTCTCCCATGTCCACAAGAACAAAGCAAACTACTCACAAGACATCATACGGATCATGATCAGAGATGAAATAATGATGTATAACAATATGAACATAAACGATAATTCAATGGTTCACTCAATAGCATCAACTACAAAGAGTAATCAACACCGGGAAAGTTTCCCCTATGAACTATGCAAGATTCAACCCAATTGTTACAGCAATATGGAGATGGTGATGAGGGTGCTGATGGTGATGATGGTGGTGATGATAATGATGATGATCCCAATGAAGTCCAGCTCGATGGTGATGTTGATGGCGATGATCTCCCCTCTCCGAGAAGGAATTCCCCGGATAGAATTATGTTTGTCGGAGAGATCTTTCTCTCTTAGTGTTTTCCACCCCGTATAGGCGGCGGAATCTTTCTGTGATTGCTCCTCGAGTCTTAGGGTTTTGGGAGGATAATATATGCCAGAGGGGAGAGCCAGGGGTGGACCAGGGTGGGCACACCACCTGGTGGCACGGCCTAGGGTGGCCCGCGCCAGGGGGTGGTGTGGGCACCCTGTGGCCCATCTCCACTCCTCCTTCTGGCTTTCTTCGTCTTCTGGAAAAATAGGATTTTCCATGTATTTTCCCGGATTTTATGATCTTCGCGAATTTTGCCTCCAAACATCACCCTTTCCATCAGAATCCTGACTGCAATGGTCCATGCTCCAAAAGTCATCAACCATGCAAAAACAGATGAAATAACATAAGTATCATCTCTTAATATGAAATACATCAATGAATAACAGTAAATTATGATATAGAATAGTGATGCAAAATGGACATATCAATCCTCTTAGTTGTGTCACTTTAACCTTAATCACTTAAAGATTCTTATGATAGGGGCAATGAGAGCTGAAAGCTAATAAGTACCATAATTTTTGGAAGCTCTTTATGAAACTTGAATCCATGCTTCCTTCCATGGACGTATCAACTCCCCCCAAGCTTAGACTTCGCTTGTCCCCAAGCGAAATGAACTCAATAAACATGACCTCAGGTTTATGGAGTGAAGAGTCGATAAAAGAATACGGACAAGAAGCATCACATTCATCAATACATAAATCATAATAGAAGACAACTCACTATTATATAACTTAACTTGCAATAAGTAAAGGAAACACAATAAAGGTACATAAAGTAAATCATAATTGGTAATGGCAAACTTAGCTCTTGGTCGAAGAATAGTTGACAATTTGCTGAAGTTCACAAATAACTGGTTTTCAATGATAGCTTCCAAAGTAGTACTCAGTAAGATAAGAGCAAAGTGCAAAACAAGGAATATAGGAGACATGATTGAATAAATCATCATATGAATGAATGAAACACAACAACTCAAAATACTTGCTGAGATAGAAAGGAATAGGTTTACTGACTCAACTAAAAAGTAAAAGAAAGGTCCTTTGCAGAGGGAAGCAGGGATTTCAAGTTTCATAAAGAGCTTCCAAAAATTATGGTACTTATTAGCTTTCGGCTCTCATTGCCCCTATCATAAGCATCTTTAGGTGATTAAGGTTAAAGTGATCAAATATGAGGATATGCTTGACAAGTTGTAAGTTGAAAATCTCATGTCCCTTGAATACGAGGGCCGCTCCTCATGCTACTCAAGTTTAGTCATCGGTAAGTTCTTGTCATAGTAAGTACATGTTTATCATGGAGAACCTCCAACGGGGTACCCTTTGCCCGATGATACGAAAGAATCCCCATATCAAAATGATAACGCAAGCAGACAACAAGCATCTCAGCAATCTTCTTATTTACCATGGGAATATGGTGCTTTTTTCTCTCTTTCCTCTTTTCTCATTTTTTTTCTTTTTCTCTTTTTCTCAATCTCTATCTCTTTTTATAAGAAGAATGCTTCATAGATGCTCATTATGGTTACGCTGCAGGTTTCCACCATGACAGCATGGATTAGACAGGCGGCCCAAGCGTTTCTCTAACACACATACATAATTCCATGGACTTACAAGCTCCCCTTTCATTTCACACCGACGACATCCATAGACAAAAGAACATGGTATCAACTAGGTACAAAGTACCGGTGCAATGTCGAAAGCGTTCCCCATGACATAATGGTTCTGCTAATTCTCAACTTACAAAGCGCAAGCATATACGCAACATAGATGGGCACAATGGTTCAAGTTTATTAAGTGCAAGAAAGTAAAGTGTGCCATCAAGTTCGTGAGAGCTTTAATCACTAATCTTCACATAACAAGTTTAATTTGGAAGGTAGATAAAAACATGAATTTACTTGGAATAGCAATAGTGCTAGTAGGTAGGTATGGTGGACACAAATGGCATAGGTTTTGGTTTAAGGATTGGATTCACGAGAAGTATTCCCTTTCAGTACAGGTTTTTGGCTAGCAAGGCTAGGTGGCAAGCATAAGAGTTGAAGGAAACAAACAAACATACAAGTTTTTATAAAAAACAAACATGCAATCTTCCTTGGAAGCACAAAAGATCTTAACTAGAGAATACTAAGCTTATGAGCAAATCAGGAAAGAAAGATGATGAAATTATATTTCTTTAGAGTACTTTTTATCTTTTTCATTCAACTCTCAAAAATAGTGTTGCTACTGACCGAGGCAGGTTTGCCAAAACCAACTAAATTAACTCAATGATCCCAAAGTGATACCAATACTAACGACAAGATCAATCATATAACCATGAATTGAAAACTAAAATAAGATATGCAAAAGAGTAAATGATAGAACTTCTCATTAATATTCCATAACGGCAACTCACACCTAGGGATACATAGATATCTAACGAGAGAGGGGACACTTCCATAATGCAAACCATCCTACATGATAACTTCTCTATTCATGATATGACTCTACTAAAAAGGTAAAAAGATAGAAGATAGTGATATGATACCGCGACACTCCCCTAAGCTTGGAACAAACCAAGGGGATGCCAAAACCTGATGACGAATTACTCCTTCGGTGGTGGTAGTATTCTCTTGATGAGCTTCACGATCAATTTCCTCAAGTCTTCAATCTCGAAGGTGAGATTATGAATCAACTCTGAGTTGTGCTCGATGCGGCTCATGATTGTGTTGGGTTGCGGATCCCAGTTTTTGCGGTTCTTTCCCCACTCTATCTCCTTGAAGTCTTCTTTTCCTGCATGGCTAGAACGAGGCAAATCCCAATTGGAGGGTAGTTTCTCCTTGGGCATATTCTGGTATTGATGTTCATGGATAAGGGTATGGAAAGGATTCTTGGTGCGTGGAGGAAGTGACCATGGTGGCGAACAGCGATGAGGAGGCTTCCCTCCAGTTGACATAATCCTGGCAGGGTTTGAGACCACTCCAATGCTTGCAATGGTAGTGCCGGTGTGCTTTGCCTCCTCTTCATCTTCACTCTTGATCTCCTTCTCCTGCCTGGGGCCTTGGAGGTCTTCCTCCATAGGCTCCTTTCCTTTATCCTTGGCGGACACCATTGTGCTTCTAACTTTCAAGAATAGTTCCTGGCAGAAACAGATCGAAATGAAAACACGACGAGAACACGATATACGAACCTCGGGGGATCCGGGGGATTATATATTACGAAGTTTTACAACAAAAGGAAGGTACTGGGAGAAAACGGGTCGGAGACGGAGTCCGAGGTGGTCACACCACCTGGTGGCGCGGCCATGGGTGGGCCCGTGCCATAGGGTGGTGTGAGCCACCCAGGCTCCGTTTCCGTCCCTCTTTCGCTTCATAGCTTTCCTTGTTGGATAAAAACTGCAAAAATATAATTGGAAAAAAATTTCGCGGAACTTTTCTTACCAAAACTGTTACCTATTTGAAAACGGACTCTGCAGGTCTCTGAATTTGTTCTTTGATAAATTTTTCTGGAGTTATAACTTGAAAAGCATCAACATCTTCATTGTAAGAATCTCCAGCCATATAGTGCTTGAGTTGCTGCCCATTCACCACTTGTGTAGTGTTATCTTTTAAAGAAGAAATTTTTATTGCCCTGAACGATACACTTCTTCAATAACAAAAGGTCCTTCCCATTTTGACAGTAGTTTCCCTGCAAAAAATCTAAGACGAGACCTATACAATAGAACTTTCTCACCAACATGGAATTCTCTCTTAATTATTCGCTTGTCATGCCATCTTTTAACTTTCTCCTTAAAGATTCTAGCATTCTCATATGCTTCGCTCCTCCATTCATCCAACAAACTTAAGTCAAATAATATTTTTTCACCAGCTAGTTTACAATCGCTATTAAGTTCTTTAACTGCCCAATAAGCTTTGTGTTCTAATTCTAAGGGCAGGTGACAAGCTTTCCCATAAACCATTTTATAAGGAGACATCCCCATAGGGTTTTCATAGGCAGTCCTATAAGCCCATAAAGCATCGTTCAACTTTTTAGCCCAATTTTTTCTAGATCTATTAACAGTCTTTTGCAAGATGGATTTAATTTCTCTATTTGATAACTCTACTTGTCCACTATTTTGGGGATGATAAGCTGAAGTGATTCTATGATTAACATCATATTTAGCAAGGGTCTTTCTAAAACCACCATGAATGAAATGAGAACCTCCATCAGTCATAAGATACCTAGGCACTCCAAACCTAGGAAAGATAACATCCTTAAGCATTTTTAGAGAGGTCTCCCCATCAGCACTCTTCGTAGGTATGGTTCTACCCACTTAGTGACATAATCAATGGCAACAAGAATATGGGTATAACCTTTTGAGGGAGGAAAAGGACCCATAAAGTCAAATCCCCAACAATCAAAGGGTTCAATAACTAGAGAGTAGTTCATAGGCATTTCATTGCGTCTAGAAATATTACCAACACGCTGACACTCATCACAAGATAAAACAAATTTTCTTGCATCTTTAAAAAGGGTAGGCCAGTAGAAACCTGTATGTAACACTTTTTGCGCAGTTCTATCTCCTGCATGATGTCCTCCATAGGCACTACCATGACATTTCTGCAATATCTCCTTTTGCTCATATTCTGGAACACATCTCCGCACAATACCATCCACTCCTTCTTTATATAAATGTGGGTCATCCCAAAAATAATGCCTCAAATCGTAAAAGAACTTCCTTCTTTGCTGAGCTATGAAAGTTGGAGGCAAATACTTAGAGACAATAAAGTTAGCATAATCAGCATACCAAGGGCTCCCTCATGAGCTCAACCCTACTGCAGCCAACTGTTCATTTGGGAAACTATCATTAACAGGCATAGGATCAAAAGAGATGTTTTCCAATCGGGATAAATTATCAGCTACAGGATTTTCAGCACCTTTCCTATCTATAATATGTAGGTCAAACTCCTGTAAGAGCATCACCCATCTAATAAGCCTAGACTTAGCATCTTTCTTCGTCATAAGGTACTTAATAGCAGCATGATCAGTATGACTGGTAACTTTTGAGTCTACAATATAAGGTCTAAACTTATCATAAGCAAAGACAACGACTAGGAATTCGTTTTCAGTAGTAGCATAATTCCTTTGAGCAGCGTCAAGAGTCTTACTAGCATAATGGATAACATTTAGATTTTATCAGTTTGTTGCCCAAGGACAGCACCTACAACAAAATCACTAGCATCACACATTATTTTAAAGGGTAAACTCCAATCAGGTGGTTGAACGATAGGAGTTGTAGTTAAACCCTTCTTTAGAGTTTCAAAAGATTCCTTACAATCATCATCAAAGACAATGGGTACATCTTTTTGAAGAAGATTAGTGAGGGGTTTTGATATCTTAGAGAAATCTTTAATAAACCTTCTATAGAAACCAGCATGACCAAGGATACTACGAATACCTTTGATGTCTCTTGGACAGGGCATTTTCTCAATTGCCTCAACTTTAGCTCTATCAACTTCTATGCCTCTTTCAGAAACCTTATGTCCAAGTACAATACCTTCATTCACCATGAAGTGGCATTTCTCCCAATTAAGAACAAGATTAGTTTCTTCACATCTCTGCAAAACTTTATCGAGGTTGTGTAGACAATTATCAAAAGAATTTCCATAGACAGAGAAGTCATCCATGAACACTTCCACAATTTCCTCACAAAAACCATGAAAGATAGCAGACATGCATCTTTGAAAAGTAGCGGGAGCATTACATAAACCAAAAGGCATACGTCTATAAGCATAGGTTCTGTAAGGGCATGTAAAATTAGTTTTTTCTTGATCTTGTTGTTTAACAGCAATTTGAGAGAAACCAGAATATCCATCAAGAAAACGAAAATGGGTCTTTTTAGACAACCTTTCTAACATTTGATCAATAAAAGGAAGTGGGTAATGATCTTTCTTAGTAACTTTGTTAACTTTCCTGAAATCAATACACATTCTATAGCCTACTACTATTCTTTGGGGAATAAGCTCATCATTATCATTAGGGACGACGGTAATTCCCCCCTTTTTAGGGATACAATGAATAGGACTAACCCATTCACTATCTGCAATATGGTAAATAATACCAGCATCAAGGAGTTTGAATACCTCATTTCTTACCACTTCCTTCATCTTCGGATGTAAACACCCTTGGTGCTCTACTACAGGCTTTGCATCTGGTTCTATATTGATAGCATGCTGACATATAGTAGGAGAAATCCCTTTTAAATCATCCAAAGTATCGCCCATAGCCCCTCGGTGTTTCTTCAGTACCTCCAATAACCTTTCTTCTTCCTTCCCTGAAAGTTTAGAGCTAATAATAACATGATATATATTATTATTATCAATGTAAGCATATTTAAGATCGCCAGGTAGAGGTTTTAGATCGAAGACCGAATCCTTTTTAGGTGGCAACGTGGTACCCAAGTCTTCTACAGGCAAGTTATGCTTAAGCATCTTAGGCTGAAGATGGAGAATCTCGTCAATCTCATTTCTTTCTTCCATGAAGATTTCACTTTCATGATCTTCCATAAATTGTTGCAAAGCATTGTTAGGAGCAAGGGAGATAGAAGAAAGTTGTTCAACTCTAAAATCCTCATTATGGGTTTCATTTTCACAAGGTTCTTTAGTAAATTTCGAAAAACTAAACTCATAAGATTCCCCATCAAACTTAGTCAAGATTTTCTCCCTTTTGCAATCTATAATAGCTCCACAAGTACTCAAGAAAGGTCTACCAAAAATGATGGGATAAGTTTTACTAGCAGCTGAACCAAGTACTAGAAAATCAACAGGATATTTAATCTTACCACAAAGAACTTCTACATCCCGCACAATACCAATTGGAGAGATGGTGTCTCTATTAGCAAGGTGAATAACCACATCAATCTCTTCTAGTTTGCAGGGACTAATTTCTTGCATAATTTCTTTATAAATCTCATAAGGAATAACACTTGAACTTGCACCAATATCACATAAACCATAATAGCAATGATCACCAATTCTAACAGAGATCACCAATTCTAACGACTATGTGTCCATCTTCTACACTTTTAGTGACAAGGTCTTTCACAATTGCTACAACAGGTTCAATGTTTATTTGTTCATCAGGTTTTACAGTTCTCTTTGCACTTTTATTGATTACACTAGTTATCATAGGATGATCCTTTACCTTATCCGGGAAGGGTATTTTCTCGATATAAGGTTCAGGTAGGATGTGATCAATAGTGCAAAATTCAGTACTCCCAACAGGAACACAGTCAACAATATCTTTATATGGTGCATGATACTTGTTCCATCCCTTTTTCAGAATTTCAATATAAGAAGCAAAAGCCTTAAAACAATTTGTAATAACTTGAGAATCAAGATCATACGCATTACTACTATTTTGAAAGTCATGAATTCCCATAAAAGATTCAATGCATTCATAATCATAATTTATACCTGACTTTCTTCCTTTGTCATTCTCCCATGCTTTAGCATTGTCTTGAATACGGTCCAGAAGATCCCATTTAGCTTCTTCTTCCATGCGAGTGAATGATCCAGCACAAGAAGCATCCAATAAATCCTTATCATGAAGAGAAAGCCTTGCATAAAATTTATTGATAATAATATTGTGAGGGATCTCATGAATGGGACATTTGAGCATTAGTAAATTCAATCTCCACAAAGCTTGAGTTGTACTCCCTCCATCAAGAGGCCAAAAGTTGTATATTTGATTCTGATCTTTATGAATCTCACTAGGAGGATAAAACTTTGAATAAAAGAGAGGTACTATTTCCTCCCATTCAAGAGCTTGACCATTCTTCAGCAGCTTATACCAGTCCTCAACGCTTCCTTTCAGTGATAATGAGAATAATTTCTTCTTAACGTGATCTATTGTAATACCTGCACACTTGAACAATCCACATAATTCATGTATAAAGAGCAAATGATCACCAAGATGGATAGTTCCATCTCCATCATAATAGTTATCCATAACACGATCAATAATTATTGTATGTATTTTAAAAGTATCATTCTCAGCAGGTGGTGGTTCATCTACTACCTTAGCAGCGGTAGTAGCATTACGAAATAAGAAACTCAGCGAATTATCCATATTGAAAATAAAGCAACAAACAGAAGTAAACAATACTCACAGTAGAAGTTTTCTTTACCAGTTCCACTCTCCAATAGCGCTTCACTCCCCGGAAACGGCGCCAGAAAATGGTCTTGATGACCCACAAGTATAGGGGGTGTATCGTAGTATTTTCGATAAGTAAGAGTGTTGAACCCAACGAGGAGCAGAAGGTGCTGGCTAGTGGATGGAGCATGAATTCTCTGTAAATACTTAGCAAACGGATTTTTAGGGTTTTTTGATAATGCAAGTAAATAAAGTACGAGTAAATAAAAGACAATAAGAATAAATGCAGCAAGTGGCCCAATCCTTTCTTTAGCAAAGGACAAGCCGGTTGTATTACTTAAGATGACCAAACGTTCTTGAGGACACATGGGAATATCATCAAGTGCTTTCGCTTCGTATAGTTGATTAATCTTCTTTAGTTTGCTAAGTGTTGTGTGGGTGAACCCGTGCTAGTGTACCGACCTTCCTAGGACTAGTACATACTTGTGATTATACCCCTTGCAAGCATCCGCATGTACAAGAAAGTAATTAAGGTAGAAACCTAACCACATCTTTAAACTCAAAGACCCTAACGTCCCTTGTGCAATGGTTCCTAACAGGGGTTCAGGTTTCTGTCACTCCGGCAACCCCTACGATTACTAGCCAAATACACAATGCATTCCCCTAGGCCCATATAGGTGAAGTGTCATGTAGTCGACGTTCACATGACACCACTAGAAGAAGTACACCACAACTTAAATATCAAACCATTGAATCTTTCTCAACACAATTCCACTACTAACAACATGACTTCTCCCATGTCCTCAAGAACAAAGCGAACTACTCACAAGACATCATACGGATCATGATGAAATATGAAATAATGATGTATAACAATCTGAACATAAACGATAATTCAATGGTTCACTCAATAGCATCAACTACAAAGAGTAATCAACACCGAGAAAGTTTCCCCTAAGAACTATGCAAGATTCAACCAATTGTTAAAGCGGTATGGAGATGGTGATGATGGTGCTGGTGGAGATGATGGTGATGATGATGATCCCGATGAAGTCTAGCTCGATGGTGGTGTTGATGGCGATGACCCCCCCCTCTCCGGGAAGGAATTCCCGCGGCAGAATTCTGTCTGCCGGAGAAATCTTTCTCTCTCGATGTTTTCCGCCCCGTAGAGGCGGTGGAATATTTCTGTGGTCGCTCCTCGGGTCTTAGGGTTTCGGGAGGATAATATACGCCAGAGGGGAGAGCCAGGGGTGGACTAGGGCGGCCACACCACCTGGTGGCGCGGCCTAGGGTGGCCTACGCCAGGGGGTGATGTGGGCCCTCTGTGGCCCATCTCCACTAGCTTTCTAGGGTCATTATCAGATTGAAAACACTAAGTTGTGTGACATCACTAGCACCAACTAGCACAAAAATGATTTCATGTGCACACCTATTGCTCCACCTATTTCTGAAGCTACTTTCTTTGAAATTAAACCTGCTTTACTCAATCTTATTATGAGAGAACAATTTTCTGGTATTGGTACTGAAGATGCTGCTGCTCATCTTAATAACTTTGTTGAACTTTGTGAGATGCAAAAACATAGGGATATATATGGGGATATTATCGAGCTTAAATTGTTTCCTTTCTCTTTGAGAGGAAAAGCTAAAGAATGGTTGCAATCCCTAACTAGAAATAGTATTGATTCTTGGACTAAATGCAAAGATGCTTTTATTGGAAAATACTATCCTCCTGCTAAGATTATATCTATGAGAAGTGAAATAATGAACTTTAAACAATCTGATAATGAACATGTTGCTCAAGCTTGGGAATGAATGAAATCTTTAGTAAAGAATTGTCCCACTCATGGACTGACTGCTTGGATGATTATCCAAACCTTTTATGCAGGATTGAATTATTCTTCAAGAAATCTACTGGATTCTGCCGCTGGAGGTACCTTTATGACCATTACTTTGGGTTCTACAACAAAGCTTCTGGATAATATGATGGTTAACTATTCTGAATGGCATGTCGAGAGAGCTCCACAAGGTGAGAACGTAAATTCTGTTGAAGAAACCTCCTCCTTGAGTGATAAAATTGATGTTATTATGTATATGCTTGTTAATGGGAAAGCTCATATTGATCGAAATCATGTTCCCTTAGCCTCTTTGGTTGCTCAAGAAGAGCAAGTTGATATGAACTTTATAAGAAATAATAATTTTAGCAACAATGCCTACAGGAATAATTCTGGTAATAATAATTATAGGACATATCCTCCCAATAATAGTAATGCTTATGGAAATTCCTAAAACAATAATAGGAGTGCACCCTCTGAACTTGAAGTTATGATTAAATATTTTATTAGTAAACAAACTGCTTTCAATAAAACTATTGAGGAAAAACTCTCTAATGTTAAAAGAAACATAGCATCATTGGCTGAAGCACAATCTTCTTTGAATAAAATGGCTGCTAAACCTGAAACTATTGAAGATCCCTTTGCTGCTACTAATGCCATACAAGTTAGAATTGATGAAAATGTTAGACTAATAGCTGAATTGCATGCTAAGTGGGAAACAGAAGATGAAATTGGTAGAAATATTAGTGTTTCTACTAGCACTACCACTAATGTTGAAGCTAATAAACCCAATGGAACCTTTTGTAATAAAAATGCAGAAATTCTTCAAAATATGGGAAACAATAGCTCTAATACTTTAGATGATAATTATGATTTTGATCTTGATGGTTGCAACATCTCTGAAGTTATTATGTTCCTACAAAAGCTTGCTAAAAGTCCTAATGCTAGTGCTATGAATATGGCCTTTACAAAACACATTACTGATGCTCTCATAAAAATTAAAGAAGAAAAGATGAAACATAAAGCTTCTATTTCTATGAAACTAGAGGATGGTTGGGAACCCATCATTAATATGAAAGTGGGTGACTTTGTTCTCAAAGCTTTATGTGATCTTGATAGTAGTGTTTCTATTATGCCTAGAAAGATTTATGATATGCTTTATTTGCCACCATTGGAAGATTGTTATTTAAATGTCCCACTTGATGATAATGCTAAAAAGAAACTCATGGGGAGTATTAATGATGTTCTTATTATGGTTAACAATGCTTATGTCCTCGTTGATTTCTATGTTTTGGATGTTGAATGCAATGCTTCTTGTCCTGTTATTTTATCTGTTTTTGCATGGTTGATGACTTTTGGAGCATGGACCGCTGCAGTCAGGATTCTGATGGAAAAGGTGCTGTTTGGAGGCAAAATTCGCGAAGATCAGAAAATCCGGGAAAATATATGGAAAATCCTATTTTTCCAGAAGATGAAGGAAGCCAGAAGGGGGGCTAGAGATGGGCCACATGGGGCCCACACCACCCCCTGGCGTGGGCCAGCCTAGGCCGCGCCACCAGGTGTTGTGGCCGCCCTGGTCCACCCCTGGCACTCCCCTCTGGCATATATTATCCTCCCGAAACCCTAAGACTCTAGGAGCGACCACAGAAAGGTTCCGCCGCCTCTGCGGGGCAGAAAACATCGAGAGAGAAAGATCTCTCCGGCAGACATAATTCTGTCGGGGGAATTCCTTCTCGGAGAGGGGAGATCATCGCCATCAACACCACCATCGAGCTGGACTTCATTGGGATCATCATCATTATCATCACCACCATCAGCACCCTCATCAACATCTCCATATTGCTGTAACAATTGGGTTGAATCTTGCATAGTTCATAGGGGAAACTTTCTCGGTGTTGATTACTCTTTGTAGTTGATGCTATTGAGTGAACCATCGAATTATTGTTTATGTTCAGATTGTTATACATCATTATTCCATCTCTAATCATGATCCATATGATGTCTTGTGAGTAGTTCGTTTTGTTCTTGAGGACATGGGAGAAGTCATGTTGTTAGTAGTGGAGTTGTGTTGAGAAAGATTCAATAGTTTGATATTTAAGTTGTGGTGTACTTCTTCTAGTGGTCTCATGTGAACGTCGACTACATGAAACTTCACCTATATGGGCCTAGGGGAATGCATTGTGTATTTGGCTACTAATCGTAGGGGTTGCCGGAGTGACAGAAACTTGAACCCCCGTTAGGAAACCATTGCACAAGGGATGTAAGGGTCTTAGAGTTTAAAGCCATGGTTAGGTTTCTACCTTAATTAATTTCTTGTACTTACGGATGTTTGCAAGGGGTATAATCACAAGTATGTATTAGTCCTAGGAAGTTCAGTACATTAGCACAGGTTCACCCACACAACACTTAGCAAGATAAAGAAGATTAATCAACTATATGAAGCGAAAGCACTTAACAGTCTTCCCATGTGTCCTCGAGAACCTTTGGTCATCTTAAGTAATACAACCGGCTTGTCCTTTGCTGCATAAAGGATTGGGCCACTTGCTGCATTTATTCCTACTGTCTTTTATTTACTCGTACTTTGTTTACTTGCTTTATCAAAAAACCCTAAAAATCCGTTTGCTAAGTATTTGCTGAGAATTCCTAATCCATACCACTAGCTAGCACCTTCCGCTCCTCGTTGGGTTCGACACTCTTACTTATCAAAAATACTACGATACACCCCCTATACTTGTGGGTCATCAAGTACTATAGTAGCTTGTGTTTTAATGTAAGTTTAATTGGTGTTGGAACTGAACCCAAAGACTTATTATCTTGAGTACACTAATGTTGCTAATAAAGATTGTGTGAAGTTTTGTATGACGGAAAAATTTCAGGTGTATGGAGAGAATGATGTAATGAGATGAAGAATGGACTAAAGCTCAATCTTGGGGATGACACCCATGTCACCCCAAGAAACATCCAAAAATTAGAAGCGTCAAAGCTTGGGGATGCCCAAGTCATCCCCTTCTTTATCAATAAAAATCTCAGGTTTCTTCCAAACACTTCATTTTTATTGTTTCATGCATAATTGTGTTGTTCTTGGAGCGTCTTTGTTTTCGTTTTTGTTTTTGGTTTTTGTTTGCTTGGTTTGCTTAGTTTGCTTGAATAAATTGGTTGGACCCCCTCATTCATACATTAGTTTTCAAATAAGTTTGGTTTGGATTGGAAAAGAGTAGGAAAAGTTCATGCTTAAGTGGTAAAAGGAGCTTGTTTTTTACTGTGGCCTATGCTTTGTCACGTCATGCTTGATATTGTTTTGGCTTTATTCTTAGTGATTATTGTTGTAGCATGACATGTTATAAACAATTGAGATTGCTTAATGCACCTTGAAAGAATCATGCGTTGTTTTAGCATATTAAAGCATAGTATTGTGGTATTCTCCTTTGATGCTTTATTTGGGTTGACTTGGCGCATGCTCACACCATGTTATGACTATCCCAAGTCACCATATCCTATATAATCCTTTAGTTTTCGACTTGTAATATCACTTTATGCTTTAATTAATGATGTTTTGTCGCTTTGCATGATTATGGCCATTATTGCTCTCTTAGTTGGTCGCTCCCAGTCTTTTGCTAGCCTCCATAACCAAGTATTAGTTCCACTCATGCATCCAACTCCAAATAAAACCAAGTTATTCCAAAGAGTCCACCATACCTACCTATTAGCATTTTCTATTCCAAGTATATTCATGTTTTTATCTACCTTCCGAATTAAACTTGTTATGTGAAAACTAGTAATTAAAGCTCTCACGAACTTGATGGCACACTTTACTTTTCTCGCACTTAATAAACTTGAACTATTTTGTCCATCTTTGTTGTGTATATGCTTGCGCTTTATAAGTTGAAGTTAGCAGGACCATGTATCATGGGGAATGCTTTCAACATTGCACTTATTATTCTGTTGTTATCATGATTCTTTTGCTTATGATCCCGACGGTGTGAAATAAAAGTGGAACTTGTAAGATCATGGAGTTTTTATGTGTGTTAGAGAAACACATGGACCGCTAGCCTAAGCCATGCCTAATCATGGTGGGAACTTGCAGCATAACCATAATGAGCATTCTATGAAGCATCCTCAATAAAAACCTATGCAAATAGCAAATAAAAAGATTGTTGAGATGCTCATTGTATGTTGCCTTGTCATTTTGATATGGCATAGCTCCTGTGTCATAGGGCAAGGGATACCCTGTTGGCGGTTCTCTATGATACATATGTACTTACAATGACAAGAGCTTACTTGTGACTGAAGTTGAGTAGCATGAGGTTCGGTAGTCGTAAGCAAGGGGCATGAGATTTCAACTTATAACTTGTCAAGCATATCCTCTTAGTTGTGTCACTTTAACATTAATCACTCAAAGATGCTTATGATAGGGGCAATGAGAGCTGAAAGCTAATAAGTACCATAATTTTTGGAAGCTCTTTATGAAACTTGAATCCCTGCTTCCTTCCATGAAGGCCTTTCTTTTACTTTTATGTTGATTATCCATCTTCTATATTTATGCACCTATTGAGAGAGCATAGTGGCCATTGTTAGTTTAATGTGCATTGTCTCAAGACTTGTTGATTGATGCATCACTTTGATATTGCTTGTTCTTAAACTATTTGTATATAGTCACCCTTATGAACTTTGAAGGTGTCCTATGCATTTATGTTTTGCTACACCATGAGGGATAAGTTGAATGCCACTATTCTATGTTTTCTTTATGTGAAACAAACAAACGTCTTGCAAAGCATTGTTATCCATGAATCTTTTGTTTGTGCCTTTTCATGTTACAACATAGTTGCTATGTCTTATTGTTAGAACTATATCTTTCATGTTATGTTGAAGTAATATGATCCCAACTATCAATGTTTTACAAATACTTTGATCAAGTTTATCATGGTGCATGTCACCTCAAAAATTATTCTTTCTTTTTATCACTTACCTACTCGAGGACGAGCATGAGTTAAGCTTGGGGATGTTGATACGTTGCTAACGTATCTATAATTTTTGATGTTCCATTTGGTTTATATCTACTTTCTTACGTTTTGTCCACACTATGGAGTATTTTTATACACTTTCTTGGACTAACCTATTAACAAGATGCCACAGTGCCATCTGCCTATTTTCTGTTGTTTGTGGTTCTAGGAAAGTCAGAAAATGAATATTCTCGGAATTGGACAGGACAAAGGCCAAAGTCAATATTTCACCAAGGGGAACACGGAGCCAGAAGACGAGACGGAGAGGGGCCAGAGGCCGGCCACACCACCTGGCCGCGCGGCTAGGCCTGGCCCGTGCCAGGGGGTGGTGTGGCCGCCTAGGGCACCCCCTCGGACTCCCCTTTCGCCTATATATTGCCTCTGATACATAAACCCTAAGTACCCGATCAAAATTCCACGAAAGAGTCTGTAGCCACCGTCATCTCCATCCCTAGAGCGGGAGGGATCTGAAGCTCTTCCCGGTACCCTGCTGGAGGGGAGAATTCACCCTAGAGGCCTTCTTCATCACCATGCAAGCCTCCGGTGTGATGCGTGAGTAGTTCATCCTTGTACTACGAGTCCATGTAGTAGCTAGATGGTTGGTTCTTCTCCTTTGTGCTATCATGTCTAGATCCTGTGAGCTCCGTTCATGATCAAGATCATCTATTTGTAATTATACGTGTTGTGTTTGCGGGGATCCGATGGATATTGAGATGCTATTTCAGATTGATTATTGATTCTATCATATCTTTGTTATTTGTTATCTTGCATGCTCTCCGTTGTTAGTAGATATTTTGGCTGAGTAGATGCTAGCAACTCCAAGAGGGAGTATTTATGCTCGATAGTGGGTTCATGCCTCTAGTAATCTGAGGAAGTGACAGAAATCTCTAAGGTACTAGATGTGTTGCTGCTACTAGGGAGAAAACAGCAATCATGTGTTCATAGAACAATCGTATTGTTTACTTTACATGCAATGCTTAATGCAATTATCTGTTACTTGCAACTTAATACTGGAGGGGGTTCGGATGATAACCTGAAGGTGGATTATTAGTCATAGATGCAGTTGGATTACGGTCTATGTATAATGCTGTAATGCCCAATCAAATCTCATAGGAGTCAAGATGATTAGTATATGCATGTATGCTTTCTCGATGTTTGTCAATTCCCCCGCTGTAATTTGTTCACCCAACATATCATCTATATTAAGGAGAATCACCACTAGTGAACTATGGACCCCGGTCCTTTCTTTTACCATCAATTTACAACTGTTTACTGTTTTCTGTTTACTTTCTGCAAGCTATTACTATCTTCCACACAATACATTTAATCCTTTTTTCAGCAAAACCGGTAAGATTGACAACCTCACTGTAAGTTGGGGACAAAGTTCTGTGGTTGTGTTGTGCAGGATTCCAAGTTGGAAACAACACCTTGGAGGTGTTTCCTTGCTCCTACTGGTTCGATAACCTTGGTTTCATAACTGAGGGAAAACTTGTTGTTGTGCTCATCGTACCGTCCTCTTGGGGTTCCCCAACGAGCTCGAATATGTTTTGGGCCATCAATGACTAATATCAAGTTGGAGAAATGCCACTTCCCAAGAAGATTCAAGCTAATGCTCCCAGTGTGGAGAAATCAAGTGAACTTTCTACTTATGTCGTGAGAAGGGTCACATGTCTCCTCATCCAACCCAATAATGATTGATGGTGTTTATTATCTAAGGAAGGATGAGGTTGGCAATGTGTTTGCCAAATATGTTGGTACTCAAAGTGGTGTCAAGAATAAAAACCATTTGGGTTGCGAAGCCTATTATGACTAACTTCTTAGAACCCAACTTAGTTGGGGACCATCAAGCTAAAACTTGATCAATAGGTGTTTGTTGGAGGACATTGGAGACTTGGTTTCATCATGAAGAATTGCGGGATCTTCATCTAAAATATTTGTCAAGCCAAGTCATGTGGATTATCGTGCCTCTATCATATTTTCTATGTTCCTCCTTGTGGTAACATGAGCTTAACTCATTACATTGAAAGTTACTCGCCCCTTGTGCACGTATTGGTTTTGTACCTTTCATGCTTTTGTATATGTTGTGCTTGCCACTTACTTATCTTGAGTTATCAAGTTTATCATGTATGTTGGGTGGCACACCATATTCGTGTGTTTCTTGTGTTGGAACCTTTCCTGTATATGTTTGGTATCTTATTTGGCTCTTGTGATACATTAATGGACTATCCCATTTTGGGGGAGTGTTATGCTTGGGCATCCACAATCCTAAAAATGTGTGTACGTGAGGAATACCACCTAGTATTGATAATGCAATGTTATATAGTCTCTATGTGGTACATTTATCATGAGAAATTCAAGTTCTATAATGTCTATTAATTATCTCTATTTGGATATTTGCCTCGTGTTGATATTTATGGTTTATCACATTATGGGGGAGTCATATGCTTAGTGCATATTACAAGCCTAGAAAATGTGAATATTCGAGGTTGTGTCACTTAGAATTAATATTGATAATTATCTAGCTCCTATGTGACACATTTGCTCAAACAAGTTCAATTTGCTTGAATACATTTGTTTCTCATCTTTTGGATCTTGTTTGTGTGAGCCCTTCTTGGTATGCATTTACTCATATTTGGACATATATATCCTCCATGGAAATCATTTGCTTCAAGTTACTCTAATCATTAATGATCGTGTAGGTATTTGGAGCTATCAAGATTCTCTTCCTAAGCATCGAGCATAATTCTTATATATTGCCATATGCTTGTGTTGTGAATATGATCTTGGATATCCTTGTAAGCTACCTCGGGAAATTATCTCTTTACTTCTTGTAATTGGACAATTTGTACACCATATATGGTAGAACTTATTGATTATATTCACATTGGGTTTTGGGTGCCTATGTTGCTCCCAAGTTTTCCTTGCTACTTTTGGATCTATTGATTTAATTGGTATTCTCATATGTTTTATTTAATTAGGTTATAGTGATGATCCCATTTGTGTGCATTTTGCATTCAAAAAGAAAATCCTACATAATGCACTATCCATGGGGGAGCTCTCCTATATTATTTAGAACACTCATATTTATGCTTCTTGTTTTGTTCTAGATCATGTTTTATGTGCTTGGAAGTTCGATCTTTTCGTTTTGGTATTGTGCCATCATGAAAAGTGTGGAGAGTGTGGTTTATTTGTTGGAACCTTGCTCTTTTTGGGAGTTGGTTTTGTCTCATTCCTTGTTTCGCATTTTGACTTTTTAGAATGAGATACATCCTTGAGCATTTGTGTATTTATCAATCTTTTGCTCTTTGGCTTTAGCTTAGTTCATTTGTTGAACTTGTGTTCGGTCATGTATTGATTTGATTTTGTGATACAATTTGGACACCTTTTGTCGTGTCACACTCATGTGTGTACCGTCTTGGTTTACTTTGTGTCTTTGTTCAAATTGTATCTCCTTGTTGGTACTTGAAAGCCTTGTGCATGCATATTTACTACATTTTTATATTATGGCATGCTTGCTTTCTTTGATCCAATATCTAAGGGAAACTCCACCAAATCCTATTTTAGATAATATGTGCATGAAATTTAATTACATATCAATATGCACATGTTTTTGTGGAGTTTGTCCTATGTATTGTAGTGTATCTAACTAGTTTGGACCCAATGAGTTTTGGGAACATTGTGTACTTGAATGTGTTTTAGGTACATTGGAGATACATTAGATGCGTGTATCAATAATAATAAGATGTGGTGACTAAATGATAATTGGCGGCAAGCTAGGATGATCAACAAAATCATATCTACTACATCCTACCAATGGTATCTCGGTAACAAGTATCCCTCTCATGCATACTTTTCTAGCATCCAACCTTTGTGGTTGCATCTTGGCATGATTTCCTTCAGTTGCGTTTATTGTGGTTCTTGCAAGATTTTTTTGTATCATCCCTATTATTATGAGTAAGTTGAGATGAATTCATATTTTGGGGAGTATATAAAAATCATGTTTATGATTCACCAATCCCACATATACTAATCTAGCAATTCTATTGCCAATCATTTCCTGAATTTCCCTCATGTACTATATGGATGAATTTGTGAGGTTTATTTGTTCTTTATGATACTTGTTGCCTTTTCAGTGCATTCGAACTATCTATTATTCCCTAGTGATAGTTTTGATGTATTTATTGATGTCTAAAGGTCATTGATGTTTAATAAGATAAATTTGAGCCTTTGGCCATGCTTTCTAGCAAAAATCTTATTGGCATTATCTATGAATTTCGGTTGGATATCTTGTTCATTCTTGAGTATCCATTTTGTGTTTACATGTCTCTTTGTGGATGTATATCTTTGTGATTGTTGTCTACCTAAAAACTTATATACATGATTATGGCTAAATCTCTAGTTGATATCCTTTTGCTTTGGAGTCCACCGTGTGCTCATGTTTATTCTTTGGTGGCTCCAAATTTTTTACTTTGAGTGTTTGACCTCTTCATTTGCATCTCTTGGCACTCATTGGTGTTAAGAAAGTTGATCTCTCATGCCTTTGTGTTGTTATGTAAATTTGGGGGAGCAAGGACACCATGTTTATGCACTTTGCATTCAAAGAAATTATTATATTTGGTGCATAAACCTTGGGGAGCTTTCCTAATTTACCTAAGAACACACATTTACTTTCTTGTTTGGTGTTTTGTTTTATTATAGGGAGTTATGATTCCATAATTGTGCACTTTGTTGTGCATGAACTTTGGGGAGCTTCCTATTTTCATCTAAACACTCATTTGCTCTCATCATAATATCTTCTCTCTTGGCCGTGCTCGTGGTTTAAATGATATAGAGAGAACGAGGATGCCATGTTATGCATATTGTATTCAAATTCAAATTATAATTTGTGCACAAACTTCGGGGAGTATCCTCATATTATTTAAATCACTCTCCTTTCAATCTTATCATAATATATCCTTCTTTTTGTATCTTCATTTTGTGAAGTGGTGCTTTGGATCGTTTGATTGCTTGCTTCATTCGTTGATGCTTATTCACCAGTTTATTTCTTTGCAATCGTTGGATCCTCAATTTAGTTTGATTCCCTCTTGGTATTCATCATTCGATACGTGTATTTGGTTTCACTCATATTATGAGAAATGCACACCATATGGAGGAACTCTCACTAAATTGGCCTTCTATTTTTTTCACCATTTCGGCAATCGATGCCAATGGGGGAGAAGTTTTAGAGGGTTTAAGGAAATTTGGTTTTGTGCTTTGAGTTTTGTACTTAAACATTTGCCTCTTGTGCTTTGCATCTTAGCATATTGCTTTGCATGTTAAATATATCAAGTAAACTCCACCACCGGTAATGGTTGGCAATATCTGCAATGAAATTCAAGTTCATCCACATGTGCATAGATTGTGGGGGAGTTTGCTCTATATTGTGGTTGTACTAACATCAAATACTTGTGTAGTATTTGACGTTAGCACAACGATATATTCAGTTAATTCCTTATATAAACCCTCTCAAAGGGATTATCATCAATTACCAAAATGGGGGAGATTGAAAGTGCACGTATGCCATCATGTGTGGTTTGGTAATTAATTACAATCTTTATAGACTTATGTTTGCATTGAGTTTTACTTGTAGGATTTGTCCATAGACAATGCTTGAACCATATGTTAGCTTCAAGGTTGGGATAAGAAGCAATTGAAGAAGATCAAGTGTTGACCAAGGTTTCAATGAGTGATCCGGAGATGGACCGGAATCTCCGGTATGCAAGGACCGGAGTATCCGGTGTCCCAACCAGAGTTCTGGCACGATTCTCAGGTGTGTTCCTCGAAACCAAGTCCAAGCCAGTCGGTATAGGGGTCCGAAAATTGTCCGGAGATGCACCGGAATCTCCGGTGTGAGATAATTTCTGACCGGTATCTCCGGTCTCCAGGCCAGAGTCTCCGGTGTGATATTTCCCCAATGGGCAGAAACGGTCTGTAAAGAGTTGAGCCTATAGCAAGTGTGTCTTGAAGAATAAATTTGGAGCGATATCTCGTATGTACCTTTAAGACACCAACATAATGAAGAATGAAGAAATGATGTGCAAGTTCAAGATGAGCCATCTTGAAGAGATCATTTTCTTGAAGCTTTCCATCCTATGGTGATCATGGATATGAGAATATGATATGCCCAAAATAGAAGCTCTACCATAGTGGAGTATGGGGGAGAAATTTGCAAGTCTTCACCAAGCCAGCGCAATCAAGAAAGGTGTTCCACCTTGAGGTGGAGAAGATCGTCATCATCAATCTCAAGTGAAATATGTGCAAGGCAAAGGTATGTTCTTGATAGGGTTTCCTTCTTATCGGTCTCGTAGTGTTAGTTAGAGAGACCGTTTTATAGGATAGATAGTCGTATTATCACGAGGGGCTCTCGAGTGAGTAACTTGATCATATCTTTCAGAGAGAGCTCAAACCTTTGCATACTTGGAATCATCTTTCTTGGTTTTTATTTGTATCTTATCCATGTGAGGTTCTAGAACTTGTTGTAATATTCATAACAAGCTCTAGTTTATCAAAAACGGATTTCATATGCATTCTCTATTGCGTTTTCGATGTTGGAGGTTTTACCGGTTTGTCTTTTTTGAGAGAGGTCAAACCTTTTGTCATTTGGTTCTATCCTCCGTTGATGTACTATGATGTTTTTCTGTATGATCTTGTAGATCTCATTGTCTGCTTTAAAACGAGCCCAAGATCATCAAAATCGGACTCTGGATGCAAAAGTTATGGTTGTTTTCAAATTGGTCTTTCTTCCAGTTTTTCTAAGACCGGAGACTCCGGATTAAATCTCTGGTCTATCTCCGAACCGAGTACTGAATGGCATTGAGATTGTCCCTGTTTGGTCTAGGTACACCGGAGACTCCAGTCCTAGTCCGGAGACTCCAGACCGGGCGATTCCTGGGCCTAACGGTTGGATTTTTAGGGATCTATTTAAGGGGCCCTTCTTCCCAATGGTTTCCTAACCTTTCTTGCAAATTCCCTCCATTGCTGACCTTCTTGAGCTTGCTATCCCTCAATCCCTCCTATGATTCTTGCATATTCTTGAGGGAGTTGAAAGAGGAGATCTAGATCTACAACTCCACCAATCAATCTCTCCTCTAAGTGAGGGGAACATCTTGGGATCTAGATCTTGGAGTATTTTGTGGATTTCATCCATTGTTATTCCTCTCTTATTCCCCCATAAGCTTTTGTATCTTTGGTGAAATTTGGTAGAGAATGACTTGAGAACTTCTTGTGTCCTTGCCATTGCATTTGGTGCATCAGTTTGAGTTCTGTGTGAGGATTCGATTGGGTGAAAGGTGATAAGCTTTTTCCTCTTGGGTTCTTGGAACCCAAGACGGTTTAGTTGTATTCTAGGTTTGTGGATTACTTGGGGCCTTCAATTAAGTTGTGGAGATTTCCGCAAGCTTGTTAGTTGTGAGCCTCCAATTGATTTGTGGAGAAGTGCCCCAATCTCGTGAGAGGTTCCGGACTGCCATCGACAAGTGCACCGATAGTGGAAGTGTGGATTGATCCCATTGGGGTGATATTCACCGAAGAACAAAAGAGGCCTTTTGTGGCATTGGTGGTTGATGGCTCTGAAATATAGCCATCTACGTCCACATTTAAACTGGATATTATTCATATTTTTGATGAAATATCTCTCTAAACCCTGCCACTATTTAGAGGGGTATGTAATCCTTTCTTTTATATTTTTCCTGCGCAGATAATGTCGTTTGAATATGGGAATCACTACATTAAAGTCAAAGATACGAGATTTCCAACAACCAGAAGAAACCAAGAGCCATAAAGCGGAGGCACACGCTTTAATGACCAACTATACGACTAGAGAAAATTCTGGTCGTATAGCTCCGATCGTATAGTTGGTGCTGCCACCATTAGGTCAAACAGAACAACTTTTGTGAAGGGACTCCTATATAAAGAAGCCTCGGGCGACGAGAAAACAAGCCAGACCCTCGCCAAAAGTCTCTGCCACATATCACTAGCCGCCTCCAGATCTCAAAACCCTTCTCTATCTCCATAGCCATGTTCCGCCACTTGTAGTAGTAGATCTCTTCTTTGATTGGCGACATTGTAAGACTATTGCTATCAATCTTATGATTTTCATTACAATGTTTGTGATTATTGATCTCATGTGAGTAATTCTCCTTGGGCTAAGGGCTTCGGCCTAGCCATGTAGCATTTGTGCATGTTATTTATCATAGATGGGATCGTGTATTAGTTTGTATGACATGATGATTATTGTATCCTCTCTTGCCTCAATCTAAAAACTTTTCAGGTACCCAAGACCCTGAGGGTTGAGCCAGGTATAGGGAGTATGAGTAATGACTGATCTACAGGTTGGGAACCCTAGTGATAGAAGGGGTAGTATGGCTGTATGTGAGGGATTTACTTGGGATTACGGTGACATCACTATGCATATCATTAGTTCTATTTCTTCTATGGATGAGGCTAGTAGGTTATTGCTATAAGCGGTTGCAAAGGCAATAGCAATTATGGATGCACTACCCACATATAATTTATCTTGCTCTAACAAGTACATGCATACTTTATTTCTATCTTGTATTTCCATCAGATGTTTTGCATAGCTACCAGTGAAACCGAACGCCCTAGGACCTCTCTCTCCATCATCAACAACAACAAAAGATGCAAGCTATTGGTCCGGTAAAAACACAAAAGGAATTCTAAAACTCTTGAAGGTCTGTTAAAGTAACTTTACTACGCATTCGCTTCCCGAGGATTCGATAACCTTGGTCTACTAGGGAAAAAGAAGCTATACTACATCCGTAATCCGGATGAAGGTATCAACCCTTATTCTGGCGCCATTGATGGGGAAGCAATACCTACCCTGGTGAGGTTATTAGAAACCTTGCTAGTTTTAATTCTTGTTTTTAATTTTATTAGTTTGCTTTCAGTCTTTATTTGCTAAACCAAAAAAATTAGTTAGCCTTTAAATTCTTGTTTTTACTATTATAATTCTTTGTTTAAGAAAACCAAAAACATAGGAAATATGGCTAAAAAGAAGCTTGGGGAGTTTGCTACTCCCAACAATGATTATTTGCGTACTCTTATTACTCAGCCAACAATTGCTGCTGATGACTATGAAATTAAGCCCCATTATTTAAGCTTGGTTCAACAGAATCAATTTGGAGGCTCTGTTATTGAAGACGCAGGTATGCACTTGAATACTTTCACTGAAATATGTGATATGATGCGTATAAAAGATGTTGACCCTGATGCGGTCAAATTGCGTCTATTTCCTTTCTCTCTTAGAGGAAGAGCAAAATAATGGTTGCTATATTTGCCTAGAAATACTATTACATCATGGGTGAGATGTACTTCTTTACTTATGACTAAAATTTTCCCACCTGCAAAGAGTATGCAACTCAGATCTAATACTACTGGCTTTAGACACGAAGAGAGTGAGCCACTAGCGCTTGGATGGGAGAGGATGAAAGAATGCTTAAGGAACTGTCCTAGTCATGGGATGGAAGATTGGTTAATCCTCCATTTATTTTATAATACTCTTAATCCTGTGTCTAAGTCTATGCTTGATACTGCAGCTGGAGGAACATTTATGGGTAAACATATTACCGAAGCAAAGCAGCTGCTAGACAATATGCAAGACAACCATGCCCAATGGCATGTGGATAGATCAAACACAAAGAAGGTGAACTCCATCTCACCACAAGAAAATGAAGAACTCAATGCTAAGTTGGATGAGCTCATACTAGCCATAAAAGGTAAGGAAACCCAGGTAAGAGCTATCCCTAAAACAAATATTGAAGAAATAGACTTCATAGCTTGTAATAATTATAAACCTGCTTCGAAGAACAATTATAATCCTAATTTTCAGAAACACTATTCTAGTCATGCAGGTAATCCTAATAATAATATGGGAACTAGTAATGGTAATCTCCAAGAAACACTAAGTCTTTTATAGACTCACAAAATGAACAAAACAATGTTCTTGTTAAAATAACAGAGAACCATGATGCTATGCTTGGTAAATTATCTAACCAAGCTGTTAGTTTGAGAAATGATTTACAGGTCCTCAAAGAAAGAATGAGAATCGTTGAGGCACAACTAGGTAAGATAACCGAGAGTCAAACTCTCATTCTAGCTAAATTTGCAGCTAAAGCTGAGCCCAATCCTGTTGAAGAACTCAAAATGATGAGGATCCAAAGGGAGGAGACTGAAGAGATTGATTATAGCAATGCCCCTTCATCAAGCTATACCATGGAAGACCTCGTAAAGAGGATTAATGTCAAGATTTTGGTAAGTGAAGGTAACGACGAAGCCATGTATCAACATTTTGTTGATCAAGTACCAGTTAAGGTACGCGAGCTTGAAGAGGAATACGAGAAAATCACTAAAAATTTACCTGTTAAACTAGATGATATATTTGAGCCCACGATTAAAATTAAGATTTGGACTAATGAGATAGCTGCACTTTGTGATCTTGGTGCAAGCGTCTCGACAATCCCAAAGAGTCTTTTAACAAGCTAAACCTTGGCTCTTTCAAAATCACTAAACGAAAACTACATCTTGCAGATTCCACTTATAAACAAGCTGTGGGAATTAAAGAGAATACTTTAGTTTACATTAAAGGTTGTCCTGCTATAATTGAATTCATTATTGTTGACATGCATGAAGATACTATTGCTCCTACCATACTAGGTCGTCCTTTCTTGAGAACTATAAAGGCTTTAATTAACCTCCATGAAGGGAACGTGAAGTTGCAATTGCCTTCGCGGGATCTTTTTGTTATCCATTTCCCCAGGAAAAAAAAGCCAAACATGATGATAAGGAGGCCATCACCTTGAAGACCAACTACTTTCAAGTGGGTGTTCCACTCATCTGGCCCACGTGAGTAACATCAAGGTCAAGCTATTGACGGTAAAAGAGCGCTCCATGGGAGACAACCCATGTGAAATAAAGGTTTAATTTAAGTTTTTAGTTTTTAGTTTATGTTTATGTTTAATAAAGAGTGCTAGAAAACTCCATTTGAGGAGAAGATGTTCGGTAGTACTTAAAATTCTGCTATATACATGATGTTGTTGGTCGATAATATTTACTGTCAATTTTCTGCCATAAACAAGGTATATCACTAAGTCATGGGAAAATAAGTAATCTTCGAGGAAATAGATTTTTTTATGCACACAGAGATTTTAACGACCAACTATACGGCGGGAATAAAAATTCCGGCCGTATAGTTCCAGTCGTATAGATATCTTTGACATCGAATTTTTTTCTTTAAAATGTAACGAGAGTTTAATGACCAACTATATGGCAGGAATAAAAATTCCGGCCGTATAGTTCCGGTCGTATAGATATCGGTGCCTCCGTACAAATTCTTTTCCAATGTACTGAGAGTTTAACGACCAACTATACGGCGGGAATAAAAATTCCAGTTGTATAGTTCCGGTCGTATAGATATCGATGCCTCTGTATATTTTCTTTTCTAGGGACATACAGTTTGATGACCAACTATACGACAGGAATATTTTGTTCCGGTCGTATAGTTGCGCCCGTATAGCTGTGCCGCTAGGAGGAAACCCTAAAAAAATTGATAGAAGGCCAACTATACGGCAGGAACGCATTGTGCCGGTCGTATAATTGCGCCCATATAGTTGCGTCCGACCATAAAAACGCACGGGAAGGTACCTCCAACTCCAAAACTTCAATCATTTTTCTCTCTTCTACCTCTAAACTCTCTCACAACCTCAAGAGATCTTCATCTCTACTCAGTTTTGTTCGATTTCCTCACACAGAAGTGATCTACGGTATGTTTCTCCTCCGATCCTCCAACTACTTTTTTCCAAATTCATCTTCGATCTATTGACATTATCAATCTAGGGTGAGACCTACTATGAACCAATTGTCATGATTCTCTTGCCTAGATTATTATTTTGAGGAGATTCTTTAGTGTGCTTTGATGAGGAATATATTGTACTTACTGTTGTTGGATCAAAAGTTTTATTTTTGTCTTTCTTCGATGTTTTAGATGATGAACACAAGGATCCAAACTTGTGCTCGTGCCACCGCTAGCGCTTCTTGGGTTGCCGCTCAAGAACGCCTGGGGATACGGTTCAAGGATGAGCCCCAACGTGAACGCTTCAATAAGATCATGAACTGCAAAGTGAAGGCCACCAAGTGGGCTTGCCCCATTATATTGAACCAAATCGGTATTTATGATGACTTCAATTTACTTTGCAATAGAGCTGGCCTACAAAACTTTGTGTACAATGATGTGCCTACTTATCGCCGCTTAACCATTGAATTTCTAAGTTCGTTGCAAAACACTATTAAACAATGGCAAGGAGAGGACACTATTTCTTTTCGACTTATGAACAACAACTACACTTTAACTTTAGATGAATAGTGCGTATGTTTTAATTTTCCAAACAATGATGGTAATGCCCTACGCGCATCCTTTACTGGCTTAGAACCTACCCCTGAACAATACTATAATGGAATGAGTTTCACTACTAGAGTGAGAAAGGGGAAGAATATTCAATATCCTGCAATTCACTATTTGTTCTATGTTATTGCTAACACATTGCAGACACATAATGAGTTCACGAGACTCAACGGGGAGGACATCCTAGTCCTTGCAAAGGCTGCTTACATCAACTGCGGCTTGTCACTCAACTTGGGCGCCATCCTTGTGTGCTACCTGGAGCACCAAGCGTCCCAAAGCTAAGGACCAATCACAGCTGGAGGCGTCATCACCGTGCTTGCCACTGCCCTAGGCATCAACCTAGGTGAGTTGCAACCCGTTCTAGGTGAGCGACGTATTGGTTTCTCCACCTTCAAAGCTTGTGGAATGCTCACTAGGATAGGTGGTGTTTATTACCTGCATATTACTAGAGCTGGGCATCTCTACCCCGCTCCTATGCCTAATGGTTTTTTCTCTGTCGAGGAGGGACATTTGCTATATGACTTGCAGGTTGAGCAACACCAACCTAAGGAGGAGATTCCGGAGGAGGATGAGGACCAAGAGGAGGAGCAAGAAGTTCCTTACCAAGAGGAGCAGCCACAAACCCGGTTCGCCACATACGAAGATTTCCAAGGACTCGGAGGGACTATGGAGAGGATGCATAGCCTCTCTTGGAACCTCCAAGAATCAACTAGTAACCTCTCGACTCAATTCGTGAACTGGAGTAAAGACTTTTTCCCGCCACCACAATGATTTGAAGGGCTTGCAAAAGTCTAAGCTTGGGGAAGTTTCCTCATGTATCTTTATTTGGTGTTCATTTGCTTTTATTTATTTCGAGGTTGTGTTTTTATTTGAGTTTATAAGCACTCGTGTTGGTTTCCCCAACACTTTATTTTCTAGTTCTTTCTATTTGTTTTCGAGATTTTCTAGCCGAACTTTGCCGCCAAATTTCTATTCTTTAAATTCCCTCTCTTAAAAAACCACAAAAAGATTTCTCCATTTTTCTTATTTTCCCTTTTTTTTCTTTCCTCCTCAGGGTTCATATGTTTGTAGGAGAGTGATCGACTTCGAGTTCCCAAGAAGCAAATAAAAAGAGGAAGTGCCTTATGACTCCCCCACTTTTGAAGTTTGAGAAATCCATGCTAGTTAGTAGTAAATGTTGAGATATTATATCGGTGGAGTGAATCTTTGTATTGTCGTAAGATTCTCATTTGCATGGGTATTTAATTGGGTACATTTTGTTCCAGCTCTCGTAATTAACCAAGTCTTGCCTAAAAATTGCTACACAATCGTAATAAGTCTCACAATTGAAGGCTTGGGTGTTGTAGTGCTTAGTCTTGAAGGTTTATTTCTAGAGACACTCAACACCACTGAAAATGTTGATTGACTTAATAGCTCTCTTTAAAAGGATTTGTTCGATTGAATTAATGTTTAGCGATTTTTGTGAGTATGCCAAAGTTTGAGTTGTTAATCATAAGAATGATATAGCTTTATGCGTGTCAAACTTCATGGGATGCCAACAACTCCACTGGCCTACGGACGATCTTCATGGAGGAAACTCCTAGATTTCAGCTATGAGTTGATTAAACACTTGTATCAGCAATGCTATAGTCGGTAAGATTCTTGACATTCCCAGGTAGCTATAATCACTCCTATGGCTGTTATGAGTAATCATTATGCAAAAGGAACAAAAACCTTAGTGATGCCACGAGTGTCCATCACAACCCGATAAACTAATAAAAATCTTTGGCATGCTCTCAATTACTTACAAACTGAAATTCTTGAAGGACAATGATAGAAAAGTAGTGCTTGAAAAGTCTTGATTTATTGATGTGGGAGAATTGAGATACTCTAGTGTATATGCTTTTCATGACAACTCTCACACTCTTAATTTATATGATTATACTTTATTGTTCAAAGGCAAGCCTATGAGTTGATTACATGACATGGAATAAAGTTTACTCATTTGAATCATCCATGTTAACAATAATTTTGCTACACTATAAGGATGCATAAAACCTGCATGATATGCTTGCCATTACTCTATATATGCTGAAGTTTTTTAGATTTATGAAGTGGAGGAAACATGAGACTACCAATCATGAGTAAGATCACCATCTCGTTATTTCAGTTTAAATGCTGAGTTCCTTTTCCATTTTGGTTTTCTTGCTCGGGGACGATCAAGTTTAAGATTGGGGAGGTTGATGGCTCTGAAATATAGCCATATATGTTCACATTTAAACTGGATATTATTCATATTTTTGATGAAATATCTCTCTAAACCCTGCCACTAATGCCTAATATTCAGAGGGGTATGCAATCCTTTCTTTTATATTTTCCCTGCACAGATAATGTGGTTTGAAGATGGGAATCACTACATTAAAGTCCAATATATGAGATTTCCAACAACCATAAGAAACCAGGAGCCGTAAAGCGGAGGCGGGAGCTTTAACGACCAACTATACGACCAGAGCAAAATTCCGGCTGTTAGCTCCGGTCGTATAGTTGGTGCCGCCACCGTTAGGTCAAACAGAACAACTTTCGTGAAGGGACCCCTATATAAAGAATCCTCGGGCAACGAGAAAACAAGCCAGACCCTCACCAAAAGTCTCTGCCACAGATCACCAGCCGCCTCCAGATCTCAAAACCCTTCTCCATATCCATAGCCATATTCCACCACTTGTAATAGTAGATCTCTTTTTCGATTGACGACATTGTAAGACTATTGCTATCAATCTTATGATTTTCATTACAATGTTTGTGATTGTTGATCTCATCTCTATATGTGAGTAACTGTCCTTGGGCTAAGGGCTTCGGCCTAGCCATGTAGCGTTTGTGCATGTTATTTATCATAGATGAGATCGTGTATTAGTTTGTATGACATGATGATTATTGTATCCTCTCTTGCCTCAATCTAAGGACTTGTCAGGTACCCAAGACCCCGAGGGTTGAGCCAAGTATAGGGAGTATGAATAATGACTGATCTACAGGTTAGGAACCCCAGTGACAGAAGGGGTAGTATGGTTGTATGTGAGGGATTTACTTGGGATTAACGGTGACATCACTATGCATATCATTAGTTCTCTTTCTTCTATGGATGAGACTAGTAGGTTATTGATATAAGCGGTCGTGGAGGCAATAACAATTATGGATGCACTGCCCACATATAATTTATCTTGCTCTAACAAGTACATGCATACTTTATTTCTATCTTTTATTCCCATCAAATGTTTTGCACAACTACAGGTGAAACCGAACGCCCTAGGCCCTCTCTCTCCATCATCGACAACAACAAAAGACGCAAGCTATTGGTCCGGTAAAAACACGAAAGGAATTCTAAAACTCCCGGAGGTCCATTAAAGTAACTTCACTACGCATTCGCTTCCCGAGGATTCGATAACCTAGGTCTACTAGTGAAAAAGAAGCTATACTACATCCATAATCCGGATCGAAGGTATCAGTGGTTTGAAACCACCCCCTCTCCAAACGAGATGTACTCCATTGTTGGGAGGAATTCGGTAAAACATCGTCGTCTCCGTGTGCCTCGGATATCTCTATACCAGAGCTCTTACTTATGCACCTTACTTTTTGATAGCCTTCGTGCTTGAAGTCCATATCCTGCTATCACATAGTTGCTTGTATTGCTTAGCATAAGTTGTTGGTGCACATAGGTGAACCTTAGTTGTTCTAGGTTTTGTGCTTGACAAAGTAAACGGTAGTTTAATTCCACCTTTGTCGAGCCCCTATCGTAAAGTTTTTAAACCGCCTATTCACCCTCCTCTAAGTGACATCCTTGTACTTTCAGATGGCTTTGATGATGATTGTGAACAAAGATTTTTGGAGGCCGAGGTGAGTATCTCAATTTGGTTTTATGTGGATCAACCCGAATATAGCCGAGGTACATGCTCGGATCATGCAAGATTATTTCAGCCCCGGTGCAATCTATCAAGAAAAGCAATTCTCGCAACGATTACGGATGTCAAAGGACTTTCTCCTCACAATAACAAGAGCCGTGGAGGAGCATGATGATTGGTTCAAGCTTCATAGGAGTGCATCAAGAGAGATGAGTGCAAGCTTGGTGATGAAGTGCGTAGCGGCTATGAGGGTGCTTGCATATGGTTGCTCGGCTGACGCCATTGATGACTATGTTCGTATTGCAAAGGACACCATTTTGGAGGCCGTGAGAAGGTTTTCACAAGTTGTGATTGATGTCTTCGGTCCAGAGTACTTGAGGGAACCCAATGAAGAAGACACTGAGGGACTGCTTGCTGACAGTGAAGCTCAAGGATGGCCTGGGATGCTTGGTTCAATCGACTGTATGCATTGGAGCTAGAGAATTGTCTTGTTGGTCGGAAGGGTCAATACAAAGGTCACTGCAAATATTCAACAATAATTCTTGAGACAGTTGCATTGAATGACCTATGGATATGGCATTCGTTCTTTGGATTGTCTGGCTCTCTCAATGATCTCAATGTGCTGCCGAGGTCACCACTATTCGCAAGGCTTATCCAGGGTGAAACTCCTCCTTGCAACTATCAGGTCAATGGCCATGACTACACTCCATGGTCCACATTTGTGAAGACAATCTTGCGGCATTTTATCAATAGCCCCATGAAATCACACTTCACAACAGTGCAAGAATCACAAAGGAAAGATGTGGAGAGAGAGAGAGCCTTCGGTGTGCTTCAGAAGCGCTTTGCCATTGTTCGTGGATCTGTCGAGTATTGGAAACCGCGGACACTATAGTAGATAATGACACGTTGCATCATTTTGCATAACATGATCATTGAAGATATGAGAGACATGCCACGGAACTTTAGGTACATCTTGAATGGGGACCCTGTTGAGTCTGAGCATGATCTAAACGTGATCCACAAGTTCCTAGAAATGCACCAAAAAATCGAGAACAAGAATGCACACAACAAGCTATAAGATGATCTTGTTGCGCATCACTGTCGTCTCCATAGCGAGTAGTTTTATGTTTTTTTTTCATTTGTTTGATTTGAAACAATTTATTACTTTCATTAATTTGGTTTGTAATACTGAATAATTTAATTTATTGCATTTAATTGGGTTTGTAATATTGATACTTTCATGTAAATGGTTTAATTTGCAAAAATCGGAATTTTAGTCCTCTAAATAATTGGGGATCGAATCTGCGGCGCTAAATTTAGAGGAGCAAATATGGAAAGTTAGACTTTGGGAAGGCCTTTGTCCTCTAGATTTTTCTCCTGCTCTTATCGAACAGGAGTTTGAGAAATCCCCCAGGACGGTGTTGTCATGAAGATAGTCGAGCATCCTAAAAACATGTATACTAACTAGAACAAAGTAGATATTAAGGGGCATGTGCTGCGAACTAGCTCCATCAGTTGTACTAGTGCACTAGGAGACACATGGGCCATCAGATCATTTACAACGCGTCCAGATTCATGTGGGCGGACAGCTTTCCACTAGGCCTGAACAATTTGTGAAAACATCCACACAACGTGTCATTTTTCTGAAAACCCCAAACTGTTCGTCTCTGGTCCAAAGAAAAGAAGGCTGCCTCGTCTGCAACAGCGACAGCCTAGCAACGGAGATTCCCGTGTTCACCTCTATTTCGTAAATCAAAAATGATATGGAGAGTCTCTCCGAGTTCGACTTTCCTCCCCGTCTGTCTGTACTTACTAAATTCCAATCTCATTAAGTATTTCAGAAAATGATATGCTCCTCAGCTTCAAAATAAGTGGCGTGGATTTGTTTAGATTCGTATGTATCTAGACATGTTTTAGTATAAGATACATGCGAAGAACAAATCTAAATCACTTATTTTGAGATAGAGAGTAATAAATTTGTCTATATATATATGTATCTAATAAAAATTTAGTGTATAACACATATAAATATAAACAAATATACGATATCCTTTTCGGATCAGAAGGAGTACATGCTTGCTACTTTGCTCTTGATTTTGTAGCTCTCCCTTTTTTTTTGCAAATTACGCTTTTGATTTTACCGTACGTTTAGCTAGGTAAGGATAATGTGTATGCTACACATGCAGGTACAAGCAAAATCATAGTCCAATAAGTAAGGTTAGGAAAAATATACTTGGATTGCTGGGTCGCTGCGAGAGTTGAGTCCAGGTGAGAGGGACATTTTTGTTAAATTGTGTAGTTAGGGAGGAGCTATCTTCTAAATGTGAAAGCAAGTAAAAACACCTAACAACCCGCTTGAATCCAGATGGTCATTTTCTCATCCAACGGTATACGTGGGCTAGTACATTAGTACACCTGGTCAGGCTAGTTCACATCATATGCCTCATCAGGTGTGAACTAGCTCCATCAACTGTACTAGTGTACTAGGAGACACAGAGGCCATCGGATACCCGTCCAGATTCAGGTGGGCGGGCAACTTTCCACTAGGTCTAAACAATTTCTGAAAACATCCACACAACGTACCATTTTTCTGAAAACCCCAAACTGTTCATCTCTGGTCCAAAGAAAAGAAGGCCGCCTCGTCTGCAATAGCGGCAGCCTAGCAACGGAGATTCACGTGTTCACCTCTATTTCGTAAATCAAAAATGATGTGGAGAGTCTCTCTGAGTTCGACTTTTCCCCCCTCCGTCTGTACTTACTAAATTCCAATCCCATTAAGTATTTCAGAAAATAATATCTACAAAACGTCAACACAGATTGTGCCCCTAATCTGGAGCTCGATAACCACCGTTTGGAATCTGTTGACCATGAACTCGAATCACATCCATAAGTCGCCGCTGCAAGATGAATTTTATTTTGGATGAAAAGCACTATGCACTAGAGAAAAAAAGGTGAACAGTCGGATCCAGTTCTTTTTTAGACCTAGGAAGCTGCTAAGATAAACACGTGGCAGGTACAAGATTGGAGAGGCTCCTCACAGATAACACCCTAGCAAAGCTAGAAAATAGAAAGAGGGGCCTCAAAATTACACAAAGCACCTTAGAACTAAAAGTAAAATTGCAATCAAGTCCTTTAGCACCTCTGCCACAACACTCCGGCGACCTCAAGCCGATGAAATCGACGAGATCAAGAAGGTCTCTTGCTCGTGACGCCTTCCAGTCCGGAGCGGAAGCGCAGCCGCCAACCATCTTGCCAACCGCGGGGACGAACCACTTGTCGTTGACGAGCTGTCGAGCTCTAGAGCCGTGCTTCGAGAAAGGGCCTCCAATAGAGGTTTGGACCCTCGGCCGCCCTTCGGCCAAAACAGGCAGAGGCCCAGCAGCACGCTGCTATGGGGCCACTACGGAGAAGAACCATTGGGAGCAGCTTCAACCGACCTCCACTTCCTCCACGGCAACCGCCAAATCGCCCATCCTCTCTCCGCCACCGCGGTCGGCCAGAGAAGAGACGAAGAAGAAGCACCATCATCGAGGAATCGGAAGCCACCGGTACAGCGCCCTTCTTCCAGAGCAGAGGCCTCCACGCCACCAAGCACCGCCTTGCCCCCTCGCCACCACGGTTGACCGGGGAAGGACGAACATCAGCAAGCGTGAAACCCTTTTCCCCCTCCTCCTCGCCGCCATGGCCGGCCAGGAGAGGAAAAGCGGCAACCGAAATCTACAAGGAAGAAGGGCTCCTAGGGTGCCCTTTATTGACGGGGCTGCTAGCGTCCCCGCCGCTCATCACCTTCGGCTCCGACCAGCGGAGCGCCGCGACCAGCAGCAGCAGCACCAACGAGGACCAGATCTTGGGCCAGAGATCCCGCCCCACCCTCTCGGCATAACGCCAAACCACGGCAAACCGCCGCGAGACCCTACTACTCCTACAACTAAGCCTAGATCCGGCGCCCCCCTTTGTCTATCTCCAGCCGGCTAGTCCGGCGGAGAGGACGCAGGGGCGGCCCAGGCAGCGGCGGCGACGGACTCTCAAGGGAAAGAGAAAGGAGGGGAGAGGGTTGGGTTGGCTACCCCCGAGTACAGTCTGTCTCAATTATCATTCGGTTCCAGTTAAATGCCAAGAAACTTAGTACTCCTCTGTTTCATAATATAATATGTTTTAGCTTTGTGAAATTAGTGTATCTAGGCCTCTTTTAGTGTGTGGACTAGATACACTACTCTCATAAATCTAAAATATCTAACCTACATACTAAGAGAGGTCTAGATACACTACTTTCACAAAGATAAATACATCTTATATTATGGAAACGGAGGGAGTACAAAACAAAGGATTATATAAGTGGACAACAAATAAGCTAAATAAATGCCTGGGAACTGCAATTAAACCTTCAATCCAAGAAAAAGGCATAAGAATGATAAAACTGCTCGATGGACAAATAAGTTTGAGGTCGAATACCTCCAGGATAGAAGGAGCATCAATAATCAACATTTCCTGACCTCAAGTTGAATGAATATGCATTGGGCATGAATAGATCAAAAATAAAAAGAAGGAACACCAACTATTTGATTGCAGGAACATAGAAGAAAAGGGAAGAGAAGTACGTGCCAAGGCACAACTTGACCTTGGCCTTGGAGCTGCACGATTGATAGATTTAGGTGAAGCACGATCTACAAATCTTGACTCTTAGCCTCGCAAGGACCAGATGGTAGTTGAGCCAACGACGACATTGTTAGACACCGTTGTTAAAGCATCTCCACTTGTATCCCTGTTGAGAATATTAATATGTTGTCTATTGTATTTTTATTCATTTGGACTTTTAAAATAATTGGTTATGATAACAATTCAATATGGTATCAGAGCCATAGGTCTTGAGTTCAAATCCTGACTAACGTAATATTAAAAATAAATATATGCAGACACCTGAATCCATGTCTTAGACCCGTGAAGAAGAAAAAAGGCCACCAGCCTGGACGTGAGGCGGAGTGTTGAGAATATTAATATGTTGTCTATCGTCTTTCCATCAGTTAGTACTTTTGGAATAATTGGCTAGGGCAACAATTCAATACCCCGTACGGGTTTCGTCGGCAGCATTTTTTTTGCACGTATGGGGGGGGGACGTCGGCTGTTTTCTGAATTTGTTGGGGGGTTCCCAGCCACATCCCCAATAGCAAAAGAATTTTGCATAGAATTTTGACAAATAGGAGAGCTCGTCGTGGTAGCTGGAGTAGGAGCAACAGGCAGATGTCCGTGAGTCATTGTAGGAGCCGTGGTGGCCACTGGCATCAGGAGGCGGGCGGGGCGCAGCGCGACGAGGCGACGGGTGTGGTAGTGGAAAGCCCCGTGCCATGGAACTTGTTGGCGACGACGTCGTCCATGCGCCGTGCCATCTCCGGTGTCACGTGGTTCACCCAGTCGCCGGCGACACCCTTCCTGAAAAGCACCTCGCGCGGGAACGTCGGCCTCCTCCTCCGCCTCGGCGCGGTTAAACGAGTGGAGCCCGTGGCGTGTCGGCGTCGCTGTTGACGAGGGTCCCGCCAATGCGTGGGTGGAGAGACGACGCAGCCCGACAGCGCGCGCCTCCGGGGATAGGCCTACTCCCGCGCAGCCATGCCCAGTCCTCTGAGACCCATGCATCGCGCCTCATCGCCCCCACGCGCAGTCCGCTCCATCGTCTCGGCCCTGAAGGGGGCAGGTAGGTGCAGAGGACGGACTCGACGGTAAGGTCCGCCGTGGCCGCCTCGTGCTTCTCCCGTGCCAAGGCCGCCCTGGTACGCGTCGGTGCTTGGAGATGAGGCGGAGCGGCTCGCCGATGGCGAGGCAGGCGCACGCCGGTGCTGTTTTGTGGCCTCCGGTCTTGAAGAAGAGGCGGAGGTCGACGAAGAGGCGCGCGGCGAGGCTAGAGGAGCTAGGTGGTGATGACAAGGCCAGAGGAGCTGGGCAGGAGCCGTACGAGCGGGAGGGAGAGAGAAAGGTGGGAGACAGGTGGTCCACAGACGCGTGGCATGTTTTTAGATAGGGTGCGATTTAGCCAGTGCCCCCGGTTGCCTCCATGTTGCCTCCATGTGGGCTGGGTTTGTCTTGGGGCATCGGATAACTAACTTGTATGTGTCGGATGAAAACAAATTTGGAAGAGACGGCTGGAAGCTGTTTTTTGTGCCGTCACCCCTATATATAGCTTAGGGGGCCTCGGGTGGAGATGCTCTTAGACACCATTGTTAGAGTTATGAAGCAAGATTACCTTTCTAAAGATTTATTTTCATGGCGAATTGAACCGGAGCAGAAAAAGCATGGAAGGACGTGAAGGAGAGGACGGACCGAACTTCAGTGACTTGTGTTATAAAGTCTCACCTTGACTTGGTGCTACCATTAATCATCCATCTAGTTGACTGATTTTAAACTAAATAATTAAAACTACTAGGAAAATTTGAAAAAATCTAGTAAATGATGCATGTTTTGATTTGTATTCTGGTGAAGATTCATTCTATTTGGATCAAAGGTTTGTGATGAAATAGGTATTTAGTTTAAACTAGTGCTCGAAAAAGTAAAAAGCTATTTAATCATAAACTACTTATCAGAATGGCATGAAACATTTGTGGGTTTCAAAACGAGGCAGATAAACTTTACTAGATTTTTTAAATCGAGTAGTTTTAATTATTTAGTTTAAAATGAGAGTCAATCTAGTACACTGGATCAGTGATGGACGGTTGATGGTATCATCAAGTCACTGAAGCTCGGTCCCATGATTACTGCAGAATAAAAATATATCGAAAGGAGCAACATTGCAGGTGAATATAAAGTTGTAGTGGAGAGAGTCCACATGCTCGAGGGGTCTGAGAAGCTCCATTGATTAAATGTTGGGCTAGATGGATAATCCTGCTTGCAATTGGGATCATATGTTGGAGAGTGAAAATAATTATGTTTTAGGTGGTAAGAATCTAAAAGGTTCTTTGCTCACTTGTGTGTATGCTTTTTTGTATGAAAATAATGCAATTTAAATTGTATTTTTTAAATTTATGTTTCACAATTTTTTTTAACACAACTGGTATTTCATTCGGTTCTTCTAGTGAGTAAGATTTCATGGTCCATATAAACCAAATTTACTCTTAACCGAGTTGAGGTGAGTGAATTTAGGGATTGGGTTATTGGGTTTAGAACCGCAGAGTAAGTTCACTTTTTTTTGTGGGGTAAGTTCACTTGGCTGTAAATGATCATCGGAGAGGCACCATAGACTTGCAAAAGCAGCTAATCCCTCCATGGTATAACTTTTATGGCATATACCTTATTTTGTTGACCAAACTAATAGCCAAAGTTTTTCTTAAAGTACCTGGAGTAGCCATAAAACGGTATGGAGGAGTACAACATGATGATGATGATGATGGACTTCTATCCTCTAATGTAAGGTTGTGTCATTTCAGAGCGATATTAGAGCATCTCTAACAGATGATATGATAGGGCACTCAAAACTAGCATCATATAAATTTTACATCACCGAAAGCTCGAACATAGGGCACATGTGAAGTTTTTGGTTTACTACATGATGTATTTTAGGCCACCAAAAACAACACCAAAATTCACTTAGAATCCTTGGGTCGATTCAGTTTACACATTCAACACAAGTTACACCAAAATTCAGTACTAGCATCATCATCAAAATTCAGTCTGTATAGCATCAAAATCTCCCTTCCAGAGAGCTAGCATGCGCGGCCCAAAGGGAGGAGGAATTGGGGTCCCACACCAATAGATCGGGCCACCACCTCCGACTTCCTAGTTGCTCGATTCGAGTAGAGGGACCAGATCTCCAACCCCTGCTCCCATGCATCTACTCTGACTACACCGACCAGAACCAGACGGCGTGTGGCCACGAGCTCCCTCGGGTGGCAGCGGAGATCCCTCAGGAAGAGCTCATGGGGATGGTGTGGAGCTCCCTTGGGTGGCAAGCTAGACACGCACGACGTCCATGGCCTCTTTCTCCTCGTGAGTAGGGGCCATCATCGAAGGGGAGTCAATAGGGGTCGGTCGCGGAGGGGAATCAATAGAGGCGTGGAGTAGCAGCACAAGGAGGTGCCTAACTAACCAAAATCGGCTAGCGACGGAAGCCACGAAGAGGGGATCGAAAGGAGCATGCATCAGTGAACCTTCAGCTCGATAGTTGGGATTTGCGCACTGGTGTGGGCTTGTTTTGCATCATGAACAGTGATATATATTTGCATCACATAGAGGGAAATTTGGGGTTGCACTAAAAATTCTACATCATCATATAGCTATAGGGCACCTTTGGCTCGGCAGTTCGGATTTGCGCACGGGTGTGAACTTGGTTTGCATCATATGTTTGGTGATGTATATTTGCATCACATGGAGGGAAATTTAGGGTTGCACTAGATTTTTTACATCAGCTACGGGGCACCTTTGGCTCAGCAGTTGGGATTTGCGCACGGTTGTGGACTTTGTTGCACTAAAAATTCTACATCACCATATAGCCGCAGGCACCTGTTGAAGACTTTTTATACTCTCCCCGTCCAAAAATAAGTAGCTTGGGGGTGTGTGTTTGGTTGAGATTCTACCCACAGATTCACTACTTGACAGCTAAAATCTAAACCAAAGGGGAACCAAACTCGCATAGATTTTGGTAACGCACCAGATTTTCCTGGTGCAAACTGGAAGTTTCTTCGACCCCAGATTCCAGTGCGTTAGGTCGAGAGAAAAAGGTAAAAATTACCCGCAATGCCATCCCTAAGTAAAACTGCACGATTAGATTTTTGTTTTTCCCACTCCAACCCGAGTGACTTTCCCTGTTTGTCTCCTTTCTTGTTAGGTACCAAGCGTTGTCGGTGCTTTAGTCCCACCTTGCTAGTGGGAGGATGCCACAATCATCTTATAAGGGAGAGATTATTTTCTCCTTTTAGTCCGGGCTTTTGGGATGGAGTGGGCTCTCTTCTTATTATTGGTTTGTGTGCACATAAACGTTCGGAATGTCCGGTTAAGTGCTGGACTAGGCTAAATGGACAATAACATTTGGTATCAGAGTCAGCACCGCCATGCCCACTTGGGGGCTTCCTAGGGGGATGAGGTGTTAGGTACCAAGTGTTGTCGGTGACTTTAGTCCCACCTTGCTAGTGGGAGGAGGCCACGACTAGCTTATAAGGAAAAGATTCTTTTCTTCTTTCAGTCCGAGATTTTGGGATGGAGTGGACTCTCTTCTTATTGTTGGTTTGTGCGCATAAACGTCCAGAACGTAGGCTAAGTGTTGGGCTGGGCCAAGTGGACGCTAACATTTCCCCCACTCGAGCTTCACTAGACGAGGAGAACCTGACTAGGGGTCCGCCTAGCTGGCTTATTCGAGCGGCCTACGGCGGCGCACCATCCGGAAATTGACTTCCCCTTCCTCCCTTCACCTCCTCGACCTACCCACGGCCAACCCGACACCACCCGTCGCCATCCCCGACTGTTAGCTCGCCGCGCCGCGCCTCCAGGAAGGAAGACCGCCGCCGGTTTGACAGAGAGTGACCTGCACCGCTTGCCTCTCCCCTGCTCTCCCATCTTCTATCTCCTTCCTCCTCCCTCCCATGCCCTACTCCCATACATGTTTTTCTTTGTTTTCCTGATTTTTTTCGGTTCCTTATTTCTTGCAATTTATTAGAGATATATACCAATAATTATTGTATATGGTATACGGCAATGATTCTTGTGTATGGTTTGTGAAATATATAGCAATGATTATTGTTGGATATTAGCTGAATTAATCGACTTTTGTGTGATTGAAGTATGAGTGACAACTTGTGCATGGATATTAGCCATGAAGATCATGTTTGAGAGTGCTCATGGCATTGCATCTCAATTTTATTTGTGATAGCAAATTGAGGAATGGAGAGTTATGTCAATGACGAATATTATGTTGTGAAGGTTACTAGCATATAAATAACCTCTCAGGGACTCACGTATATTACAAATATTCCCTACCGAATTCCTAGTTGACAGTTGTTACAACCAAACGACTTTCACGTTTCCCACAGTTATCAGCTCACGACAGATTTTTCCACTCCACATCTGATTTTCAGAAATCTACGGCTCAGTCAAACACACCGTGAATTTCTAGATTCGCATGTAAGACAAATCAAGACCCATATTATGCATCATCTCTTTTGAGCATAAGATTCGCGGAAAGAGAGCACTAGCAAAGTAGCGAGCACAGTCTATTAACAGTTCACTGCATTTCTTCCCGAATGAAAATTTTGGGATCAAAGCAACAATCAGGAGTATAAAAGGATCATTCATGTATACTTGATCGCAAAATGTTGATTGAGTTACATTCTTAAGTGGGGGCAGGGCCACTAATGGGGGGCAGCCCGGCGGCGTATACATTACACAGGGAGAACTACTAGATATAAATCTTTACGGGTAAATGGAGGATCGCGCCGGCAGCTGCGTGATCTGGTGTGTTTTCACGCGGACGGGAGCACCTTCTTGACGATCTCGTCGCTGAGCGACGCGATCTGTGCGTCGAGCGCCTTGACGGCCTCCTCCTTCTGTGCCTCGAGGCTGGAGAGCGCCTCCACAAGCTCGGCCTCCACGCGGCGGCGGCCCTCGTCCAGCTTCGCCTCCAGCTCCGTGGTGGTCTCCTTCTTCATCTTGTTGAGGGCCGCGGCGATCTCCGCGCGCGCCGCCTTCAGTATGGCCTGGGCCTGCTCCTCCAGCTGCCGCACCTCCTCGGAGGCGTCCTTCACGCCGCCCAGCTCCGCCCGGATCTTGGCGTCCCGCTCGTCCATGAACTTGCCCAGCGGCGAGAAGTAGAGCTTGTCCAGCGCCACCATCAGCAGCAGGAACTCGATCGTGATCGCCGGGAGGGTCAGGTTGAAGTCGAACAGCGCTGCCTTCTCCATCTCCACGGCCAGCGCCGGGAGCGGCGCGGAGGCCGCGGCCGCCGCCGCCGCGGTCGCGACGAGACCTGGGAGCTGCTTCAGTAGGGGCCGCGGCCTCGGTGGCGGCGCGGAGCTGGAGGAAGCCACGGGCTTCAGGAGTGCCCGGCAGGAGGTGGTGGCTGCAGCCATCATAGCCGTCGCCATGGCTGGGTCTGGGTGAGAGGGAGGAGGAGAGTGGAGTTGTGGCCGTGTGGTGGGGAGAGAGGAGGCTGCCGGCTATCTATCCGAACGGCTTGGCCTGTGGTTTCACAAGCAACGGAGGCCACACGATGCCGCTCGCGCTCGCTGCCACTAACGCTTGCCGATATTAACCACCTGTTTTGTGCCGTCGGGTAGGGCCCAATGGAGGCCCATGATCAGATGACAGTCTATCTTCTCGAAAACAAAATAAAGCTGATCACACGAGAAAAGACTCAAAAAAAAAGAGAGAGAGAGAAAACTCAAAAAAAGAAGAAGAGAAAAAACTCAAAAAGAAAAGTTGCCAAATCAATAGATCATGATACGTTCTGCATACTTCAAATTTCTTATTAAGAGATCAGCTAAACTACAGTATAGTATAGTATGTACATACAATCTACTGAGACCGATGGAAAAAAGAACCGGTGGTAATTTGGATACCACCAACATGTGTCTTGTGATATGGCCCATCTTCTTATTGAGAAACAGTATAACCCACCTAGCTAGAGCCCTTCTTAGCGTTTTGGCGTCCTAAACCATCCGATCAACTTATCCAACGTTTAGATCTTCCCGTTCATCCCAACACTAAACTTGTCAAGCCTTCGGTTGAGCCGTTCTATTCTTGATATGCATCACCTCCATTTTCCTTTATCCTTCACTGATCGTGTCGCTGTTACGCCTCTGACATGGGTATGCTCCGTGGGTACCCAGCTTTAGCCTATATGGTGCAGCCCAAGAGAAGCCCACGGTAAAGCCCAAGAAGATTCGGGTGGCCCAAGTCCAGGGAGATGCGACTCCTTGGGAAACACGGTAAAGTATAGATAGGAAATTTAAAGAGAAAATCCTAATCCGTAACCGACTCGACCTGCTATCCTGAGATCTGACCTCCCTATATAAAGGCTAGGAGGGGCATCGAGGAGGACGATCCACAACCTAGTTAACACATCGCTAGATTGCATCTGTGCACCCCTGTATTTCTCGATTTCATCGATAACAAAGAGCAGACAGGCAGGAGTAGGAGGGGGCGTCGAGGAGGACGATCCACAACCTAGTTAACACACCGCCAGATTGCATCTGCGCACCCCTGTACTTCTCGATTTCATCGATAACAAAGAGCAGACAGGCAGGAGTAGGGTCCCTTCCGAGGGCCTGAACCTGGATAAACCGTGTGTCCCCAATGTGCTTATTTGCTAGCCGATCGATGCCTCCAATGCTCCCCACTTCTTCAAACCCAAGTCCACCATCTATGGGTATTGGCAAGTTAACCCCTCGTCAATTGGCGTCGTCCGTGGGGAACGAGAGTGCTGATGTTGCGGCTTTGTCGGCTCCGTTACCTGCGATCTATAACTTCGCTACAATAGAGGATCGCCTCCTCTTCGGCACCTTCGACTTCACCGTTCAATCACCGCTGAATCGCTTGGACTTCGAGTCCGTGGGCAACGGAACCAGCAAGACAATCAGGAGCTTACACTTCTAGGTCGGCAAGATCGGCACGCTCCGCTTCCCCAATCACTCGTCGGCACCTTCGATTGCACCAGCCTCGTAGTTTCCACCACCGATCAGCACCCTAAGCGGTATGGGTGCATGGTCTCAAGCCACACTGCTTGAATCAATGATATTTAGCTCATGCCTTAACTCTCGGAATCTCTTCTCATCAAGGGGCTTGGTGAACAAATCCGCCAGATTCTTCTCGGTGCTTACATATGAGAGATCAATATCTCCATTGTACATTCTTCTCGGTGCTTACAGTATGGTTTAGAAATATTTTATGATAAATCTTTAAATGATCATCTTCATGTTCCAACTAATGAATTTGGTGATAATGAGTATGTTTTGGATAAGCAATATGATAATGCTTTAGTTGATGGTCCTATTTTACTTGACAATCCTCCATGGTTTAGAAATTGCTACTAGCTTATGGGAGGATAAAAATGATGAACCTGCTATTTGTAATGATACTCTCACTCATGAGATTCCTATATCATTCTTGAACTCTCCTATTTACACCATAGAAGAGAAATTTGCTTTATGTGAGAACTATATGCATGGTTTGCAATTATCTTATGAAAACCATTCTTGTAATCATGCTAATGAAGTTAGTAATAATTCTTGCAACTATTTCGAGAGAGAGGAAAGCATGCTAACGATTATTACAATAATCAATCTCTTGCCAACCCTCTTGATTATGCTCCTTTTGGTCACCATTGTTGACCCTTGTGCGTTTGCTTCCTCACTCTCCCTCCCATGTTTTTTTCTTCTTCTTGAGGGAAAAGAGAGAGAATATTTAGATCTACAACTCCACCAATCAATCTCTCCTCTAAGTGAGGGAAACATCTTGGGATCTAAATCTTGAAAGCTTTTGGTTTCCCCCTTGTGTTCTTTCTCTCATATTTTCCTGATAACTTTTGTAGCTTTGGTGAATTTGGGAGCGGATGACTTACCATTGCATTAGGTGCATCGTTTTTAGTTCTCTAAAGAGAATCGGTTGGTCAAAACAAAGTGAGTTTGTTACTATTGGGTTTTTGGAACCCTAAACGGTTTAGTGGTCTTTGTGGTGAGTCCTTGGGGTCTCTAATTAAGTTGTGGATTTATTCCCAAGATTGTGGCCTTGGTGGTAATTCTTGGGAGCCTCCAATTGAGTTGTGGATATTTCCCCAAGCGTGTACAAGTTTAGTGACCGCCCTCAAGGGTCACATAGTGTATCATATGCCCGCTTTGTTGGTGCGCATATGGGAGAATATGGTGAGGCCTTTATGGCGTCGGTTGGTGGTGTGCCTTCGCATCTTGGGGTGATGCCTTTATGGCGTTTGGTGTGCATCGATCAACCAATCCTTAAGGTGAGCCATTTGTGGCGTTCAGAGAGCATCACAACATGGCACCTCTCCAATGGAAAGTAACTTCCTTGGAAGTGAACTTTAGGATACATCATCGTCTCCACGTGTCTCAGTATTTTTATACTCGAGCTCTTTACTAATGCACTTTGATAGCCTTCGTGCTTGAAGTTATAAATCTTGCTATCACTTAGTTACTTGTCTTAGGGCATCTCTAATCGATCCCTAATCGGTTAGAGGAGTAAACGAAGGAGTTTACTCCTCTAAAGGAGGTCGGCGCCGAACCAATCCCCTAAATTTAGAGGAGTAAACTTTTTTTGCCCCATTTTTTCCACCACTCCACATATGCATTCAAACATCTTACATATAGTTCAAACAAACAATTCAAACATACGGAAAATTCAAACACAAGCAATAGACCACTTAAACGACATACATAGGCATAGTTCATCAAATCGAACACAAGCAATAGACCACTTAAACGACATACATATGCATAATTAAAACCAAAGCTTTCTTGCTCTCAACCATGGCACATAGTTCTTCTTTGTAGCCTCCAACTTGGGCACCTCTCCTTTTCCTCTCCTTTGTAAGCTTTTGCCCCTCGGGCCTCTTGTGCGGGTCTTCGTCTTCCTCATCATTGGCGTCGACGGAGATGCTCATCCTAGACCTTTTTGGAGTGGTCTCCCAATTCCTCCGCACCCACTTTTTATTGCCAACAAGCTCGTTGTAGCAATGGTGCAAGGTGATAGCTTTGCCTCCATTCTTCTTGTTGTGTATCTTGTAGCAGTCTTGGATGAGTGGCCCAAACTCCCTCACGGGCACTCCACTTGGCGGGTTGGTTTGCACTTGATCAACACAACCGGACCACCGGTTGCAACACTCAAGAATGGCACCCCACCGGTGGCCGAGAGAGCCTTGTGTGCGACTGATCGGCACCTCCACGATATTGTTGTCGTAGTCCTCGATGCGAGCCCAAAACTTCTCCTTCGATTGGTCGGTGCCAACCTATGCATCGAGTGACACATTCATCCACGCATAGCACAATGCGATGTCCTCTTTCTCGCTATAGTTGGAGGCTCGGCTCTTCTTTGCGCTTCCTTGTGTCTCCTCCACCTCGACTTCCTCCACCTCTCCTTGCTCGGTGGTGGGCTCAACCTCTTGATCATCGTCAAAGTTGAGGTCGCTGATCCCGGCGCCATGGCTAGACTCCAATTGGCTCATGAAGGGGGCCACCTACGTATCCACCACACTACATTTCATCAAAACAACATCACTATGTGTCTACAAATCGCGACTGATGAGAGAAGAGGAGAAAAATAGATTTTTTTACCTTGCCGACGATCCATCGAACACCTCGTGCTCGTCGACGTTGACAACGGCCGCCCGCGGTAGCCGGTTCACCGTCGAGGCTTTGCGCGTCGAAGAGGCAGCTGCAGCCTTTGGCAACGCCGCCTCGACCTTCTTCCTCTTCTTCTTGGCTGCCGCCTTCGCGACCGCCACTTTGGCCAGAGTGATAGTTTTTGCGACAATTAGAGCCTAAAGTGGTAGTTTTTCAAAATATATATAAAGGTAGTAATTTTTTGAAGCCCTAAACTAATTGCTGTAGCTTTTTGCAATTTTGTCACGATACTTCGACCTCTAGGAGATCTAAAGGCTTACTACTAGGAATTGTGAAATACTAGATTTTTTTTATTGAAACGGGAATATTACTAAACTAGCAGTCTGCCATAAATATACGCTCTTTCGAAAAAGGTAGAAAAGCCAAAATATGACGCTCGCGCGCGCCATCAGTATTTGTCGCCCGCCTCCTGAATCCGAAGCTCATCGCACGGGAGCCTGCGGGAATTTGAGCAGGCCCATCTCCACCGTGCACTCCCCGCTCCCCGAATCCAACGACCTACACAAACGCCACCTCACCGATCCGCGCCCCGATCCTTCCCACCAATCCGGTTCCACTGCAGGCGTCTATATTAATCCCCTCCCCTTCTCCTTTCACAACACACCAAGAAAAGTCTCCCTCGCAACCACTCCCCTCATTTCCCCGACTCCAAACCCGAGACCACCTCAATCCCCATCCCTCTCGATGGCGCCCAAGGCTGAGAAGAAGCCGGCGGAGAAGAAGCCCGCGGCCGAGGTCGAGAAGGCGGAGAAGACCCCCGCCGGGAAGAAGCCCAAGGCCGAGAAGCGCCTCCCTGCCTCCAAGTCCGCCTCCAAGGAGGGTGGCGACAAGAAGGCGAGGAAGAAGAACAAGAAGTCCGTGGAGACCTACAAGATCTACATCTTCAAGGTGCTGAAGCAGGTGCACCCGGACATCGGCATCTCCTCCAAGGCCATGTCCATCATGAACTCCTTCATCAACGACATCTTCGAGAAGTTGGCCGGGGAGGCGGCCAAGCTCGCCCGCTACAACAAGAAGCCCACCATCACCTCCAGGGAGATCCAGACCTCCGTCCGCCTCGTCCTCCCCGGCGAGCTCGCCAAGCACGCCGTCTCCGAGGGCACCAAGGCCGTCACCAAGTTCACCAGCAACTAAACTGTAGGGAGATGTATTTGATCCTAGGTTTCCCTTCGTCGTCGTCGTCGTGTTATTCTCCTGTTAGCAGCTGGTTGCCGTCTGTTCTGTTGTAGCGCTAGGTAGGTTGCTCGCCTGCTTTGTAAATCGTGCAATCTTGTAATGGACGGCTTTGATTTCAAGTAATGGATGTGGAGTTGTATTTCTACTGTGGCTTCATTTTGATTTGGGGATCTAGGGTTTGAGGGCAGTCTGGAGCAGAGCTCCTGAATATGGCGATGCGCGGAGGGAGCGTGGTTGGTTTGGCCTCTCGGCTTTTGGGGGCTAAGTGTTTCAGCACCGAGATATTTGTGAGCAGTAAGTACATCCATCTGTAGTTCATCGCAGCCTCTGCAATCCTGTGTGGCTGGATGAGCATTGGTCGGTGTGGTGCCCTTCGGCTATGCCTTTCTTTTCCCTCTGATGAATAACTGAATATTATCTTTAGACTTTGCTAGGGATGCTGAGTCGCTACTGATATCAGGTGCTTTAGAATATGATTCCTATGGATTGTAGCAAAAGCCAACGACAAGAATGCTAGTCTTTTGCCATCTTCTATATGAGTAGTTCCCATGATGCTACTCTTCTCATAGTATTTGAGCTACTGATTGATTCCCTGCTTTACTTTTTGTTCTACACAGTACTAATTTGTTGCTATAGCTTGATTACCATCGGAAATTTTGTAATCTATCTGAACAGTTGCCATGGTCTTGAGGTACATCACAAAGAAGATAGTGACAATGTTGCAGCTGTTTAATAGTTTGCCACTTGATTGTAATTTAAACATTACTGTAGATGTTCTACCATTTATCCAGTGAAGCCTTACAAATTCTGCTCACTTGGAATTCTACCCCAGGCTTTCAAGTGATCGTGTCTTCTAATTCTGCAAAGCAGGCACAACATATAACATTTATTCGTCATTTTGGATCTTTCTGCAGGGCTATCATTTTACACAACGGAGGAAGAACTTAAAAACATCTTCTCGCCATTTGGTGCCATCAAGGAAGGTACCTATGCTATTTTAGAACTTGTACGATGCTGTTTACCATGGGAAATTGGAAATCTTCGTTATTGATTCCTACTGCCACTTGAAGTTCTTCTGTTAGTTCTATTGAAATTTTCAACTCTCCTGTTGATTGGTGTTTCTTATCATATATAGCTCGGTTAGTGAGAGACAATCAAACTGGAAGGCCAAAGGGCTTTGGTTTTGTGAAGTATTCATCAGAAGCAGAGGCACAAAAAGCTGTCAAGGCAATGGATGGAAGGGTATTTGCTCTGCTCAATTGCTATCTTCCTTACAACCTTCATACATTATTTGCTGATGTTAACACATTGAGAATTTTACGTACTGAGATGTTTAACTGTCATTTATTCGAGAGGAAACTGTGCTGAGGTTCCATTATAGAAAACAAAGTGCAGCCGTAATTTATTACCGCTGATACTGGTTTGTTCTGAACTGAAACTAGCTAAAGAAGTCAGAAGTAAAAAAACCTGTCCATGATCTAATTATTGTCAACTAGTTGCAGATAAATAAAGAAACGTGCTACCACAGAGCTGGTTTCCTTACCTAAAGCATTTTCTGTTTCGTACCTATGTATTTTTTGGTATTTCTGTACTGTCTAGTGGGAACAGTTTATCTGGTAGATTGAGTTGAGCTAACCTGTTTTGCGATTAATTGCTAATTTCACCCTTTTATTGACAATTTGGTGGTGCAATTTCACTTGACCATTTTGTTACCATGTCTCACTGCACTCCGTTCATTAGGCCCTTAAGTAAGAACTGCGTTAAACTCGGTAGTTTACCTGGAGAAATGTGAGACAAGATATAAGGGTGTTTGCAATGCAAGAGAAGATCACTTAATGATACCAAAAAGATCTCATACAATTGGTGATATCTTCAACATTCATCTACAATACTTAATGCTATCTATTCCACCACATTGCAGCATGTGTAAAGATCATCCCTTCACCAAGGAATAGATCACAGGAAACAGCAGAAATCTGTATACAACTGTTGCCCTTAACATTCAGAAAAAAGTCTATTTGTTTAACAGAAGTTAGCATGACTTCAGGTTTCTATGGCACACTAGTAACTAGTTGTAGCAAACACACTCCATATATAGACACAGCATGGGTTTTAAGACTTACTATGCGAATAGTAGAACACAAATGTCGCAATCAAAGATGAAGCAGTATTATACACTGGTTTCTACTGTTTTCTGTTAAAACTCCATGCACGTTTTTTCTGTAATTCTTGGCCAGAACCTGCTGGTAATTTGCCTAATGCCTAGAGTTCCCATTGGGAGCCATCTGGAGGCTGACGCACACTTATGTAGTTATGTACTTCGCTTGTTCTTTTATTTATCTTTTGCATGCAGCTCTGATGAGCGTATCGGGAAGTAGGTTCAAAATAGTCAAGAATTCTTGTAGTTTGCTATTCTTCTGGAATCCTCCAATTTTTCAATTATTAGGCAGCGTTTTTCCATTAAGTATAATCTCATTCTGGACATTCTTGGATTTTAAGCCATCACTTAAAATGACTACCATGTGCCAAATTCAGTATCCAAGCAAGATGCTAACTTACACTAGGTTTTACTATTACCTGATTTTGTGATTGTACTGATGACATCTCGTTCATTCCTAACTAATTCCCTCTCTTGTTAGATCATACGTGGCAGACTAATTTTTGCGGAGATCGCGAAGGAGCACAGTACTGGATAGGTCAGATTTCGTCTGCACAATTGCGGAAGTACTTCATATTTCATGAGCTTAAGACTGAACAATGACAGTATTCTTATCCTGTTACACGAGTTTTGCATCTTATTTACCGCCGGAGTGTTGATGACCAAATTCATTTACTGCTGAGGAAAAGGTGTAGGTGAATTTGTCTGTTGTGTACTTCAGCAAAAGGGACTTGTATGAACTAGTTACAATTCAACCGTTTTAAATACGAAGTATAATTCAAGGCCTCCACCTTTCTCGACTCCGGCCATGCTCCCGACGGCCCAGTTTAATTTGGGCGATCACATACCTTGAACTGTCGATACTTGTTAGGTAATTGCATATTGTTGTAAATGCGAGTATATGATGAACTGAGATGATATGGTGATCTAAATATCGAAAATCTCATTGCATACACAAGTATGGCTACATTGAGTTCGTCTCCGTTTTGAGCTTTCTCGAGTAGTAGTTGCTAAGCATCCAAAACAGAATGGCTGTAAGTTCCCTTTTGGCAGTGGCATTAGGCGCACATGTTACATCTGAATTTGGCTGAGACAGTTGGACTGGCAACTTAAAACTGTCTCCAAAATCCCAACTGTCATAGGTTCAAGAGCATGCTCACAAGCTAAAACCAGCCATTTACCCAGAGTGTGCTCCACAGGTGTCCGGTCCTGGAACCACGCTGATTTCATATCATTTTTTTTGGAACCCTTTTTTTTTGAAAGATAATATATATTAAAAGCTAGCAAACCGCCTCATTAAAAACCTTCCAGCCCCCTTAGGTACCCTGGTAAGGAAAAGAGTGCGTCAGAAACTTGCAGCCCACAACTCACACCAGGTTACAATCAGCCCCAAGGCTGTGAACTAGAAAAGCAGGTGGCTCAACATCCAGGAAAACGACCCATACTGTAGGCTTATATATTTTGCACAAGAATGAGCCGCCTGGTTAGCCTCGCGACGAGCATGAACTAAGCTAAAATTTGTAAACAACAAACTCAGCTCACTAATCTCATCTAAGACCTGCTTGACTACTGAAAGATCATTAGCTCTATTTTGCCAAAGTCGGACCAAATCTTCAGAGTCAACTTCAAAAACAACATTAGTGAAACACCTGCTTCTTGCATACACAACAGCATCTCTAAAAGCAAGGGACTCCACCGTCAAAGGATCAGACACACCTCGGTAAGTCATACCCGTAGCACCACGGAAGACCACCCCCTCACGTGCAACAGCACCAGTAGCTGCCAGATTGTCATTGACATTAACAGCACCATCGGAATTAATTTTAACAACTCCATCAGGTGGTCTCTGCCACTTACATTCCGGCCTAGCAGATTTAGAAACACCCTTGTCCCTTGGTAAGTCAAGAGTCTGCAAGGTTTCCTTCACCATCTCCATAGTTTTAGCAGGACTAAAACCACTCTCACCATGAGACAGATTATTTCTCGATGACCAGATCGAGTACATGACTGAAGTTATAATAGCTTTCTCATGTTGGTTGAAAAAAGACTCGCACAGGATATCTTTTGCCCATGTCACTGGATGTAGCTTCGGCAATTTGACTAAAAGAATTTCCTTTGCGGCTTTCCAAAACAATTTTGCATGACTGCATTCAATTAAAGTATGCATCACACTCTCAGATTCTGCTTTACACAGAGCACAGGTGCTGTTATCCATTATATGTCGCCGTGTCAAAGTCCTATAGTCAGGAAGAATTTCTCGAAGAACTCGCCACCAAAAAACACGCACCTTAGTTACTACTAGCAGTTTCCATAATCGTCTCCATAAATCAGTATCATTTTCAGACGAAGACACATCCTAGCCTCCTCTGACTGACGCGCTTCCATTAAGGACTTGTAAGCCGACCGAACTATATAAATTCCAGATTTTTCTTTGGTCCATGCCAGCCAGTCATCACCCCCTGTACTCCTCAACGGAATACTCAAAATGGAATCAACATATGGAGCAAAGAAGATCCCACGGATCAAAGGCTCATTCCAATCATTACTTGCAGTTAAAAGCTCGTTTACCATGACAAGATCAGTTTCCCTCAGACGACCCATTGGCCTCATTGTCGCAGAGTTAGGGAGCCAACAATCTTCCCAAATCGAAATAGACTGACCAGAGCCCATTCGCTTTATAAGACCCAATTTCAAAGCCTCCCTGCCAGAATCGCACGCCAGGTTTTCGATGCTGTCCTCGGAGCATTGGCAGTCATCAACTCCTGGTTATGGAGATACCTAGTTCAAAGAACCCGGAACACAAGGAGTCTGGCCTCATAATTATTCTCCAAGCCTGTTTTCCTAGCAAAGCTACATTAAAAGCCTCCATATCTCGGAAACCCATACCCCCTTGGTTTTTTGGAATAGCCAATTTATCCCAGGCTAACCAATGCATAGACCTTCTGTCTAAATTTCCACTCCACCAAAATTGTCCCATAACAGAAGTGAATTTTTTGCAAGTACTTTTGGAGAGTAAAAAACAACTTATACCATGGATCGGCTTGGCTTGGACCACTGATTTTATTAAAGCTTCTTTTCCCCGGGTAAGATAGATTCTTTTCAGCCCACCCATTCACACTACTTCTTGCACTTTCAATAATATACTCAAAGGCCTCGCTTGTTAACTTGCCAACAGCGGTAGGCAGACCCAGATACTTTTCACTGAAGGCTTCAATATGAATATTCATATGTTGTTTCACCACTTCCCTGTGAGTATCCGAAGTACAAGGACTAAAGAAAATATCACTCTTCTCCTTATTGACTTTTTGTCCAGACGCCAAATGATATATATCCAGAATTTCGTTGAGCCTGGCCGCACTAGCCCCGTTTGCATTGATGAAAATAAGACTATCATCAGCAAATAACAGATGAGAGATCCATGGTGATCTGTTGCACACACGAACTCCCCTAATAATAAAGCCTGAATTGTAGTGATGTATCAGAGCAGTCAATCCTTCAGCACAAGCAAGGAACAAATATGGTGACATAGGATCTCCCTGCCTGATTCCTCGAGAAGGAGTAAAAGGTTCGAGCAGACCACCATTCACCTTAACAGAGAAACGAACTGTAGAAACACACTTCATAATTATCTGAACTAGCCTAGGTGGAAATCCGAGTTTAGTCAGTATTGACTCCACAAAAGGCCATCCCACACGGTCATAAGCTTTCATCATATCTAATTTGACTGCACAGTGATCTGCGACTACCCAGAGCAGAGTGTACAAATCCTTGTGGGTTCAATGGCAGCTTCCAGGATCTATCAGATAATCTTTTAGTACTAGGAGCAGCGCTCACTAGTTCAGGTAACCTTTTGCGTGCAATCCTTGAAGCTCTCTTAACCCATCCAGATGTGAAAATGAGAGCATTGTTTTATTCAGATTTTACGTTGGTAGAATGTGAGGAATTTAGAGCGTCTCCACTCAGGGACCCTAAAGCACCCCTAAAGAGCCATCGGGATCGCCGGCGCTCAAAATCACGCCCAGTCGGCTCTCTATTTTTTTTTGCGCCGGTGTGGCCAGTTTTGTTATGTGGCGCCCCCAGACCGAACCCAACCCACGGGGGCCCAGTGGGGGCGCCGGATGAAGACGAAAACGACGCAGGCCAGCCTTGGCAGTGGGATGGACGACTCGTCTCCCGAGGGTTGACCCGTCGACGACCACGCGGCGGCGAAATTGCTCGCTAGCGTGTTCTCCCGCCATGCCCTTCCCGCCTTTTTCACCGCTTCCTGTTCGGGCTTCCCGCCCTTTTCTCGCTACATGTAGGCGTGGCGACCCCGCCATTGCTGATCTACATCATGCCCACACCCTTCTCCCTCTATATCTAGGGTGGTGCCGGCCGGAGGTGCAATTAAAACGACCTCGTCGGCGCCGTTCTTCACTCAACCCGCCCGCAATCTTTAACGAAACCGTAGCCGAAGCCCCGTTGCTGATGGAGCATTTTCTGCATGATGGGTCCTCAGTCAACAACTTTGGGAGGCGGTGCCTGCGGGTCCATGAGGCGCAGGCGCTCTTGGACGCCCAATACCCAGTCCCTCCAGATTATGTGTAAACTCGTTTAAACCGCTTGTAAAATCGTTGTTTTAACGAATTCGTCAATAATTTTATTAAACTTTTTGTATAGGGGGCACGACTAGAAGCTAGCGTCCTCCAAATCTACAATCTATCCGGCGTCCCCCCATACGGGCGAAAAAACGGCCGCGCCGAACGCCGTATTAGGGTTGCCAGATTTGGCACATCCGCGCGCTACATATGTCGTCAGAAGGCAGGATTCCTATAATTCCATTAAAAACTATATAGCCAAGTCAGTTAATGGGTAAAACCGGAGCTTATAACCATGCAAATCTCAGTCTATTCAGAAACACTTATTATGAACGTATTTTAGGAAAATTGCTTACGGACTCATGCGAACAGGGGAAGAACATGATCGTGTCCCGCTACTAAAATCTAAACTAACCAGCAAATCACACGTATGTCCGTAGGTCATCCCGTAATCCACCGGTCCGTAGCTCTAGGATTATTGATTCAGAAAAGCTGGGCAAAATCTCAACATACGCCCACACTACCTAGTTAAATTAGGTCGAGAACACCGTGAGACAAACCAACACAAATAACCATCAGATCACACAACAACCGTCACCTCCTAACCGGATATTTTTTCGCCAATATGTTCGTACACCAGATGTAAAACATCGAAGACTGAACTACCATGCGCTGCCTATCGAACACGAGTGACAGTAACAGCGGGACACGGTCAGCTCCTGCAGCACGCCCCACCCGCCCTCATCCACGGCCCCAAGCTGCGCGTCGTCATCCTCATCATCTTCCTCTTCGACCACGCAGCGTCGGCGAAGGCGTCGCAGCAGGAGGCGGGTGTAGCAGCCGACGAAGTGCCGCCCGGAGAAGCGGCGGATGAAGTCCGGCGCGGAGACGTGGCGGAGCCAGTGCTTGCAGACCAGGGCGACGCAGAGGAGGGACGTGGGGTAGTCGATGTGGACCAGGATGTGGTGGAGGAGGTTGTCGTTGCTCAGCACCTTCGCCATCGCGATCGCGGCGTGCCCTCTCCTCGACGGAGCCATGGAAACGGGCGGACGGGGTTTCGGTTCGGTTTGGTTTGGGGGAGTTTAACGGAGCGAGACGGTTTTGTGCGTGCGTGAACTTCGTCACGTTGGATTGATCGCTGCAAGTAAATATATAGTGCAAGGGGTGATGACTGATGAGTTCAGGAACAAATCCAAACTAGCACTAGAGAATCCTACGGAAATTCTAACGAGGCGTGATGGAGAAGGACTGGGATACACATGACATGGCATGCATGATGTTACACGTACAAGAGTATTGAGACCGAGAAACTATCGAAAAGAACCCTCCAGTGGTCGCTCCCGCGAGCGACCCTAGGGGAAAACCCTATCCGCCGCCCCCGCGCCTCCGCCTCTCCCTCGCCGCCATCGGAGGGCGTCGTTGGGTGAAGCCCCGGTGCCGCTGGTGGCAGGGCCGGTCCTGGGGCGCAGGGTGTGCGGCCCTACCGGACCTCTAAATTGTAGGGCCCTATTCCAGGTATATACATATATATAGGTCAGCTGAAAATAAATATTAAAAACACGCTTAATGGGTTGAGATGAGGGAAACCGGTGGAAACTGAACAGACCTTACGCGGCCGGCCGCACGCACGTACCAGGCTACGACCTAGTCAGGATCTAATCGATCGATCGTGATCACTAGGCGCAAGCTGAAACGACTCCGGACTTGACCACTCCTCTAGACGCCGCCAGGAGGAAGAATTCTTCGGAAGCCCCAGGACAATCGAATCCACCTCGGCCGGCCGCGCCCGGCCGCGACGACCAGCCATCTCCAGGAACATAGTAGTACGGTATGATTTCACGAATTAGCTTCTTCCTAAATTTCTAGATTTCTCCTGACTTTGATCTTTTGATCGTTAGGTCATCGACTCGCAATTGGAATGAGTGTAGATGCATTTTTTCCACTAAAACGCCGTGCTACGAGGAAGATTCAATTTGATGAAATTAATTGCCATGAAAAAATTCTAGAAGCTGAGAAGGCATTTCAAGTTAAATACTTTTATATTGTGGTTGATATGGCCATCACTTCTTTGAAGGACAGATTTAAAGAACTCATGGTTTTAAAAGATATATTTGGATTTTTATTGAGCTCGCGCACCCTGAAGTCTTTAAATGATCATGAACTTGAAGAGGGGTGCAACAAGTTTGCACAGACTTTCTCTCCTGAAAAAGGTCCATGTGATCTTGAGGTATATGATCTTATTTCTGAATTGAAGATGATGAGATTCACTTTGCCAGATGCCGTAATGTCTGCTATGAAGATTTTTCAGCATGTCAGAGAAGTTGATTGTTATCCTAATATATCCATTGCTTAGCGCATCTTATTTATTGTGCCCGTGACTATCGCATCGGCTGAAAGAAGCTTTTCAAAGTTGAAATTATTAAAAAATTATTTGAGGTCAACAATGAGTCAACAGAGATTAAATGATTTGGCAACATTATGCATTGAGAAGAAATTATTGGAGGATGTCAACATTGATCATATCATTAGTGAGTTTGCGTCGAGGAATGCTAGAAGAATTTTTTAAGGTAATATTTATAAATTATTTTCATGCATACTTTGAAGTGTAATTGACAACATATATTCTAAACCTATATTCATTACTATCATGGCGATGTCTTTATAATAAGGGCCCTGAGTTTTGGTCTCGCTCAGGCCCCCTGAAATCTCGGGACCGACCCTGCATCTACCACGTGGATTAGTGTCTAAGATTGCTTGTAGATACCCTCAACCTTGTGTATTGCTTCTTTTGATCACCCATGACAACTCTAAATGCTCTAATCCTTGCCATGTAGGCTTTTCTCCTTGGCACCTCAACTCTAAACTTTTGCTTTGCATTGTCAATTAGTGTGTCCACACAATGTTAGGATCAGTTCTCACTGCTTGCTCAGATTGCAAAGCCAACCAATAAATTGATACCTTGGTGTTCTCTCCGGGTGGAATACATGTGTGCAAACTATTGAACTTTCTAATGCAGAAAGTCTTCTCATGGGAAATTGTAGAAGCTGAAATGAATAAGGGACAACCCTTGTATTCAATAGCAGATTTCCCCTTTACTGTAGAAGCTGCTCTCTCATTGCACCATGCAATGATTCTGTCTAGATTGTTTCTATGGTATGCAAAGTTTTTTAGCCGAGTGATGGCCTACAAGTGCACAGGTTTGTCAGAGCGTATTCTCGCGAAAGTATTAATTCCAGTTTTTATATCGATCCCAATAAGGAGCCTAGGTAAATGTTTTTATGCGGTGTTTCTGTCGCACTCAAGGTGTCAGTGATCTTGAGTGAATTGACTGCAATTGTTGAAGGTGGATGGTGGGTGAGTGAATAATAGAGGAAACTTGCGTAAGGAAAAAGCGAGAATTACATAGCATAAAAGTAAATACAAGAAAGGTGTTCGAGGTTCCTGTAGATGAGAAATTAGGCGCGGAGAGAAATGGATCATGGTAATAGTGAAAGTGCTAGATGAATAAAGTGGAATACGTGATTGTGATATTTCTTATTTATAAGTGAGTAGGCAAGGAAACCATATACCGACTGGGAGTCCTCATGACCAATTCTTCCTAGTCCCAATGATCCGTATGCCTGTTACCACGACAATGGTCAGCACATTAATTAAGGTCTTCCGACCGAATTAAGGCTTTAATCTTGATGGCTCCTTGTTTTCCTCGAGTAGTACTAGCTCTTCATTGATATCAGCCATGTCACTTGGGGTCGCCAATTCGCTAGCATACAAGTTCATACCCATGAGATCTCTAGATCATGTTACCCGAGCCCTTAAATTAGACAACAAGCATTATGCGAACATAGATAATCATTCTCACAATTTAATAAACACTACAACAGTCACAAATGGATGGAATTAAAGAGGGTACAACACATCTCACCAATCTCCTACATCTCCCACGCCTATGGGGATTTACTCAGACACGAGAGGAAAATTAATCAAAGGCTTAATTGTATTGCAAATGGAAATCATCTCAGAGTTATCATAGCAAGCCACAATACCAGTTGAAGATCGAATCAAATACAAACCAAGGTAGATCAAAGTATCAAACCCTAATCTTACAAGTGCCAATCTCTCTCTCTCTCTCTCTCTAAATACCAATGGGGATGATGGTGGAGTGAATGTGAAAGGACATTTATTGTCCTAATCCGTTTTAGTGTTTGTTAACAACACAAGGTACATTTTACTGTGTGTTAATGTCTACATGTCAATCCTTTGAAAAGGGAAAAAGTCTGAATGTTGTCGGAAAATTCATGGCCAAATCCATGATTACCTGAAGTTTTCGGACCGGAGTCTCCGGTGTGGTCCGGAGTTTCCCCAGGAATTCCCGGTGTGTGGTCTAGTCTTGGCCCAGGGTCTCTCTGTGTGCGGTCTGAAGATTGACCGGATATTAGCTAGAATCTCCGGTGTGTCTCCTCAGGCCGGAGTTTCCGGTGTGGACACACCAGAGTCTCCGGTGTTCCTAGTCTAGACTTACGGCCAGAGTCTCCGGAGTGGATGCCAAACACATGCACAAACCAGCCAGAGATGCGGTCCGGAGATGGACCGGAGGTGAGGCAGAGTTTCCGGTCTGGACCGGAGTCTCCGGTCTGCCAAAACGGAGTCTCCGATGTGATTGGTCCCCAATGGTCAGAAAACGGTTCACAGTGTGTGGCCTATAAATAGGGGACCTCATCCCCTTCCTCCAACTGCTCGTTCCAGAAAAGCAAGACCACACCATTAGAGCCACCAAAACTCCAAGATCTCTTCATCCAACCACCCAAAGTCGTTGATCTTTGGGGAATTGGAGGAGGAGGCATCGATCTACAGCTTCACCAAGAGAGATCTTCATTTCCCCCTCATTCACTTGAGGGCCCCTTGCTCTAGGGTTTCTTTGGAAACCCTAAGCCTTGTTTTGGTTGATTTGATTCTTACTAGTTTGTCTTTGATTGCTTGATAGCTAGCTTGTATTCGGGAGCCTCCAATTAGGTTGTGTATGTGTTCCTCAAACTTGTTGTAAAGGTGCTGGCTTCCACCTCGAAGGTTGCCGTATAGTGGAAGAGGTGAATCGAACCCGTTGGGGTGAGGTTCATTGGAGAACAAGGGAGGCATCTCGTGGCGTTGGTGGTTTGAAACCACCCCCTCTCCAAACGTAGACGTACTTCCCTTCAAAAGGAAGGAACTACAGGAAACAAATCCTTGTGTTTCCGCATGCTCCAGTTTGGTTACTTCTATCCTTTACCGCACTTTACTTATCTCGTTCTTGCTTAGCGTTTGTACTGGATTGACATATAGGTAAATTCACCATAGTTGCATGATCTAGAGAATTTACCTCTTGTGTCAAACCCTAACTTGAAAAGGAGTAAAATTTGAAGTAGCACCTATTCACCCCCCTCTAGGTGCCCATACGATCCTTTCAATTGGTATCAAAGCCTCGGCTCTTTATTCGGGCTTAACCGCCTAAGAGATTATGGGCAACTCAGGAGATGAGGGAGGGAGTGAGGCTAGCAACTCGGTGACCATGGTAGATCTCAAGAATTTGGAAATAAGCTTGAGCTCTACCTTGGGCAACGAAATCCAACAATTGCATCAACTTGTTATGAATAAGCCAGCCTCACCTCCTCCCTCTCAAAAGGAAACACCACCTAACCCAGAGGAAAATGCTCTGGCTAAGCCTATAGGTTAAATGGTGGGGGATGAACATAATTCCACTGACTCCACCACCAAAAGGGGTGATGGGAAGGAAGAGCACCATGCGGTTCTCGGATGGTACTCTCCCGACTCTCCAATCCCTCATCCACATATAAATAATAGAGGTGACCCACCTAAGTTAGCTGCACATACCTTTGCTTAATGGCAAGTTTTAATGAAATCTCATGTGCACAGCTCTTGCATTGATTTGTGGAATATTATTGAAGAAGGACTCATGGGGGTAAACTTGTGTTGAAGAAGAAAACCTCCAAACTTGTGTTGAAGAAGAGAGAAGATCATGGGGGTAAACTTGTGTTGAAGAAGACCTCCAAAGCTCCTTACAAGAAACCCTTTCATCAAAAGGAATTCCACCAACAAGAAGTTGGGTGAAATTGTCTTGATAACACATGAAGAATTCTCCTCCGACAATGATGATGCGGAAGATGAAGAAGAGGAAACATCAAGTGGTGTGGCGGCTCTTGCAACTACTTCTACACCAACATTCTCACTCTTCGACTCTCCAAATGAGAATATCTCCAACAAGAACGTCACTTGCCTTATGGCAAGAGGAACAGTATTATCATCATCACACCCCACCAGCTTAGTTGATGAATTTGATGATGAGTTATCCCTTGAGGTCAAAAAGGAATTAGTTGCTTTTGATGTGTTTATGAACAACTTGCAAGGGGAGCACAAAAGACATTTTGTGGACCTCTTAAATCAACTTGCACACACACAAGAGCTCCTAGATGAGAGATGTAAATTAGGAAGAGAGCACATGCTTGAGGTAGAAGCTCTAAATAATGCTCTAGAAGAAGAACAAGAGACTAGGATGTCTCTTGAAACTAAACTTGAAGGGCTTGATGAAGCAAATGATCTCATTATTAATAAACTCATCAAGGAATGTGACCATGCTATTGCTAAATATAAAAAGGCTAAAAAGGACAAGATTGAGTTTGGTGTTGTTCATGAAAAACTTGCCGAGGACTTTAGGATGCTTGACAAGGCTCACAAGGCCCTGGAGAGTGAAATCTTGTTACTCACAAAGTCTCGTGAAAAGCCTCAAACTCAATTTACCAATATTCCTTCACCTAGTACTTTCATTCCTTCTTGTTGTACAAATATACTTGAACAAAATGCTAGGTTGAAGGGGGAGCTAGCTAAGGCCACCTTTCCCAAAGGAAACAAGTCAATTGATGACCTCTTGAGTAAGAAGAGGTCAAATAGTGAGAAAGGGGGCATTGGCTTTGTCTCTAAAGGCACGAAGAAGAAGAAAAACAATAAGAAGAAGGCCAAGCCCGCACAAGAAAAAGACAAGGTCATTGTGGGTAGTAAGACCACGAATGGCAAAACTATGTCTCATGATGACTTTGCGGGAAGTGCTAACCCTCACTATGTATTGATGCGTGATTATTATGGTGATGTATATGCACACTATGTTGGCCCATTTGATGGTTATATTGCTTGGTCTATTTGGGTTCCCAAGACCCTTGTTGCTAACAAAAGAGGACCCATTGAAAAATGGGTACCTAAAAACTAGTTTGATCTTTTCTAGACCTATGCTTCTGGAGGGTCAAAATGGGTGCTTGATAGTGGATGCACAAGTCATATGACTGGAAGCACATCTAGTGTCAAGGAGTTGAGAACAAATGTTGATCAAATATCCGTGACATATGCCGACAAGTCAAAGTCTAAGGTAATGGGTTTCGACAAAGCTATGGTTGCACACGATAGCACTCTCGTGGACATCATGCTTGTTGAGACCCTTGGCTATAATTTACTTTCAGTCCGTGCTCTTGGAAAGATGGGTTTTTCCGTCTTTATTAATAATGCTATTGTGATCCTCATGTGGAGCAAGTCTCTAAAGGTCACTTTCGTTGGGTACATCGAAAATGACTTGTATGTGGTGGAATTTTCGGGGAAAACCACTACAAGTGCGATGTGCCTATTCGGAAAGGCTGATGTGGGTTGGTTATGGCATCGCCGTCTAGCCCATGTCAACATGAGAACTTTGCAAAGCCTCCACAAGGATGGTCATAGTGTTGGACTAAAAGAAAATGTTTACTTTGCCAAAGATCGTGTTTGCAGGGCATGTGTTGAAGGAAACATGCATGATTCTCCCCACAAGCCAAAGAACTACATCAAGTCCAAGAGGATCTTGGAGCTCCTCCATGTGGATCTCTTTGGTCCTCCATCTCATGCAAGTCTTGGTGGGAAGAAATATTGCTTGGTGATTGTTGATGACTACTCAAGATACACTTGGGTATATTTCTTCAAGCTGAAAAGTGAGACCCAAGAAAACTTCATTGACTTCATCAACATGGCTCAACGTCAACACAATGCCCATGTGTTAACAATAAGAAGTGACAACGATATCGAGTTCAAGAACTACACATTGAATGGATTTCTTAGTGATGAGGGAATAAAACATCAATATTCCGCTGCGTATACCCCTCAACAAAATGGTGTAGCTGAGAGGAAGAACCAGACTCTTATTGATATGGTAAGGACCATGTTGGAGGTATTTAAATCTCCATACAATTTTTGGGTTGAAGCAATCTCCACCGCATGCCATGCATCAAACCGTCTCTACCTCCATAAAGAATTGATCAAGACTCCATATGAAATTCTTACCGGTAACAAGCCCAACGTTTCATATTTCCGGGTGTTCGGTTGTAAGTGTTTCTATCGCATTAAGGGTGTTCGTTTGTCCAAATTTGATTCCAAAGCTTTAGAGGGTATTTTTGTTGGTTATGGTCTTGAATCCCACACTTATAGAATCTATGACAAGCTCTCCGGAGTTGTCATAGAATCTTGTAGTGTGGTTTTTGAAGAATATGATGGTCCCCAGGGGGGCATGTTGAGGTCTGTGATGTAGATGATGAAATGCCTCAGGATGCCATAGGAAGAATGGGTGCGGGATTCATCCGCCCTGTTGAGGAACCCCTTATGGTGGATCGAGAAGAACTATACTCTACTCAAGTGGAGCCCTCATCTTCACAACATCAACAAGCTTCTATCGAAGAGGACAATGACCCAAGCCAAAGACAAGTTGTGGACCCAAGCCAAAGACAAGTTGTGGACCCTCAACCAGATGATCAGGAAGAAACCTCTAGCCAGGAGGTGCTTGAGTCTCCATTTGCCAGAATGTCTAGCGGTGCTAAGTCTATTACACAAGGAAGATCTGTAGAAACTGCCATAAGGGAAGCCCAACGCCTGACTAGAAGTATGCCTGATCAAGACCAAGGTCAATCTTTGCCTTTTGAAGAGAGAATGAGCCCAATGATGATCAAGGTCAAGTTAATGGTCAAGACGAGGACCAAAATGATGAAGTGATCCCCACAAGAAACAACAAGGAGATCGAAACTCGTCACCAAGCTATACTGGATAGAATATTGGAATTAAGAGACCACACTCTTGAGAATGTGGTAGGAGATCTAAGAAGAGGGATATCCACTCGATCTCAACTTAAGAACTTTGGTGAACATCAATCACACATTTCGATGGTGGAACCAAAGAAAGTATGGGAAGCTCTTGAATATTCGGATTGGTTGGATGCAATGCACAAAGAGCTCAACAACTTTGAGAGAAACAAAGTATGGAAGTTAGTTGAAAAGCCAAAATATTGCCGCAATGTTATAGGCACCAAGTGGATATTCAAGAACAAGCAAGATGAGCATGGAATTGTTGTGAGGAACAAGGCAAGACTGGTTGCACAAGGGTTCTCTCAAATTGAAGGCATTGACTATGGAGAGACATATGCACCTGTGGCTTGCCTTGAGTCAATATGTATCCTTCTTGCTTATGCGGCACATCATAACTTTAAATTACAACAAATGGATGTAGAAAGTGCATTTCTTAATGGTCCATTGCATGAGTTGGTATATGTAAAGCAACCCCCAGGGTTTGAGGATCCCAAGTTCCCAAACCACGTATATAAACTTGATAAGGTTCTCTATGGACTCAAACAAGCCCCACGCACGTGGTATGAGCACCTTAGAGAGTTGTTGCTAGACCGTGGGTTTAAGGTTGGGAAAATCGATCTCTCTTTTTACTAAGAAGGTCAGTGGGGAGCTTTTCGTATGTGAAATATATGTTGATGATATCATCTTTGGCTCATCTAACAAAGCTTTTAATGATGAATTCTCAAAGCTTATGACTAATAGGTTCCGGATGTCTATGATGGGAGAATTGAGGGTATTTCTTGGCTTTGAGATCAAGCAAGTAAGAGGAGGGACATTCTTCAACCAAGCCAAGTATACTCAAGATATGATCAAGAGATTCAACATGAAAGATCTAAATGGAGCCCCCACTCCCATGGCAACAAAGACTCATCTTGAACTAAACCCAAATGGTAAAGATGTGGATCAAAAGGTAAACCGGTCCATGATTGGTTCTTTGCTTTACCTTTGTGCATCTAGACCCGATATTGCGTTGAGTGTAGGAGTGTGTGCAAGATATCAAGCGGCTCCTAAAGAAAGTCATTTTATGGCGGTCAAGAGAATATTTTGATATTTGGTTCATACCCCAAACTATGGTATTTGGTATCCTAGGGGCTCAATTTTCTCTCTTTGTGGATACATGGACTCAGATTGGGCTGGTGACAAGGATGATAGAAAATAAACCTCCGGGGCTTGCCAATTCCTTGGGAGGTCTTTGGTGTGTTGGTGATGTCTACACACTTCTATTCTTGCAGACAGTTGTTGGGCCTCCAAGTGCAGAGGTTTGTAGAACAGCAGCAAGTTTTCCCTTAAGTGGATCACCCAAGGTTTATCGAACTCAGGGAGGAAGTGGTCAAAGGTATCCCCTCTCAAGCAACCCTGCAACCAAGATACAAGAAGTCTCTTGTGTCCCCAACACACCCAATACACTTGTCAGGTGTATAGGTGCACTAGTTCGGCGAAGAGATAGTGAAATACAAGTGGTATGGATAATTATAAGTAGTAACGGTGCTAGAAAATAGCTTGCTGGCGTGTGGTTGACGTGGGAAAAGACTAAAGGCAAACTGAAATAAAGATGGAAGCAAGCAAACATGTAACATATCTAGTAGCAAATGGTGTATCAATGCTTAGAAACAAGGCCTAGGGATCATACTTTCACTAGTGAACACTCTCATATAAATATATTATCTTCATGATACTAGTCTTAACTACTCTCTGGTTGGACACTCTAATCCATGGTAGGGATATAACAACACACCTCAAAGTATGCTTTTCCCATCTAGAAAACCCCACACTGTCACCTTGAGCACTAGATGGTTCCAACAAACACCTCAATTTCATAAAGACATCCAACTCCAAATATAACTCATAACAAGTATTTGTAATCTCTAGCCTAAGTGCCACCATGGTGTGCACGCTGTCACTTTCACACACATGGGGAGAGCAGAGATCTATTAAAGCACTTGAGTAGCAAGGTAGATCTATAGATTACAAGCTCATGATCACAATATGATCATGCATAGAGAGAGAGAGATGAACACATAGCTACTGGTAGAACCCTTAGCCTCGAGAAAGAACTACTCCCTCATCATCATGGGAATCAACAACGGTGATGGAGATGGTGGTGGATATCAATGGAGATGGCTCCGAGAGCAATTCCCTATCCCGGCAGGGTGCCAGAACAAAGACTTTCTGTCCCCCGAATCTCCCCTTCGGTGGCGGCGGCGGCGCTGTGGAACTTTTCGTGGCTGGAGGCTAAATGATTTAGGGTTTATGCATCGAGAGGCTCTTATAGGCGAGAGGGGAGACCGAGGGGGTGACGGAGGGGCCCACACCACCGCCTGGCGCGGCCTGGCCTGGCCCGCGCCACTAGGTGGTGTGGCCAGCCCTTGGCCCCTCTCCGTCTCATCTTCTGGCTCCATGAGTCTTCCGGTAAAAATATCGACTTTGGCTTTTGTCCGGTCCAATTCCGAGAATATTGATTTTCTAACTTTCCTAGAACCAAAAATAGCAGAAAATAGGCAACTGGCACTATGGCATCTTGTTAATAGGTTAGTCCAAGAAAGTCTATGAAAAGTACTCCAAAGTTGGAACAAAACATAAGAAAGTAGATAAAACCAAGCATGGAACATCAAAAATTATTGATACATTTGCAATGTATCAACATCCCCAAGCTTAACTCCTGCTCGTCCTCGAGTAGGTAAGTGATAAAAAGAAAGAATACCTTTTGAGGTGACATGCACCGTCATAAACTTGATCAAAGTATTTGTAGAACATTGATAGCTAGGATCATAGTACTTCAACATAGCATGAAAGACAAAGTTCTAACAATAAGACATAGCAACTATGTTGCAACATGAAAAGGTACAAACAAAAGATTCATGAATAACAATGCTTTGCAAGACGTTTGTTTGTTTCACATAAAGAAAACATAGCATAGTGGCATTCAGCTTGTCCCTCATAGAGTAGCAAATATAAATGCATAGGACACCTTCAAAGTTCATAAGAGTGACTAGATACAAATATGTGACAATGAAAATGCTATCAAGATTGCCTATAACCCAATGGATCATACAAGGACAAAGCATGTTGAGATTCGTCATCACTTCATTAGAGATCATGTTGCTTGAGGTGATATTGAGCTATCCTATGTGTCAACCAAAGACCAACTTGCCGACATTTTCATGAAGCCACTTGATGAAGCAAGGTTTTGTTATTTGAGGAATGAACTAAATATCGTAGATTCTAGGAGGTTGACTTGATCACCTTGCATACTCACCTATGTCTTGACTCTTATTTGGTTTAGGTGCAGGCATGGAGATAGGGGGAGTGTGGTCCAAATACATTGGACTATCCCTCCCCTCATAATGCCAACATTAAGAAATTCAATTGTCTTAATATCATTTTGTGATATGTGAGCTTCATTGATGAGTAGTGGCTATCAACCCAAGGATAACTCTTTGCAGTGTCATGCCACAAACTCTTACATGGTGGCCTCGGCCACTGCCCCTTCTCTACGAAGGATTGGTTCTTGTGTTGGGCTGTTGTTTAATCTAAGTTTCACTTTGCCATTTGTATGGATGTTCATTGCCTTTCTATTCTTCACAGTTTGAAATCTTAACCTAAGCCTGTCTCCATTCCCTGAAAACATTCCTTCCAACATATATGTCCCTAATAATTATGCCTAGCTGCTTTTGGTCAAAGAGGACCGGAGTCTCCGGTGTGCATACACCGAAGTCTCTAGTGTAGGCCGGAGTCTCCGGTCTGGGGGGTATTCGGGGTGTGACTTAAGGGGGCCGGGGTGAGAGAGTCACTCAGACTCTTTCTTCCACCTCCGACCCCCACCCTCACAAACCTCCCCCTCCTCCAAAACTGCTGCTCGAAGGCTAATTTGCCACCGAGATCCGCCATGCCGCCGGCCAACTCCACCCTCTCCACCCTTGGGACCGTCCCCTCCGGTGGAATCATCCCAATGGACATATCTGGTATAGTTTCCTCTCACCATGAACCTAGGGTTCATCTCCTTTGTTTGTTTTGAGTTTTGTACTAGTTTGTCCCTTGGAACAACATGCCTGAGTGCACTACATCACACTAGTCTCGTACCTCTGGCTGATCTGCTAGAATCACTCTCATCTGCAGTCTCCTGTGCATATCAAAATCTCTAGACCGGAGATTCCGGTTGGTCAATCCAGAGAATCTGGTCTAGGACGGAGACTTCGGTCTGTCTGATAGGAAACTCCGGTCCAGACCGGAGATTCTGGTGTTGCACTCTGGAGACTCCGGTGTAGATTGCCTCCAGCACATCCGGCATAGCTATGAGGGTCTTGTGCCTATCTCTTGGACATATATGCTTATACCCATGCTACCCCCTCTCTCTGTTCACAGGTGGCTCTGGTTCTCATCGTGGTCGCACCAAGGCCAAGTCCAAAAGAGTAGATCCTCAATTTGATGAAGAAGTTGGGCAGTATATTATTCCACCATCCAACCGCAGGCAACAGATCAGAGATGTTGAGTATATGAGAAAGAACCAAGAACGGATTGAGGAGGAGAATCGGGCCAAGAGGGCCAAGTATGACAATTTACAGTCTCTTGCTCACATGTCCAAGAAGGAGTTCCGAGAGCTTCGGAAGACCAATTTCTATGAGCTACCAAGAACTAGTGAGGATCCTTGTTTTTGGAGGACGGAACATAAGGTTTTTATGACTGATGTCTACCACAAGCTCACCAAGTCCCCAGTTTGTCCTTAGAGGTACATGGAACTTGACTACATGCGTGCCAACAATTACTTTGTAGATGCTATGTGGATCACAGAAAAGCTTGGGTTGCATAAGCTCATGGAGCTCCGAGAAGATTACAACATTCCCCTTGTCCAACAATTTTATGCTACTGTGGTGTTTGGGACTGATCAAGTAAGGACCATGACATGGATGTCAGGCGATGTTTGCTGCACAACTACTTTCTTTGACTTTGCCGGGGTCATCAATGAAACCTTTTAGGGTGTGGCTGTTCGTACGGGACATCGTATGCATGATGCTGCTCTTGGAGAGAGCAAGAACAAGTTGGCTCCTCTCTATGACAGGTATGCTGTTGTCGGTGAGGCTAAGGGCCTCAAACCTCTATGCAACCTGCTACTCAGAATATTCTGCCATAGTATCTCTCCCAGTGCTGGCAATGATGATGCCATTAGATGTGGGCTTGTCAACCTACTTCACCATGCTCACAAGATATATCTTGCCGGCCCTGAGTATGATGGGTTTGCTATTGATGTGATGGATTAAATTTTTGAGGAGATACACCATGCTATTCTCTGTAGGAAATCTCCTCCATATGCTCCTGTTGTGATGAGGCTTATCAACACTCAGGCTCATGGTTCACCACTTGCTCTACCTCCCAACCTTACATAACATGCCTTGGTCTCTCTTCAGAAGAAAGGGAAGATGGTGACTAGACAACCATTTGAGAGTGAGGATGAGGAGATCTCTGAGGTTGAGCGTGCTCCTACCCCTCCTAGGGGCTCCAGGAGGAAGAATGCCTCCCGTCACACGTGAGGTTGTCAAGGAGAAAATCAAGAAGGCATCCTTTTGGGAGAAGACCCTTTATTGCATGAATGTTGACATTCATAAGGGACAACATGATGCTTACAAGAGAAACCGCATGATTGATTAACTTCTCAAAGAAATCAAGGCTCAAGGTGAGGAAGAAGAGGAAGGTGAGTCAGAGTACAATTATGAACATGGAGCTGAACCATCTGCAGAGTCTGATCACACACTCTCCTTTGGGGCCTGGAATGCCATGAATGCAAGCTTAGTGGACTGGCAGACTTTCTCTGAGGTTACTTCTAGCTATGCTCCTCAGGGTACCTCCACTTCTCGCCCTCATGGCAAAGGGCCTCAGACTTCTACCGCGGATGATGACTATGATGTGGATGAGGATGATGGCGATGATGATGACTTCGAGTGATCTTTTTTTGGGACGATAGCTGCGACATTTCTTTTCCCTTTTTGGAGTTTCAATGCCAAGGGGGAGAAGTTGTCCACTAGGAGCATCGGGATTTGCATGGGTTGGGCTGTCATCTTTATATCTTTATTTTTGAACATTTGCTTTCAATTGGTTCTTGTGAGACTTATTTGGCGTATGAACTATTGTTGTGTGTGGACATATCTATGCCCGTTCCTTATTGTACTATCTATCCATTACCTAACATTTCTATGCTTGTGTCATTTGTTTATCTTGCTACACAACGTCAGGGGGAGCATAACTATGTTTATCTCAAATTCCATGCAAAACCTCGTGTTGTCATCGAACACCAAAAAGGGAGAGATTGAAATGACATTTATTATCCTAACCCGTTTTGGTGTTCGTTAACAACACAAGGTACATTTTACTGTGTGTTAATGTCTACAGGTCAATCCTTTGAAAAGGGAAAAAGTCTGAATGTTGTGGGAAAACTCATGGCCAAATTCATGATTACCTGAAGTTTTCGAACTGAAGTCTCCGGTGTGCAGACACCAGAGTCTTCGGTGTGGTCCGAAGTTTCCCAGGAATTCCCGGTGTGTCGTCTGGTCTTGGCCTAGGGTCTCTCTATGTGTGGTCCAGAGATTGACCGGATATTAGCCGGAATCTCCGGTGTGTCTCCTTAGGCCAGAGTTTCTGGTGTGGACACACCGGAGTCTCCGGTGTCCGTGGTCCGGAGTTACGGCTAGAGTCTCCGGAGTGGACGCCAAATACCTGCCCAAGCCAGCCAGAGATGTGGTCCGAAGATGGACCGGAGGTGGGGCAGAGTTTCCGGTCTGGACCGGAGTCTCCGATGTGATTGGTCCCCAACGGTCAGAAAACGGTTCACAATATGTGGCCTATAAATAGGGGACCTCATCCCCTTCCTCCAGCTGCTCATTCCAGAAAAGCAAGACCACACCATTAGAGCCACCAAAACTCCAAGATCTCTTCATCCAACCACCCAAAGTCATTGACCTTTGGGGAATCAGAGGCAGAGGCATCGATCTACAGCTTCACCAAGAGAGATCTTCATTTCCCCCTCATTCACTTGAGGGCCCCTTGCTCGAGGGTTTGTTTGGAAACCCTAAGCCTTGTTTTGGTTGATTTGATTCTTACTAGCTTGTCTTTGATTGCTTTACAGCTAGCTTGTATTTGGGAGCCTCCAATTAGGTTGTGGATGTGTGCCTCAAACTTGTTGTAAAGGTGCCAGCTTCCACCTCGAAGGTTGCCGTATAGTGGAAGAGGTGAATCGAACCTGTTGGGGTGAGGTTCATCGGAGAACAAGGGAGGCCTCTCGTGGCGTTTGTGGTTTGAAACCACCCCCTCTCCAAACGTAGAGGTACTTCCCTTCAAAAGGAAGGAACTACGGGAAACAAATCATTGTGTCTCCACGTGCTCCATTTTGGTTACTTCTATCCTTTACCGCACTTTACTTATCTCGTTCTTGCTTAGTGTTTGTACTAGATTGACATATAGGTAAATTCACCATAGTTGCATGATCTAGAGAATTTACCTCTTGTGTCAAACCCTAACTTGAAAAAGAGTAAAATTTGAAGTAGCACCTATTCACGCCCCTCTAGGCGCCCATACGATCCTTTCAGAATGGTTTAGAGGCTAGAGATCATCGAAGAATGAGACATTGTTCTTCTCCTTCTCCAGATCTGATCTCTCCCCTTCTTGATGTGTTTGCGGTGGCTGTGTTCTGTTTTTTGTCGTCTCCCCTTCACGAAAGTTGTTTGTATTGATATAATGGATATGGCGGCAGGTAGTACAGGCGGACGGTACGGGCACTCCCCGACCGTACCAGTGGTCGTTATGCACTTTGAACGCCTCCAATGATAGGGACTCCAATTGGGGATTTGCTTCTTTAGGAGTAATTAGCCCATAAATGCTATTAGATCTTCCAAAAATGTTCATTTCCTGAAAACCATCACAAGATACCAAGAATTCACTAATTGTGATGTCAACATTAGTAGAAAGGGAAAACTTCAGTGAAATCCGGTAATAAACAAGAAGAAAACAATGATAAAAAGTGTTGAAATTCAGAGCTATCAACTTCCCCAAGCTTACTATTACTCGCTCTCGAGTGATAAAGCTATAATGAGTAATAGCGAGAAATTGAATCAAGAGGAAAAACTCATAAGTTCGAGGTAGTATCGTATTTCATTGTCTCAAATCCTACAATGTTGAACATGAGCATAATATATCTGAACAATTGCACTTAAGTTCGATTCCTAAATGCAAGTAACTCTCTAGCTAATAGTTCTTAAAACTCAAAAGAGACTGTCAAAAATTTGGCTAGGCTTGTGAATCAATTCTTTTCAACGCCCCTCTTTTATGAGAGTAATGCGAGGACGCTTTCAGTCAAAATTAAGGGTGCACAAGTAAATGCCAAAAGAAGGATAAACTTAGATCTTTTCATTAACACTCACTTCGATAATCGCGGATACCAATCACCCCATCTCTTCCTTGTTTTTCAAGAACTCTAGTTTATTCATTTTAGGTGGTGAGGTGATACCAGTGCTCTCATAAGTATTGAATATTTTCAGCTCATATCTCGATGGTAGTTCTCTTTCTTTTTTTACTCGAGTACTTGGCCCATGGAACTAATTTTTCCCCATCTCAGCAATGTTGTCAATGTCTAATAAACTCGTAACCCAAATATGAGATGAACTCAAGATCGTTCATAGGCCATAGGTCTTGTTAGTTCCATGAAGTTTGGGTACTCTTATAATTCTTTTTCTCATGAAGTTTCTCTCTTCAGCTGATCAAAACAGGTTTGGCATCTCCCTCAACCACCATAAAAAGTTCATTCCATCAAACAATTCTTTTTCAGAAGGTATTATCAAGTCAACGATTAGTATGTGGGGTTGAGTACTACTAAGATTAAGCCCTTAATACAAAAACATGGCACCAAAGTTGTCAACAGACACTTTCTCTTGTTCTCAAAAGTTTGGAACTTAATCCAAAGGGTTGTTTTTCTAACCGATAGTAATTGTCGTAAGTCTCAACCAAAGTAGTGACAATAACCTTTGAGCTCAAGTCCTAAAAGATAATGAGCTAAGCATGGAGTAGAACTCAAGTGCAACCGAATATACACAAAATGTTCATGAATAAACTTACATGAAGAGGGAAAATAGGAATGTGGTACCTCCTCTTGCTTGCTCATCTCCCACTTGGGTCAACTCCTCGTGTTCGCCTCCATAGATAAATCACTAGAAGTGAATAACGTGCAGAAAAATCAACGAGAGCCGAGAGAACTTTGCACAAACCAAGATAAAAGCTAGTCTAATATTTTTTGGTTTTCTTTTATCAATGCAAACTGAAAGTAAACATGCACTAGAATGAAAACAAAATAAATCAAAAGAAGAACGAAAAGTATGAATGCAAAAGGTAGGGAGGAGTTCAACCTCCTCAAGCTTAGGCTCTTTGCCTATCTAGAATCAAAAATTGCTGCCTTCATCGGGCGGCGGCTACTGGTATGGAAAGTTCAGGTAGCGGTTTGGAAAGTCAGTCATAAAGGAGGTGAAGTCTTGGGTGAGGTTGACTATGTTGGCGTTCACATCATGCAATGTATTCTCTATGTTGTTGATGTGATGCACCACCTGGTCAAAATCACTCCTCGGGACATAGTTGAATCCCATATGCGGTGGAGGCATACCTTGCTGCTAGTGCTGAGGGAAAGCTTGTTGGTGATGATGCTGTTGACCGTAGTAATCCCAGCGTGCTACGTTCCAGTCCTCTCCACCTTGCTCCTAGTGCTGTTGGCCAGCGACTGTGTCCTCCCAGTTGGGATGACCTTCCGGCGGTGCAATCCTCCCTGAGGTGATTAATGCCCGCTAGAATTCTTCCTTGTTGAGGACCCAACTCTATTTACCTGGCAAACCAAAAGATTGGACAAAAGGAAGCAAAACTTGGTGGAGATCACCATTAGGCTCAAAATAAAATTGATAAGCATGGAGCGAGTGTTGGGGTCTATAGATCCCCATGAATTTGGTGCTAGCCATGTGAATATCATCCAAAATCTTACTGCCAGCCACAACTCTTTCCTGGAGCATGATAAACTCACTTGCATAGGCGATCTGTGTGATCAAGCCACCATAGCGGATGTCACCTGAGGAAGCCGACCTTTGGTGGCGGAAGTCCTGGATGAGCAAAGCACCCAAGTTTACCTTGTGCTCCATCTTAGGATGCAAAGCCATATGAATTACACTCATCTCGGGGCCTACCATTGCCCCGACATCTTTATGTTTATGATAAATGTTTACATACCATGCTATAATTGTATTAACCGGAAACATTAATACTTGTGTGTTTTGTAAACATAAAAGAGTCCCTAGTAAGCCTCTTGTTAAACTAGCTTGTTGATTAATGGATGATCATGGTTTCCTGATCATGGACATTGGATGTCGTTAATGACAAGATCATATCATTAGGAGAATGATGTGATGGACACACACCCGTAGTAAGCATAGCATAAGATCAAGCCATTAAGTTTGTTTGCTATAAGCTTTAAAATACATAGTAACCTAATCCTTCGACCATGAGGTTATGTTAATCACCATCACCGGATGGGTACTTTGATGACATCAAACACCACTTCGTAACTGGGTGGTCATAAAGGTGTCATTGGCTATTCTGAAAGTATGTGTTGAAGCGCATGGACCAAGATTGGGATTTGTCCATCCATATGACGGATAGATATGCTCTGGGCCCTCTCGGTGGAATGTCATCTAGTTAGCTTGCAAGCATGTGACTGGGTCACAAGGGATGACATATCACGGAACGAGTAAAGAGTACTTATCAGTAACGAGGTAGAACTAGGTATGGAGATGCTGACGATCAAACCTCGGATAAGTATAGTATCGCGTGACAAAGGGAATTGGTTTCGTATGTAAATGGTTCAATCGATCATGAAGTCATCGTTGAGTATGTGGGAGCCATTATGGATCTCCAGGTCCCGCTGATGGTTATTGATAGGAGATGTGTCTCTGTCATGTCTACATATTCACGAACCGTAGGGTGACACACTTAAGGTTCGAAGTTGTTTTAAGTAGATATGGAATGTGCGTTGGAGACCGAATGTTGTTCGGAGTCTCGGATTGGATCCGGGACATCACGAGGAGATCCGGAATGGTCCGGAGAATAAGATTCATATATTGGGGATCATTTTCTAAGTTAGGAAATGTTCCGGAGTGTTTGTATGGGGATTCTAGAAGGTTTCGGAATGTTCTGGAAGGTTCTAGAAGGGTTCTTGGTGTTTGCTTGAAAACCAAGAAAGGGTCAAGGAAACCTTGTGGGGGCTAGACACGGATTCGTGGGGGAGGAGGACTCCTCCCCCCTTCCCAACCCGCCGGCCCAAGGAGGGAGGGGAGTCCTACTAGGACTCCCCCTCCCAAGGCGCCTCCCTCCTTTAAATAGAGGGGAGGGGGCGCCCCCTCCTAGCTCTCTCTCATAACAAGCTCTAGCCGCCGCCTCTCTCCTCCTCCTTCCCTCTGCTCCGGCTTAGGCGAAGCCCTCCAGAATTCTCTACTCCACCACCACCACCACACCGTCGTGCTGCTGGGATTCCATGGAGAAGATCTACTACCTCCGCTGCTCGCTGGAACGGGGAGAGGAAGATCTGCTTCGACTCCGCACGTGTGACCGACTGCGGAAGCGCTGCCGGAACGCGGCGCCGGAAGGATCGTCCACACGATCTTGAGATCGGCAAATGATCGACTACATCAACCACGAGATCCAATCTCGTTAACGCTTTCGGATCTACGAGGGTTAGTACAGATCTATCTCGTTGCACATGTCTAATAGATTAGATCTCGGCTTTTATCTAGATTAGATCTCGGTTTTGTTCGTTCTTGCGGTAGAATTTTTTTTGTTTTACATGCTACGAACCTACCAGTGGTATCAGAGCCGTATCTATGCGTAGATCTGTTGCACGAGTAGAACACAATGTTTTTGTGGGCGTTGATGCTTTTGTTGTCAGTATCTTAGCGTGTACTTTGCATCTTGCGGCATGGTGGGATGAAGCGTCTCGGGCTAACATTACATGTCATCGCACATGAGACTTGCTCCACGCTTGACGTGCAACTTGCTTTGCACAAGTGGCTTTGCGGGTGTCTGTCTCTCCCACCATAGTTAAGATTCAATTTACAATGAGCATCTGACAACACTTGTATCAACATTGTGGTTCTTGTTCGTAGGTAAGATCGGTCTTATGCGAAAGCCCCAAACCACGTAAAACATGCAAAGAAAATTAAAGGTGTCTAACTTGTTTTTGCAGGGGTTTTGTGATGTGATATGGCCATTATGTGATTGTGATTATATTTGATGTATGCAATGATCCTTATTGTAATATGGCAACCGGCAGGAGCCTAATGGTTGTCTTCAATTCTGTTAAGACCTGCGTGTCTATTCATCTTGTAGTAGCTTTGTTCCAAGTAGTTGTAATAGTTGCTAGTGATGATGGACAACCATGAAGCGGCGCCACTGACCTTGACGCAATGCTGGTGATGATGGAGATCATGTTCGTGCTTTGGAGATGGAGATCAAAGGCGCAAGAAGAAAGGGCCATATCATATCACACTTATTATGAATTGCCTGTGATGTTAATCCTTTATGCATCTTGTATTGCTTAGATCGTGATGGTAGCATTATAAGATGATCCCTCTCACTAAATATCAAGTAATAAAGTGTTCATCCTTAGTGGGCACCGTTGCTAAGACTTGTCGTTTCGAAGCATCTCGTGATGATCGGGTGTGATAGACTCTACGTGTGCATACAACGGGTGCAAGCCAGATTTGCACATGCGGAAACTAAGGTTAACCTCGACGAGCCTAGCATGTACAGACATGGTCTCGGAACACAGAATACCGAAAGGTAAAGCATGAGTCATATGGATGATATGATGAACATGTTGATTGTTCGCCTTTAAAGCTACATCATCTCACGTGATGATCAGACTTGGTGTAGTGGATTTGGTTCATGTAATCACTAAAACAACTCGAGGGATGTTGTTTTGAGTGGGAGTTCATTTGTAATTTGGATTAGTCGAACTCAATTTATCATAAACACAATCAAAGTGAATTTGCATAGTTTGTTGTAGTCATTGGCATCCGTTTACCACCTTACGCTTAGTTATAGTTGAGATAGTGGAACTATAGAAATTCTGGATATTTGCTTTACGAATTGGTATCGTATTGTTTTGAGTGTCAATTAAAAATTTATAAGTCCTATTGCAAACTTTCAGCAAACTCCATTTACTCCATGAAGTTTAATAAATAGTATTAAATCAAGAGTAACAATTCCAGTGTTAGTATCTAATGTATCATGTTTGCCTCCATGATTCTTGATACTCAAAAGATTGTTTTTAACATCAAGTTTATCTAAGAGATGAAAGCAATGTTTCAGAAACCATCATATGTGAAAGGTATTGCGATATCTAAAACAATGTGTTGGTTACAACATGATAGAGTATACGTCCTCATATTTGATGAGAATTTGTGAAGGTTGGAGACGCTAGTCGTCCTAATCCTCCAAAAGGTTTTGAAAAAGAAACATTATACTCGCAATTCACCTTTATAAGCTATAGCAGCTTGATCATGAAAGTTGTCATGATAAGGATGAATAGAAGATGTAAGTAAAATGTTTACTACACTAAAAGATTACTAAAGAATGGATTTTTTAAAAGAACACCAAACATTTGATGATGGTGATCCACTTCAAAGTGCAAGTCCAAAGGTATTGGTATTTGACTATACACACTTTGTAATATGTGTCATGTGAATGATACCACTATTGATGTTGATAGATTCTTTAAAAAAAAAGGAATTGTTGAAAGAGAATCTATAAAATATTTGGCAGAAAAGAAAAGATTGGAGATGTCCAACTTAGGCATATAGAAGATATACATGTTATGGTTGTATTCCTTGCTTGTTAAACAATGTGGTTCTCCGGTATTGGATACCGAATTGGTTGGTATGCTATGTCATACAGGACAACGCAATTCATGAACTACAATGGCCTAAGTAACTAGCAAGAGAATAAGTGATGATGTTCATCGAAAACAAATAAAGTGTTATTGTGTTTTTCGTTGACATCAAACCTAGCCTTCAAGATTTGTTATTTTGTTCCGGTATTACGAGAACAATGGTTGTTCAAATAATTACCGTATTCCATAAAGGATGGATGAACTTTTACAAGTCTGGTGGGAGAAATCACATCCATAAACACTATTGCTAAAATGTCGCAAGACAAATGATTGAAAGATCACTTAAGAAGTGACATCGCTGTTTAAATTATATTGGAAAGAAAACATGAAGAAACTCCATGTTGATGGAATTTTGGAGTTTTTTGATTTTGATCAAATGACGCTTATGAAACTTTTCTAGAGATAATTAAAACTCCGTTCGTAGGCCAAAAGAGGAACGGATGACTAACTGATTGGAATTTGTACATATTGATGTATATAGTCCATCATGTGTAGTCGTGGGCGATGGATTTCAACTTCATATGCTTTCTCCGAGAATTTGAGTGAATATATGTATACTTACTCAATAAGGAAGAAGTATGAAACATTTGAAAAAATGTTCAAAGACTTTCAAGATGAAGTGGAAAATCATTGTAACAAGAAAATAAAAGAGTTTATGATTGGATCATAAAGAAAGATGTTTGAGTTACAAGTTTAGCAAAACACCTAAGATTTGAGGAATCATTCCATGGATTTGCATTTCCCAAAACACCATAGGAGTATGGAGTGTTCGAGATATGTAATGAAACCTTGTTTTACATAGTAAGATCAAAGGTGTCATTTATAAAACTGCCATTATATTTTAAAGATTAAAGCTTTAAGGACTACCGCTTTTACACTGAAAAGAGCTCCATCGTGATCCGTTGAAATGACACCATATGAGTTATGTTTTGGGATAAAACCCAAATTGTCATTTCTTAATTTTTTGGTATGCTAGGCATAAGTAAAATGTTTACAACCAAAGTCGGATAAGCACGTCTTTGTAGGTTATTCCAAAGAATTTGTTGGGAATTTCTCCATAACACCGAGGACAAAAGAGTTTGTCGCTTGGAACGTCAAGTTTCTTGAGAAGGATTTTTTCGTGAAAAGTTAAGTGGGAGGACAATAGAACTTCGATAAGGTTGTTGAACCTTAGCTATATGTGCTAAGTAGCGCAGCGCCGGAAAGTGTCCCGGTGGCGGCCACAATGCTCATGGCTCTCGTGATTACAAAAGGTGTGATCTCGGAGATTAGAGTTCCTATAGAACCGTGTGGGTCGGTAAGAATCAAATAGTAAGATTTGATAAGCAAGTCGTTATTGTTTTGACAATGATGAACCGACTACATGCAAAGAAGCGATGATGGGCCCTGACTCCATAAAATGACTAGAAGTCATAGAATCCGTGATAGTATCCATACACGAGAAATCAAGTTTCTGAACTTAGAAGACCCTTTGGAAAGGCGTGAAGCCTATCGGTCGTGTTTGGATCTATAATGAAATAGTCGACATGTCGGAAAGAGTTTACGACAATGTTCAAGGAATTGACTATGATAAGATTTGATCTTTCATAGTGATATATAGTCTGGACGGATTAATGTAGCAACCACTACATATATTTTGGTATATGGTAGTTGAACAAACAAAACAAGTTCTTCTAATAGAATGGTTACCTAGGATGTGTACATGACACGATCCAAAGGGTTTTGTTAATTCAAAGGATGCTAAAAGAGTATGCAAAACTTCAATGGTTGAAGTAAGCATAGCGGAGTTGGAATCTTCACCATGATGAAACTGTTAAAAGAGTTTAAATTCATCGGAGATGATGAAGATGCTTGCATTTGCAAGAAATTAAGTGGGAGCGCTGAGACATATTTCTAATACATTATGTAGAGGACATATTGTTGATTGGAAATGATGTATCTTGTATTGACACAGGTTAAGAATTTCATTTTGATGAAAGACTTAAGCATAACCCAAGAATTAGGCATCAATGTCTATATGAATAGATTGAGGCGCTAATATGGTTTTGCCAAATGTACATAGATAAGATGTTGAATGAGTTCAATATGGAAACAACAAGAAAGGTTCTTGACGCACGGAAAGGACTGAATCAAGATTCAAGTGTGTTGACACGAGATTCAAGTGTTTTGACACTTGGTGAAATCACAAGAATATTTTGATCAATCATTCTTTGATATGTACACATCCAGATATGTCCTATGCTCTAAATGTTATGAGCATATACCAGAATGATTCATAAGATGATCATTGGACAATAGTAAAGATATTCTTATGAGCTTTGGAAGAACTAAGAATATACCATGTATAAGTGACAAATAGTTAAAGGTAGTTCATTGTAAAGTGTTACATTGATACTAGTGTTGTCACAAGATACAAATTAAATTTATCTCAATTTAAACTGTGGGTGGCACAATATAATGGAAAGGAAGTTCCATAACGGATTTGGTTGAGTACCAAAGTTAAAACATTGTGACAGATACTACAACAAAAGGCTAAGTATATAAACTGCTATAGTAGCAGCAAAGGAGGGCATTTGTGTTAAGTAGTTTGTTATCAAACTAGGTGTGGTTCAAAGTGGGCTAATACTATGAAGATATATTGTGTGACAATAATATCAACATATTTTGAGCCGAAGGATCTAAAGGTCTCATCAAAGGACCAAATTTATACAATGCCATCTCATTGGAGAATGAGTAATGCGTAGAGACGCAAGGACATGCAAATACACATGGACCTGGAAGTGTCAGATCCGAAGATTATGTTTACCACTAGCAATAGTGTCTATACAACACCAGAAAGCCATAGGTGTTGAATGCACAAGTTTTTAACTAGATTATTGACTCTAGTGCAAGTGGGAGACTGTTGGAGATATGCCCAAGAGGCAATAATAAAGTAGTTATTATTATATCTTTATGTTTATGATAAATGTTTACATCCCATGCTATAATTGTATTAACCGGAAACATTAATACTTGTGTGTTTTATAAACATAAAAGAGTCCCTAGTAAGCCTCTTGTTAAACTAGCTTGTTGATTAATGGATGATCATGGTTTCCTGATCATGGACATTGGATGTCGTTAATGACAAGATCATATCATTAGGAGAATGATGTGATGGACACACACCCGTAGTAAGCATAGCATAAGATCAAGCCATTAAGTTTGTTTGCTATAAGCTTTAAAATACATAGTAACCTAATCCTTCGACCATGAGGTTATGTTAATCACCATCACCGGATGGGTACTTTGATGACATCAAACACCACTTCGTAACTGGGTGGTCATAAAGGTGTCATTGGGTATTCTGAAAGTATGTGTTGAAGCGCATGGACCAAGATTGGGATTTGTCCATCCATATGACGGATAGATATGCTCTGGACCCTCTCGGTGGAATGTCATCTAGTTAGCTTGCAAGCATGTGACTGGGTCACAAGGGATGACATATCATGGAACGAGTAAAGAGTACTTATCAGTAACGAGGTAGAACTAGGTATGGAGATGCTGACGATCAAACCTCGGATAAGTATAGTATCGCGTGACAAAGGGAATTGGTTTCGTATGTAAATGGTTCAATCGATCACGAAGTCATCGTTGAGTATGTGGGAGCCATTATGGATCTCCAGGTCCCGCTGATGGTTATTGATAGGAGATGTGTCTCTGTCATGTCTACATATTCACGAACCGTAGGGTGACACACTTAAGGTTCGAAGTTGTTTTAAGTAGATATGGAATGTGCGTTGGAGACCGAATGTTGTTCGGAGTCTCGGATTGGATCTGAGACATCACGAGGAGATCCGGAATGGTCCGGAGAATAAGATTCATATATTGGGGATCATTTTCTAAGTTAGGAAATGTTCCGGAGTGTTTGTATGGGGATTCTAGAAGGTTTTGGAATGTTCTGGAAGGTTCTAGAAGAGTTCTTGATGTTTGCTTGAAAACCAAGAAAGGGTCAAGGAAACCTTGTGGGGGCTAGACACGGATTCGTGGGGGAGGAGGACTCCTCCCCCCTTCCCAACCCGCCGGCCCAAGGAGGGAGGGGAGTCCTACTAGGACTCCCCCTCCCAAGGCGCCTCCCTCCTTTAAATAGAGGGGAGGGGGCGTCCCCTCCTAGCTCTCTCTCATAACAAGCTCTAGCCGCCGCCTCTCTCCTCCTCCTTCCCTCTGCTCAGGCTTAGGCGAAGCCCTGCAGAATTCTCTACTCCACCACCACCACACCGTCGTGCTGCTGGGATTCCATGGAGAAGATCTAGTACCTCCGCTGCTCGCTGGAACGGGGAGAGGAAGATTTGCTTCGACTCCGCACGTGTGACCGACTGCGGAAGCGCTGCCGGAAGGATCGTCCACACGATCTTGAGATCGGCAAATGATCGACTACATCAACCACGAGATCCAATCTCCTTAACGCTTTCGGATCTACGAGGGTTAGTACAGATCTATCTCGTTGCACATGTCTAATAGATTAGATCTTGGCTTTTATCTAGATTAGATCTGGGTTTTGTTCGTTCTTGCGGTAGAATTTTTTTTGTTTTACATGCTACGAACCCATCACTAGCCATGTGAATATCATCCAAAATCTTACTGCCAGCCACAACTCTTTCCTGGAGCATGATGAACTCACTTGCATAGGCGATCTGTGTGATCAAGCCACCGTAGCGGATGTCACCTGAGGAAGCCGACCTTTGGTGGCGGAAGTCCTGGATGAGCAAAGCACCCAAGTTTACCTTGTGCTCCATCTCAGGATGCAAAGCCATATGAATTACACTCATCTCGGGGCCTACCATTGCCCCGACATCTCCCTTCCCCAAAATAGAATTCACCAAGAAGGTGGCGAAGTAACAGATAGTGGGATTCTAGATGGTGGCGCTCTTCTTGCACAAATAATCAGTGTTCCCGTGGACATAAATTTGCTCCCGAGAATGCATTGCCTCTACATGGACATTGTCATTAATATCGAGCTCCCCCTCGTAGGAGAACCTGAAACAATCACAAAATTTATGAAAGGAAAGGATATGGGGTTGCCCATTCCGCACAAAACTTACAATGTAATTACGCTCTTGGACCTCAAGGTCATCGTGGAACGATGACAAGAACTCATACGTGGCGAGCTGGTAGGTGTCGGTGGAGAAGTAGGAGAAGGGGACCATGCCAGGTTGCACGATCATCTGCTCGAAGTCCTCCAATGGACCTTGGTGGTAGAGGAACTCACAGCTTACCCACTTATACCCTCTCGTAGTCCTTGTTCATGGCAGCTCTCAAGCTGTCCGCCTCTGAACGCCTCTTCTTCGAACCCGATGGCCTAGTGGAGCCCGAGGCCCCTACTGTTCCCTAGCCGTTGCCCGAGCGGAAAATCCTTCCAATGTTATGCATTGTGATGCGAAAATTTCAAAGAAAACTATAGGCATTGGGTTTCTATCATACAAACAAATGATTACATGTAGAAATTACAAATCCTAATGTGAGGAATCAAAAAAATCTCAAAATATGATGAACTCATCTACATAGTCAATGTGAGTAATTCAACCATGGATTTTAGAAAATAAAGCGTGGATCGGATGAGAAATCAAAGGTTCTAGAGGATTAGGGTTTGAGGTGGAGAGAGAAAGAGAAATAAAGAATGAGGAGGAAGAAGAAAGGGGCTGGCTGTGAGCCAGCCGGCGTCGGCCTTTACCTAGCGATGTAGTCATTATGGGCGGGTGATACAGGCGCATCTAGCCCATACCGGCGGTCGTCACCATTGGATCAAGATTAGGGTTATGAGATCAAACCTAGAGATCTAGTACGAGCGCGTCTCGGCCGTACCGGTGCTCGTTATCGTGACAATGAGTTTTGAAGAAAATTGTCGAAGTTCACTACGGGCGAGCGGTACGGGTACCTCCGATCGCACTGGTGCTCATTAAGAGTACTTAATAAATAAACTTTTTTTGACTGAATTTTCTTCGATGGTACGGGTACCTCACCGGACGACTACTCATTACGCAATCTGAACCCTATTTAATTCTTCCTTTCGCTTTTCTTTAAACTGCACTAAGGTATAAATTCTCTTCAAGTCTAAAAGCTTGAACAAATTTATTAAGACACACACAAATAAAACAAAACAAAATTAAACTTAACTATTAAAAATGGATTGAGTCCTATTAAGCATTTTATTAAGGAGAGTTAGCTTATCAACCAACCTCCATGTCATTAGCGTTTACGTCAAACTGCCCTTCATTGATGGATTTCACCGCTTGGATACACATAGGTGCTGGAATATATTTGCCATTATGCTCCTGTTTCTTTGGAAAATAAAGAATAATCTGATCATCATAAATTTTGAAAACAATCGTACCGCTAGAACAATCCACATTAGCTCTAGCAGTACTAAGACAAGGTCTTCTAAGGATGATTGAAAGTTTGTCATCTTCTAGAACATCTAGTATGATAAAATCAGTGGGTATAACATGTCGGTCAATTCTAAGTAAAGAATCTTCGATCACGCCAACAGGTTGTTTAGTTGTCTTATCAGCCATTTGCAAAGTGATTGAAGTGGGAGAATACTCTCCAAGGTTTAATTTCTTAAACAAGGAATAAGGCATGACACTAACACCAAACCCTAAATCACAAAGAGCATTGCCACTATTAGTTTTTCCAATTGCACAAGATATAGTTGGATACCTGGGTCCGAAGCTTAGCAGGCAGCTTATCACCAAAGCTTGTCATTACTGCTACAGTCTTAATTACCTTCTTTTTTCGATTAAGAATATCTCGCATAAACTTCTTATAAGTAGGAACTTGAATAGCATCAGATAAAGGAAGTTCTAAACAAAGGCTTCCCAGTGCTTCGACAAAAGAATCATAAATGGCTTTATCCGGTTCATACTGAACTCGATTAGGATAATGATTTTTTTTGAGTGGGTATTACCTTCTCCTTTACCTTTTCCACTGGTTCAGCATCCCTTTTAGTTTTCTTATTTGTTGATGTTTTTGCTTATCAGCACGTTCTTCACGTGAGGTGACAACCTGCTCTTCTTGTTCCTTTCTGAGATTGGCATCTTCTCTTGAGTCGACTGTCTAAGCATCTAAGTCATATTGTTTATGTCTATCTCCTTCTTCTTCTTCTTCTTCTTCTCTTCTTTAGAAGTCTTAAGTTCTCTTTTCTGAGCATCATAATCAATATCATATTGAGGATCTACTAGGTCCTCTTCTTCTCGGCTCATCTCTTGAGTCTCTCTTGCCTTGCGGGCATTCTTCTTGATACCAAGGTGGCCCTTGTGGTTCTTGCGTTTCTATACCATGTCTAGTGACAATGTTAGTAGAAACAATATTAAAATTTCCTTGGTTCAAAATTAGAGTTTGGGTTTCAATTATTTGATCATATTGAGTTTTAACCATACTCAGATATCTATCCAAATGCTTCGCGGCATGTCCTAAGTCATCAAAGACTTCAGTTAACTCTTTTATATTCCTTTCTTGAGTCATTAGACGTTTATAATATTTTTCATGGAAATGTTTTTGTTGATATCAAAACTTTTGCATTACAAGATTTATTTCATCTTCCATTACATAAGCTTGAAGAATGTCAACATTATTTTCTTCAATAAGTTCTGAAGCTATTCCTTTTTCTTCCATGGACTTTTTAACTTCATGCGTAAGATCTTGGGGTATGTGAAACATACCTTTTCGCGGTTTAACATCCTCAACTAGATTGTTTTGTTTATCATTGAAGGATCTTACCTCGAAAATATTTACACATTCTGGAAACATTAAGTTACAACTAGCTCTCCCTACAGATAAGTCAATCATTTCTTTTGTATCATTATTAAGACCATTATATAAATTGGATAATTAAATGCTCATGGAAACCATGATTCGAGACTTTCATAATCATTGCATAAAATCTATTCCATGCTTGATAAAAGTTTTCTCCAACTATTTGAAGAAAGTTTGTAATGCTACGTTTAATCTGCATGATTTTAGTGAACAAGCAATACTTATGCATAAACTCTCCGATGCAATCTTCCCAGCTTTTATAGTGTGATTGGGTAATGATTGTAATCAAGTAAAAGTATTATATTTCAGAGACCAGCTAAAAGTTTAAGGAGCACAAACTCTATTGGTAAACGTGCTAGTTTAAGAGTGGCACAAAGGTCATAGACCTTCATCAAGTGATCACTAGGGTTTTTCTCTTCTTTTCCTGCAAAAGCAATTTCTTTCATCATATAAACTAGCTCACGATATATTTCAAATTCCTGGCCTTCAAGTTCAGGACAAAGAATAGGCATTTTTCTTAAGTGCCTAGATGGATTCCCATATTCTCCCAATGGTAGATCAGGCTCTTCGGCCCCCTGGGTGATGGTCAAGTCTGCCATTAAAGGAATCAAACTATTCATGTCTAAAGTACGTGAGTTAGAAAATCTTTCAATAAATTCTAGGCGTCTTTTAGTTGGAATATGGTCAATATACGGAGGTAAATAAGTTTTTCTAAATCGAGAGGTACCTCTGTCTTCAACGGAGATCATGAATGGTGTCAACAATCACTTATGTCAAGAAACATCACTTAGCGCTTAGCTCCCCGACAACGACGCTAGAAAATAACTTGATGACCTTCAAGTGCACATGTTTGTCAGAGCATGTTTTCACGGAAGTATTAATTCTAGTTTTTATATCGATCCCAATAAGGAGCCTAGGTAAGTGTTTTTATGCGGTGTTTCTGTCACACTCAAGGTGTCACCGGTCTTGAGTGAATTTACTGCAACTGTTGAAGGTGGAAAGTGGGTGAGTGAATAATAGAGGAAACTTGCATGAGGAAAAAGCGAGAATTAAATAGCATAAAAGTAAAGACAAGAAAGGTGTTCGAGGTTCCTGCATATGAGAAATTAGGCGCGGAGAGAAACAGTTCATAGTAATAGTGAAAGTGCCACATGAATAAAGTGGAATACATGATTGTGATATTTCTTATTTATAAGTGAGTAGGTAAGCAACCCATATACCGACTGGGAGTCATCATGGCCAATTCTTCCCAGTCCCAATGATCCGTCTGCCTGTTACCATGACAATGGTCAGCACATTAATTAAGGTCTTCTGAATGGATCAGTGCTTTAATATTGATAGTTCCTTGTTATCCTCAAGTAGTAATAGCTCCTAATTGATATCGGCCATGTCACTCGGGGGTCGCCGATTCGCTAGCATACAAGTTCATAGCTATGAGATCTCTGGATCATGTTACTTGGACCCTTAAATTAGATAACAAGCATTAGGTGAACATAGATAATCATTCTCACAATTTAATAAACACTACAACAATCACAAATAGATGGAATTGAAGAAGGCACAACACATCTCACCAATCCCTACATCTTCCACGCCTATGCGGATTTACTCAGACATGAGAGGAAGATTAATCAAAGGAATAATTGTATTGTAAATGGAAATCATCTCAAAGTTATCATAGCAAGCCACAATACCAGTTGAAGATCGAATCAAATACAAACGAAGGTAGATCAAAGTATCAAACCCTAATCTTACAAGTGCCAATTTGACATGGCCATAACCCTTCGGGTGCCCACTATTGGCATATACGGTACGACCCAATAGAAATATCACCCGAAGATATGCCAAGATCAATGAAGCCCATGTCGATTCAAAATATACGAAGCCTACAAGGACACAGACTCTTGGCGGAACAAGACAAGGAAACTGCAAGACTAGACTAGATACGAACTCTAACTTGAAAACCAACTCATATTGGTTCCCGAGACCCAGCCTCCTCATATATAAAGGCTAGGAGGGTCTAACGAGGAGGATATGCCACAATAGATCTAGAAAATAGACATCACGCCTCTCTCTCAGCGAGATTGCATCTAGTCGACTCAACAATATGGGGGCTGCACCGATTTCGCTGCATGACCCGCCAAATTCTTCGGCTGCGGCGACCTGCTAAAATTTTCGGCTACGGCAACCTTCTTCCGCCATCGGCTACGACGACTCTCAGCTCCGAAACCCGCTGTGATCTTCGTCTCCACAGCCACATCGACTTCATCTATGGCAACTACTAATAAAGTTAACTATCTTCTATTAAGAGTCAATAATTATATTTTTTTAATCGCACTCGAAACACTTGGGGGATGCACCCTCTTCGAGTAACCTAAGTATCATCGACTTCATGCACTTGAGCACCTTATACGCGATTTCCCAAATAGCTGACTCTGCCTGAGCGTCGAATCCTTGAACTCCGACCCAGTTGCAGCCCAACTGACAGGTCGGCAAGGTACTGAGACTAAGGATGTCAGGATAATGAAAAGGTCTCATATTATGGTGCAAAAGTGTCGAGTCCGATGGCACCAGAAAATGTTATGATAAATCGAAAGGCAATATTCTTTACGAGATGCAAGTACTTCACAATTCTCTATGTTTTATGTAAGGATGTCAACTACATTGAGCTATTCTATCGGGTCCTCCAATGAAGTCGATTAATGTTAGATGCATCAACTTACCAAGACCCCAGTCAAGTAACTCCTCGGATGAAGAAGATTTCTGAACCTATGCTCACCCGATAAAAATCAAGACCCGAGTCGAGAAATTCCTGGATGAAGATCATCTTCGCGCAACTGATATCAATAAAGCTAAGTTCTCTTAACCAAGTCCACTCTTAATTAATCTATTACACCCGATACTCAGGGGCTCAGTCGAAAGAATTATTACATAATCATACTCTGATACTTGGGGGCTTTGCTATTTAGCGCAAACTTAAAAATTATTCGGCTCCGCCATGAAATACGTCAAAAAGACGCTTTGACCCGAGTAGCTGATCCAACCCAATGAACATCAGGCTAACGAAAAGGTCTCACGAGAGGTGCAACCGCAATATCCATCAGCCAAAATATATCATGTTCCAAATTACAAGAAGCTATTTTCAGCTGATTTTACATAGTTTAAATGTCTTTTTTCCTAGGACCCCTATTCTATCTATACGGAGAAATTTAGAAAAAAAAACTCTTGGCCTGAGTCATGGGCCCACCACTGAAACATCCAATCGGGAGCACTATAATGTGACTACGGCACGCCATCATCGTCAGCAATGACGTCATGGAAAGCAATGAAAAAAACTTCGGATGCATTGAACAAAGGACCCGAGAAAGTAACTACAAGACCTGAGTCGAAGTAAATTCCTCAGATGATGAGGACTTGAGCCTATGCTCGAACGCACACGTTTAAACATAGCCTCGGGGGCTACTCCCATCGGAGCACTGGTCACGCACCCGATAGAAAAAACAGAAATCCTCTACAGGAGTTGATGGAAGATATAATGATGAAGAATAACCTTGAGCCTACCCGAGTGTAGCCTCAATGATTACTCCCATCGGGATCATCCGATGAAAATGCCAACATCACTTCAAGAACAAGACAACTTCATCCATTGCATCAACCAAACAAGGCAGTCGAGAAATTCAAGCATCCGAAGAAATCTTCGACTTCACCTTTCGGACATATTAAAAAGGACTTTGAGCCTATGCTCGGACGCAAGCATCCGAACATAGCCTCGGGGGCTACTGCCATGGGCATAACCCTTTGGGTGCCCACTATTGGCATATACGGTATGGCCCGACAGAAAGCTCACCCGAAGATATGCCAAGATTCATGAAGCCCATGTCGATTCAACATATACGAAGCCTACAAGGATACAGACTCCTAGCGGAACAAGACAAAGAAACTGCAAGACTAGAATAGATATAAACTCTAACTTATAAACCAACTCGTATTGGTACATGAGACCTAGCCTCCTCATATATAAAGGCTAGGAGGGTCCAATGAGGAGGATATGCCACAATAGATCTAGACAATATGTAGCACGCCTCTCTCTCTCAGCGAGATCGAATCTAGTTGACTCAACGAGTTTGTACTCTCCAATGATAATACAAGCAGACAAGCAGGAAGAAGGGTTTTCTCTACGAGGGCCTGAACCTGGGTAAATCACCTCCCTTGTTTATCTGTTAAGCCGACGAAATCACCAGTGCTCATCTTTTCCTAAAACTCAAGTCCATAACAATGGGCATTGCCAAGGTTACCCCTCGTCACAATCTCTCTCTCTAAGTACCGATGGGGATGATGGTGGAGTGAATGGTTTAGAGGCTAGATATGGTCGAAGAATGAGACGGTGTTCTCCTTCTCCAGATCTGATCTCTCACCTTCTTGATGAGTTTGCGGCGGCTGTGTTCTGTTTTTCATCATCTCCCCTTCACAAAAGTTGCTTGTATTGATATAACGGAGCCGGCGGCAGGTAGTATGGGTGGAGGGTACGGGCGCACCCTGACTGTACCAGTGGTCGTTATGCACTCTGAATGCCTCCAATGAAAGGGGCTCCAATTGGGAATTTGCTTCTTTAGGTGTAATTAGCCCATAAATGCTATTAGATCTTCCAAAAATGTTCATTGCCTAAAAACCATCCCAAGAAACCAAGGATTTGCTAATTGCGATGTTAACATTAGTAGAAAGGGCAAACTTTGGTGAAATGTGACAATAAACAAGAGGAAAAACAATGATAAAAGTGTTGAAATTTGGAGCTATCACTGAGCTATATGGAAATTCCTAAGAGCATTTCTAAACTGATAGACATCCTTGAAGCATAGTTTCAAAGCAAACTACTCATGTGCATATGCCCTCATCTCATCATACCAAATCCTCTTATTAATCTTCTTCAGCCTCCTCTTGTTCCCACTTGGAAAAGAAAATTTCTTTACAAATCCATCATCATCATTGTCAGGCAATTCATCAGGACTGACCTCCTCATCACCCGATGGCACAAAGAAATCTAGCTCTACTAGGTCTGGTTCATAATGTGATCTCCTAGTAGGCCCTGCTCTCTTTACCACTACCTTCTCTAGCAAAAAATCAACTTCATGGACTTCATCTTCTTCTGACTCTTCTTCTTCTTCATAAATCTCTTCTACATCTATTTCCCCTTCAATGTGATCAGGTTCTTGTCTCTGCCACTTCTGCTATCTAAGTAGGTCCTTAATCAGCACATCTTTAGGATCTTCTTCTATCCTTTGCCTCCTCAATTTCTTCATCAGTTCAAGATCCTCTGCAACTTCCCTGTTATGAACTTCAGGGTTGTACTGACATGGTTTCCACATCATGTCATCATCTGAACCATCAAGCACATCTACTGGCACAAAATCATATGGCACCTGGTTCTTCCCTTGTCCATATTATAGCTCTGTTGAGTGCCAATGAAGAGCACATATGAGAAGTCAATTGCAATAGGGTATATCACATCATCTTCTTCCACACTAATGTGTGTTACTCCATCCATGTCAACAGACAGAAAGACTGCCTCATTTACTGGTTGTTCATCTTCCAAATCATTCTGGTTTAGTCGAGCAGGAATATTAGAGTTGTTCTTAATGACCAGCAAGTTCAACACTTTGCTACTATCATACATTTTTATCATCTTCTCAACCTTTGACATGCTGTTCACTGCCCCCATTCCCTCTATTCATTTTCCCTTCTCTCTCACATAGTAGATTGTATCTTTGTAATCATACCCATGGCCTTCATATTCAGTGCTCTCAGATTTAGTATAGTAATATCAGATAAGCACAAGGTTCTCTCTAAATTGTCTTCACCATGGAGATATTAAACCTTATGTACCAAATGTCATCATCCAAACTGAATATAAAAATAAAAGGAATACATTCAGTTACCAAGGCACATACAAGTACATTCCCTTCATTTCTTCAATTAATATGGAAATATGAGAAAGTATAGAAAGAGGGGATAATATATTTAGTCAAGTTCTAATTTGAGAAGGGACAATGTGAATAAATTAAGTTTACATGGACAATGTGAGAATGGACAATGCTAACCATAGTAATTTTATATATTACTAGCCTAAAATCGAGTTAACCCTATTTTTCTATGCATCAACATGGTTGGGGTGGGACATGATAAGACACTCTTCACGCAGATTCCTGATAGTGTGGTCCGACCTAATCTGGGACTAGTAAGACCCCTATTGCGCTGGTTCAGGTGTCAGGGGAGTCTGTTACTACTGAGGTGATGCAACAACAGATTGCTAGGAGATGCCAGGTCAAATCCCAGTGGAAGTGGGAGGCACTGAAGCATGGGACCAATGATTTCCTTATTAGTTTTCCTTCTTTTGAGGACCTTGATAGGGTGGACAGGAGTCAGTTTTCTATGCCACTTGGCAAGACTCAGTTGACGGTTTCTGCATATATGATTCAGGAGGTGCCTCATAAATGTGAGTTGCATCAGGTTTGGCTTCATGTGGAGGGGGTCCCTCATTCTCTGCGGACTTTTCTAGGTTTGTGGGTGGTTGGGTCCCTTCTGGGTAGTCCTCTAGACGTGGATTTGATGTGCCTTAAACGGAGGGGCCTAGTTCATATTTTGGTTGGTATGTTTGACATCTCCGTCTTTCAGAAGAAGGATGCACTGGGATCATATCTTACTTCTAATGCTGTGGTATTGCTGAAGGGTTATGAGTTGCATTTTTGGTTGGAGCCTGCTGGTTTTGCTCCGGAGCCTAATTTCTCGCCGTACCTTTGGAGGAAGGGTCCTGATGGGTCTGGGGATGATGGTACTGGGCCGAGTGGTGATGATGTGATGGATACCTCTGAGGAAGCTCCTACGCCACCTGCGGGTGGGACTTCGACTGGGCACACATCTGGACATGGTGCTTCTGCACCAACCTCTTCGCGTCAGACTTCTGTGCAGGTATATGTTGTCACCCCGTTCAATGCCTCTTCGACCACGCCATAAGGAAAGGAGTTGCTAGATGTCCTCCCACTTGATTCTCCTCTTCGTGGGGTTTCTCCCAAGGGGACCATGTCGTGGGTCACACATTCACAGCTTGAGGAGGCTTTGCATTTGGCGTGTCGGCCCTCTAGGGATACTCCATCTCCTGCCGGGTCTCGACCAAATGTGCTTGGCAGAACAATTCTGCGTGGGGTCGTGGATTCTTTCTCGGGACCTATTCTCATGGAGGTGTCCCCGGGGTCCGATGGAACTATGTTGGCTCCGACCGTGGCTACGATGATTATTCGGGATGGATCTTCTTTGGCGGGTCATCATCGGCTTGCGGTGCTGGCTGTGGACGTGGAGGGCCTGACGTCTCGGGCGTTCTAGCAGGTGGCCCACGATGCTATGCGGGATGATGCGACGGTGGCCCAGGTGGGGCTGCTGAGCGGCGTGGGTTCGGCCCAGGTGGGGTTGAAGGCCTGCACTCCCCAGGAGCCTTCGGCAGCATGATCGGGTGGGGGAGCCCTGGCCCAGGCAGGGTCGGGGTCTCCTTCACATGCCATGGACCCGGCGGACCCGACAGACATGGATGCCTAGCTCTAGCTGGGGCAGCGGCGTGGTGACCTGACCTAGGAGGGGACGGGGCATGGCCACGACATCCAGACCCAGGCGGGGTCGGTTTCACCTGGGGCGGACGTTGCTGCACCGGGTCACAAGGGGACGGTGGACGAGACCCCGGTGCGACGCAATCTTCGACATGGTGCTGATGCTTTCGGTGCGTCCGCTACAGATGAGGGTTTGTTGGGGAAGGCTATGAGGAGGAAGGCGGAAAAGAACCTCGTTCCTTAGGGTACTAAGAGCTCTTCGAAGTCGTTTCTTTCTTTCTCTACTCCTGTTATTGTTGATAAGCTATCCAATGTTGGTATTAATATGGGTAGAACTGTATATGAAGTTAATATTTGTAGTTCTATTCTGAGACATATGGAGGTTGACCGTATTAACGGTTACTCCTAAGGTTTCATTGTTGCCTGACTTTTTACCAATTGAGGAGGAGGAGTTGCATGCCATAATAGATGGTCAACTCCTTTCTCACTTAGTTGGTGAAGTGTCAGACGTGGGCTTTGATGAGACGGGGCTAGACTCTTTGTATGAGATTAAAGCCTCAAGTCGGAAATCAAAGAGCCAGAAGGCTCGGAAGAGACCTCGTGTATCCAAACAACCTATTGTTTCTCAATGAATGGCACGTTTTCAAATAGAAGAGGTCTTCGTGACTTGGCTAAGCATTTGTTTTTTGCCGATTGTGTGAGAGATTATTGTTTGGATTTTCTAGGTATTTCTGAGACGGGTAGGCGAGATTACTCACAAGCTCTACTCAATCGCCTTTCTGGTGGAGTGGACTTTACGTGGGTGTCTCGTCCGCCACGTGGTCGTTCCGGGGGAATTCTGTTAGGCATACGATATGAAACCATAGAAGTCTTAGCTAGTTCGGTTGGAGATTTATTCATAAAACTCCACATCCGCAATAAGGCTGATAATTTCATATGGTCTCTAGTCGTCGTATATGGAGCTGCCCAGGAAGTGTTTAAGGCTGATTTTTTTGCGTGAGCTGGTAAATCTTGCAAAGGACAATCCGTACCCTATTCTTATAGGTGGGGATTTTAATTTGATGAGATTCCCTCATGAGAAAAGTCGTGGCAGATTTGACGATCATTGGCCCTTCATGTTTAACGCTATTATTGATAGCTTGGACCCGCGAGAGGTTACAATGTTAGGAAGACAATTTACTTGGGCTAATAGTCTTCCGGAGCTGACATACGAAAAACTGGATAGGGTACTTATGAATACTGAATGGGAAGAGAAGTATCCCATGGTAACCTTAAGGGCTCTAGAACGTATTGAGGCTTTGTTAGATCACACCCCTTTACTTTTAACTGTTGGGTCGCCGCCACGACATCCCAGGCATGAGTTCAAATTTGAACTAGGCTGGTTGATTCAAGACGTTTTTTTAGATGGTTAAGGCAATTTGGATAAAACCGGTTGGTGGTCATACACCCATACAACGAGGGAATACGTGCATTACGTAATTTTCTTCGTGGATGGGCTAGACATACTACTGGAATCCTGAAAAAGGAGACAATTCGCCTTTCCTCTATAATTGATGACCTTGAGGCCTCTGTGGAAGTTAGGCCGTTATCTATAGAGGAGATTGAGCTCAAAAGCCAATCAAATGCGGAGATGGCCTGACTTTTGCGTGAGGAGGAACTAAAATGGTACCAACGCTCCAAAGCAAAATTTATTCTGGAGGGAGATGCAAATACAAGATATTTCCATGCTATTGCCAATGGCAAGCATAAGAAAAAATGTATCCATTCTCTCAACCAGGATGAAGGTATCATTGAGGGACAAGAACAACTTAAGTCGTTTATTACTAGTTATTATAAATCTTTGTTTGGGCCACCACAAGAGAATTCTTTTACTCTGGATGAGTCTCGAACAATGGATATTCCGCAGGTTTCTGTCGAGGAAAATAACTTTCTAACCGCCCCTTACACGGAGGAAGAGGTAAAGAAAGCGGTTTTCCAGATGGAACACAACAAAGCACCAGGTCCAGATGGTTTCCCAGCAGAATTTTACCAACAATTCTGGGAGATCATTAAAGTGGACTTAATGGCTTTCTTTGGTTTTTTTGCATGTTGGGTAACTTGATCTTTTTAGACTAAACTTTGGCAATATAATTCTACTGCCTAAGGTTAATAATGCAGAGCGTATACAGCAGTATCGTCCTATTTGCCTTCTTAACGTTATCTTTAAAGTTTTCACAAAAGCTGCCACAGTTAGACTAAATTCAGTTGCTGACCATGTTGTCCGGCCTTCTCAAACTGCTTTCATGCAAGGACATAACATCTTAGATGGTGTGGTAATCCTACATGAAACAATCCACGAACTACACTCCAAAAAACAAAACGGGGTACTGTTCAAGATTGATTTTGAGAAGGCTTACGATAAAGTTAATTGGTCTTTCCTCTAGCAAACACTCAGAATGAACGGTTTTTCGAATGAGTGGTGTGCTCTCATACAATCTTTTGTCTGCTGGTAGCGTTGCCATAAAAGTCAATGAGGACACTGGCAAATACTTCCAGACTAAGAAGGGTTTGAGACAAGGGGATCCACTATCGCCGATACTATTTAACATAGTGGCGGATATTCTGGCTATCCTTATTGAGAGGGAAAAAGCTGAGGGCCAAATTGAAGGACTAGTCCCACATCTTGTTGATGGAGGACTGTCTATCCTTCAATATGCTGACGATACAATCCTATTTATGGAACATGATATTGAGAAAGCTAAGAACTTGAAGTTAATACTATCAGCCTTCGAGCAACTCTCTGGATTGAAAATTAACTTCCATAAGAGTGATTTGTATTGTTTTGGCGAGGCCCAGAGCGAGACACACCTGTATGCTTAACTTTTTGGCTGTGAACAGGGGCAATTTCCAATCAACTATTTGGGTATTCCGATACACTATCGGCGTCTCACTATTGCTGAATGGAAACTCGTTGAGGAAAGACTCCAAAAACGTCTTAATAGCTGGAAAGGCAAGTTACTATCCCTCGGAGAAAGACTTGTACTCATAAACTCAGTACTCACCAATATGGTACTGTATATGATCTTGTTTTTCCAACTACCAAAAGGGGTCTTGAATAAAGTGGATTATTTCCGATCAAGATTCTTTTGGCAAGGGGATAGTGAAAAGAAAAAGTATCGACTGACCAAATGGAATGTGGTTTGCCGACCAAAAGAATACGGTGGACTGGGTATTCATGACCTTCAAGTCAAAAATACCGCCCTCTTAGGTAAATGGCTGTTTAAGCTACTTAATGAAGAGGGAGTCTGGCAAACTATAATCTGGATAAAATATGTTGGATCCAAAGCTGTGTCTCAACTGGTATGGAAACCTGGTGATTCACATTTTTGGGAAACTTTTTTCCGTCTAAGAAACCTGGTGATTCACATATGGCGTCTAAGAAACTTTTTTTTTCTGATTTGGTGCGTTTAATATTAAGGATGGATCTCAAATTAGATTTTAGGAAGATAAATGGCTTGATCATAATTCTCTCCGAGAACAATAACTGACTCTATATTCGATTGTTAGACACAAAGGAGACACCCTTTCCATAGTTTTGGAAACTACTCCTCCTAATGTATCTTTCAGAAGATGTCTCATTGGTCCTAGACTAGTATCATGAAATAATCTGTTATTACAATTATCCACGATTCCACTATCGGATGGTGTAGACGAGTTCAGATAGAAACTACATGAGAGCGGTAATTTCTCTATGGACTCGATGTATAGAGCTTTGATTCAACCTAATATCTCAGCCGATGATAATACTAAAATTTGGAAGATGAAAATCCCCTTGAAAACAAATATATTTTCTTGGTATCTGCGTAAAGGGATAATTCTTACAAAAGGCAATCTTGTTAAGCGAAATTGGAATGGAAGTAAACAATATGTGTTTTATCATCATGATGAGACGATCAAACATTTGTTTTTCAAATGCAAATTTGCTCATCATATATGGTCAATCATCCAAGTTGCCTCTGGTTTATCTCCCCCACGATCGGTAGCCAATGTATTTGGTAACTGTCTGCATGAGATTGATGATAAATATAGGATCTTGTTTAGGGTGGGAGCTCTTGCCATTATTTGGTCGCTGTGGCTATGTAGAAATGACAAGATTTTTAACTCTAATGTGTCTTCAACGTTGCAGGTTATCCATCGTGCTACGGCTATTCTCCAGTCATGGACTATTCTCCAGCGGTCCGTGTTCCGCAATTTATTTGTGGAGGGGTGTACACGATTGGAGGATACAACGAGAGATATTTTTCCTGACATGGATGGTTGCGTGTTCTGCGGATTGAGCTACCTTAGTGATGTGTCCTAGACAATGTTGGAGTATTTTATTTTTGATTGTTGCTATTCTCTAGCTTCACTCTTGTATGACTTGATCGGCTATGTGCATCCTAGCTATGCAGAGGTCGGGTGTAAACAAGTAATAAAGCGCCCATTTCCAAAAAAAAATCAACAAAAACAAGGGAGCGGAAATAGCAGAGTGAGGGAAGGGAACTTACTCGACACCTCCAAAATAAGATCTCCACCGGTGGCTGGTCTTCATCGGTGATGCTAGGACCACATGCGGCAGAGCCGCCGCCGCACCATGTGTCGGCGATCGCGCGCCGTCTCCAGGGTTCTGCACAGACCCAGATTCGTATCCGCTGCTCCTCCAATCCATGCCCTTTCCCGACGAATCGTATCCGCCGCCGTCGGGAGTACTTGTCGCCATCAGGGGGGGTCAGGATGAGGGGGAGGGAAACATGTGGGGCCCGTAACTGAAACCTACCGCCTTGTACCCCCTCAAGACAAGCCGTTAACGGCTGTTAACGTCCTTCTCCGACCGTGCACCAATATCCCTAGCTGGTGGGCCCTATCTGTTGGCCTGAATCGACTGGTTAGCGCACATTGCAAAAAATTGGCAGTAGGATGGTGCTTTTATGCGATTATAACATAAACGAGTGGTTTTTTGTGAAATTAAGGTACAAAATTGGTGGTTTTATGCTATAAACTCTTTACTTTTAGATGATAAATTTGTAAAATAAGTACTCAATAACTATTTTTGTGTAGTCCATGATTGTGTTGTGCCTGTGAGTCAACCATGTACATATATGTGAAACTATCAATAAATGGGTTGTCTTTTTTTTTTGCGAAATTATAAATGGGTTGTCTTTGTCTTCCTCAATATTGTGATCCAATTTTATCAGTCGAATCACCCATGTATCCGGGTACTTTATATTATAAATGGAAGTGTATAAGACGCTAAAATATGAAGTTGGGTAACTAGATTACATGAATACACCCGATTCAGTTGTTCATGTTAGTTGTCGACATAAAATAGTGTATTTGACCAACTAGAGTTTGTCGAGGTTTAACAATGTACCTAATTAATGTTGCATGTGCATGCAGATTAGTTTAAACCGAGCTAAGATGAAATCAACTGTTTGAATAAGTTAATGAAGATCTCACGAAACATTGTACTTCGATTAGACCCCCTCCTCCTCGCATCGTCTCCTCCAGGCGGCGGAGGGGGGGAAACCCTAACCACCCCGCGCCGCCACCCCTCCCCCTTCCCTCCTCCTCCCCATCGCCCCCGGAGGACCGCCGACCAAAGGCCCGCGTCGCTGAGGAAGGGGGCAGCGGGGATCTGGCCGCCCGGACCCTGCGCGGTAGCAGGGAGGGAGCTGCTGCTCGGGTCGGGGCCCGCTCGCCGCCAAAGGCGCTGCCTTGGTGCCTTCCCTGCTGTGCCCTCCCTAGGCTGGCCTCTCCAGCGTTCGCCCCTCCCGTGCAGCCGCGGGTGGGTTGGAGCTCGGCCTACCTGGAGGCCTCTAGTGGGGTGGTGTTGGCGTGGCTGACGTCGATGGGAGCCTTGGAAGCCAGGGCGGCGGCCCTGGGTTGTGGATGGCGGCGCTAATCCTGGCGGCGGGAGGCGCACGTCGGTGCTGTGGTTCGCCCTCCTCGGCCACGCGGGTGGCGAGGGGGTGGTGGATGGTGGTCATCACGGTGGTCACCCCGTCAGCTCTGAAGACGGCGCCCTCGTCCCGTGCTGTTCCCACCCTTCGGCCTGGTATCTCGGTTCGCCGAATCTGGCCTGTCTGGGTGGCGGTGTGGGGGATCTGACCGGGAGAAATCCTTGACCGGCAGTGGTGGCCACGGTGTCGGCGACATTGTTGGACGCCGTTTTCCTTCTTGGAGGCGACGTCGAGGTGCTTTCCCCTGCCCACCTTCTCCTATGCCCGGGTGAAAACCCTAAATCTTCGAATTGGGTGGTGGCGGCATGTCGTCGTTCCCCGAGGCGCCATCTTGGGCTCGTGGGAAGTTGTCGTGCTGCGCGGGGTTTGTGGTTAGCTTGTGGTGGCTTTGCCGTGTCTTCGGTTGGTGGCCTCGTCCTTCAGCTTGCATCTTGCTGGGGTCGGTGCGTCGGCCGACGGCGACGTCTGGGGGTTCGCGTTTAGAGACATTCGTGCTTCGGCTCTTTGACATTTCGTCCCTGTGTATATCCGCGCTCTTGGGGGAGCTACTCTACCTATTCAGCGCCCTGCGATCCAGGGGGAGAAGGCTGGGGCCTTTGTCGGAGGTAGAGGCGGCTGGCACTATGAGCCGGGTCATGACGAAGAGGGGCTTCTCTAGCGGTGTGCTTCTCGGTGTTTCCCTCGCCTATGTTCTACCTGCTCCGATGGATGTAGACCTTGAAGCCAAGCCTTTTCCTTTTGTGTTTGCTTGTTCGTGGCCTGTAAGCTATTTCATCAGCACCTGTACTTGCCGTTTTGGCTTCGTTAATTCAAAACCGGGCTCATTTCGAATCTGCCATCTAAAAAAATAAGTTAATAAAATGGCTAACTTGCATGAAGAGATAGCCTATCATAATTGCAGTTAACATTGGTTTTACTCTATAAAAGTGATCTATTTCAGCATCCAATTTTTTGCGAAGAACAAATAAATTTGAACTGACATCCGCAATTTTAAGCCATTCAATAAAATACATATAAACATGAAAATTTGTGAAACTAGCTCTCTGAAAGCTCCACAACAATTCTGCAAATGGAAACAATAGAGAAAAGGTTCATAGAATAGAATAAAATAATAATAAGAAATATTTATGATGTCTCACCTTCTGTTAGAAATGATTATGTCGTAAGTGTAAAAAAAAACCTCAATCGATTTTTTGTGGTCGCATTTTTAAAAGGAGGTTGCTAGGAGTATGATTTTCTTCAAGTCTTCGCCCATCCATGAGTTTTGAGATTGTTTACATCGTCTCCCACGTGGTTTTCCCCATCTTTTTGATTATTATAGAGTACCTATGGATGGATTCATTCTCCCGCCGATCCATCCATCCAGCACCCGTTCACGCGGATCGGCAGGCCCACCACCGTAGCTCCGCTCTGTTTAAATATAGTCACGTCTTCTGGTCAGCAGCACACTTCACATCGCAATCCCCCGTCACAACATCTCTCTACACTACCGAGCTTTCCTTTGGAAGCATCCTCTCTAGCCATGGATGTGTCAGCCACAGGAGCTGGACCGAAGGGGAAGAAGGGCGCCGCTGGGCGCAAGGCCAGCGGCCCAAGGAAGAAGTCCGTGACAAGGTCGGTCAAGGCCGGGCTCCAGTTTCCCGTTGGCCGCATTGGACGGTACCTCAAGAAGGGCCGGTACGCCCAGCGCGTCGGGACCGGCGCCCCCGTCTACCTCGCAGCTGTCCTTGAGTATCTCGCGGCCGAGGTGTTAGAGCTCGCCGGGAACGCCGCCAAGGACAACAAGAAGTCCCGCATCATCCCGAGACACCTGCTGCTCGCTGTCAGGAACGACGAGGAGCTTGGCAAGCTGTTGGCTGGCGTCACCATCGCACACGGTGGCGTGCTGCCCAAGATCAACCCGGTGCTACTCCCCAAGAAGACGGCGGAGAAGGCAGCCAAGGAGCCCAAGTCACCCAAGAAGGCAGCCGAGTCCCCGAAGACTAGGATTGGGTGGATTAATTGAGCACTACTGGGTGTGGTGCCCTTCGGCATGACAGGGATGTTGAGTCTGCTACCGATATCAGGAGCTTTAGAATAGGATTCCCCTGGATTGTAGCAAAGCCGGGCGTACCCAGGTTATGCTACCAGGTGTCAGAGGACACGGGGTAAAATCTCTTTTCTTTTGTACTACCTCGCTTCCAAAATGTAAGTCTTCTTTAGATAGCTAAACTAGTTATCTAAAAAGGCTTATATTCCGGTAATAATATTTTATATATTTGTAGTGTATCACACCCCCAACTCAAGTGAAAAAATTGTGTGACTCGATGACACCGGGCTGATTTTGCTCTAGGTCTGCCCTTGACGGCAAGGGTGCTAGTATTTTTGCATAATGCTTGTCTTGCCTTGGTATTGATGGCCTGTTATATAATTTGCTTGGCACAATACAATTGTACCATCAGAAATTTAGTACTCCACCTGAATAGTTGCCATACAGTGTATTGTTGCACTTATCAGGTCGCTTTATCAACTTGAATGTGTTATTTGTGATGAACAATTGTTCTCATCGCTTTTTTGTCTTACCAGAAATTTTTGTGCTTGAGGGATCCCCGTCTGAATAGTTGCCATGGACCTTAGGTACACAATACACAAAAAAGATAGTGCCATTGTTGCAGCTATTTACAGTTCACCTCTTGATTGTAATTTTAAACATTGCCGTAGAAGTTCTATCATTTATGCACTGAAGCCTCGCTGATTCTGCATACATGGAATTCCACACGAGGATTTCATCTGACACTGTGTTCTAATTCTGCAAAGCAGACACAACATATGACATTATTCATCCTTTTGGATCCTTTATTTCTGCAAGGCCATCATTCTATACACAACTGGGAAAGAACTTAGAAACATCTTCTCGCCATTTGGCGCCATTGAGGGAGGTACCTAAGCTATTTTAGAACATGTCGGATGCTGTTTACCACAGGAAAGTTGGATATCTTCGTTATTGTTTCCTACTGCTACTTGAAGTTCTTCTGTTGGTTCCATTAATATTCAACTCTAATGTTGTTTTTTGTTTCTTATCCACTATAGCTCGGTTAGTGAGAGATAATCAAACTGGAAGGCCCAAGGGATTTGGTTTTGTGAAATATTCAACAGAAGCAGAGCCACAAAAAGCTGTCAAGGCAATGGATGGAAGGGTATGCGCTCTGCTCATCTATCTTGCCTATAACCTTCATGCACTATTTTCTGATGTAGAATTTTACATACTGACCTGTTTAACTGTCATTTATCTCAGAGGAAACTGTGCTGAAGTTCCATGACAGAGACGAACTTCAGCCATGATTTATTACCGCTGATACTGGTTTGTTCTGAACTGAAACTAGGTCAAGAAGTCAGCTTGAAACTAATCGTACGCATATATGCAATACACTCTTTGAGTAAAAACAATTTTTCATAATCTACTCACTTACTTGTTGTCGGTATACTTGCAGATAAATAATGAATCTGTTGGTATTTCTATATTGTCTGGTGAGTACATTTTTTTTGGTAGATTGGGTTGAACTAACCTGTTTTTCGATTAATTTCTGTTTCACTTTTTATTAACAATTTCACATATTAGGTGGTGCAATGTCACTCAGCTGTTTTGTCTTACTGCCCTCCATTCATTAGGCCCTTAATTAATATCTGAATTAGACCCAGCAATTTACATGGAAAGGGTGTTTACAATGCAAAAGAAGATCACTTAATGGTAGCAAAAAATATCTCATACAGTGGGTGATATCTTCAAGTGCCATATATAGTAATGCTATCTATTCCACTAGTTTGCTATATTGTCTCTCATAATCCTCTCTTTTCCATGTCAACAAAAAATCTAGGTGTTAGGGTAAAGGGAGGATGACATATGACAACTGTGCATGGGTATATGCCTTAAGTGACTGTAGAAGTAGTGTAGGTACTTTGAGGACATTGCAGGTACAACTGTTTTGTTGGAGAATTTATTACCATTAGCATTCAGAAAAAAAGATTCTATGTTTTTAACAGAAGTTGGCATGACTGCAGGTTTTATGGCAAACTTTTATACGTAACCACAACATGAGTTTACAGACTTACTATGCGAATAGAACAGAAAAGTAATAATCAAAGATGAAGTAGCGCTATACACTGGTTTCTGCTTTCCTGCTAAAACTCCATGCAACGATTTTTAGGATTGTTGTGCAATTCTTGGTCAGAACCTGCTGCTAATTTGCCTAGTCCCCATTGTGGAAGACTGGGATTATCTTTTACATGCAGTTGTGGTGGGCGTATTTTATTGTGAAGTTGCTTCAAAATAGCCAAGAATTTTTCTGGTCAAATCTTTGTCTTTTAGTTTACCAGGGTTCTGAATTCCTCTCATTTTTCAGATCCTTGTCTTGTAATTTGCTAGCCTTCTGGAAATTTTTCTGGTCAAATCTTTGTCTTTTACTTACATGGGCTCTCATTATTAGCTGATTTGGTGTTTGTAGTGTTTACATATCGTTTCTGCCTTAAATAATTCCCTCTTTTGTCAGATTATACGTGGCAGACAAATTTTTGCGGAGATTGCAAAGGAACACAGTACTGGATATGATAAGATTATGTCTGCACAGTTGTTGACGTACATTGTGCGTCGTGGGCTTAAGACTGAACAATGACTGCATTTGTATCCAGCGAGTAATAGGTCAGTGTTGCAAAATATCTTGTGTTTTGCAAGAGTGTTGGTGACCAACGATGCTACTGAGGGAAATTGTGTAGCTGAATTTGACTGTTCTGTACTTGAATTCAGCAAAAGGGTGTAATGTGAACTAGTTACGATTTAGAACTACATTGAAAATAATCAAGGACTGTCCTGTCTTGACTCGTGACAGCTCAGGTTTAATTTGGGCGAGCACATACCTTGAACTGTCGATACTAGAAACTTGCAGTGTTGCTGTAAATATGATCTGCTGACCTGCTGAAGTTTGAGAAAGTACATAGATCTGGTGAGCTTCTGGGGGGCGCCATGCTCTCTTCGTCACAGAGGGACCCCTTCGACGCCGTCTGGACAGTCCATCATGGAGGGACCACTTTGATAGACCGTGAAAGCATATTACTCTAAATAAAAACTTGTTTACTTGTACAAATCAAAACATCTGCAGTTAACTGTTTCTTGTGGAATAACCGTCTGCTCAAACGAAAACAACAGTATGTAAAAAACAGTTTGAATTCTGGAATTCCCTGATCGAACTGAAGGCATCTGCAATAAGGATTTAAGGTTCAGAGTTTGGTTTAATTGCTTTAGAGAAAAGGCTTTGAACACTAGACCTGCATGGCTGCATATATTTTATTTAAAATTATCTCGTTTGTCTATTCTTATCAGTTTGGCGAAGATCGGCCGGCTGGAGGCAAGCATTTTCAACAATATAGATATTTTAAGAGAGTACAAAAGGACTAGCAGATTTAAATACAAAGCACACCTTGTGAGGCACAATCACAAGAAATTCCTTGTAGCTACTAGGTGCCATAGTTGAACGTACAGGACAAACAATTCTGACTAACTAAGAGGCCAGTAAATGATTTCCTTATATACACCTTCCATTGGTTGATGTTATACACATGATTGTTGATCGAAGAGTTACAAGAGAAGTGCTTCGTTCTTGAAGAAATCAGAATGTTACCGTGTCCCTCCCAAACAGGATTTCAATCTAGCGGTGCAGAGCCAAACCTTTCATCCTTATCGTCTTGGACACGCACCTCTTCCACTTGAATCTCACAAGAAACTGATCCAGACGGCAGTGCGGCATTGATAGTAACTTTTCTGAAAGCCAGGTAGATGACCGCACCGACATAGGCCGCCATGAAAGGGAAGACAAGGGTGCTAATGATTGCTTTAGCAAACCTTGGTAGGTCATTATATACAAGCCAACTGATGAAGCTATTACAGAAGAAATAAGTATTGATGCCGATGATCACCATAGACAGGATCCATGAGATTCGCGTGATCTACAGAGTTAACGTGTAAATCAATGTAAAGGTTTCATGTAGAAAAAAAATAAACAAACAGTGAACATGAGCACAATGCTTAATAATAAGGATGAAGGCTTAACAGACGAACAATTTATGGTATCATCAAGGAGTTAATAAATGACTAATTATCTGCATATAATTCAGGTTGTGTCGTCACACATTCCTAGTTCCCTTCTAAATGACTAATTATCTGCATATAATTCAGGTTGTGTCGTCACACATTCCTAGTTCCCTTCTAAACGACTAATTTGGCGTTTTTGGGTTTTTGCAGTAAATCACAATCGAATATAGTGGGCCTATAACTCTGTATATGTAAATCTCACTAGAATGCGGACATGAACCAACCTATCATTAACAAGAGCATTCGTTTTAAACTCCTTTTATTTAATCGTTTCATTGTATTTACACCAGACAACAAGTTATACCACGTGCAAACTTGGTTATAAGCATAGTATGAGTGAGCTTACAGATGTTGAGTTCTTGTACGGTCCTATCATGGAGCGACAACTACTGAATTTGAGGAGAGGAACAAGAGCAAACGGCAGGACAAAGCATATTGTGATCTGCAACACACGCAAAAAATAATTATAAAACATTTGCACAGTTTGTATGTTCATTTACTCTGCATTGAGTTGAACTAGAGAAGTCACCGCAGCTATATTGATAAGTTGATGAACTCGTAAAGCACCGCCGATGCTGCAAATTATCAAAGTAGGCACCAAGGTGAGACAGGGAGCAACAAGATATATAATGCACCTTCTCATCCCTGAGAATCCCTGCACAATTCATGGTAGATACTTTACACTGGAGGAACATTAGGAGAAATCATGTTAAAAAAACAGAATTATCTATGTACTTCTCAAAACTAGAGCTTGAACGTTATTTCTCAGGTTTGACACATATATTACATCTAATTTAATAGTCAATAAGTATGTGACTATTGCTACTTATGAAAAACACACACGTTCTTTTTGTTTCTAGTCCACTAGAACTATGGCAGGCATGTTCGAATTTGTATACTGTATAGTTTTCAAGCCCCCCTACAGTTTCTTAATAAAAAAATTTATAGCCAGCATAGAACTTTGCCTCTATATTCCCTTACCTTAAGTCCTTAAGTTCAGTTTTAGAAACATGTTGTCTATGGTTCGGTAATAACTCATCATGTAACAGAACTTGTATGTGCACATCACGATTTTTGGGTTTAATAAAAGATATGATGAATTCTGTTTTTATCAGGTATTATTTAGTTGTCTGAACTTATATCATATATGCATAATCAGTCTATCTGTTTATTACTATACTAATTACAGACTCCGTAGCACGTTAATTGGAGAAAATAGCAAAACATAAGCTGTTTATCCGGTTGGGTTGAATGATAGAAAAAAAGATAACGCCAACTTCTAGTTTAGTACACATGGATGTTACATGCCTTTAGTTGCTTAGACCATACAAGAAAAATAAATAAATTTGAGTTTTAGTGTCTTCTATTGAAATTAACACTTATTACCATCTAGAACTCTTGCAATTCGATATGTATACATGGCATATGTATCCTTAAATGGCATGAATTTTCTAAAAAACGGTACTTTTACCTGATAATTCAAAAATAATGTGCTTATGAATAATTATGTTTTTGCATTGGCATTACTTGCAAAGGATCTCAAATCAATAGCCAGGCCTGTGCGGATGCACGGGTTGGCGACTATAGTATAGATTAACTTTGCATACCCTTGCTTTCTATTAAAACAATACCTGCATAATGTATTGGCCAGAATATGTGGTAATCACTGCACAGCTTTGTCCAGAAGCTAATAGTGCCAAGCCATACACAACTGCTCTTGATCTCCCCAAAGCATTCTGCCAAACAAACAGTGGTAATTTATCTGTGTGAGTATATATTTCCTATACAAAATGTATATATAATTTGTTACTTTTGAAGTAATTCAAGAACATGCATATATTGTTTCTTTCAAGGAGGAAATGGTTTACATGAAAATTGATTCATATTAACTGTGTACTATGCATTTCTTAAACTACAACAAATGTTGCATTATACTTCTGAAATGTAAGGCTGCTGATATATACAATTATGTTCCATGAGTATTAACCTTGAATAGGACGGATGCTGACTTCAAAGTAAGACTACTGCATGTGTTGCTATCAAGTGCAAGATCATCAACACATATAGTTGCTGAGAGTGACACGATGGCAACATTTACGATCAGCGCAAGAAACAAGGCAAATGCATTCTCCAGCAAGAAAAACACGGATGCATCCTGCAAAAAAATCACTATAATTATATCGTCAAGTATTTAGGAGACAAGAAAGCCAAAAATAGTTGCAAAAACTATAAATCCGTTATGAATATTATACAATCGTGAGAACTTTAAGGGGTAGTGAAATTATCTTGCATTTGCATAGGAACTTTAAGGGGTAGTGAAATTATCTTGCTATGAAGTTTTCTTTTTCAACTCTTGTAGGAACTAGTACAACTCCCTATTAGCCAACTTTGTAAGGTTTACAGTAAATCCAGTTTGTAAGGTTTACCTTAACTGCTTCACATGATGATGGTATGTTTCTTGATATAACCAAAGAAGAATGTAGGAAGAGATTGTGCCTACCATGTAAATAAATTGAAAATCAGTGAAAGATATATGTCCTTTTAGTTTCCACGATGAAACCGATAACACTCCAGTTGTGGAATAGTCACTAAGATTTTAGATTGATCATTTAAGTGTGTTGAATATCCTTAGAGGGTAGTTTGTTACTAGGTAAAGCAAGTGGACAACAATGTTTGTGTAGTCAAACTCGAGCTACGAATGAATAGTGGGTGTGTTGAATTTTAATGATAATATGCATTCGAATAGTTTCTCATGAATCCTTAATATCTTTATTGGCATGCAATTCATATACATGGAATGTTACGAGTAACAAACTACACTTATGTGAAGTGTTAGACATGTTTTTAACTACGATTCTCATAAGAAAACAATGTTAATGCTAATGAACAAGAGGCCACAAATATGTTTCATACTTACGGCACAACAAGAGCACTGATCAGCGCAACTGCATCTGAGATAGCATAATGCCCTTTAAGTCTTGGGATAAATAACCCCTCAATTAACTCGTCCATTCGAGGATTGACATGGCTCAACTCTATAAAGAAACAAGAGGCCATGGCGAGCATAAAAATTACAATTATGAACTCCAGTTTCCGGACCTTAAGAAAAAAGAGAAAACATATTATGTATTAGTCCATTTATTAACATGCATATGACATAATGAATGTATTATCTTATATTAAATATTATTATATAGGAAGTCTCCCGCAATTGTAGTAGTATTTATTTGATAGTTTATATCTACAAAATATCAACTCCAAGGCACAAAATTGTAAAAAGGGTATGATAATTTCAACAAAAGATACTACCTCCGTCCCAAAGCTTAAAGGCTTATATATTTTTTGAAAAGTCAAGCTATGGAAAGTTTGACCAAACTTTTAGAAAACACTATCAAGTCCTATGATATTATATAGATACCATGTGAAAATATGTGTCATGATGTATCAAACGGTATGGATTTCATATTGTAAATATTAATATTTTTTTCTAAACACTTGGTCAAACTTTACATAGTTTGACTTTTGAAAAAAAATATAAGCCTTAAACTTCGGGGCGGAGGTAGTACCAATTGGTTGCTTTCTAAATTGTGTTGTGGTTGTTATGATATTAGTCACATAAAGAAGTGATGACATTTTGGTTACTGTAAGTTCCTGGATGATCGTTGCATTCTGTTTTACAGAGGCATGCAATGCCTTACCCCATAGCTCCGTAATCCCAGAAGCAAGATGACAGTAGCTCCACATATTAGTAGGCCGGCCCAAAAAGGAATGTCAAGCAAAATGTTGTATGCTAAAGCAGTTCCTAAAACTGCACATGGAAAATAAAAAATCATGTTAAATTGGAGCTTGCAAATGTTCGTCGTTAACACGATTGGCAGAGCTAGATGGCAACATGATAGTGCTTTGATGTAACTTTTGAGTTTGCAAATGTTCTTCGTTGTTGGTGTTTGTTTCGTCCTATTTTATCTCCTGTGGTATCTTTACTTGATTAATAATACAGTTTGTTATTCGATACAGTATCCTATAAGAGAGAATATCATTTCTAAGTAATAACAGCTAGGGAAGTAAATATCAATTAACAAGCAAAACGTTTTATGCTAAGCCAGTTCCTAAAGCTGCAAAAAGATAACAATAATTTACGTTAGCATCGAAGCATATATGGAAGTAAAATATTTAGCACGAAATCATAAATAAGGTCTACCAAGGATTTCCATGCATTTGGCACGGAATTTCCCCTCCCTTTTTCGTAACAAAACGCAGAATTAGGACCAAATCGAGACTTCATTTCAGGTTAAGAAGATGGGAAAGTGCCTTTCTGTCTATAAGAGCAGCGTGTTCCGAGGTGTGAAGTGGGAGAGAGGGGATGTGATGATTATATTGTAGAAAGGACTTCATTCCAACCCTGAATTCTACAAGAACTCATTTTACACCCCTCAGTTGGTCTAACGCGTATACATCTTTTCTAGACATGGCGCCCATGTGTAAATTTTAGTACTATCATCCTATTCACCATTCAGAATTAGCAAGCTCAGATTGAAATTTAGTAGGCTGTGAAAAGATGAAAACATAGAGAAATGAAGGTACAAAAGTTGGTTAGTCAAGTTTTTGCGTGTATATCTTCCGCGGTTTTTTACCATGAAATGGAGATACACTGAGATGCGGTTGACAAAGCTAGATGGCGACATGAGAGTGCTCTGATGTAAATTTTGAGGTTTCAAATGTCAGTAGTCGGCGGTGTTTGTTTCGTTCTGTTTGATCTGCTGTGACATCTTTACTTGATTAATGTAAGACAGTTTGTTGGTCTGGTAAAATGACCTAAAAGAGAGAAAAAGTAACAACAGCTAAAAAAGTAAAGTATATGTAAATGCCAATTAACAAGCATTCAAACAAGTGCAGGCAAACAAAAACGAGCAAACACAGGATTCAGTACCTCCTGGTATAGTGGCAGCAATCACCCCTAGCTCAGCGAAAAACCATAAGCCGTATCTCACATACTTGGGGTACTCACCCATACACAGCTCCGCAAGGTGCCTTCCTAAAGCACATTATGCATATATGTTCAGATTCACACTAAATAATAATCTTTGCATCAAGAGCATTCTGATGATAAATCTCACCTGTAACGATACCAAGCTTTGCTGCCAAGGACTGTATAATCAGCACAAAGATGAAGCCAAACAAGACAACCCATAATAACTGAAAGAAAGACGAGTTTTTAGGCATTTTATAACGATGGATGGCTTTTTTCTAAGATATATCCGGTAAGTGAATCCACTCTGAAAAGATACCGACGAGAAGAAAGATTTATACCTCGTATCTGTGACTGTATCCAGCCTGTAAATCAGTCTGCACTGTTCGTTTGGCAAAGGTTTAAGGTGTCAGAATTAGCACATTCCCAAAAAAGAGGGATAAAAGACTCTGGTTTTGTGAGGCAACAAGTGACCAAACTACTCGTGTACTTGTACTGTGTGTTGTGTGAGACAACCAAGAGAGCGCTATCTGGAGAGAGTTTCAGCTCTAGGCTGGTTGGGCTTACAGTTGCTAGGATCGAGGTACGCCATGGAGATGAGGAATCCTGGTCCGACGTGTGCTAGAAATCTCTTCCATTTGGGCCCCTGCTCGAAAGTGGTAGTGCAAGTTTAGTGGAGCTGACCAAACCACACTGATTTTATTTCCACATGAAACATTCAGAGTTTCACCTAAGAATGCAGCTAATGAGCGGAAAAAAACTAGTCGTGAATTCTCGCAAGTGCTGAAATAACTAGTCTTGCCTAAGCATGATTCAACCATCATCAGAGAACTGATCGTTCACTAATCTCTAGTAGTACCAGCGAGGGAAAAAAAAGGGTCTTTACCTGGACGCCGCCGTCCGCCTCGTCTTGCTGGCCAGAAGAAGAAGCGACGGCGGTCGCGGCCGCCACCTCTATATCGCCGCCGTCTGCAACTCTCCCGCTGGCCATCCTGTGCTGTGACCCGTGGCCGTCCCTTCCGATGCTGCTTCTCCCCTCCTCCTCCTCCATTTCTGAAACTCCGAGCCGTCCTGCGGGATGCACTTACAGATTTGACTTTGCTCGACGGTGGAGGTTTGCGAACCCAATCCAAGACGTGAGTTGCGCTGCAGGGTCAACCCTCCCTTCCCTTTCCTTGTGCGCTACTATATGATACCATGTGGATTCGTTGGGTGCGACGCACGCATCCAGGTTCCATGGTGGATGAAAGTCGTCTCTCGGGCGGGCAACAACAGGCAGCGCAGGGCAGGGATCGATCGACCTCCTCTCCTCTCTCATCATCATAGTTTTCTAATCGGATCATGTCTTTTTCGGATCGTACGCACACCTCTTAATTAATCCGTGCAGGGAGTGATGCGATCGCTTGGACTTTGGGAGGGGGAATGAGGTCGGGAGCGCCCGTCGGTCAGATGGCGATCAAGGATCAAAGCACGCACGATTCGCTGGCGGTTCACATCTCGACCAAGGACCGCAGCGTACAGTACAGCCGTACTACATGGTGTGGGTGTGGGTGTGGGTGTGGGTGTGCGTCTCCGCTGGTGGGTGTGCGGTGTGCATCTTCCGTACCGGGAGCAGGGACAGCTTTGGTGTACCACAGTGTGGATTGACAGGTACATACTACATAGTACATGACCGAGAATTCATTCATTCTTGGTGAACTGAATTCTCAGTCACTGTTACTCCCTCCGTTCAGAAATATAACACACTTTAGCTTTGTGAATGTATCTAGACGCTGTTTAGTATATAGATTCACTCCAAACCTCTATAAACCTATACACTAAAAGACGTCTAGATACATTCGATTCACAAAGCTAAAACGTCTTATATTTCCGAACGGAGGGAGTACAGCCGTTCAATCAACCAACTGTGCTAGTGAAAGTAATTTAGCTAGTAACTTCATGTACATACAATGTCAACTAAGCAAATTGGTGATATAATATGATAATTAATGAAAAAAAGTGGAAGGTAGTAACTTAACTAGTTACCATAACATTACACATACCGAGACTATATGAGTTTACAACCTAATTAATTTGGTCTTGCATGACACTACACAAAGATAGTAACATATACAAGTTACTTGTCTAAGTTACTTAGCACTATGACCAGCTTAACATTCGTGTTTACGCCTCACATGATTGGTGTCAAGGCACGATTGGATATGACAGAAGTCAGGCCATTGTAAAAGGCTGAAAAGAGGCCAGATGGAGGTATGAGTACTGGTCCGATTGTGACCAGTTATGTCCTGAACAAAAATAGAGTTATTGTAATTCTCGTTCACTCTTAAAATCCTATCATGCTACTCCGCAACATTAGGAGTTTTCCAATATGCTTGGAGAGAAACTAAAGAGTATTAAGTCACATGATTGCCATGTAATGGGAACAGGTACCTACAGCCGCCAGGAAAGGAGGAGAGAAAACCCATCTAGGATTTCACACCTCTCGTCGGCGGCAGCATCGGTCTGCTCCACCTCCGGCGGGCCTAGGGCCTTAGAGGTATGGCAGACCACAGCCTCTCGCTGGCGGGAGGTTTTCGTTCTTGATTAGCATATTTTTAATATTTTGTTCGGGATGTTGAGGCGATGGCTGCGTCCTGAAGTCAGAATAACTTTCTCCCTGCACTATCCTCGCTCCGATAGTGCATCTAGCACCGACGGAGGGCGCGTGGAGTCATTTGTTCAGCGGATCTCCTGGAATTCTGTCCATTTTCGTCTTCGTTGGATTGTTTTTAGGTCAGTCTCTTCCGCTACGGTTGTCATCATTGGCGATGGTTGCTGCTCTAGTGCGCTGGTCCTTTGTGACCTTAGCACGACGACTTCTCGTCTGTTTACTACAACAAGCTCTACTACGACAAGCTTTGTCCGGCTCCGGTGATGGAGGGACGAGGACGACGGTGCGTCTTCGGCTCGTGCTAGTGTTTGTAGTCGTCACTAGATGGTACAATGACCTACTTGTAATTTTTATTACTATTGAATCTCTTTGTACTGCTGTTGATGACTATTAATAGATCGGTGGAATTTTATAAAAAAATGATTGCCATGTAATGATGACATAAATTCTCCCTGTGGTCATTGGAAATATTTTCTCCACACCAGGCCACAAGATACTGATGAGGTTGTGTACATGTTCAACACAATATCCTACAAGTTCATAAATCCTGATACACCAGATGGTTTGCAGGAAAAGGCAGTGATGACCATATGCCAGCTTGAGATGTGTTTCACGTCATCTTTCTTTGATGTCATGGTCCATCTCTCTAACATCCAGCATTTCGGACCAACGAGGGCAGAAAAAATTTGTTCATTTGCATCCATGCATCTAAAAATAAAGGGAAATTACATGCATTTGTTTAAAGTACAAAGTGATTAAAGTTTATTTTACTCTGATAACTTAGGCTTAGGTCATCAAGTGAGTGCTATAAATTTCGACATGCCCTTTATTTAATTTATGTGTGTGTTTTCTGGGAGGAGCAATTTAAATTCAATTTTCAAATATGAATAAGGATATATTACCTAGATAATTATATTATGTGAGCCTCGAGAACGGGATCTAACTCACGTGCCAGTATGATTTGTCCCTTGGGATCAAGGTTACTACTAGGGACATGAAACACCCCACCGTAGGACATCATCAATCGATAGGTAAAAACTGAAACTAATCAACGGTTTGTACACCTATAAACGAAAAAACGAAGGTTAGCACCACAACCAAAAGAAAACCAAACATTAGTGCATTAAGAAACCTTCGGATTGCAAAATATACATGAACATGACATAGATATCATCAAGGTACAAATTAAGTATACAAGAGCTAGCCAAAGACGTCCGAACCTAAAAGAAGGTACATAAGAGCAAAATAAAGTCGTTGCACTTCCTTACCAGAAAAGGGAGAGGGGTAGAAAAACAAGTATTCATAGTCTTGCTTTTAATTTTCTAGTGTAACTACCAAAATATGTTTTCTAGACTCAACTCGTCTGCTGAAAAGGGATCTTGACAAGTCAAACCATGCTCTGATACCAAGTTGCGAGTCTCAGGAACAATATCTAACTCACGTGCATGTATGATTCCCCCATGGCCTCGAAGTTGCTACTAAGGATAGGCAACATCCCACCAAAGGCCATCATCAATCGACAGGTACGGACGAAACCAATCAGTGCTATGTACACCTCCGAACTCATGACAAAAATCATACAAGATTCGGTTCCACCCCTTCTCACCACATGCACTCTTTGTTAAGTACAACGAGACACCTTCTGGTGAGTGCATTTTGCATCATGTTTTACCTTGTGTTATGCATTAGTGTGGTGACCTAGCACACCACTACATGTTGTAGCGCACAAGTCATTGCATAACACTCATAGAACACTGTTCCATGAATATTACACCCAACAGAGTAGTACAACAGAAATATCGCAGCTTCAAGATATAACTATATTATTCATATCATAGATCTTCATAGAAGATCCTAGAACTTCCATGACACAATTAGCCTGTCAGGTAAGTTCCTGTTCAAACCAACATTCAAAATAAGCGGCTTGTAGATAGTCTAGCACTAGATCTACCTCTAGACCTATCTCGATAACTAATGGTTGGCTACTACTCTAGCAGCTCTAACTAAAGGTATGGTTCCTATCTTTGGCAGTTGGACCGTGTCTATGTTTAACTTGATCTCTACCACCACTATTGTGAAGTACTAGTTCCTTCGACTCCGCTGAACTAACTCCATCTCCTTAGATGCTCTCGTAGGTATTCTGGTACCACGTTTGTAGTCCCGTCATTGACTTCGTAACCTAAGCAAGGGTGAGGAAGTATAAATGAGTATGGAGATACTCAGCAAGTCCTAGCTATGAGGTTGTTTGATGCACTATCTACAGCCATGAATCGGACATCCTAGACTTTTGCAAGTTTTTGGAATTGGGTTAAAAAAGGTAAGTTTTAGTTTTAAAAATTCCATGTTTATCAGCCTTCATGAGTTGTAAGAATTCCATGAAGTTCCTTTCCATGTTGCGATCGTAATCCTTTTTTAGGATAGGGAGTAACATGTCACGTTTATACACTATCAAGAGGTGTGTTTCATTACCCACAAACGTCTTTAGCGGTGTTACACTATTGTATCATGCATGCCTGTATATGCTCATCCAGACTTCCTTGGTCTGAGGTCTAGTCTAAAAACTAGCCAATCACTAGTCTCTTTACGACCCCGCTGCCCACCCTTTGTAATGAGTTTCGGTCAAGAGACATATGCTTATTTACCATCCCTTCTTATATACTTAACTCGTTATCCTGCACCAAATGATAGGAATGTTATGTGTCCTACCCATTGATCACCACTTTGAATCACAACTCAAGATAAGTATACGAGGAAAAACGAAAGGAAGAACAAGGTCTAGTTGACTTTCTCGTCCCATTCCGAGATCTATTGTTAGCACGGTTTATATGGTACTCTGAATGACTGACTACGATTGTTCTTAAGTACTAACTTTCTCAGTACAATGGAATATCTAGCATACGACTTCCCAACCATGTATTCCAACCATGATTCTATTTCCCACCATTTCACATTCCATTACATTTATAAAAAGGTATTTTTATTTTAATGCAAGTGATCGAATTTTTGAAAAGAGGTTTTTGTAAAATAAGAGACATGCAAGATTGAACTTGCACATGTTATGCAAGTTTTCCCTACAAGATTTATGCAAGAATGAACTTGCCTTATGACTTCAGGTTATGCAATTAGCATCTTCTATCATTATAACACCCAAATGGAAGAATATCATCATCGGTCTGGTAAGGACTAATATTTAAAGATTGTAAATATGTTGGGATGCATCATATATGAAACACAAATGTTCTAAATCCTCGATACTAAATCCCCGTTGATTTCATTTACGGATTTGTCTTAGTGTTTGGTTGGTGATTTCTTAAGGATTTTTTAGGTTTAAGTTTACGTCACCCATTAAATAGAGTTTAAGCAATCATTAATTCATTCAAGGTTCAATATCATAACAACTTTGGCATGCTTATCTCTAACTAGTAAATAATTTTTTCTTAGGCATTACTTTAAGTGGTTTAATACTTGATGGTATTAGTTCATTTTAAATTTATTTATTCATAGAAAAAAGAATAACATTGGAAGAAATTCTCCTAAGAAATCATTTTATTAACATTTTCCTTTTACTTATGAAAATTATTGGTTCAAAGTAAAACATCATGATTTCTTTTAGTTGAATTCATTTCCATGCTTTATTGTGGTATCATAAATATTAAAGAGAGTGGTTATTTCACTTTATTTAATGAGAGCTTGGAAATTACAATTCTTCTATTATTTGATTTATTTTAAAGCACCTTTTTGAGAATTGGAAGAATAACTTCCCAATGTCATTATGGTTAAGTGGGGAATATTATTTCTAAATCATTTAGCAAATTTTCATAACTTTCTTTTAAAGTTGTTTTTGAATAATATTTATTTTTGTTACTTAAAGCATAATGGTATTTCTAGTGGAATTTATATAACTCAAGGAATAAATTGGTCATTTTTTGTTAAGGATTACAAAGTTTTCTTTGTTTGCCATTTAAAATTTGGGTTGGTCATTTAGGATTTTCTTTTAATTTTAAATTCAAGAAAATTTATGTAAAGGTTTTATTCATTATTATATCTTTATTCCAGGGAAGTATTTTTTTTATGTTGATGGATAGATCTTATTTGTCTAGATATTTTGATATATTATTTGTATTTTTCTAAGGTAGAATGAATTAGTTAAGATTTTTCTGAGTTTAAATCATTTGTTAGAAAATTCTTAGTGGATAATACGTATACACATCTGGACAGAGATAAACGTTGACGAGTGGGTCGAGGTGCCATGTGGTTAAGTAAAACGTCTTTCACTAGGCCAGTTCTGGCTAGAGTGACTAACTGGTGGGCCAAAGGTTGAGCCCGCTGCCAACTAGGAAATGACCAGGTCAAATGGTCAAGCAGGACCCACCCTCACCGCAGACACGTCCACTACACGATGGTGGATGGTGGTGCGGCCAAAATATGGCATTCTTGGATGCACGTCTACTACCATTCAACTCAGAATCCTTGCACACGTCGAACAAGCTAGGCCTCGCTCAATAAGGAGACTGGAGATGATGACAACGATCTCTACTCTGGAGGTGCACAGCGGCACTCGACCGAAACTACGCTACGATATACTCCGAGATGATCTACTGGTACAGTAAGATGCACAAGAGTACTAGAAAGCTAACAAAACGATCAATTTCTTTGGAGACCGCTAGAGTTGAGCTCCAGTTCATGGATTTTGGCGACTACTAACAAAATGAAAATCTGAATTGATCTATTGGTACCTCGCCTAAACAATGTCATGCACTCATCTGAAGTAGGGACGACAGTGCTTCTTCTTGTCTCCTCTGTTGGTCCGGTGGTAGCCTCCAGCAGTGGCTTGTCGAAGTTGCTCTGAGGAGAGATCTCGGGTGGCGCAAGATTGTGAGCTCGATTGGGGGAAGGTGAGAGATGTGAGAGGTATGGGAGGTTTGCAGGTAATTATAAGTCATGGTGAGGTCGGTGATGGCGGCGAACCGACATTGAGGATGGTTGGGGTCGAGCTTTTGAGGCAGTTTCCATGGCGGACGGCCGGGATTAGCTACGTTGGCCGAGGTGATGGGTTCGTAGTAGGGAAAACAAAAAAATTCTACCGCAAGAACGAACAGAACCAAGATCCAATCTAGGAAAAGCCAAGATCTAATCTATTAGATAAGTGCAACGAGATAGATCTATACTAACCCTTGTAGATCCGAAATCCTTGTGCGAGATCGAATCTCGTGGTTGATGTAGACGATCACTTGCCGATCTCAAGATCGAGTAGACGATCCTTCCGGTGCCGCGTTCCGGCAGCGCTTCCACAGACGGTCACACGTGCGGAGTCTATGTATACCTTCCTCTCCCCATTCCAGCGAACAGCGGAGGTAGTATCTCCATGGAATCCCAGCAGCACGACGGCGTGGTGGTGGTGGTGGAGAAGGATTTCTGCAGGGCTTCGCCTAAGATGGAGCAGGAGGATGGTGGAGGAGAGAGGCGGCCAGAGTTTGGGGTGGAAGGAGCAAGGGGGGAGGCGCCCCACCCCTCCTTTATATAGAGGGGGAGGCGGCCTAGGGCTGGCCCCCTTGCCCCCTAGGGTTTGGCGCGCCAAGGGAGGGGGAAGTTTTCTTCCCCCCTAGTATTCCCCTTTATTTCTTGGTTTTCAAGCAAACTCTATGGAACCTTCTGGAACTTTTCAGAACACTCCGGAACCTTCTATAACCTCCATATGAATACTCCAGAACATTTCCGAAACCCAGAAAATGATCTCCATTATATGAATCATATTCTCCGGACAATTCCGGATCTCCTCGTGATGTCATGGATCCAATCCGAGACTCCGAACAACATTCAATCTCCAACGCATATTCCATATCTACCTAAACAACATCGAACCTTAAGTGTGTCACCCTACGGCTCGCAAATATGTAGACATGATCGAGACACCTCTCCGATCAATAACCATCAGCGGGATCTGCAGATCCATAATGGCTCCCACATACTCAAAGATGACTTCGTGATTGATAGAACCATTAATATACGAAACCAATTCCCTTTGTCATGCGATACTCTACTTATCCGAGGTTCGATCATCGGTATCTCCATACCTTGTTCAACCTTGTTACCGATAAGTACTCTTTACTCGTTCCGTGATATGTTATCCCTTGTGACCTAGTCACATGCTTGCAAGCTAATTAGATGGCATTCCACCGAGAGGGCCCAGAGCATATCTATCTGTCATATGGATGGACAAATCCCAGTCTTGATCCATGCGCTTCAACACATACTTTCAGAATACCTAATGCCACCTTTATAACCACCCAGTTACGAAGCAACGTTTGATGTCATCAAAGCACTCTTCCGGTGATGGTGATTAACACAATCTCATGGTCGAAGGATTAGGCTACTATGTATTTGAAAACTTATAGAAAAACAGACTTAATGACTTGATTTTATGCTATGCTTACTATGGGTACATGTCCCTCACATCATTCTCCTAATGATACGATCTTGTTATCAATAACATCCAATGTCTATGATCAAGAAACCATGATCATCTATTAATCAACAAGCTAGTCTTAACAAGAGGCTTACTAGGGACTCTTTTATGTTTACAAAACACACAACTATTAGTGTTTCCTAATAATAAAATTATAGCAGGGGATGTAAACATTCATCATAAACACAAAGATATAATAATAACCATTTTATTATTGCCTCTTGGGCATATCTCCAATAGTCTCCCACTTGCACTAGAGTCAATAATCTAGATTACATTGTAATGTACCTAACACCCATGGCGTTCTAGTGTTAGTCATGTTTTGATCTAGGGAGAGGTTTAGTCAACGGATCTGCTATATTCAGACTAGTGTGTACTTTGCAAATCTTTATGTCGCCATCTTGGACATACTCGCGAATAGCATGGAAATGTAGCTTGATGTGCTTCAGCTTGCTATGTGACCTTGGCTCCTGCGCATTGGCTATGGCACCCGTGTTGTTAGATGGCCATCGGGTCCAACGCACTAGGAACCACACCAAGCTTAGTAATGAACTCCTTCATCCATATCGCTTCTTGTGTAGCCTCTGAAGTAGCTATGTATTCCGACTTAGTTGAAGATTTCGCCACAACGCTTTGCTTGGCGCTCCTCCAACTCACTGCAGCACCATTCAAGATAAATACGTATCCAGATTGTGACTTCCAGTCATCTGGATCGGTGTTCCAACTAGCATCGGTGTAACTGTTTACAACAAGTTGTTCATCACCTCCATAAGAAAGAACCATATCCTTAGTCCTATTCAGGTACTTGAGGATATTTTTGACCGCTGTCCAGTGTTCCATTCCAGGATCACTTTGATATATGCTAGTCAAACTAACAGCGTGTGATATATCTGGTATTGTACACAGCATGGCATACATGACAAAGCCTATGGTGGAGGCATAGGGGATTTTACTCATCTTCTCTCTATCTTCTGCCGTAGCTGGACTTTGAGTCTTACTCAAGGTCTTACCTGACAACATGGGTAAGAACCCTTTCTTGCTTTCTTCCATTCTAAATCTCTTTAGAACCTTGTCCAGGTATGTACTTTGTGAAAGCGCTATTAAGCGTCTTGATCTATCTCTATAAATCTTGATGCCTAAAATGTATGCCGCTTCGCCAAGATCCTTCATCGAAAAACTATTATTCAAATAGGCCTTGACACTTTCAAGAAGTTCTATATCATTCCCAATCAACAATATGTCATCCACATATAGTATTAAGAATGCTACAGAGCTCCCACTCACTTTCTTGTAGATACAAGCTTCACCATAAGTTTGTAAATCCAAAGTTTTTGATCACCTTATCAAAACGTTGATTCCAACTCCGGGATGCTTGCTTCAGTCCATAAATGGAGAGCTGAAGCTTACACACCTTGGAAGCATCTGTAGGATCGACAAAACCTTTGGGTTGTACCATATACAACTCTTCCTCAATGTCGCCATTAAGGAACGTTGTTTTGACATCCATCTGCCAAATCTCATAATCAAAATATGCAGTGATTGCTAACAAAATCCTTATAGACTTTAGCTTCGCTACCGGTGAGAAGGTCTCATCGTAGTCAACTCCTTGAATTTGTCGGAACCCTTTCATGACAAGTCGAGCTTTATAGACAGTAACATTACCATCAACATCTATTTTTCTTTTAAAGATCCATTTGTTCTCGACAGCCTTGCGGCCATCCGGTAAGTCCACCAAAGTCCATACTTGGTTTTTGTACATGGATCCCATTTCGGATTTCATGGCTTCTTGCCATTTGTTGGAATCTAGGCTCATCATAGCTTCCTCATACATCGCAGGGTCGTCGATGTTGTCTACCAACATGACATTCAACGCAGGGTCATACCAATCAGGAGTGGCACGAACCCTTGTTGACCTGCGAGGTTCAGCAACAACTTCATTCGAAGTTTCATGATCATCATCATTAGCTTACTCTCTTATTGGTGCAGGCGGCACATAAACATCTTCTGGTGCTGCGCTACTCTTAAATCTGAGAGAAGGTTCAACAACCTCGACGAGTTCTACTTTCCTTCCAGTCACTTCTTTCGAGAGAAACTCCTTCTCAAGAAAGGATCCATTCTTAGCAACAAAAACTTTGCCTTCGGATCTATGATAGAAGGTATACCCAATTGTTTCTTTAGGGTATCCTGTGAAGATAGATTTTTCTGCTTTGGGTTCAAGCTTGTCGGGTTGTAACTTCTTTACATACGCTTCGCAGCCCCAAACTTTAAGGAACGACAACTTAGGTTTATTGCCAAACCACAATTCATACGGTGTCGTTTCAACGGATTTAGATGGTGCACTATTTAAAGTGAATGCGGCTATCTCTAATGCATAACCCCAAAACGATAACGGTAAATATGTAAGATACATCATAGCCCGAACCATATCTAAGAGAGTTCGATTACGATGTTCGGACACACCATTACGCTTTGGTGTTCCCGGCGGTGTCAACTGCGAAAGTATTCCACATTTCTTTAAATGCATGCCAAACTCGTAACTTAGATATTCACCTCCGCGGTCAGAACGCAGAAACTTAATCTTCTTGTTACGATGATTTTCTACTTCACTTTGAAATTCCTTAAACTTCTCGAAAGTCTCGGACTTATGTTTCATAAAGTAGATATACCCATATCTACTCAAGTCATTTGTGAAAGTAAGAACATAATGATATCCACCACACGATGCTACGCTCATTGGGCCGCACACATTGGTATGTATTATTTCCAATAAGTCCGTAGCTCGCTCCATTATCCTAGAGAATGGAGTCTTAGTCATTTTTCCCATTAGACATGCTTCGCATCTTTCAAGTGATTCAAAATCAAGTTATTCAAGAAGTCCATCGGAATGGAGTTTCTTCATGCGCTTCACTCCAATGTGACCAAGACGATAGTGCCACATGTATGTAGAATTATTGTTCATTTTTATTCGTTTAGCATCTATGTTGTGAACATGTGTATCACTACAAACAAGATTCAATAAGAATAAACCATTCATCTCAGGTGCATTCCCATAAAAGATATTACTCATATAAATCGAACAACCATTATTCTCAGACTTAAACAAGTAACCGTCTCGCAATAAACAAGATCCTAAAATAATGTTCATGCTTAACGCAGGCACCAAATAACAATTATTCAAGTTCAAAACTAATCCCGAAGGTAGATGAAGAGGGAGCGTGCCGACGGCGATCACATCAACCTTGGAGCCATTTCCAACGCGCATCTTCACCTTGTCTCTCGCTAGTCTTCGTTTATTCCACAACTCATGTTTCGAGTTACAAATATGAGTAACCGAACCAGTATCAAATACCTAGGCACTACTACGATTACTAGTAAGATACACATCAATAACATGTATACCAAATATACCTTTCTTCTTGATGTTGTCGTTCTTCAGATCTGCCAGGTACTTGGGGCAGTTGCGCTTCCAATGACCTTCACCCTTGCAGTAGAAGCACTCAGTATCAGGCTTAGGACCAGCCTTGGGCTTCTTAGCAGGTGCGGCAGCTTTCTTGCCGTCCTTCTTGAAGTTGCCCTTGTTCTTAGGCTTGCCCTGATTCTTGAAATTGGTGGTCTTATTGACCATCAACACTTGGTGATCCTTCTTAATCTCCACTTCAGCAGTTTTTAGCATGGAGAAGAGTTCAGGCAACGTCTTGTTCATGCAATGCATATTGTAGTTCATCACAAAGTTCTTATAACTGGGATGGACACGGTGAATCCCAACGCATTAGGAATCATTATTCCCAACTCTTGGAGCATGTTCGCGTTCCTAGAAATTTTGAGCACGTGCTCGCTAACGGAGCTGCCCTCTTCCATCTTACAGTTAAAGAACTTCTCAGAGGCCTCATAGCTCTCCACAGCCGCATGAATCTCAAAGATCAGCTTGAGCTCATTCATAATCTCAAAAGGGTCGCGGTGCTCAAAGCACTTTTGAAGCTCCGATTCTAAACCGTACAGGATGGCACACTGAACTATGGAGTAGTGATTTTTTTGAGTGATGAAAACATTCTTAACATCATCGGAGGCATCCTCTATAGGTGGGTTACCTAGCGGTGTATCGAGCACATAGGTCAACTGACCAACGTTGAGGACAATCCTCAATCCACGGAACCAGTCTGTGAAGTTGCTTCCATTGTTTTTTAGCTTTTCTTTCTCTAGGAACACATTAAAATTGATGGAGGGGGTCGCCATGATCTACAACATATTTGCAAAGAGTTTAGACTAAGTTTATGAAAAATTGAGTTCAAAATTAATTCTTAACTTAACTAAGTGAATTCCCACTCAAAAAAACATCCCTCACGTTGCCTTAGTGATTACATGAACCAAATCCACTACACCAAGTCCGATCTTCACGAGAGAAGATGTAGCTTCAAAGGCAAACAATCAACATGTTCATCATATCATTCATATGACTCATGCTTTAAATTTCGGTATTTCGTGTTCCGAGACCATGTCTGTACATGCTAGTCTCGTTAAGATTAACCTTAGTATCCGCATGTGCAAATCTGGCTTGCACCCGTTGTATGCAGACGTAGAATCTATCATACCCGATCATCACGAGATGCTTCGAAATGACGAGTCTTAGAAACGGTGCCTACTAAGGATGAATACTTTATTACTTGATATTTTAGTGAGAGGGATCATATTATAATGCTACCGTCGCAATCTAAGCAATACAAGATGCAAAAAAGGATTAACATCACATGCAATTCATAATATGTGACATGATATGGCCTTTCTTCTTGTGCGTTTGATCTCTATCTCCAAAGCACGGACATGATCTCCATCATCACCAGCACGGCATCAAGGTCAGTGGCACCACTTCATGGTTTTCCATCACTAATAGCAACTATAACAACTACTTGGAATAAAGCTATTACATGACGAATAGACACGTAGGTCTTAACAGAATTTAAAGACAACCATTAGGCTCCTGCCGGTTGCCATATTACAATAAGGATCATTGCATACATCAAATATATTCACAATCACATCGTGGCCATATCACATCACATGCCCCTGAGAAAACAAGTTAGACGCCTCTAATTTTCTTTGCATGTTTTACGTCGTTTGGGGCTTTCGTATAAGAACCGATCTTACCTACGAACAAGAACCACAACGCTGATACAAGTGTTGTCAGATGCTAATTGTAAATTGAATATTAACTATGGTAGGAGAGATAGACACCCGCAAAGCCACTTGTGCAATGCAAGTTGCAGGTCAAGCGTGGAGCAAGTCTCATGTACGAGGACATGTAAGGTTAGCCCGAGCCGCTTCATCTCACCATCCCGCAAGATGCAAAGTACACATGAAGACAACGACAACAAAACCATCAACAACCACAATAACCATTATGTTCTACTCGTGCAACAGATCTGTGCATAGACACGGCTCGGATACCACTGATGGGTTCGTAGTAGGGAAAACAAAAAAAATCTACCGCAAGAACAAACAGAACCAAGATCCAATCTAGGAAAAGCCAAGATCTAATCTATTAGATAAGTGCAATGAGATAGATCTGTACTAACCCTTGTAGATCCGAAAGCCTTGTGTGAGATCGAATCTCGTGGTTGATGTAGACGATCACTTGCCGATCTCAAGATCGAGCAGACGATCCTTCCGGCAGTGCTTTCGCAGACGGTCACACATACGGATTCTATGTAGACCTTCCTATCCCCGTTCCAGCAAGCAGTAGAGGTAGTAGATCTCCACGGAATCCTAGCAGCACGACGGCGTGGTGGTGGTGGTGGAGAAGGATTTCTACAGGGCTTCGCCTAAGCCGGAGCAGGAGGATGGTGGAGGAGAGAGGCGGCGAGAGGTTGGGGTGGAAGGAGCAAGGGGAGGCGCCCCACCCCTCCTTTATATAGAGGGGCATGCGGCCTAGGGCTAGCCCCCTTGCCCCTAGGGTTTGGCGCGCCAAGGGAGGGGGAGTTTTCTTCCCCCCCCAAGTATACCCCTTTCTTTTTTGGTTTTCAAGCAAACTCTATGGAACCTTCTGGAACTTTTCAGAACGCTCCGAAACCTTCTAGAACTCCCATATGAATACTCCGGAACATTTCCGAAACCCAGAAAATGATCTCCATTATATGAATCATATTCTTTGGACAATTTCGGATCTCCCCGTGATGTCCCGGATCCAATCCGAGACTCCGAACAACATTCAATCTCCAACGCATATTCCATATCTACCTAAACAACATCGAACCTTAAGTGTGTCACCCTACGACTCGCGAATATGTAGACATGATCGAGACACCTCTCCGATCAATAACCATCAACGGGATCTAGAGATCCATAATGGCTCCCACATACTCAAAGATGACTTCGTGATGGATAGAACCATTAACATACGAAACCAATTCCTTTGTCATGCGATACTCTACTTATCCGAGGTTCGATCATCGTTATCTCCATACCTTGTTCAACCTCGTTACCGATAAGTACTCTTTACTCGTTCCGTGATATGTCATCCCTTGTGACCTAGTCACATGCTTGCAAGATAATTAGTTGACATTCCACCGAGAGGGCCCAGAGCATATCTATCCGTCATATGGATGGACAAATCCTAGTCTTGTTGTTGATGATGATGACATACAAAAAGGTGGTTCTAACATCTTTTTTCACAAAACCCCCGGGAGGCGTGGGTTTATGTGTGATTGCGGGGTTTAGGTGGGTTGGGCTAGATAATGGGTTACTAGTTGGGCTAGGTTAGCGCATTGCGGCTGATGGAAACAACCCAGTGTACCAACTCGTTGGGACTCCAAGTGCAGAGTGTTGTAGCAAGCTTCTTTTCCCCACAAGGGTGACTCATGGGTTTATATCGAACTCTCGAGGAATTGGCAAGGGGTTTGATACGTCCATAACGTATCTATAATTTTTGATGGTTTTATGCTAATAATATGCTTTTGACACTCCTTTTTGTATAAAGTTTATGATTTATTTGGACTAACCTACTAATAGTTGCAAAAGTTCACAATGTTCTTGTTTTACACTTTGATGTTTAGGAATTACCAAGAATACAAGTGGAACCTTGTTGGAGTCAAATTGGGATTTTTCCAGAAATCTGTCTGAGAACTCTTTTTGAAGATGGTCATGTTTCGGTTCGAAGACAGCGTCAAACGGAAACCTCGTCAACTACAAAGTTGTTGAAAATTTTGCGACAAACGTTCTGGACATAAAATTTAGCTGATTTAGTGTCCAGACGGGCCCGCTAGGCCCGATTTACTGCAGCCCAAGATGGGGTGACGGGAATCCGAGAAGCTATATAAAGGAAGGAAACCTAACTCGCCTAGGGCATCTCCACCCACAAATTTGCAGCAACCAAAGCCACGTTTTTGCCTACCCCATGTATCCCATCTCCATGGGGGAGGGCTCGCAAGAAGCCATGAAGGAAGTGGCTAAGGAGTGGTGCTCCCCCATTATACCGATGGCGGGGAAGGAGTCCCTCGCGCCACCGCCGCCCTCTTCACTATCTTCACCGCCATCTCCATCACCTAATCCTGCTAGTATGCAGTGGTTCATCCTCCCACACACCTCTGTACCGTCCTATGTAAACATAGTGTTTGATGCTATAAGTTATAATCCTATGATTTATGTCATGTTTGCGTAGTTTTTTGTTCTTAGATTGAATGGTTGAACGTCTTTGGTTCATTAGAGTTCTATGTTGATATGGTACAGTCCTTTGGTGTCCATTATATTTGTGCGCGTATGGATTAAACATCATAGAGTTTGTAGTATGTGTAAAAGGAAGGGGGAGTTCTGGCGGAGTGACAAAAACCTGAGGGCGTGAACCGGAACGTTGCACATATGGGAGTAAGAGGACCATTAAACTTAAGGCTATGGTTGGGGAAACCTTAATGCATTGATTAGTACTTACGGATGTTTGCTAACAATCCAATCATATAGTACATGTAATTCCAAGTAGTGAAGTGCATGTATATTTAGCCTCTCTCACATAGAAAACTACATCGAAGACAATGAACCTGATCTATTTGCTATTTAAACTTGGACAAAGCCACCACAATTACCACCACTATTCCACACTCATGGTTCTGTTAGTTTAGTGTATTTTATTGCTGCAGCAACTAGCTTTACTTTCTTGTTATTTATTATCATGCAAAGCTATCTCTATTACTCGTATTGTTGCTCTAGTTTTATTTCCTAGATAATGCAAATGTTTAGTGTGCATAGAGTTGTATCAGTGGTTGATAGAACTTGAAATAATATTTATCCTACCTTTAGCTCCTAATTGGGTTCGACACTCTTACTTATCGAAAAGGCTACACATGATCCTCTATACTTATGGGTTATCAGGGTTGATTCTTCTTCTCCTCTTCTAACAACCTGCAAAGCAAAGTTTTTACCTTTGGTCCCCAACTCCACCATGTGGTTGTCAAGCACAAGGTTTTGTATTAGTAATATGAAATATAAATATAAATAAAGTAAAACTAGGTAAGCAAGATAAAAACAATAAAAGATAGTTTTGTTTTTTGGGTTTTGTGTGTGTTTGCACGTGAAGGAATTATTTTTTGTATTTTCAAAAAATAAATTACAGAATATATAAAGTGTGATAATTGTGTTAGAAAGGTGTTTATTATGGTTTAAAATGGACCGGGGTTCATGAGTTCACTTGTCTACTCTTTTTTGGGGTTGCAATGGACACAAACAATTCATCAAAGACATAATATTGGTGGAACCTCAATATTTGCTTGATAAGCATTCATATGGGTATCATGTCCTAACATGGAGATGATGCAACACATCTCTCTTATACTCCTCGAGAAAGGAAGAACTCCAAGCAATCTTGAATTAATAATCAATATAGTACTGTATAGCTTTAAGTAATTTGACATGATGTTTGAATCACAAATATGATACCTTGACCAAAAAAGATTATCTAGATGTCACAATATAATTATAGCACATGAATTCACTTTATCCCTAGTGAGGAAGCAAAACAAACGTAAATACCATAGTAGATCTTGAATTTGTTATCACTATTCAATCACTACCACCATGCTACTCCATCTAATACAAACTTCTCCCCACAAATGTTCTTGCATACAAGTTGGATCAGAATAAGTACTTAAGAATGGGGTACATGATATGCATCTATCAATATATCTTACACATAATAGATTCCAATCTCATATATCAAATTGTAGAATAAATATCCACCACATAGAAATTACATATATGACCATAATCATGTTGGGCAGCTCATATGGTACTAGATCTATGAAGAACAAGGGAGAAATAGATCAAGCTACTGCCACAAACTCATGGTCCAAAAGAGGATTACTCCCTCTTCATCATGGTGATGATGGTGGAGATGTTGGAGAAGGTAGAGATCTCTTCGGCGGCGGCTCTGATGGAGTTTCCCTCTCCAATCTTCGTTGATTCTAGCTCTGTTTTGGTGTTTCTGCGACGCCTCCCTTGAGGAACTCATGAGGAACCATTTATATAGTGGTTTTTAGGTCATACGTAGGCGGTGGGTGAAAGATCGAAGCAAATCGATGACCGAGGAGGAAAAGAGACTAGGTGGCGTGTTCACCCTTATTGGGCGCGCCACTTGGTCCATCTTGGGCCTCCTAGTCCATCTGGTGTGGTCCAAGTGCTATAGGTTATTCTCTTGATGAAATATTTAGGCTCTCGAAATGCTAGCTCTATTTGACTTTATTTAGGTCCTTGAAAGGTAAAAATACACAAAACAGAGTTTTCCTGTCCTGCAGAGTTATAACCAAAATAAAGGATTTCATTGGTAAATCCCCATAAATCAATGTAAAACAAGGATATGACATCATATATGAAGGAATATGTGGGAATTCATATCAACAAACTACAAAGTTCATGTATGTATTTTACATGCATCAGCGGCTCATTTAATCGTGCATGTATGTTTTTTCTCTAATCCCTTTCTATTTTTAGTTTCATTTTTTGTTTTGTAATTTCCATTGAATTTTGTTTTGAGTTTTTCTCTGGTTTGAAAACTATTTGAATAATTCAAATACTTGAATTATTATGAGTAGGATAGATAGGTATTTTTCCATCCCACACAAATATTTTTAAAATGGATTTGGGTTAATTCTTTCTCACATATAAACATGTGGTATTCCAATATAAATCTTAACTATTTCAACGAAAACTTGTCCATAAGAGAAATATGTTGGAATTTCAAAGCATTCCCATGAACATGATTATTGGACAAATGTGTTTCAAAGGTTTTGTGTTAGTTTTCTTAGATAAGAGAATGGTGTTATACTTTCTTGCTAGGAAATAATTTTGTAAAAGGAAATAATATTGGAAGCCTTCAAGTGGATCCTTTTGTTCAAAATGAATATTTTGAACATTTAGGAATTTCCGTGGTCTATAAATATTTCATTTATTTTTATGTGGTTAACACTTGCAAGATTTCTACACCTTTTCGTTGTCATATATATGTGAAATAACAATTAGGGTTTCCCATTTGAGAGAAAACTTAAACGAGTTTCCTTTGGGATATGGGATTACTTCATAAGATCTTGAGCAACTCCTGATTGAGTTAAGATTCTTATAAAGAATTTGATATATGTTTTTAGTAGATTTACTAATGTCAAAAGGGAGTGAGTGATTACGGATGTTCTTCTAGTAAAGATCATAATATGTTTTGTGTGTGTGTTTTACCCAGGACAATAATGTGTTCCTTTTTGTAATATTAACCAATGGTAAGGTTTAAGTTTCGCCCAAGGATTTGGAATCATATTCCTATCAACATAACACTAGGGTTTAGTGTTATAAGATTAATTGGATTCACAAGAGTGTGTGATGGATGTGAAAATAGCCATCTTTCTCCATGTTTAAATCATATTTTTAGTCAAACAATTGACCAAGAATCTCCCTAGTATTGCTACTAATGATTAATTATTGCAAAGATGTGCAATCCTTTGTCTTGAATTGTGTTGTGCAGAAAATCACGCTTTTTAAGGCAAAATCAGGAGCATTTATTGAAGATTATGACGTTGCTTACTCAGCCAAGCTAACTGGGTCGAAGAGGGAGCCTCCATAAGATTTAACGACCTGTAGTATGGGTGAGGTCCGCTTGTACTATGTGGCAGCGGCTCCGTTAACACAAACACAACAACTTTCGTGAAGCTGCCTATATATTTCGAGACTCCAAGTGCTGTGCAGAGAGACGCCATTCTCAGAATGCATCACAACGCTGCCAAAGGAGCACCATAGTTCATCCTCTCCACCCTCCATCCACTCCATGTCCATAGCCAGCATCTTGTACTTGAGATCTCCTTATGAACTGGCGACCATTGTGAAAATATTTGATTTCAATCAAAGTATTTTGCATAATGTTTTCTATCCTTGATCATATTGTTATGAGGGAGTAGTCCTCACGGGTTCCGGGTTGGGGTGAAATATCGTAGAGATTATGTGCATCTAATTCATGGGAGTATTGTGTAGTGGTTGAATAGAGATTTGAATCTTTGTATTTTTGTCTCTTGTCTTGATCCATGGACTTGTAGGTACCCAAGATCCCAAGGATTGGTAAAGACTCGAGGTGAGATGAATGGTGAATGACGACTTGACGCAAAACCCAGTGATAGCAAGGGGAGTACGGTATTCATATAGGGATCCACTTGGGAGTAATAGCAACATCACTTATTAAGGCTTTGATCTGTATTTTACTTAATATTTTTTATAGATCAGTGCTTCGTGGTATAACGGTTGGATCAAAAGACTATTGCTATGTCTATGGCTCATAGGGGCTTTAGTATATTTGGATGTGCTTCCCACAACCTTATCTTTGTTAAATTATTTCACATGAATGTGCGTATTATTATCTTTATCCCATATGATGTGCAACTTCAGGTAAATCTTCAACCCTGTCCCATTTCCATCCATTGCAACAACCAATGATTCAAACTAAACTAGAAAGGTCTAGTAAACATAAGGTAAAATGAACAAACAAGCTAGTCTTGTAGACATTCCTCATTTATTTTCCATTTAGCATTGTTTCCCAAGGTTCTATTAAACCTAGGTCTACTAGGGAAAAGCAACTATACTACATCCAAATAACCGGATTGAAGGTATCAATGCTTTTTCTGGAGCCATTGTCGAGGAAGTAATTCGCTATCCTGGTGAGGTCACTAGAGACCTTGTTTTAGTTTTATTTTTGTTTTTAGTTTATTTCTTGTTATTAGTTTACATTTTGTTATCTGTTGAAAACCCCAAAAAATAGTTACTTATTTGTTTCTCTTATTCCAAAAATACCAAAAAGAAAAGAGACATGGCTCAGAAGAAACTTAGGGAGTATGCTACTCCCAATGATGATTTTACTCGTGCACCTATTACTCAGCCCGCTATTAATGCGGAAACTTATGAAATTAAGCCTAACTTGTTGAGTTTGGTTCAATAGAATCGATTTGGAGGCTCATCTGCTGAGGACTGATGTTTGCACCTAAACACATTTACTGAAATCTATGACATGATGCGCATTAAAGATGTTGACCCCAATGCGGTTAAATTATGTGTATTCCCTTTATCTTTAAGAGGAAAGGCTAAGGATTGGTTGCTAGCTTTGCCTAAAGGCACTATTACATCTTGGGAGGAATGCACTAATCTTTTTATGGCTAAATTTTCCCCTCCAACTAAGCTATGCAGTTAAGATCCAACATAACAAGCTTTAGACAAGAAGGTCGTCAACCACTAGCGCTTGCTTGGGAAGGAATGAGAGAAGCCTTAATGAACTGTCCTGGTCATGGGATGGAATAATGTCTTATATTACATTTATTATATAATGCTCTTAACCCTATGTCTAAGTCTACGCTAGATACCGTAGTAGGAGGAACCTTCATGGGGAATCAAGTGAATGTTCCAAAACAACTACTTGATGATATTCAAAGCAACCATGCCCAATGGCATGTAGAGAGAACCTCCTCGAAAAGGGTGAATTCAATCACCGAGGAGCATAATGAAGATATTACTACAAAGTTAGATGAGTTACTTAATATTGTGAAGGGTAAGGAAGATACCTAAATTAATGCTAGCACTAACGATGCTAATGAAGTAAATTTTATAGCTCATAATTCGTATAACCCAACATGGATGAGTCAAAATTATGGGTCAAATTTTCAGAAACAATATTCTAATCCTACAAGTGCTCGACATAACAATAATTATGATAATCATAGTGGAGAAAATCATGGCAATCTCCCTTTTTAAAATACTATTAGAACATTTATGCAAGCTCAAACTGAACAAAATAATATTCTTATTAAAATCACAGAGAATGATGATAATAGTATTGGTAATTTTCTAACCAAGCCATTGCAATAAGAAATGATGTGCATGATATACAGGAAAGAACCAAGATCGTGGAGGCACAGTTGGACAATATAGCCGAGATTCAAACTCTCATACTTGCAAGATTAGCTGGAAAGCCCGAGCTAAACCTGGTGGAAGACCTCAAGATGACGAGGGTAGAAGGAAAAGATGAGAAGCCTAGAGAGCTAGATTATAGCCATGTGCCATCACTAGATTATACCATGGAACATCTTTTAAAGATGATCAGAGTGAAGAATCCCGGTATTGAACAAGGTAATGATGCCACATACCAACAATTTATTAAATAAGTAGCATCTAAAGTTTGTGAGCTGGAGATGGAATATAAGAAGCTAGCTAATAAACTTCCAGCTAAGCTAGATGATATCTTTGAGCCACTGTCAAAATGAAAATAGGAGTTAATGAGATAGATGCACTTTGTGATCTTGGTGCAAACGTTTCAACAATTTCTCAAAGTTTATTCAATAAACTAAATCTTGGGCCATTTGAAACAATGGAAATGAGACTCCATCTTGCTGATTCAACTTATAAGCAAGCCGTTGGGATCAAAAAAATATAGTTGTTGAAATCAAATGATGTCCTGCTCTTATTGATCTTGTTATAGTGAACATGTTTGAAGATTCCATATCACCTATAATTCTAGGTTGGCCATTCCTAAGAACTATTAAAGTTTTGATTAATTTACATGAAGGGAATGTGAGAATAGGAGTACCATCTAGAGATCCATCTATAGTCCACTTTCCTTGGAAGAAAAAGGCCAAGCCTAATGATGACGATGTAATCACTTTAAAAGCTAATTATCTTGGAGTGGGTGTTCCACTTCCAAAACCCAAATGATCATCGCCTGGGTCAAACTAATTGACCTTGACTAGAAACTCTGCATGGGAGGCAACCCATGTGAAATAAAAATTTACTTGTGTTTGTTTTGTTTTTTAATAAAGAATGTTCAAGAAGGTCCTTTGAAGAGAGGAGAAGAAATAAAGGTAACCCTCACTCTATGATATTCACTAACACATGGCCTTAAGGTGCTGCAATTTTTATGAAGTATAGTTGATGTCATTCTTTTGTTAAAGTAGATGTGCCAAGGTGTATGAAGTTTCTCACCGAAAATTTCAAGTTTTGAAGCTTACTGCGTGCTTAATGACCAACCGTACGACCAGAGACGGCCATACCATGCGCCCGTACCACATCTCGACACAAGAGAATGCATTTTCTGATATTTTTTTCCACAGGATATAGAGGGTTTAACGACATGCAGTATTACCGGGGAAACCATATGGCCCACTAGTACCGTACCCCGAAGCAAAACATCAGAGTTGAAGCAAAGGTATTGGACGCTTAACGATCTGCAGTACGGGCGTTGGTGACCGTACCACGCGCCCATACCGAGTGTATCGCCTGAAGGATCTATCAACCCCCAAGGTAAGGACACTTGTATGGGCGCCTATTCGGCTGTGATTTAGCACCAGGGAGGAGGTAAAACCTAAACCTAAAATATATTATTTTTTAGTATTCTTCCAAACTCCAAACCACCTCCACTGGATATATTCAATTATACTCATTCTTTCTTCAATTCCTCATACCCAATCAATCTAAGGTATGTTTCTCCTCCAATCCTCAACTTATTTGCATCAACCTTGCTTAATATTTCACCATTATCAATCTTGATTTAGGACTTGTTCTTGAGATAATGTTTATTGTGAGCATGCTTAGTTTTGTTTTTAGAGGAGTTTCTTTTGTAGAAAGTGTAGAGGATTACTTTTGCTATGTTTCTATTGGATCAAATTTTTAATTAGCTTTAATTTTACTTTTATATGAACACAAGGATCCATACACGTGCGATGGCTGTGGAACAAGTCGCACCACCCATTGATGAGCTAACCCCCCGTGTCACTTGACATCGAGTTCGCCAGCTCACTCGTTTCAACCGTCTCAAGAGCCGAGAAATCAAGTCCACCAAATGGGCGTGTCCCTATATCCTTAACCAACTAGGCCTTGGCCATGATTTCAATTTACTTTGCAACAATGTTGGTTTGGTTCACTTTGTTTTTCAGGAAGCCGCCACATATCACCGCTTGACACTTGAGTTCATCAGCGCCTTGACGCATACGATGAGTTCATACTACTGCTTTGAGGAAGATAACCCGAGCGTTGGTCGTATCACCTTACGCCTAATGAACTGTGAGTACACCTTAACACTCGATAAACAGGATCATCATTTTGGGTTTTTTAACAACACCACCGACATACGCTCCACCAGTTTTGTCATTAATCCTACACCCTTGGAGTACTTTAACTCTATGAGAATCCGTGGAAACACACCCAAGGGAAATCAACTTGGTTGTCCTACTGTTCATTATTTGTTATATGTAATTACTAACACCTTGCAGGCACGTGGTGAGTTTACTAGAGTCAATGAAGAGGAAATTATGATCCTTGCAAGAGCAACTATTCCAAACTATAACTTGACACCAAACTTGGGCACCCTTCTCATGTTTTATCTTAATCATCAAGCTCTTCAAGCCCGTGGTTCCATATGTAGAGGAGAAGTTGTCATAGTTCTCGCTCGAGAACTCCTCATCAACCTAGGTAATATCCAACTATTGCCAGGTGCTCGCCGTCTCGGATATGCTACTCTCAAAGCTTGTGCTATGATTCTAAATCAAATAGTACATACTTCTTTGATATACCTGGAGACGATCACTTGATCCCAGATCTGTTGCCTCATGGTTTATCCTCTATCGACGATGGACGTATGTGTTATGACGCATGGGTTTAAGCAAGTCTAACCCAACAAGAAGTAACTGTGGATGAAGAAGGAGAAGATGAAGAAGTAGAGCAATAAGGCCCCAAACAAGAGCAACATCCACAAAACTACTACACCACCTATGAAGTTATTTACCGAAGGAAGCATTCAGAATATGAGCAGCCTCTCCATCAACCTTCAAAACGCTACCGTGAACCTCTCAAACCAGTTCACCAATTGGAGCAGCCAATGGAACTTGGGAGATTATCCACCGCCACCACAATGAGCAACAAAAGGGCTTGTAAAAACCTAAGCTTGGGGATGTGTTCCCTAAGCATTTATATTTGTGTAATAATGAGGTTGTACTCCAGCTCTATGTGAACTTTGAAACACTCATGTTGGGCTTGTTCAAACACTTTGATTTTTGTTTTGCTTTTCGTTTTTGTTTTCCTTTCTTTCGTTTGTTTGTTTATTTGTTTTCTTTTCTTGGTATCCTGATTGGTCGTGATACTTTTCTATTATTTAATCCCCATCCTCAAAAATACGAAAAGATTTTTCATTTTTTCCTTCTTTCGTGAAAGTGGATTTTCCTATTGCCTATTTGCTTCAATATTATTATAAGAGTGATTTGATTTGAGTTTTGAAGGAACACATCCCCATAAGGACGAGTATTATGAAGTCACTCATGAGAGGTATGTCCTATGTCTCCCATTTTAGAAGTTTGAAATGTTTATCCTAGTTAGTTGATTTGTTAAGATGCTATGCTAGTGGGAGTAATTCAAATTAGTTGGACTAAAGTTTTTTATTTGTATGAGTAATTAGTTATGGAAGCTTTTGCTCTAGTTCTTCTAGTTAACCGACTCTTGCCTTGGAAATAATCTTGCCAAACAAGTAGAACAAGAAAAAGTCTCAAATTTTTGACTTGTGCGTTGAGTGATTCTCTTAAGAGTTTACCTTTGAAGATATTTAACCCCATAGATATATTGATAGACTTGATGGCACTCTTGAAAGGACTTGTTTGATTGAATTGAAGTCTAGTGGTAATTGTGATTCATGCCAAAGCTAAAACATTGTGGATCAAAATGTGCTACTATTTAAAGTTCATTTATATATTTTTTGGTGCACACCTTTGGATGCCAACAACTCCGCTGGCCTATGAATGATTAATGGTATAACCCCTGATTTTGGCTATGATTTGACAACATGGGTATCACATGTTACCGTAATGGGCAAAAGTATTGATACTCTTGAAGGTTGTGCAAATAGTTGTTAAAAAGATCACTCAATGATCCTTGTTGGAAACTATCTTTGAAAAATAAAGATTCACAAACAAAAGTATCTGGCATGGTCTCTGTAACATCCCATCATTAGTGACATGGGTGTACCCTGCAGGTACTCGAGTTTGGTATATACGGTCCAGATATGGCGGAAGCCCACGATGTTGCCAAGGCCCGATGAAGACTTCGAGTGGCCCACGGACTCTCGATTACTTGCGAGACAAGAAGAACCTTAAAGATAGAAAGTTTAAAGGGAAAACCCTAATCTGTAACCGACTCGACTTGCTACCCGAGACCCAGCCTATGTATGTAAAGGCTAGGAGGGGGCGGCGAGGAGGACACACGCAACCCTAGTTTCCACAACTCTCGCCAGATTGCATCTACGCGCCCCTATAATATTCGATTCCTCCATTAATTCCAAGAGCAGACAAGCAGGAGTAGGGACCTCTACGAGGACTGAACCTAGGTAAACCTTGCATCCATGTGTGCTTGTTTGCTAGTCGACTGATGCCTCTAGCGCTCCCTCCTTCTCCAAAACCCAAGTCCATAACAATGGGCATTGATGAGTTAAACTCTCGTCAATTGGCGCTGTCTGTGGGAAGTGGGAGTGCTGATGTCGTGGCTTCTTCGGCCCCATCAACCGCGATCTACAACTCCGCAACAACGGAGATTCGCCAGCTCTTCAGCGCGTTCGACTTCACCGTCCACACGTCAGCCACTCGCCTGGCTTTCGAGTCCGTGGGCGATGGAATTAGTCTGGCGATTAGGAGCTTCTGCTGCCAGGTTGGTCAGATGGGCACGCTTCGCATGCCTAACCAGCCAACAACACCCACGATTGCTCCAGCATCGTGGTTCCTGCCACCAATCGGCATCCTCAGCAAGCTCAACACCTTAGCAGCAGCTGAGAGCACGGAGAGCCACAGCAGTCGCGGATCCGATCTAGGTGACCTAGCGACGGAAGATGGAGTCTACGGCTCCGGATCCGAAAGTTGCAGAAGCAACAGCTTCCCAACCACTTCATATGCGCCGTCATCAACGCTGGCGACACCAGCGCCAATCGCGAAAACGGTGGCAACGGGTCTGATCCACCCAACGGTGGCATACCTAATGGCGGACCGCCCAACGGTGGCAATGGTGCGCCCGTCAACAATGGAGGGGCAGTCGAACCACCAACCATGGTGAACGAACACACTGGCGAACGTATCGTGATCAGACTCAATGATAACAAATGGGCCCGTTGCCGAGAAGCTCTACGAGGCAATCCTCTGTCCCCCGGCACGCCGTAGGACCTGCTGATGGGCTACCATTGGCTACTAAAGGAGGAGTACAGACGCCAGCTACACGCAATCGCACAACTCGAGGCACATAAAAAGGCGGCGGACGATTCGATAATTCGACGGGCTGGGCTCTCCTCCCACGAAGGATCCTCCTCCAAAGGCAACGAGTATGTCGCCAACAAGAAGCGATCTCGAATGGCCCATCTCACTGAGCAGGAACGCATAGAAGCTGCAAAAGTCCTCGACTTCAGCTCTATGATAGTCGACACACGGGGCAACATGGTCCCAAAGACGCCGCAAGCTGTGGTGATAGTGGCCACCATGTACCTCCTCAACAACCAGCCGCCGGCTAGAGATCCCCGAGCCGCCATGCACCAATCTACGATCGCGGGCTTGGGGTTAATCGAGATCGCTCTCGACAAAGAGCCGACACCAGAGCCGAAGAAAGGCAAGGCTCTAGCAAAACGCTATTCCTCACCCTCGTCCAGCGACGACAGTCACGATCTATCTCGGCGTCGCTGCTCACGGTGGCACGATCAAGATTACGATGCGCGCTACGACCTCACGCAGCGCAAAATCGACAAATCAAGGGCACGGCATGCCCGTTCGACTGACTCAAAGGACGTAGATGTGGAGCTCTGTGGCGCCAGATGCTTCAGCAGAGCTATCAGGCAGAAGCGAATGCCCAAAGGGTTCAAGCTCCCATCAGAGAACCCAAAGTTTGATGGTCTGCAGGACTTGAAAATCTGGTTGGAGGACCACATCTCCTCCGTCAGGCTCCACGGTGGGAGTCGAAGCATGGCCATGCAATGCCTGCAGCTACAGCTGCAGGGCACCGCTCGAGCATGGCTCAACAATCTCCGGCGTGGATCCATTCGCAGCTAGGAAGAGCTGGTCTACAGCTTTGTACGCAACTTCAAGGGCACTTACAAAAGGCCCGCATCAGTCGAAGAGCTGAGGAGCTGCCAGCAAAGGTCGGGCGAATCGTTACGCTCGTACATCCAGAGGTGGTCCATCATCAAGAACTCCGTAGAAAAAATCTGGGAGGATCGCGCAATCGACGCATTCAACGGCGACATTCGCCGCATAGAGCTCAGGGAGGAGCTAGGCCGCTTGAAGCCCAAAACAATTGACCACCTGATGGAAATTGCGAGTCGATGGGCCAATGGAGAGGATTCGGTGAAAAACCGCACCTACTCCGATGACGACGACCTCGGGCGCAGACGCGACCGTCGAGGCAAGCGGCGAATGCGCGTCTACAATGACCGCGACGACGTCAACATGGTCGCAGCAGGCTACGCCGACAAATGCGACGACAACCGCAATAGCGGCTATCGCAGCGGTGGATACCGCGACTCCGGGAAAACCACGCAGGTGTGGCAGTGCCGCACTCGCGAAGAGGCACCCATAACAACTATCGAGGACAAACTGTCCGGGCCGTGGAACATGCACTTCTACATCGACAAGCACGACGGCAAGAAAAAATCCAGCCACCTTCTCAAGGATTACCGCGAGTTTCTCAAGCTCCACGAGGGTTTGGATTGGATGAATCACGACGCAGTTAATAGGGGCTACGGAGTCGCCCCAGGCGCCGTGGCACATGGAGCTCCACCACCACCGCCTGGAGTACCACTACCCGCGGCCGCACCGGTCTAGAATCACGGCAGCGAACCATACCCATGACCTATGGGCAACATGGGGATGATCCCAAAGGGGCGTCCCTCAAATCGAGTGCAGAAGGCCATCACTCGCCAAGGAAACTTGGCGATCAACTCTCCACCTTCCACCACTGAGTACCTCAGTGGAAGTGACTCCTGCATCACCTTCGATAGGCGTGACCACCCGCGCCAAGTCCCTTGTCTAGGCCAATATCCCCTCGTACTCGAGGCGCAGATTGGGGGCTTCGACATGAGTCGCGTCTTCATGGATGTCAGCAGCGGCATCACCTTACGTGCAATGAGGATCCCTTTGACGTGTATAGAAGTTTCGGACACGACGTTCGACGCCATCGTCCTAGGAAAAGGTGTATATCCCCTGGGCAAAATCAACCTCGACGTCATCTTCGGCATGCCAAAAAACTTTCGGCGAGAGCGCATCGACTTCGAGGTCGTCGATTGGCCTTCACAATATCACTGCATCCTCGGACGCATCGCGTTTGCAAGGTTCATGGCAGTGCCACATTATGCCTACCTGCAGATGAAGATGCCAGGTCCAAACGGCGTAATTACAATGAACGACAAGTTCGAGAGGTTCGACAGCTGCGACAGGGAATTCAACAGAATCTCTCAGTCCTTCGGCATGCAGGAGGAACTCACAAGATTGAAGGAGTCGACATACAACAGTCTGCCTCCTCTGAGCCGGCCAAGTTCACCCGACTTGTCCTTCGACTCGTCGGTGCACACGAAGAAAGTCCAGGTCCACCCAACGGACTCTACCAAGACGGCCCTCATCGCCAACAACTTGAGTTCTGAATAGGAACTCGCGCTCGTCGAATTCCTCCGTGAGCATTGGGAAATCTTCGCATGGTGTCCAGCGGACATGCCAGGGGCTCCTAGGGAGTTCGCCGAGCATGCACTCAACATCAACCCAGACGCAAGGCCAGTCAAGCAGACAATTTGGCGACTGTCTGAACTAAGAGCAAAGGCAGTCGGAATGGAGATCAATAGACTCCTCGATGCCAATTTCATACGCGAGATCAAGGAAAGCACTTGGCTCGCTAACACGGTGCTAGTACCTAAAAAAGACACGGATATCCTGTGGATGTGCGTGGACTTCACCTCCTTGAATAAGCACTGCCCAAAGGATCACTTCCCGCTACCGCGCATCGACCAAATCATCGACTCCACCGCAGGATGTGAGCGCCTCTGCTTCCTCGATGCCTACTCAGGCTATAATCAAATTCGAATGAAGGAGGAAGGTCAAGAGAAAACGGCGTTTACAACGCCTTTCGGTGTGTTCTGCTACAACACAATGCCCTTCCGGTTCCAAAACGCAGGAGCCACCTATCAGCAGTGCATGCAGGCTTGCCTCAAGAATCAACTTGGTCGCAACATCCAAGTCTATGTTGACGACATCATCATCAAAACCAAAGAGGAAGCATCGCTAATCGATGATTTACGTGAAACCTTCGCCAACCTCGACTGCTACTGGATCAAGCTCAATTCAGACAAATGTGCCTTCGGTGTACCATCTGGGCAACTACTCGGGTATCTCATCTCCGCGAGAGGAATTGAGGCAAACCCGAAGAAAATAAAAGCCATAATGGCCATGGAAAAGCCTAAGAACGTAAGAGGTGTCCAGCAGCTGGCTGGGAAAATTGCGGTGCTCAGTCGATTCATCAATCGAATGGGCGAAAAGGCACTGCCTTTCTACCAACTTCTCCGCAAAACTGAGAAGTTCGAGTGGAACAAAGAGGCGCAAGAAGCATTCGAAGACCTCAAATGTCTACTATCCACCTCGCTAGTACTGGCGACTCCACGCGAAAAAGAACCATTGTTGCTCTACATATCCGCCACCAACCAGGTGGTTAGCACGGTGCTCGTGGTGGGACATGCCGAGGAAAACAAGGTCCAGGGGGTGTAGCGCCCAGTCTACTACCTCAGCAAGGTGCTCATGCCAACAAAGCAGTAGTACCCGCACTACTAGAAGATGGCATACGGTGTCTTCATGACAGCTAGGCGACTGCGCCACTACTTCCAGGAGCACCCAATGGTGGTCAACGATGCCCCGCTTGGACATATCCTCAACAACCCTGACGCCACCGGACAAGTCGCACTTTGTCGAATCGAGCTGTCTCCACGAGACATTACATACGAGAAGCACGACGCGATCAAGTCGCAAGTCCTCCCTGATTTCCTCGTGCATTGGATGGAGAACCAGCTCCCTGAAAAGCCGGATATGTCTTACCTCTGGACAATGCACTTCGATGGATCCAAAAGAAAGGACGGGGCCGGCGCAGGTGTCATACTGACATCGCCCCAGGGAGACAACCTGAAATACATCCTGCGAATGCAGTTCACTGCCTCCAACAATGAAGCTGAATATGAGGCCCTGCTGCATGGAATGCGGATGGCGAAAGCCTGCGGCGCCAAGAGGCTGATCATCTATGGCGACTCCAAACTGGTGGTCAACAAAACGATGCACGAGTGCGACACGCTGAACGACAACATGATCGCCTACCGCGACCTCTATGACACACTCGAAGGGGACTTTGATGGCTGTGAGTTGTGGCACATAGGCCGTGAAAGCAATGAAGAGGCGGATGCACTCGCCAATATTGGCTTCACCTGCGCCCCCATACCACCTGGGCTATTTCTCGAGCGTATCTGCGAACGCTCCATCAAGCCAGAGGTCGTAGAGAAGAAAACAAGCACAACAACGGACTCGGAGGCTACGCCACCCAATGATCTAATGGCACTCGACGACCTGGAGCTTGACACAGGATTCGAGGGACCAATGGGTGTCATGATGATCGAGCCATATTGGACTCAACCCTACATCACATACCTTCTCAGCAAGAGGCAGTCGGACGACCCGACGGATGGGCGACACATTGCACGGCGATCCAAGGAATTCGCCATCATCAACGGTGAACTATACAAGTGCAACATCACAAGAGTACTCCAGCGGTGCGTCTCCAACGCGGACGGAAGGGCCGTCCTCCTCGACATCCATGAAGGGACATGCGGGCACCATGCCGGCAGTCGCGCCCTCATCGCCAAAGCTCTATGAGCTGGATTCTACTAGCCCACGGCCATGCGCGACGCCAAAGACATCGTCCAGCGATGCAATGCTTGCCAGCAATTTGCGGATAAACCGCACGCACCTGGCGCGGAACTCCGACCAATACCATTGGCTTCGCCCTTTGCCCAATGGGGACTCGACATGGTCGGCAAGCTCCCAAAGTCCTCGCGAGGGAGATATGTCTACCTCCTGGTCGCAGTCGACAAATTCACTAAGTGGATAGAGGCCATGCCGGTGACAAACCAGTCAGGAGCCAGTGCCGTCAAGTTCTTCGAGTTCATTGTCTACCGCTTCGGAGTGCCACACAGGATCATCACGGACAATGGAACGAACTTCACCTCCAAGGCGTTTCTACGAAAACCTGGGAATCAACATAAGTTATGCCTCCGTAGCTCATCCACAGACCAACGGTCAAGTCGGAAAGGCCAACGGCCTCGTCTGCGGTGGAATCAAGAAGCGACTCCTCCGGCCACTCGAGCAAGCAGCCGGGTGTTGGCCAGACGAGCTGCAGTCCGTACTTTGGAGCCTGCACACAACCCCAAATAGCGCCACGGGATACACCATGTTCTTCATGGTGCACGGTGCTGAAGCAGTACTACCCGCAGAAGTACGCTTTAAAGCCCCACGGGTGGTCGCGTACAGCGAGCAGGAGTCCACACTCGCACTCGAAGACTCTGTCAATCTCCTTGACGAGGCACGAGACATCGCAATAGAAAGATCGACGATCTACCAGCAGAACCTGCGCAACTACCATAGCAGAAGGCTAGGCCCCAGATCCTTCGTCGAATGAGACTTGGTCCTGCGACTGAAGCAGCAAGGGCACCTCAAGCTCGAGTCCCCTTGGGAAGGACCATACGTGATTACAGAAGTAATCACAGGTGGCACCTATCGCCTTAAAGATTTCGAGACAAGAGTCGCATACTCCAACCCCTGGAACGTCGTGCAGCTGCGCGCTTCTACCCCTAGTCGTTTTTTCTTTTTCTTTTCATTACAAATAAGGCTATTCGGTGAGGCTACTTAGCCACACATTGTACCTCGTACTGATTCTGCGAATAAATAAATCTAAGTGCCCCAAAACTCTATGTTTTTCCTCATTTTTCTAGCAATTTGATCACTCGGGCGCTACGCCACCCTTTACACCCTCGTTCTACGAACAAGTCGCAGTATCCCGAGTAGCTGACACAATAACAATCGAACCCTTGATACAACACCAACCTAGTTGCAACGCACCTGACAGGTTGGCAAGGTGCTGAGATAAAATAAGTCAGGCTAACGAAAAGGAACTGCAGAGTACAAATACACTCGCAAAACATATAAGCTAGCAAGCTCTTTACATATCAATATAAACCAATTACATCCAGCATATAGATATGAACTTTACAACACTGGTACACTTATGTGCAGGATACAGGTTAAACTACTGCTGCAGCAGAAGAACGTTTGTCTGTTCCTCAAAGAAGTCGACAATTTCTTCTACTGGACAATCCACCGCCTAATAATGGGGAACCATGTTCCAGGTCGAACCTGCCGGTGGAGTCGGTGGTCCGGCAGCAATAGCTACAACGTCTACATTAGGCCTATGCAGTCGCACCAGTGACAAAGCAGCCTTGGCACCAGCCACGAACTGCTGCCGCACGCACTCACGAACTGCACTCAAATCCTGAAACTTAGCCAGGAGAGCCAACAGGCTTGAAGGGACAGCATCCAGTGGAAACATCGTCTGGTAGATATTCCTCAGGCATGATTGCGCCTTCTTCAAAAAGTGGAGTACTCGAGAAGTACGATCCTGCAGGGTCACAAGTGCAATCGCGCGATCATGGTCCACCCAAAAATACCCACTTGCCCGAAGTTCTTCCTGGGTCAGGTCGTTCATTCGGATGGCGATCCTGTCTTTCTCATCTTGTGGATGACGAGCACTGACAACTACACCAAGCAAAAAAGGCAACATATGAAGGCAAGGAACTACCACGGCTAACTACAAGAAGAGATAAGAGGGCAGGAAGCTAATACTTGAACTGATCGCCCAACTCCATCACCTCCTCCAATAGATATTGCTCTCGGGCGGTAGCCTTCTTCACCCTCGACCTCCATACATCCGCGTTACTGCGAAGGACGGGCAGCTCACGTTCCAGCTGCTTAACGCGATCACGCAATTGCGAAAGCAGGGACAGCTCATCCACCCTTGAGCGCAACTGCGCCAAGGTCTCATCAGCGGATGGCAGGTCCCGAGAATCACCCGAAGGACCACTCGACGTACCCTATCACAAGACAAGAAAGAGCGAATAAGGGACCAAGCAATACATGGAAAAAAAGCTTAATAGCATTCAAACATGACAAAAGTATCAACAAAGACACTCGGCCAACGGCATGTTTTCAACAAAAGGAGTCAAAATATTAACTATTACAATATAACTACTGAGGAGCAGCCTGCTTCTTCGACTTGGACTTCAACTTCGGGGGCCTCATCGTGTCCGTGGCTGTCTCAGATGCCATAGACTTCCCGCCAGCCCCTGACGCCGCAGCCTTCGCCGCCTTCTTGGCTCACTGCAGCTCCTCGGAATACTTGGCGACTATGTTGATGAGTTGCGGCATGTACTTGCCGCAGATAGTTGCAAAAGGAGCAAAAACTACCTATTGACCATCTGCGCCAACGGGCATTGCCTTGGAGACCGTAGTAGGATCCACCTCCATGCCATGGGCTTGCACCGTTGCGAGTGCCATGGAAGCGCCAACCGCACGCTGCGCTTTCCTAAAGTCCGCGAGAATACCTCTAGTGAGGGACTCCACCAGGTCCTCCAAGTTTTCAATCAGCTCAGCCTTGGGCGTCAGCTCCTCGTGGATGCGACTGAGCACAACCTTGGCCTTAGTCAGCGTCCCCTGAAGGGAAGCGCTGCGATCCTCGACTGCCGTGATGGCGCCTGCCAAAGCATCATCACGACGAAGTGCCTGGGCGTCGAAGCTCAGACCGCCAGCATCTACATAGAGCAAAGAGTTAGCATAATAACAAGATATCGAAGAAAGAAAACAATGAAAATCTAGACGAAAGAATACCTAAAAGAGACTTGGCAATCGAGATGAGTTGTTCTTCGAATAACTTTTACCTCTCAGTGATGGAGGCGCGCAAATCCTCTTCGCGTTTCCACGATTCATCCACCGCAGCGACTGCCTCGTCGTGACTCCTCACCGCCGCGGCGAGCGTCTTTTCAAGAGAAGCAGCATCGCAAAGAAGTTTGTTATGCTCAGCTGCAAAAATACAAAATGGATCATCAGTCGAATGTATAAAATCTCACAAGAACAGAGAAGAAGAAGCAAATACTAACCTTCGACGATGCGATGGCGATTGTCCAGAATTGCGTGTTGTCGACCCATCGCAAGTACCTACTCCGCCAAACGAGCACCTTCCTTCATAATGAGTTGCCTCAGAAGAAAAATAAAGGATCAGCAGATAGCATGGATCACAAATTCGACTGCAAAACAAAATCACACTTACATGCTCCTCTAGAGACTCCGAAGACGATTGTCGCGCTGTCATCCGGGCAACCATCTGGTGATCCCTAGCATGTGGAGAACTCGATGAGTTGTGCCCGGAGTGGGCCGCCAATGGAGGAGAGGAAGATTGTTCAGCCACTTCCTTGGCCTTGGAGTCAGCGACTCCGGATTCTTCCACAAATTGGACGTTACCAGAAGACGACGTCGCCGCTTGACTATGAAACAAAATCTGGCATCAGGAAATGCAACTCCAAAGTAACCAAGATGAGGGTTGTAGACTTACTAGTCAAATTTATCAAAGTCGAAGGTTTGCTCCTCCGACTCCGACGACTCCTTCAGCAGCCGCATCTTCTTGCGAGCAGGTGGCGCCATGGAGCTTATAGGAACAACGGGAATCGGCTCCTCTGCACCAATAGATGGGCCCTCTGGAGTCGACGCGGACGAAGCATCCGAATCCTTGCTGCGGGAACGCTTGCGAGTGTCCGGATCACTTGACTCGGGGCCTCCCTCCTCCTCTTCAAGTGGGACGGTCGATTCCGACTTATCCTCGTCCTCCACTTCGCGAGGAATAACCCCCTCAAGAAGAGGGGCAAACTAGGAGACACCTTCCAATCCTGCATTCAGAAGACAATTCATTAAACATCAAGAAATTAATGGCAATCGACAAATATAGCTACTTCGTAGTGATGTCTATGCACTTCTATTCTTGTAGACGGTTGTTGGGCCTCCAAGTGCAGAGGTTTGTAGAACAGCAGCAAGTTTTCCCTTAATTGGATCACCCAAGGTTAATCAAACTTAGGGAGGAAGTGGTCAAAGGTATCCCCTCTCAAGCAATCCTGCAATCAAGATACAAGAAGTCTCTTGTGTCCCCAACACACCCAATACACTTGTCAGGTGTATAGGTGCACTAGTTCGGCGAAGAGATAGTGAAATACAAGTGGTACGGATAATTATAAGTGGTAACGGTGATAGAAAATAACTTAATGGCGTGTGGTTGATGTGGGAAAAGACTAAAGGAAAACTAAAATAAAGATGGAAACAAGCAAACATGTAACAGATCTAGTTGCAAACGGTGTATCAATGCTAAGAAACAAGGCCTAGGGATCATACTTTCACTAGTGAACACTCTCATATAAATATATCACCTTCATGATACTACGCTGAACTACTCTCCGGTTGGACACTCTAATCGTTGGTAGTGCTATAACAGCACTCCTCAAAGTAAGCCTTTCCCATCTAGAGAACCCCACACTGTCACCTTGAGTACTAGATGAGTCCAACAAACACCACAATTTCATAAAGACATCCAACTCCAAATATAACTCATAATAAGTATTTGTAATCTCTATCCTAAGTGCCACCATGGTGAGCACGCTGTCACTTTCACACACATGGGGAGAGCAGAGATCTATTAAAGCACTTGAGTAGCAAGGTAGATCTATAGATTACAAGCTCATGATCTCAATAAGATCATGCATAGAGAGAGAGATGAACACATAGCTACCGGTAGAACCCTTAGCCTCGAGAGAGAACTACTCATGAATGGTGATGGAGATGGTGGTGGAGATCGATGGAGATGGCTCCAGGGGCACTTCCCCGTCCCGGCAGGGTGCCGGAACAGAGACTTTCTGTCCCCCAAATCTCCCCTTCGGTGGCGGCGGTGCTGCTGAACTTTTCGTGGCTAGAGGCTTGATGATTTAGGGTTTTGGTATCGGGAGGCTTCTTATAGGCCAGAGGGCAAGATCGGTGGGCGGCCAGGGGGGCCACACCATGCCCTGGCACGGCCTGGGGGACCCGCGCCATGGGGTGGTGTGGCCACCCTGTGGCCCCTCTCCGACTCTCCTTCTGGCTCCGTGAGTCTTCCGAGAAAATATCAACTTTGGCTTTTGTCCGGTCCAATTCCGAGAATATTGATTTTCTGACTTTCCTGGAACCAAAAACAGCAGAAAACAGGCAACTGGCACTGTGGCATCTTGTTAATAGGTTAGTCCAATAAATCATATGAAAAGTACTCCAAAGTGTGGACAAAGCACAAGAAAGTAGATAAAACCAAGCATGGAACATCAAAAATTATAGATACATTTGCAATGTATCAACATCCCCAAGCTTAACTCCTGCTCGTCCTCGAGTAGGTAAGTGATAAAAAGAAAGAATAATTTTTGAGGTGACATGCACCATCAAAGACTTGATCAAAGTATTTGTAAAAAATTCAAAGCTGGGATCATAGTGCTTCAACATAGCATGAAAGACAAAGTTCTAACAATAAGACATAGCAACTATGTTGCAACATGAAAAGGTACAAACAAAAGATTCATGAATAACAATGCTTTGCAAGACGTTTGTTTGTTTCACATAAAGAAAACATAGCATAGTGGCATTCAGCTTGTCCCTCATAGAGTAGCAAATATAAATGCATAGGACACCTTCAAAGTTCATAAGAGTGACTAGATACAAATAGTTTAAGAACAAGCAATATCAAAGTTATGCATAAATCAACAAGTCTTGGGACAATGCACATAGAACTAAGAATGGCCACTATGCTCCCAAAGTAGGTGCATAAAGATAGAAGGTGGAGACTCAATATAATGGTGGAAGAAAAGCCTTTGTAAAAGGAAGTAGGGATTCAAGTCTCATAAAGAGCTTCCAAAAATTATGGTACTTATAGCTTTCAGCTCTCATTGCCCCTATCATAAGCATCTTGAAGGTGATTAAGGTTAAACTGACACAACTAAGAGGATATGCTTAACAAGTTATAAACCGAAATCTCATGCCCCTTACTTACGAAGACCGAACCTCATGCTACTCAACTTTAGTCACAAGTAAGCTCTTGTCATTGTAAGTACATGTGTATCATAAATAACCGCCAACGGGGTACCCCTTGCACATGATACAGGAGCTATCCCATAATCAAAATGACAAGGCAAGCAGACAATGAGCATCTCAGCGATCATTTTATTTTCTATTTGCATAGGTTTTTATTGAGGATGCTTCATAGAGTGCTCATTATGGTTATGCTGTAAGTTTCCACCATGATTAGGCATGGCTTAGGCTAGCGGCACAGGCGTTTCTCTAACACATATACAAACTCCATGATCTTACAAGTTCCACTTTTATTTCACACCGCCGGGATCCGTAAGCAAAAGAACATGATATCAATGGGGTACAAAGTAGAAGTGCAATGTTGAAAGCGTTCCCCATGATACATGGTTCTGCTAAATTCAACTTATAAAGGGCAAGCATATACGCAACAAAGAAGGACCCAATGGTTCAAGTTTATTAAGGGCAAGAAAAGTAAAGTGTGCCATCAAGTTCGTGAGAGCTTTAATCACTAGTTTTCTCATAACAAGTTTAATTTGGAAGGTAAACAAAAGCATGAATATACTTGGAATAGCATAAGCTGGTAGGTAGGTATGGTGGACTCTTTGGAATAACTTGGTTTAGGGAGTTGGATGCCTGAGTGGAACTCATACTTTGTTGTGGAGGCTAGCAAAAGACTGGGAGCGACAAACTAAGAGAGCAATAATGGCCATAATCATGCAGAGCGACAAAACATCATTGATCAAAGCATAAAGTGATACTACAAGTTGAAAACTAAAGGATCATAAAGTCTATGGTGACTTTTGATAGTCATAACGTGGTGTGAGCATGTGCCAAGTCAACCCAAATAAAGCATCAAAGGAGAATACCACTATACTATGCTTTAATATGCTAAAACAACGCACGATTCATCCAAGGCAAATTAAGCAATCTCAATTGTTTATAACAAGTCATGCTACAGCAAAGAATACTAAGCATAATGCCAAAAAAATATTAAGCATGGCATGACAAAGCACAGGCCACAGTCAAAAACAAGCTCTTTTTACCACATAAACATGAACTTTCCTACTCTTTTCCAAACCAAACCAAACTATTTGCAAACCAATGTATGAAAGAGGGGGTCCAACCAATTTATTCAGAAACCTAAGCAAACCAAGCAAACTAAAAACCAAAACTAAAACAAAAAAGAAGATGCTCCAAGAAAAACACAACTGTGCATGAAACAATAAAAATGAAGTGTTTGGAAGAAACCTGAGATTTTTATTGATGAAGAAGGGGATGCCATGGGCATCCCCAAGCTTTGACGCTTGTACTTCTTGGATATTTCTTGGAGTGACACGCGTGGCATCCCTAAGCTTGAGCTTTAGTCCATCCTTCATCTCATTACTCATTTCTTCCATACACCTGAAATTTTTCCTTCAAACAAAACTTCACACAATCTTTATTAGCAACATTAGTGCACTCAAGATAAATAAGTCTTAAGGTTCAGTTCTAACACCAAATAAACTTCCATTAGAACACTAGATACTGTAGCACTTTCCTCAAAAAGCTCAATTCCCCAAAAGAACTCAAGAAGGAACTAACAGGAAGCAAATGCAGAAAATGGCAGAAATCTGTCAAAACAGACCAGCAGGTAAAGACGAATTTTTTCGAAGACCTTATGTTGCTCAAATCAAAAAGTGTTGAAATAAATAAAGTTAGATAACAACATGGGGCAGAGGCACAAAATATTACAGCTCAATCCGACATACAGAGCTCTCTCACAAATTTTTATGGTGAAGCACAAAAATCTGTTTCGGGACAGCAACTTTCCCAATCATTACTTATCTCTCATTAGAGGTTACTCTTGGCACAAAAGGCAAATAAAAAGGATAAGGAGCGGTTATTACATAGGTAATAACTTCCAAGACTCATCTAAAACTTTTGGGTTATCCACCAATAAGTACTTTTCTTTAACGCCTTTAAGTTAGGCATGATAGTTTGAAAAGATGCTCACATAAGAAATATGAATTGAAGTAAAAGAGAGCATCAAGAAGCAAATTCAAAACACATTTAAGTCTAACCCACTTCCTATGCATAGGAATCTTGTAAATAAACAAGTCATGAAAGCACAAAGCAATAAGCATAGGAAAGCAAAACAAGTGCAACTTCAAGACTTTCAACATAAAGAGGGGAAACTTAATATTATCGAGATGCATAAGACCATGTCCCTCTCTCATAATAACTTTCAGTAGCATCATGAATAAAATTAACAATATAACAATCACAAGAAACATTCTTATCATGAACCACATGCATAAAATAATTAATACTCCCCACATAAACATAGTCATTCTTATTGATTGTAGTGGGAGCAAATTCAACAAAATAGCTATCATTATTATTTCCATCACCATAATCATCAAATATAGGAGGCATATTGTAATCATAATTAATTTTCTCATCAATAGTAGGTGGACTGAAAATATCATATTCATCATTGTAATCATCATATATTGGAGGTTTTGTATCATCATAAGCAATAGAATAGCTATCTTCCAAAGCTGGGGGACTAAAAAGATCATTTTCATAAAAACTAGCTTCCCCAAGCTTAGACTTTTTCATAGCATTAGCAATAATGGTGTCCAAAGAATTCATACTAACAACATTGCTATTAGCATGCAAATAAAGTTCCATAGGTTTTTTAATTTTCTCTTCAAACACTTCATGTCCTAACTCAAGATAAATACTATAAAGCTCTCTAATTTTTTTGTTATTTTTCATTAAGCCTAACTAGTGAAAACAAGAAACAAAAAGACAAAATTGCAGAATCTAAAGGAAATAACTTCGAGCACTCACACCGAAAAATAGGCGTTTGCTGTGGGAGGTTCTTCTTCTTTAATCCTCTGGTGTGAATACCTTTTACCTTACCTCCCTGGCAACGGCGCCAGAAAATAGCTTGATGTCTACGCACTTCTATTCTTGTAGACAGTTGTTGGGCCTCCAAGTGCAGAGGTTTGTAGAACAATAGCTAGTTTTCCCTTAAGTGGATCACCCAAGGTTTATCGAACTCAGGGAGGAAGTGGTCAAAGGTATCCCCTCTCAAGCAATCCTGCAATCAAGATACAAGAAGTCTCTTGTGTCCCCAACACACCCAATACACTTGTCAGGTGTATAGGTGCACTAGTTCGGCGAAGAGATAGTGAAATAAAAGTGGTATGGATAATTATAAGTGGTAACGGTGATAGAAAATAACTTAATGGCGTGTGGTTGATGTGGGAAAAGACTAAAGGAAAACTAAAATAAAGATGGAAGCAAGCAAACATGTAACAGATCTAGTTGCAAACGGTGTATCAATGCTAAGAAACAAGGCCTAGGGATCATACTTTCACTAGTGAACACTCTCATATAAATATATCACCTTCATGATACTACGCTGAACTACTCTCTGGTTGGACACTCTAATCTTCGGTAGGGCTACAACATCACTCCTCAAAGTAAGCCTTTCCCATCTAGAAAACCCCACACTGTCACCTTGAGTACTAAATGAGTCCAACAAACACCACAATTTTATAAAGACATCCAACTCCAAATATAACTCATAACAAGTATTTTTAATCTCTAGCCTAAGTGCCACCATGGTGAGCACACTGTCACTTTCACACACATGGGGAGAGCAGAGATCTATTAAAGCACTTGAGTAGCAAGGTAGATCTATAGATTACAAGCTCATGATCTCGATAAGATCATGCATAGAGAGAGAGATGAACACATAGATACCGGTAGAACCCTTAGCCTCGAGAGAGAACTACTCCCTCCTCATCATGGGAATCAGGAATGGTGATGGAGATGGTGGTGGAGATCGATGGAGATGGCTCCGGGGGCACTTCCCCATCCCGGAAGGGTGCCGGAACAGAGACTTTCTGTCCCCCAAATCTCCCCTTCGGTGGCGGCGGCGCTGCGAAACTTTTCGTGGCTAGAGGCTTGATGATTTAGGGTTTTGGTATCGGGAGGCTTCTTATAAGCCAGAGGGCAAGGTCGGTGGGCGGCCAGGGGGCCCACACCATGCCTTGGCGCGGCCTGGGGGGACCCGTGCCATGGGGTGGTGTGGCCACCTTGTGGCCCCTCTCCGACTCTCCTTTTGGCTCCGTGAGCCCTCCGGGAAAATATCAACTTTGGCTTTTGTTCGGTCCAATTCCGAGAATATTGATTTTCTGACTTTCCTGGAACCAAAAACTATAGAAAACAGGCAACTGGCACTGTGGCATCTTGTTAACAGGTTAGTCCAAGAAATCATATGAAAAGTACTCCAAAGTGTGGACAAAACACAAGAAAGTAGATAAAACCAAGCATGGAACATCAAAAATTATAGATACATTTGCAATGTATCACGTAGCAGAATCATACCTTAGGAGGAGGGTTCGAGGCGTCAAAGGGAGGCACGACTGGTTCGCCGGGGAGAACCTCCTTGGTGGTGTACTTGGTCACCAGTCGCAACCTCTTATCTACTTCACCCGCGGAAATGCCATTGGCAGATACACGAGTGACATCGTCCGCACCAGTCCACTGGAACATGGGGTGGACTCTGGCCTGTAGAGGCTGAATGTGACGGCGCAACCATGTGCGAATGAGGGCGGCGCCTCCCTCTTCTTTACCCATGCGACCCTCGAGGTCACAGACGCGCTTGTACAGCACTTCCGTCTCCTCGGACTCGCTAGGCATCACTACGTTCTTCCAGGAACGCCTCCTCTTGCACGGCATCGTGGGATCGAAGGGCGTGAGTCCGTAGTGCTCTCCGTCGGCCTTCTGGTCGCGGATGTAGAACCACTTGTCTCTCCACCCTTGGACGGACGCTGTGAGCTTGATGTCGAAATAGGTAGCGGAGGAGTCGACATGAATCCCGCAGCCGCCTACGTCGTAAACTAACGAGCCAGAAGCTGACTGACGCTTTATCTTGAAAAGCCTCTTAAAGAGACCAAAGTGTGGCTCGACTCCGAGCCAGCACTCGCAAAGCATGATATAGCACGCAATGTGAAGGAAAGAGTTTGGGGACAGCTGGTGCAGCTAGAGCCCATAGAAACAAAGAAGGCCCCTGACAAAGGGATGTAGGGGCAGAGACAGACCGCAGATGATGAATGCAAGGAACATCCCTCGGAAACCTGATGGAGGACTTGAGCTCAGAGGACTTGAATGCGCAAAATATGGAGCTCAGAGGCCTTGATGGTGGATGCACGCCATGCGCCATTGCTGACGCGGGTTCCCGCACCCTTCTTCTTGCCGGTGTTGGTGCCCACGGTGGCGGAGCCACCTTTCTTCTTGGCGATGGCGGTGGCGGCAGCAGACCAAGTGGCGCCGCCTCCCTTCTTCTTCCCCCATCTTGCGATGGCGGTGCGAGCGGAGGAAGTAGCTCGGGAACACGCGGAGTTGGTCCAGCGCCACGAAGAGGACAAGCTCTAGGAAGCAGAGAGCAGCGGCAATGGCGATGGAAGCACAAGCAGAGAAAGGGCAGATGGGAAAATTACCGCAGCTGTGCTGCTACTTAACCCCCTTGCAGATGCAATCCAACGGCCAGCAGAAACCCTACTGGACGCGTGGCGCACATCGCGGTCCACACGTGGAAAGGCCAAAACACGAACCGTCCCCCACTATCTCCATTACGCACGGAAATCGAAGAGATGCAGTTAAAACGAAAGATTACGCACGCCCGGTCAAATCAAAGTCAGAAAGTGGGACCCACCGCTCGTCACGTCCCGTCAAAGCCGCTCACGCGGGCAACTGAGGTCATCACATCGTCAGCACTAATGTCATCAAAGTGTAGCAGCAGAAGATGTCGACTACTTTAGTCCTTACTCGAGTCTTCGACTCCACCAAGCACTCGGGGGCTACTCCCATAGGGAGCGCTGGTCGTGCACCCTACGATTTATCTTTTTGCAGAAATATGAACATTAAAGGTATACTGATGACCCACAAGTATAGGGGGTGTATCGCAGTATTTTCGATAAGTAAGAGTGTCGAACCCAACGAGGAGAAGAAGGTGCTGGCTAGTGGTATGGATCAGGAATTCTCTGCAAATACTTAGCAAATGGATTTTTAGGGGTTTTCAATAAAGCAAGTAAACAAAGTACGAGTAAATAAAAGACAGTAGGAATAAATGCAGCAAGTGGCCCAATCCTTTATGCAGCAAAGGACAAGCCGATTGTATTACTTAAGATGACCAAACGTTCTCGAGGACACATGGGAAGACTGTCAAGTGCTTTCGCTTCATATAGTCGATTAATCTTCTTTAGCTTGCTAAGTGTTGTGTGGGTGAACCTGTGCTAATGTACCGCCCCATCCAAGACTAATACATACTTGTGATTATACCCCTTGTAAACATCCGTGAGTACAAGAAAGTAATTAAGGTAGAAACCTAACTACAGCTTTAAACTCTAAGACCCTTACGTCCCTTGTGCAATGGTTTCCTAACGGGGGTTTAGGTTTCTGTCACTCCGGCAACCCCTACGATTAGTAGCCAAATACACAATGCATTCCCCTAGGCCCATATAGGTGAAGTGTCATGTAGTCGACGTTCACATGACACCACTAGAAGAAGTACACCACAACTTAAATAACAATCTATTGAATCTTTCTCAACGCAACTCCACTACTAACAACAAGACTTCTCCCATGTCCTTAAGAACAAAACGAACTACTCACAAGACATCATATGGATCATGATCAGAGATGGAATAATGATGTATAACAATCTGAACATAAACAATAATTCAATGGTTCACTCAATAGCATCAACTACAAAGAGTAATCAACACCGGGAAAGTTTCCCCTATGAACTATGCAAGATTCAACGCAATTGTTATAGCAATATGGAGATGGTGATGAGGGTGCTGATGGTGATGATGGTGGTGGTGATGATGATGATGATCCCAATGAAGTCCAGCTTGATGGTGGTGTTGATGGCGACGATCTCCCCTCTCCGGGAAGGAATTCCCCCGGCAGAAATCTGTCTCCCGGAGAGATCTTTCTCTCTCGGTGTTTTCCGCCCCGCAGAGGCGGCGGAATCTTTCTGTGGTCGCTCCCCGAGTCTTAGGGTTTCGGGAGGATGATATACGCCAGAGGGGAGAGGCTGGAGTGGGCCAGGGTGGCCACATCACCTCCTAGCGTGACCTAGGGCTGCCCGTGCCATGGGGTGGTGTGGGACCCCTGTGGCCCATCTCCACTCCATCTTATGGCATCCTTAGTCTTCTGGAAAAATAGGATTTTCCGTATATTTTCCCGGATTTTCTAATCTTCGCGAATTTTGCCTCCAAACAGCACCTTTTCCATCAGAATCCTGACTGCAGCGGTCCATGCTCCAAAAGTCATCAACCATGCAAAAACAGATGAAATAACATAAGTATCACCTCTCAATACGAAATATATCAATGAATAATAGTGAATTAAGACATAGAATAGTGATGCAAAATGGACGTATCATATACATGGGGGGCTACTGACACTAGGGGGCTACTGACATGGGTATACCCTGCAGGTACTCGAGTTTGGTATATATGGTCCATATACGGCGGAAGCCCACGATGTTGCCAAGGCCCGATGAAGACTGAGTGGCCCACGAACTCTCGATTACTTGCAAGACAAGAAGAAACTTAAAGATAGAAAGTTTAAAGGGAAAATCCTAATCTGTAACTGACTCGACCTGCTACCCGAGACCCAGCCTATCTATATAAAGGCTAGCAGGGGGCAGGGAGGAGGACACACACAACCCTAGTTTCCACAACTCTCGCCAGATTGCATCTGCACGCCCCTGTAATCTTCGATTCCTCCATTAATTCCAAGAGAAGACAAGCAGGAGTAGGGACCTCTATGAGGCCTGAACCTGGGTAAACCTTGCGTCCCTGTGTGCTTGTTTGCTAGCCAATTGATGCCTCCAGCGCTCCCTCCTTCTCCAAAACCCAAGTCCATAACAATGGGTATTGATGAGTTAAACCCTCTCCAATTAGAGCTTAGAAATAAGATGAGATCAGTGTGTGCATTGCATTCATGCATAGAAAATCTGGATAATTTTCGTGCTTTTGAACAAAACTTGCCAAAGTGATTGAAGCTTCTCTTAACTTGATGGAACTGAAGTAGATCATCAAGTAGATTGCGATAAGTTTCAATATGACCTTTGTTAAAACCTTAATTTTGTGTAAAGATAATTTGATCTATGGGTAGATCAAATGGAATATAGTTAAATCACAACACATTACTTAAGGTTGACTACTTAATCTTATAGAGACTATATCAATGTATTCTTTACAACCACCAATGAATACCAAATCAACTATGTAAACTAAGTAAAGAAACTCTATAACTAAACCTTGACAGACATGTTTACCATAGTTATTCCCACCATGAGCGTCAGGGTAGTTCCTAAACACTAACCCCTTATCACAAATAGATTAAGAAGGAAGTCAAGCTAAGAACATTTACCACATATCCTTATTAACATATTAATAGATGACATTCCTACTGAACCATGTTCTAGAGCATGTGACCATCAATGTTGAGTGATTAATCTTTGACTTAAAAATTGTTAACCTTTAGCTTTGACCTATTATATTGACCTTCCAAAGTCATGAAGTAAATTAAAAATAAGAAGGAACTATTTATAATAAATTGTACTATCATCATTAGAATGTGGAGATCAAACCATTTGATGTTGGAGGAGTTAATTCACTCACGAGTTAACTAGAAGAAGCATCTAGACCAAGGAGAAAGGCTAATAATTAAGAAGTTATGAGAAGTAGTGAGGATAGAGTATCAAAGAATACTCTTGTTAAGCCAAGTAGGTACAACCATAAGATAAACCTCATTAGCAAGATAAACCCTATAAATAGACTTGGTGTAGTACAAGTTGTTACTTAGTTAAGGATAGGTCTTGACCAGACAATTAGAAGCATAAGATTAGTGTGGTCAAAGGATGGTGGTCATTATTCTCAAGTAACTTGGGAATAGATGAATAGGTGTTGAAGAAATGTTGTGAGTATACCAATCTATACTAAACTTTAGTTAGTTAAGTCACCTAGCTTGATCATGAGAACTCAAGCTAGTGTATAATGATGTTTGGAACATGAGTTGTATAGAGTAATTGGAGGCATAGTATTTTGATCAAGGTTATACAAGGACAATCTTATATTATGGGAGTAGTATCATAACTCTTCTAGAGTGTTGGAATCACCTATGTTATAATAAGGATTGTAGACTTACAAGCCTTAGAAGTAAATGGTAGAAGAATGTTAAAGGAGTGAATTAATGAAGTTAGAGATAACCAGATGAATGAATTCATCAAGAGTAGTTAAGAAGTGCAAGTATGTAGTAAAGGAAGAATGAGTAGTGAAGAAGTGACATGACCATGTCATCAGATGTTGATGGATATGGTGGAGTCAAATGATTAGTTTATTTAGGAAGATGTGATATTTGTGAATAAGATAAGAGATTTATATAGAGTATATCTAGGAAAGGAATTCCTTAACTAAATCCAAGCTTAGTGAAGTGCTGAGGATAGGAATTCTCGATAAACCTTTAGCCAAGAATATGTCGATTCATGGCAAGTATCATGTTTGTTTTATCCTTCTAAAACCTAAAGCTAATTTACTTGGTAATCATCAAGAACACCTTTTATTATAAAACATATTAGAAGGCTAACTTGCTATGTTACTCTAATTTTGGATATCATCCATACTTATAAGTCAAGATTCTTTATCCTAGTTTTGTAGCAAGTTAAAGGGAAGATTGTGAGTATAGGAAAACCACTAGAGTTCATAGTAAATATTTGTAACTCCAAAACCCTAAATAATTACTACATGATATCTAAGTTACCATCATCACTTGAGTAATGCTTGATATAGACTATTATTGTGTTGAACCTTATACTTAATTTCATATATGGTAGTGAAACCATTTACTATCTCAAGTCATTAGGGTATTCCCAAAGAATAATTTTAAAACCTAAAACCAAGTGGTTTTTATTAGAAGGATCAAAACATTAAAAAACCACACTTAAGAAGGTAATGAACAATTAGTTTAATAAATTATACATGCCTATTTTGAAAATAAGTAGGATGGTTATGAATAACATTTCAGTGGAATTTGGATAAAAGAAATTACAAATTTAAAGGAACCAAAAGTTAAACCACCATATATAATGGTTGTTATAAGATGCTAAGTATAAAAAGATTTTATGGATGTCATTAACAATCTTGCATCTTTACCATTACAATTATCATGGTGAAAATAAAATCATTTTTAAGATTTTAATAAAACAAAGAAAACACTAAAACCCTAAGCCCTAATTGATGCAACCAATAAATTACCTTCCTAATAGTTTGAATTTTTGTAATACCTTATAGAAATACTAATGGAAAGGAAATAGTTTATTAGAAAATAAAATAGAAATATAAAAGAACAAAGAAAAGGAAATAGAGCAGCCTGGTATTAGCCTGCTGCCCATCTCCTCTCCTCTCTTATTTACCACCCACGTGTAGTCCCAGCAGTCGCTCCGCTCATTTCTTCGCGACCCAGCTAGCAACCCATGTGGCCCAAGCCCAAGTATCGATTCATTCTTTCACTGACAAACGGGGCCCGCATGAGGAGAGCGACTGCCTTCTTCCTCCTTCGCATGTGTGACGCCGCGCTGGCAAGCTCCATGTCGCCACTGTCATCCTAGACTCTCCCGGACGTGTTGACCATCCCAGAGCTTTGTCTAAATCGTCAAGCATCCATTATGATTGCAAGTAGACAGATCAATTGTAGCTAGTTTCGAAATAAGAGTATAGAATCCATAGATAGCTATTTGGTTAAGGTCTTTATGACCATCGTCACTGTCTACCAAAGGATACTAGTAAGCCGCCTTTGATTTCAATTAAAGGGTGTTTGAAAGGTTTTTGGTTGAATACAGAATAGTAATTAAAACAAGTAAAAGAAAGCAAGTAACAAAGGTTTTTGGAAACGTGGTTGAACTCAATTGGGATAAAGCATTCTCGAGGGTGTAGGATACACCTCTAGCATGATACTAGTAATTATAATTAGGATAACCTACTGTTTGTGCCATGATATATGTGGAGAGAGCTACATAATAAGATGTCCACGACAAGGCTCGTAGGCAATCACTTTGTTGAGCCAAGAATGAGGTCACCTCTAAATAACCACTTTGATGTCTGGGAGCAATCACCCATATAGACCACCGCAATTAAGGGTCTCCCAAGGATATCGTAATTATCTTAGGGAATCTCTCTTAATCCTCCTTTGACCGTGCAGGTTGCTAGCCGGTGCTTATTGTCACGATCGCTTTTGCGGCACACTTCCAAACATGTCCAAAGGATCTCACCCTCTTCTTTAGTCCTGAAGGCAAATGATATGTGGCTGACTACACATACCATCTAAAGTGAGAGATCAAACACACATCATAAATCTATCATAGACCAGTAAGTCATGCAGACACAAAAATAGATCATCTTTACTTCAATATCATAATAGTGCTACATTGTCTCCATCTCCCCAAGAACGAGGGGAAACTACTCACTCATGGAAGCAATCAAGGACATCATCATAATCAAATGTATGGAGAAAAATACGGGGATAGATCTAGTGCAAACCACAATTGAATCTCAAATTACAAAAAGATGTAATGAATGAAAGATGGGGTAATAGTGGTGATGGTGATGCAGAAATTGATGATGAAGGGGATGATGCGATGTCCTCCAATGATCCTTGAAGCAGCAAGGATTTGCCCTTCTTCAAGTTCCTCCTTTAGATCCCTTTCTGATGTGTTTTTTCATGGCTCAAGGTTGTTGTGAATGTTGGATCTGTGATCCATCTGCCAAGAGAAAGTATTTGACAAGGCGGTCATGTTGTCGCGTGGTACAGGCAGACGGTATGGTGGGCTCTGCCCGTACCACTGGCCGTTAACGATGCAGAAGCCTTCCTCACGTTTGTTATTCTCCTAGGTGCGAAGGTAAATCAATTAAATGACTTTTATCACTTAAAAATATCATATTACAACATAATATGGCAGTTCTAATTGATATGCTCATAAGAGACTCGGTAATTCGGGATCTTGTTAAAACAAGGACAAAAGGTGTGCACAAACGCAGTGAAATACAAAATCTCTATTATACATATGCAAAAACAAAAGATAAATATGCTTCAATTTGGGGCTCATCGATCCGCCAACTAGAAAAGAGCGCAGCGATTCATGCCCATGTCAAGCTCCAACGCCGTCGCTACATCACAACCATCGTTGATGTCGTGCCATTGTGTCTGAGTCTGCCAACCGTATAAAGTAGTCGCCTAAGACCAGCTCGAGCTCCCGATCTATCCTTATCCTCTCTAGTCCTCTCTCTCTCTCTCTCGCTCTTAATCCTCCTCCAATTCACCAAGGTTGTCGCTGGCGTGCTACGGCTAGCCATCGATGCAGTCCACCTTGAAGTCTGTGGAGTGGTCTACGAGGAGCACCTCATCGTCGTGATCACTCTGGTGCAAGAAGGCACCAAGGGGAGGTCGAAGGTAGGAGTATTTCTCGATTCCCTTCTGCCAGAGTTCGCCAGAATCCATGTCCCTGCACCCACCTCCGACCACGCTGATCCTCGTCGACCACCATATAAGCATCAAGGTGAGCTAGCATGTCTCTGTACCCTACTCGTACATGCTAGCTAGATGTAGGCCTAGTTCCATAGAGTGTTGCCGTATGTCGCCGCCAGTCGTTGTCGTGACCATCATTCCGATGATTAATAGTTCCAGTTACATGTCTTGTTCAACTCACCACATGGAGACACGTCGAACGCAACCTTTTCCACTCTCTATAGCACCAAAAATCAGTGTCGCCGCCGTGCTCCGCCTGGTGACATCATGTTCGGGCAAGATGACGTAATCCTTGACCAAGTCCACATGTTGACCGCTCCACGCCACCTTGGCATGTAAATGTGGTCAATGCCCCACCTATCTGTCTCACTGGCTAGGCTAATGTTAGACTGACGTCAGCTTGAGATAATAAAAGAATTTAGTTTTCTTTTTAGATTTTGGAAAACAGTAAACATTATAAATTTAATAACTTTTGCTTTCCAATTCAGAAAAATATGTATTATATATATAAAATTCAGAAAAATAAAATCTAAAATTTAAATCAATAATCATATTTTGTTATACAACCTAAATAAAATATTTTATTATTTAGAAAATATTCTATTAAGTATAAATCTTAAAAAGGGCATATTGTATCATTTAAAATTCAGAAAAATAAGTATAATAGATCAAAAATTCTTAGAAAAACAAGATATACAATTTTAAACTATGATCATATATTATTATGCAACTCAACTAAATAATTATTGTTTATTAAGTATTTATAAAATAATAAAGCTTATAAAAATCATATCTTATTATTTAAAAATCATAAAAATACATATAATATACCAAAATGATTATAAAAATAAAATCTACACATTAAAAATATCACCTTTCACATTTGAAGTTAAATAAAATATAAAGGTTTAATAGATCTTTTTAAAACCTTTTCCTTTATTTAATGCATTAAAGATATATATTTTTTTGCTTATGTCTTTACTATTATTTATTTAAAGTCTAAAGTGTAATAACAATATCAATTGATACTTATATGAAGTCAAGACAAATCCAAGCATTTTAAGATGTATTTCCTAAAACTACAATTTGAAATTACTTGTATCTTATTTTCTAAAAAGATTTTATAAAATTTAACCTCAGCAAAAATACTATTTGGACTTATTAAACCTTTCTAATACCATTTCCCTTACAAATTTATAAATATATTTTAAAGTCTAAGGGTAACTCATAAGTAGACCAAATAATTCAACATCCATGCTTATAAAGTATAATCACTAAATCCTAAGTGGATAGATTATCTCATTCACTTAGAATAACAACAAATCACCACCTAGATAAGAGTAATTATATTCTTACTTAATCTTATGGAGTATTATGAAGTAAGAAGATTATAATATCATCTCATATTCAAGACATATAAGTCTTCACTACAGGTGTTATAGTTATTCAAATATAGTAATGCTTTCTTCCTTGATAATAATAGTTATTAAGAAACCTAAAAGTGTTAATGTCACGCTTAAATGCATTTACTTAGATAAGTAAACTTCAAAACATTATTCTTTTAATGTACATTAAAGAGTAATTCTTACACATCTCCATAAAGGCTCCAATTAATTAAAATTCTTTATATAAGAAGTCTTTGAATACCATTCAACATTTGGGTGTTTTATTACTATATGTTACTTTGTTGCACCTGTAATTTACTTCTCACACACTCACAAGCCTTAATAAGAAGAATAAGTGTGAAACTGATATAAAATGGCAACACATTCTAAATAAACCACCCCTGCTCCCAAACCATAGATCATCGATGCTTATTCTGGGGATACAAGTTTATCAAATTGCATTACATTACTTATGCATAATGGCATCTTGCTTCTTTAAACATTAGTCCTTACCGGAGCAATGATGTTGTTTTCAGATATTGGATCTTCTATTGTCTCGAAGATAGTGAGTGTATAATCTTGCAATCACAAAAGGCAAGTTCACACTTGCTCATGTCCTCTAGTTATTTTCTACCAAGTATTTGCAAATCAAAGATTGTCATCACCTGCATTTTAAAAGGTCAAAAACACTATTATATAATGATATGACTATGGGCTATTTACCAAGTGGTAATAACCTACTATGGAAGTTCGGGTGGTAACGGAACATATTATCTAGGACTTAAACAACCAATGTCTCGAGTGATTCTTGCGACGTATAATACATGTTAACCATGAGATTTTGAATGGAACAGAGAAGTCAGATGGATCTTCTTCCTTTCTCATGTCAACGTATAATGGTCGTGGTTGTAGTTCCTCGAAGAGGATTGGAAGCATATGGGTAGGATCCCTCAACGTCCCATGGCATCTGATATCTACGAGGGTTGTACGCCTTAGGCTATCATTGGAAACAAGTTTTATCCTAGGTCTGACGTGCAATACAATGGGCATGTGGGGTCGCGGAGAAGTGCAGTGATTGGCTTGGATCTTAGACTAGGACCCACACCAAGGAAGTGTGGACGAGAATGCAACTCGAATGTGCAACAAAGCTAAGGTCTCTCATGGGTAAAGTAACACACCTCTGCAGACTGTATAAAATTGTGACATGTTACTCCTTGTTCTGGGAAGGAGCTACGAACACAGCAGGAAAGGAGCTCCATGAAGTTCTGGTAAACCTACGAAGGCTGACGAACATAGCTTTTCAGAATAAAATCAACCTCTGAAGAAATGTTTGCGAAAACCTGCATAGCCTATGACCTATGGTATGTGGCTATAGATAGTGCATCAAACACTCCTTTTAATGAACTTGCTGAGTACGCTTGTACTAAATCATACCTTCTTAACCCTTGCTAGATTCTAAAGCCGATGAAGACGTCGTCAACACCAACAGGCGCTTAAAAGAATCATCATAAAAAGCTAAAGCTTCTCAATGAAGTTAATGGAGACACCATATACATCAACTGAAGTGAAGACAAAGTTGCTGAGTAGATAGGAGTATCATATCTAGCCATAGAACCTACTTATGTAGAGTATTGCAGTAGAAAATTGCAAGCCAGATAGTTTAGATACTAGTATAATTAGTATGAAATTTATGAGTTGTTATTTCTGGTTCTTCTTTTTAAGAAGTTTTTTCTCTCTATATAACCTAGAGTGTTCTACGAATCTTTTGTAAAGAGTCGAGTTGTAATCTATAGTCATGTATTGGACCTGCTATGTTTCTGTTGTACCACCCTAAGGGATGTAATACTAGTGGAACAGTGTTTCATTGGTGTTATGTTAATGACTATAGCATACTACATCATGAAGTGGTATGCTGGGTCACCGCAGTCTCGTTACTACTTTATGAATTTTCTTGAAAGACAATGAATGGAACAGTAGTGTTTGATAGTCTTGATCTATTGATGTGGGCATCAATAAGGCACTTCATTGTTATGCTACTTAGGACATGATCTCTTATACTTAATTCTGCTATTATGAAATATTCTAGTGTTCCTTGGCAAGTTGAAAATTAACTAGAGGAATTGGAATGACTGTTACACTTCTAGTTGTTTATACTTATATCAAACTCTATTTTGATTATTTTGAGTTAACAAAGATTGTATAGTACTCTTGGCACTTCTCTAACTTTGATGAGCCTTTCAAATGGAAGAAGTGTTGGATGCATACAACTACCAACCATAAGTGAATTCATCTTCTTATTATTTTAGTTTAAATGATGAGTTCTTTATGGTTTTGTTTGTTTCTTGCTTGAGGATAATCAAGATTTGAGCTTTGGAGAAGTTGATGGCTATGAAAATAGTCATCTTTCTTTGCGTTTAAATCTCATTTTTAGTCAAACAATTGACCAAGAATCTCTCTAGCCTTGCTACTAATGACTAATTATTGCAAAGTTGTGCAATCCTTTGTCTTGAATTGTGTTGTGCAGTAAATCACACTTTTAAGAAGAAATCGGGAGCATTTATTGAAGATTATGATGGTGTCTACTTAGCCAAGCTAACTAGGGTGAAAGAGGAGCCTCCGGAAGGTTTAACGACCAGTAGTACAGACAAGGCCCGCATGTACGGTCTACCTGTACCATGTGGCAGCGGCTCCGTTAGGTCAAACACAACAACTTTTGTGAAGGCGCCTATATATTTTGAGACTCTGGGCGCCATGTAGAGATCCATCATTCTCAAATTGCATCACAACATCACTGAAGGATATACACCACCATAGTTCATGCTCTCTACCCTCCATCCACTCCATAGCCATAGCCATCATCTTGTACTTGAGATCTCCTTATGAACTGGTGTCCATTTTAAGAATATTTGATTTCAATCTAAGTATTTTGAACAATGTTTTCTATCCTTGATCTTATTATTATGAGTGAGTAGTCCTCACGAGCTACGGGTTGGGGTGAAACCTCACAGTGATTATGTGCATCTAATTCATGAGAGTATTGTGTAGTGATTGAACAGAGATTTGTATCTTTGTATTTTTGTCTCTTGTCTCGATCCATGGACTTGTAGATACCCAATATCCCAAGGATTGGTAAAGACTCGAGGTGAGATGAGTGGTGAACACCGACTTCACGCGAAACCCAGTGAGATCAAGGGGAGTATGGTTTTCGTTTAGGGATCCACTTAGTTGTAATAGCATCATCACTTATTAAGGCTTTGGTCTGTATTTCCTCCTCAAAACAAGCATACGCCCAGCTTTATAAAAACATCCATACAACAACCAGTCCAAGCGAACGCAAAACAAGAGAACAGAGAAAAACGTCTAACACAATGAAGGCGGTGACATACACCACAAGGTTCCCACCACAGCTCAAACACACACAGAAACACGATACAACTCCCTCATGGAGAACAACTCAATGGCTTGGTGATGAAGCAAGTTGGTGGGCTGCCACAAGTAGGTGCTCTATCATCACGTCCAGCCGCTCCCTATCTCGTCGTCTACACAACGGGTACCACTGCTGCAAAAAAGCCAAAAATTTGAAGATCGAGTCAGAGGCATGGCGCAGGAAGACACGCTCTATGCCATCTTATTACGGATATTCCATAAAGTCCAGGTCATCGCTGCAAACACTAACCAAAAGAGGCGCCTCCTCCTTCCGGTATGGTTTGCGTTGGTTTCTAGGAATTCCCCTAGGTCTGAGGCCTGCCAGGCAGGCCCCAAAGCCTCATGTGTAAAGTTCCAAAGAAAGCGAGCCGCGAGGCAGGAGAACAAGATGTGGGTGGCCGTTTTCGGGACTGCACACAGCGGACATAATCCATCGCCAGGACCATCCCGCTTGGCCACCTCCACTCTTGAGGGAAGCCGGTCACGCACTAACTACCAGAGGAAGATTTTTATCTTCAGGGTAGGGGAGCCTTCCACAAAGGAGAGGTCCAAGATAAGGTGGGCCCACTAAATAGGGCCTGATACGCCGACCCAACGGTAAACATACCTGACGGGGTCAGACGCCACGCCATGCTATCCAAAGATTGGGGTTGGCACAACGGGAGGCTATCCCGCAGCCCTTCCCAGGTAGCCATCTCGGCATCCCCAAGGTTCCGCCAGAACTCAACCTACTGAATCCCCCCTTGACAGGCCTCAGCCACCAAAAGCAAGGGATCCGTACAAATTGCGAACAACTCGGGAACCTCATGGCGCAGCGGGCGCTCCCCAACCCAAGGGTCGAGCCAGAATAGGGTGTTCTTCCCATCACCGATAGTAATGGAGAGCCCCTTTCGGATCGCCAGCTTGATGTCCTGGATAGATCTCCAAAACTGAGATCCCTCCCAGCGTTTACAAGCCAAAAGCGGCCGCCCCCGAAGATATTTGCCTTTTATTAGCTGTAGCCACAGGCCACCATCGTCAGTCATGATCCGCCACACCCATCTAAGAATAAGCGCCACGTTCATGTGGCGCGAGGATATGATTCCTATGCCCCCAAGGTCTTTGGGGGCACAAATGTCCGCCCACTTGACCATATGATACTTCTGATGGCCATCATTCGCCATCCAGAAGAACTGAGAAAGTTCCTTGTCAAAGCTGGCATGGACACCTTCCGGTAGGAGGTACAACCCCATGATGTACATGGGGAGGTTAGTGAGGCAGGAGTCTATTAGGATAGACTTACTCCCTTTGGAGGTGAACCTTCCTTGCCATGGCTCGGATTTCGCCTTAACACGACCCATAAGGGGCTCCAAGTCCTTGGTCAGGATCCTGGTGTCCCTAACCGGCATCCCTAGGTAGTTCAAAGGGAAAACTACCAGTCTGCAATTCAGGTTATCAACAACCCTCCGTTTTTCTTCTAGGGAGTATCCAAAGACCATCACCTCACTCTTGTCAAAGTTGATTTTGAGGCCCGACATGGCCTCAAACCAAAGCAACGGGAATTTCAGGTTGATGATATCCCGGTTTGACCCCTCAACCATAATCATGGTATCATCTGCATATTGGAGATGGGTTACCCCACCCCCAGGGATCAGATGCCCCACACACCCGAGATGTGGCCGGATATCTTGGCCTTCTCTAGGATCTCCGCAAGGGCATCCACCGCGGCATTAAACAAGATTGGGGAGATAGGATCCCCTCGCCTAACCCCACACGAGGGTTTAAAGTAGGGTCCCACCTCGCCATTGATGTTTATCGCCGTGTTCCCAGACATGACAATTTGCATGATCCACCCTATCATGCGATCATCGAGGCCTTGATGTTGGAGGACCTGGCGTAGAAAGGCCTAGTCTAGCCGATCATAAGCCTTCTGGAAATCAAGCTTCAGGAACACGCCCCTCTGACGTCTAACCTTCACTTCATGAATAATTTCATGAAGTGCCAAAATCCCATCATGGATATATTTTCCTTTAAGGAAGGCAAACTGGTATGGATGCATCAGACATTCCATCACTGGAGCAAGCCAGCGTGCACATACCTTGGACATAAGCCGCTGAATAACATTGATAACTATGATCGGCCTAAACTGGCGTATGTCCATGGCCCCCACAATCTTGGGGATCAGGGTAATCACGCCGAAGTTTAGGCGCGACATTACAAGGGTCCCCACATAGAGCTCCTAGAACATGGGCATAATCTCGCCTTGTATTATCTCCCAGAATTTCTAGAAGAAAATAACAGGGAGACCATCAGGCCCAAGTGAAGAGTTAGCCTTCATCTCCATGATGGATTGCTCGACCTCGGCCACCAGGAATGGGAACGAGAGGTCCACATTCTCAGCGTTGGAAACCTGGCCCCACCATGCCAAAAATCCTGCGCTAGTGCGACCCCGGTGCGGGATCCAGCGGAGAATAACTCCTTATTGAAGGAGTAAATATGGGAGGTGACATCCTTGGCCTCCTCCAAAAGATGTCCACCCTCCCAGAGGAAGGGGATGGAGCACTTCCTATGTCTAGCATTAGCAATGGCATGGAAGTAGGCCGTGTTCACATCCCCTTTGAGGAGCCAATTCTGATGACTCCGCTGCCGCAGAAGGTTTCCTCACCCCTATAGATCTCCATAAGGGAGTCTTCAAGCGCATACCGCTGCAGCCACTCCTCTGTAGAGAGGCCACCCATATCCGATGCCCGGTCCAAGTCCTGGATGGCCGTGAGGAGGTCACCTTTCTTGCGTCGCAGCTCGGCGCCAAGGTTAGCCCCCTACCCATGCATAAATTGGCGGGTAATCATAGCACAGAAGTGCCAAACATCTATAGCGGTGCGCACCCTTGGATTCGAAGCTGCAGCAACTCCCCACTTGGTCTGAACCATCCCCACGAACCCTGGCTGTTGAAGCCAGAAGTTTTCAAAGTGGAAGTGGTTCAACCTCGGCGGGGCACCTCCCCCCGTGGAGAGCAGGAGAAGGCAGTGATCCGACCCAATCCCCGTGACTGCCCATAGGGAACAGAGTGGGTAGGCCAGCTCCCATTCCACCGATACGAGGACCCTATCAAGCACACTCCTAATAGGGTCTACACGGTTACCTTTGGTCTGTATTTTACTTAATAGTTTTTATAGCTTGGTGCTTCGTGTTATAACGATTCGATAAAAATACTATTGTTATGCTTGTGGTTCACAGGGGCTTTAGTATATTTGGATGTGCTGCCCACGACCTTATCTTTGTTAAATCATTTCACATGAATGTGTGTATTATTATCTTTATCCCATATGATGTGCAGCTACAGGTGAATCTTCAACCTTGGCCCATTTCCATCCATTGCAACAACCAACAATCCAAAGTAAACTAGAAAGGTCCGATAAACGTAAGGTAAAATGAACAAACAAGTCTTGTAGGTGTGCCTCATTTATTTTTCATTTATCATTGTTTCCCAAGGTTTGATTAAACCTTCGATCCGGATTATGGATGTAGTATAGCTCTTTTTCCCTAGTAGACATAGGTTTATCAAATCCTCGAGAAGCAGAAAGCGTAGTGAAGTTACTTTAACGGACCTTCGGGAGTTTTAGAATTCTTTTTGTGTTTTACCGGACCAAGACTTTGTTGTCTTTTATTGTTGTCGATGATGGAGAGAGAGGGCCTAGGGCTTTCGGTTTCACCTGTAGCTGTGCAAAACATCTGATTGGAATAAAAGATAATAATAAAGTATGCATAGTGACGTCACCGTTAATCCCAAGTAAATCTCTCACATACAGCTGTACTACCCCTTCTGCCACTAGGGTTCCCAACCTGCAGATTAGTCATTACTCATACTCCCTATACTTGGCTCAATCCTCGGGGTCTTGGGTACCTAATAAGTCCTTAGATTGAGGCAAAATAGGATACAATAATCATCATGTTATACAAACTAATACATGATCCCATCTATGATAAATAACATGCACAAAAGCTACATGGCTAGGCCGAAGCCCTTAGCCCAAAGAGAATTACTCACGTATAGAGATGAAATCAACGATCATAAAAATTTCAATGGAAATCATGAGATTGATAGCAAATAGTCTTACAATGTCGCCAATCGAAGATGAGATCTACTATTACAAATGGTGGAATATGGCTATGGTGGTGGAGAAGGGTTTGGAGATTAGATCTAAGTCTATTCCTCCGGCGGCTCTTCGGTGTTGAGGATGGAGTTCTAGGGGCGGCTAGTGATCGAAAAGAGCTCTTGTTTGTCGTCGCCCAAGGCCTCTTTATATATGGGTCCCTTCACAAAAGTTGTTTCATTTGACCTAGCGGTGTCGATGGAAACTATACGATTGGAATTATACGGACGGAATTTTATTCCCGTCGTATAGTTGGTCGTTAAACCATCTTTCTCCACTTCACGACTCCTGGTTTCTTTGAGTTGTTGGAAATCTCGTATCTTTGACTTTAATGTTGTGATTCCCATCATCAAACGTCATTATCTGCACAGAGAAAAATAGAAAGAAAGGATTGCATACCCCTTTGATCATTAGGCATTAGTGGTAGGGTTTAGAGAGATATTTCATCAAAAATATGAATAATATCTAGTTTAAATGTGGACGTAGATGGCTATATTTCACATCCATCACCCAACTAGGCCGTATTCCAATCTCCACATGGATCTAATCCACATGGGCACCTTACCCTTAAGTGTGTGACCCTGTAGGTTCACGTTCACCTAGACATGACATGAGCTACTCCTCCAAGTATCCCGTCATGGCTTTGAGTCCAACTCACTCCCATGAACACTTAGTCTCAAGTTGATAGATGGTACCGGTCTCTAGCAAGACATGTCAACTCCCAAGTGCCATAAAGTTATAAGACGAACCTTCAATGTGACTTTCGTCCAAGTCCCTTTGCCACACGATATACCTGTTAAGCTATAGGCTATAGGCGAGTAGTTGCCATCCCTTTAATAGCTTAACTCTCTTCTCGTACCATGATATGTGATTCACTGGACTAACTCTTAGTCCGACTCCTCAGTTAACACTTCACCGAGTAGCGCATGGCCATGCTTCCGAGTCATATCACATGAGAGGGCCCATAGAATATCTCTCCATTACATAGGAGCAAATCCCATCTTGGTAATCCACGTCACACAGCTTGCTTCACAACCAACCCGAACTCTACCTTTATAACTTCCCATTTACGGAGCATCGTTATATAGAACCTAAGTTGGCGATCCACAACTCGGATCATGCAATCACCTGAGGTCAAAGGATTCCATTGCTTGAGACTGCAAATGACAACATGCTCATTGCATCTCAACTATGGCTCAATCCGACTCGCTAAACTCTTTAATTGAATCAGTATAAGTCGGAATAGCATCACCATGCCCATGACAAGTCTGGAACCGTGTCATCAGCCGACTTGCACATTGGTCTAAGTTGTGTGTCCAGCACAACCTCAATGACCAAGGACAATCTAGTATGAACAATCATGAATAAATAGTTCCACAACTGAATCACTTATTCAGTGATACATATCTGATGTTCATACAAGGACAACTTTACTTTATGAATACTTTGGGAAATATCATCAACCATGATTGCCTCTAGGGCATATTCCCAATAGTATCCCACTTGCACTAGAGTCAATCATCCCGACATCACATGTCTAGGCATTTCATGCCCATAGCTCTTACGTGCACCTCATGCTTAGGCTATGCAAGTGGTTTTCTCAACGGATATGGAATGTTTGCATCCGTGTGTACTTTGCATAGCTTGATATCACCTTGATCCACGAACTGGCGAATTAGGTGGTATCGCATGAGTATATGTTTGTTCTTCTGGTGTTGTCTAGGTTCCTTGGCTTGTGCAATAGCACCATTGTTATCACAATACATGTATAACGGATTGGATGAGCCCTAAACCACACCAAGATCAATCAAGAAATTCTTGATCCAAACAGCTTCCTTTGCTGCCCCCGAGGCAGCGATATACTCAGCCTCTATTGTAGATGCAGACATAGTCTCTTGCTTGGATCTCTTCCAGCTCATAGCCCCTCCGTTCATTACGAACACGTACCCATATTGCGAATGAGAATCATCTGAGTCAGTAAGGTAACTCGCATCTGTGTAACCCCTTACACTGAGTTCAACGTCACCTCCATAAACTAGGAACACGATCTGAACTGATTTAAGCATAGCTACGAGTGAAAAAGTCTCATCGTAGTCAACTCCTTGAACCTACCGGAACCCCTTTGCGACAAGCCGTGCTATATAGTTAGAAATATTTCCATCCATATCAGTTTTCTTCTTAAAAACCCATTTGCACTCGATGGGTCTTGCACCGTATGGCAGATCAACCAAGTTCCAAACTTGATTATCATTCATGGACTTTAACTCGGATCTCATGGCTCCAAGCCACAACTCAGAATTAGAACCCACCATCGCTTCTGAATAAGTTTTTGGCTCATCACTGTCCAACAGTAATACATCACGAAAACTTCGCAATCTGGCCGATCTTCGTACTGTAGGTGCAGTTGCCGGCTGAGCTACCACGACCGGCTCAACCTCCAACGCTTTCACCAAATTTCTACTGACCGGTTCCTCTCGAACTTCTTCAAGATGCACCGTACTCACACTAACTTCTCGACTGAGAAACTCTTTCTCAAGGAAGACAACGTTCCGAGCGACAAACACTTTGCCCTCTTCTCGGTTGTAGTAGTAACCCAAGGTTTCCCTTGGATACCCAACGAAAATACACTTATCCGACTTGGATGTAAGCTTGTCCAACTGAAGTCGCTTGACAAATTCTGCACAACCCCAAATCTTAAGAAAAGACAAACTTGGCTTCTTGCTAGTCCACATCTCATGCGGTGTCTTTTCTACCGATTTTGATGGTACTCTATTTAGTGTGAACGCCGCCATTTCTAGATAATAAGCCCAAAATGATAAAGTTAGATCTGCCTGACTCATCATTGATCGTACCATGTCCAACAAGGTCCGATTCCGCCGTTCCGACACACTATTCCTCTACAGCGTACCCGGCGGAGTGAGTTGAGGAACTATTCCACAACTCTTCAGATGGTCATCAAACTTGTGGCTCATGTACTTGCCTCCTCGGTCCGACCAAAGAAACTTTATTTTCTTGCCGAGTTGATTCTGTACTTCATTCTAGAACTCTTTGAACTTTTCAAAGGCTTCCAACTTATGTTTCATCAAGTAGACATATCCATATCTACTCAAATCATCAATGAAGGTAATGAAGTACTCATAACCACCCTGTCTGTCGTGCTAATTGGACCACATACATCACTATGTACTAGTCCCAACAAGTCAGACACCCTTTCACAACTCCTTGCAAAAGTTGCCTTGGTCATCTTGCCAAGAAGGCAGGATTTGCATGTGTCGAACGACTCCAAGTCAAACAAAGTTAGGAGTCCATCATCATGGAGCTTCTTAATGCATTTCCAACTTATATGACCAATTCGACAGTACCAAAAATAAGTCATATTCAGATTATTTGGTTTTAACCTTTTCACATTTACATTATAGACCGACCCACCATCAAGATTCAAAATAAATAACCCGTTCTGAATGGGTGCAAATCCGTGAAACATATCATTCAAATGTAAAGAACAACCATTGTTCTTAATATTAGACTCATAGCCTTGTCTCATCAAACATGAGGCAGAAATGATGTTTCGACTAAGCATTAGAACATAATAATAATTATTTAGTTCCATTAAGAATCTTGAAGGTAAATGAAGTTGTATCGTGTTGACTTCCAACGCAGTGACTCTCGCTTTGTTGCCAACCCGAATGTCAACATCGCCTCTTGCTACGCCCCTAGTTCTTACCAGTCCCTACAAAAGGTTGCAGATATGAATGACTGATCCGGTATCATATACCCAAGAACTACCAGGTGCATCCGCAAGATAAAGGTCTATAACATTGCAAACAAGTGTGCCTGAGTTGGAAGTCACACCTCCACTCTTGGCTTTATCCGTCAAATACTTGTTGCAATTCCTCTTCTAGTGGCCATCCGCCTTGCAATAGAAGCAAGCAGATCCGGCTGAAGGAGATGACTTAGTCCCTGAGGAAACGCTTGGGATCTCATGTTGAGCATTACCTCGTAACTTAGCCTTCTTCTTCTTAGTCCAAGAACTCTTCTTAAACTTAGCCTTATTTTGTACCACCAACACTTGGTTGGTACCTTTCTTGAGATTAACCTCTGCCTGCTTAAGCATCCCATGTAATTCAATGAGCTTCTTATCCATACTATGCATGTGGTAGTTTGATATGAAATGACCATACACACTAGGAAGAGAGTTCAGAATTATATCCGTAGCGAACTCTTCGCTAATCGGGTAGCCAAGCCTTTCCAGAGACTGCACGTAATCAACCATCTTGATCACATGCGGACTTAGTGGATCACCATTGACATAGGTATAGTTACTCGGATGCTTATAATGCGCTACCCTATGATTGGATAAAAGGCTTACTGCCCATGAAGATTCTAGACGACAGCCCAAGGAAGCAACCGACAAAGGCTTTGATTGTATTAGGAAAGAGACTATAAACCGACATTGTGTTGGTATTGTAATCACGCGTATATGAAACCTATCCGCATACAGCTTTGAGACCCGGCATATTATATATAGGACGGGAGAAGCCCAAGCGAGGGTACAGAAATCTAGAAGACAACTTGTAATAGTGCAATTACTCAATATTCAGGCGACTTTCATTCCATTGTTTCCCTGACATCCGACGAAATCCCCAGCGTTCTCTTTTCCGTGAAACCCCAAGTCCATCACCATGGGCATTGCCGAGGTTACCCCTCGTCAATTGGCACCGTCTGTGGGAAACATGAATGCTAGAACCATGGATTCGGCGGAACGCTCTCCACCAAGCATCAACTCAACGAAAGCAGATCCACGCCCGCCCACCCCTGTATTCGTACCCACCGATTTTAATGGCAGATCCGATCTAATCATCAGAAGCATCCACTTCCAAGCAGACAACCCGCAAGAATCACATCCTTCGGCCATGATCACATCAGAACCATCGGTGGGAAAAGATACGCCTATGGAGGTACCAGCATCTTCCATCGGATCCTCCACGGACGTCACAGGATAGATTGAAGTAGGCGAAGAAGGTCACCAGCCAACCCCACCACATGAAGAAAATCTGACAAACTCAGAACCTGAAGAAAGCAGTGAAAACGTCGACTTCAAAGAAAGGATGGCGAAGATATATCTAGAACTACGATCTCGGAATACCACCGGCACATCCGCAGAAGCAAAAGATGATGCCATTATGCCACGCATAACATGCCACCAAGTGTACATGATAAATGGAGATACCTCAACACCACGCAATGAAAACGGTAATCCTACCCTCAACCCCGGTGATATTTTATCAAATGACCATGCAGGAAACCACGACAATGAAGGAGACCACGGAAACGGAGGAGGAACATCAGATAATCGCATAGTCCAAGGAAGAGGTAGAGAACCACACACAGGAGAGAGACAAGGACTTCGACTACCAGCGTCGGCATGGCAAAAAGCAAGGGAGGCAATTTCAGGAGCGGTCCCGATGACGGTGGATGCTTCACATGAGGATCTACTAGCATACCAATATATGCTCCACCACAAGAAGAGAGACCTACTTTGGATGCAAAGGCAACTTCATGAAAGAAAGAGATTACCCGATGAGTCCAGCTTACGACGGGCACAATTAAGCTCTACTCAAGGGTCAAGAAGTGTAACAGGAGCAGCACCACCAAGAAGGGCAACATCTCGACTACAGAATATCCCCAAAGAAGAAAGAAGTTGAATCATCTTAGATCTTGACCTACCATTCATGTCAATTGATCAAGCAGGAAACATCAAGGCAAAAACAGCCCAGGCGGACATTGTGGCCATGCAAACATATCTGATCACCACTCAACCCGCACCCGACGATCCGCGTGCGGCCCTCCACGGCTTCGCTCTGATAAACCTTGGCATGGTGGGAGCCTCCCTTGTAGAAGCAGAGCAAGGAGTCACAAGACAACCTGATAGATCCCAACGCCGCCACAACAGTCATCGGCAAGTGGGACACACCTGACAATCTCGATCGCCACACCAGGCACATCTCGTAGGGTCCGAGCCGCGAAGTAACATAAGAAACAACAACATGAAACATAGGGGCGATGGATCAAGGGATGAAAACCGCAGCCGACATATCATGATGAATACGACGAAGATGATCACAAGCTATGCGGGGCCAGATGTTTCACGTAGCGAATTTGCAAAACATCAGTACCAAAAGACTTCAAACTTCCACACGACCGCCACAAGTACGATGGGTTCCAGGAATCCGAAGCTTCGCTAGCGGATTATTTGGCTACTGCCAAATTACAGGGCGGTTGCACAACTGCCGCAATGCAAAGCCTACAACTACATCTCACGGGCGCCGCGAGATCGTGGCTCAGGCAGTTACCCAAAGATTCCATCGGTAGCTGGAACAACCTAGAAGACAAGTTCATCTGGCACTTCCAATCCACGTTTAAGTGACCAACATCCTAGGAGCAGCTACGAGCATGCAAACAAAAATCTGGGAATCCATAAGAGCATTCATCCAACGATGGAATATCATTAAAAACTCAGCTGAGTCCATATTCAACGAAAGGGCCATCGATACCTTCAACGATGGCCTCCGTCTCCGAGAATTCATAGAAGAACTAGGACGGAACAAACCCAAAACAATTTCCCAGCTAATGGAAATAGCAAATTGTTGGGCTGATATGGGGAGGATGCGCTGCATAATAAATGCGCGCGATCGGCCGAAGAAGACAGGGATAAACGCGGCAATGATAGAAGAAGAAGGAATAATGATGGAAACATGGTACCAAGTTATGTCGCAGCAGGTTTTTCGGGCGAAGGTAACAACAGAAGCAACGACCACAACAGCGTATACCACCAGAATAGGGATGATGTCGGAGGAAGCCAGAACATACAGCGGTACTAGCCAAGAGCACGAGACCCACCTATGTCCACAATGCAAATGTTGGAAGGACCCGGTAATATGCATTTTTACATCGACTCATCAGGCAGGTGACAATCCAACCATCTCATGAAATACTGATGAATGTTCCTGAAGATGCAGGAGCTATGTAATGCAAAGGCAACCGAAGCGGCAAATCGAGGATACGCATCCACGCCTGGTACACTAGCCATCGGTGCACCACCACCACCAGCGGCACCACCACAAAACATCAATGATTAAAACAACGAGTACCCCAGGTCAAAAGGAGCAATGTCCATGATTCAGAAAGGGCGTCCATCCAACAGAATTAAGAAGCTCATCACAAGACAAATCAATATGGCGGAAACAGCAACATCAACCACACCCGAATATCTCAACTGAACAGAGCAAGAAATCACATTCAGCAGAGCTGATCACCCGCTTCGAGTCCCACGACCGGGTCATTTAGCCTTGATAGTCGAAGCACAAATTGGCGGGGTTCAATATGAGCAAGGTCTTCATGGATGCAGGAAGTAGCATAAATTGATCTATGCAAAAACATTGTGAACAATAGGCTACCCATTGGATAATCTCATGCCAACAGGAACATCTTTCCATGGAATAGTACCAGGTAAAGCCTAAATCCCTTTAGGCAAAGTATTTCTTGACGTTGTTTTTGGCTCCAAGATAAATTTCAGTCAAGAAAAACTCGAATTTGAAGTCATGGATTGGTCATCACAATATCATGCAATCCTAGCACGACCAGCCTTTGCACGGTTTATGATAGTGCCGCATTATGCATACTTAGTGATGAAAATTCCAGCACCAAAGGGAATTATCACGGTAAAAGGAAGCTTCACATGTGTCGACAGCTGTGATCGGGAGTTCAACAAAAAAATTGAATCTTTCGGGATGGCAACAGAGTTTGAAAAAATCAAAACTTCAGCAAATGCACAACCTCTAGAAGTAGCGCGTGTCAATCCCGATCAGGCTTTTGACACGGCAAAAGACACAAAATAAGTACAGATCCACCCTGTCGACCCGATGAAAACAATAGTCGTGGCTTCTAACCTTGATCCCGCATAGGAAAGCACACTCATTGAGTTCCTCCGTGAGCACTGGGAGATTTTCGCATGGCTACCTTCTGACATGCCGGGAATTCCCAGGGAACTCTCTGAGCACGCATTCAATCTAGATCCAAAGGCGAAGCCAGTAAAGCAGCCGCTTCGTCGCTTCGCAGAACCAAAGTGCAAGGCCATTGGAAAGGAGTTCCATCGCCTCATCGATGCCAATTTTATCAAAGAACTAACGTAATCAGAGTGGCTCGCAAACCCAGTATGTGTTCCAAAGAAAAACACTACAGAACTTCCAATGTGTAACTTTACTGCACTGAACAAGCATTGCCCAAAAGATCACTTCTCATTGTCGCGAATCGAACAAATAATCGATACAACTACGGGATGTGGACGTCTTTCTTTCTTGGACACTTACTAAGGATACCACCAGATTAGGATGAAGGAAGAAGATCAGGAGAAAATGGCGTTTATCACGCCCTATGGTGTATTCTGTGACACAACAATGCCTTTTGGCCTCAAGAACGCCTGAGCAACATATTAGCGGATGATGCAGAAATGTCTGGGCAGCCAAATAGGCACAAATTTGCAAGTGTATATCGATGACATCATAGTTACAACAGGTCAAGGATCTACATTGATCAAGGACCTCGAAGAAACATTCAAAAATCTCGACAAGTTTAGCATCAAATGGAACCCAAAGAAATGTTCCTTTGGAGTCCTGGCAGGGCAACTCCTCGGATATTTGGTATCAACTAGAGGAATCGAGGCTAATCCCAAAAAAATACAAGCAATCCTAACAATGAAGAAACTAACAAATCTGCATGGCGTACAGCAACTGGCAGGGAGAGTAGCAGCACTCAGTCGTTTTATTGCAAGGTTAGGAGAAAAGGCGCTACCATTCTATGCCCTCATGAGGGAATCAGAAAAATTCGAGTGGAAGGAATAAGCTCAGCGTGCCTTTGAAGATCTTAAAAGGACACTCTCGACATCTCCTGTCATCATGTCGCCAAAAGAAAAAGAGCCTTTACTACTTTATATCACTGCCACAAATCAGGTGGTCAACACGGTCTTGGTCGTAGAGCGACCCGAAGAAGGGAAGACCCACAGTGTGCAGAGGCTAGTTTACTTTCTGAGTGAGGTTCTATCGCCATCCAAACAAAGGTATCCACACTACCAAAAACTAGCATACGGGGTATTTATGACAGCACGAAAACTACGCCACTATTTTTCGGAGCATCCAATCGTAGTGGTCAACGAAGCGCCTTTGTCAAGCATCCCCAACAATCCAGAAGCAACTAGACGTGTCTCTCTATGGGGTATCGAATTATCCCCTCGAGATATCACGTATGAGAAGCGCAAAGCAATTAAGTCACAAGTTCTGCTGGATTTCATCACAGAGTGGACGGAGTTGCAATGTGCGGGTCCACCAGATCTTTCTAGTGCCTAGACAATGTACTTTGATGGATCAAAAAGAACGGAGGGAGCAGGAGCAGGAGTCATACTAATATCACCTCAAGGTGACAAAATGTGCTATATACTTTGGATGAGCTTTGCAAACGCATCCAATAATGAAGTGGAATATGAGGCCCTGTTGCATGGCATGCGAATGGCCAAAGCTTGCAGTGCAACTCGTCTCAAAATCTTCGGAGATTCTAATCTTGTGGCACAGCAAGCGATGAACAAGTGTGACGCCGTCAACGAAAATATGGTTGCTTATCGCGATCTATATGGCGTTATGGAAGCTCAATTTTATGGGTGTGAAGTGTCACATATAGGAAGAGCAAGCAATGAGGAATCCGATAATCTAGCAAACATCGGATCCTTGTGCTTACCAATACCACCCGGAGTTTTTTGGGAGGAAATAACAGAGCGATCAATCAAAGCAAAAAAGAGTCTCCAAGGTTGTAGCACCAAAAACAAGGAAAAAGAAACATCCGCAAAAGGACTCAGTGGCTCTTTTAGAAGCCAAGAACATATAAGAAACCATCGAAGAAGAAGAACAAGAAATTGAAGAGGTCATGCTAATTGAGCCCACCTGGATGCAGCCGTATATATCATATATGACTAAGGGAGTACCAGAAGATGTGACAGAAGCCCGGCGAATCACCCGACGATCGAAAGCCTTCAGGATAATCAAAGGGGAACTATACAAGAGAAGTATTTCGGGCATGTTGTAGCATTGTGTAACACCCGAAGAAGGAAAAATCAAACTCAAAGATATACATGAAGGAATTTGTGGTCACCATGCTAGTAGCCGAGCAATTGCTGCAAAAGAATTCAGAGCAGGATTTTACTGGCTCACTGCAGTTCAAGATGCAAAAGACATTGTCAGAACATGTGAGGCATGTCGACGCTTTGCAACAAATCCTAGAGCACCCGCCGCTGAGTTGAATCATATACCTCTGGCCTGGCCGTTTGCTTAATGGGGACTCGATATGGTGGGAAAACTTCACAAATCATCACCAGGAGGACACGTCTTTCTGCTAGTAGCAGTCGACAAATTTACTAAATGGATTGAAGCAATGCCTGTCACCATCCAAGACGGAACTTTGGTTGTGAATTTTATCAAATCCATAGTATTTCGGTTTGGCGTACCAAACAGCATCATCGTGGACAATGGGACCAACTTCACTTCCAATGAGTTCAAGGAGTACTGCCAGGAGATGGGCATCAAAATAAGCTACGCTTCGGTAGCTCACCCGCAAACAAATTGACAGGTAGAGAAAGGCAATGGACTAATTACCGCTGGACTCAAGAAAAGACTACTAGCACCACTTGACAGAGCAAAAGGATCATGGGTGGATGAATTTCCATCCGTATTATGGAGTTTACGTACAACTCTAAATAATTCAACACAAGAGATGCCTTTCTTTTTGGTCCACGGTGTGGAAGCCGTGCTTCTTGTTGAGGTGTCACACGAATCCCCAAGAGTAGTTGCATATGATGAAGAGGAATCAAGAGAATCACTTGAAGATGATGTGGATGCACTTAATGAAGCTCGAGATGAAGCCCTCCAAAGAGCAACTATGTACCAACAAAACCTGCGCAATTACCATAGCAGAAGATTGCGGCCTAGGTCCTTTGCAGTAGGGGACCTAGTTCTTCGCCTCAAGCAAGATAGCCACAAGAAGTTAGAATCGCCATGGGAAGGACCATACATCGTCACAAAAGTTATTCCCGGAGGAGCATATCGACTACAAGACAAGAAGACGGGAGTAAATTACTCAAATCCATGGAACGTAGCACAACTACGACGCTTTTACACATAAGATTATTTACAATATGATAAGAGTTATAGTTCGGCTTATTAAGCCAGAATATCTAGGACAGTGGCTAAAGGCCATCCGCTCAAAGAATAATGTATCATCGATTTATAAAGAGAGAAGTTATTTGTACCTTAATCTTTTTATTGTTCAAAAGATCAATGCTTTCCATCAAGCTAACAGCAACTATGAGCCTATGTCCAGATACAGGCATCCAAACATAGCCTCGGGGGTTACTCCCATCGGGAGCGCTGGCGTGCACCCGATAGAAATCCAGTTGTGCATAAAATATTCATGATTGTAAACACCTTTGAGTTTTACACCAGGGAATCCTCAAAAAGGTATTACTCCCATCGGGAGATAGTATAAAGCATTGAAACTATATGATAAAATCAGATAGTTTGGCGGCCCAGCAGGCCAACCGCCAAAAAGCCAAAAATCTCGGATCACGCTCAAACGCGACAAAAAATCCGAATGTCGTGTTCAAAACATGAAGGTAAGACCCCCAGGATTCGTCCTGTGTGGCCTGGTAATCGCACAAGAATGCTCTCTGCCAGTAAAATATCCGTATCAACGATACGATGAAAAATCCCGACAGACGCGTTGGGTACCCGATAAAATAGAAACTGGAGTTCAGTATTCGGTAAGACCTCAGCGGCTCAAACTGAATTACGCCAGTAGCAAATTCCGGATTCGAGCCTAGGGACTTGAATTTGATGTAGGACAACCTTGTTTTTGCCCAGGAGCAATTAACTGATTCCTGATCCGTCGGAAGCATCAGACTCGTTGTACCAAAATCCCTACAAAGATAAAAAGAAAAAAGAAACTTTGAGACTCAACCTGAAACTGCGGTTCAAGTAGAGTCACGGGGACTACTGACATGGATATAGTTACTCGGATGATTATAATTCGCTACCCTATGATTGGATAAAAGGCTTACGGCCCATGAAGATTCCAGACGACAGCCCAAGGAAGCAACCGACAAAGGCTTTGATTGTATTAGGAAAGAGACTATAAACCAACATTGTGTTGGTATTGTAATCACGCGTGTATGAAACCTATTCGCATACAGCTTTGAGACCCGGCCTATTATATATAGGACGGGAGAAGCCCAAGCGAGGGTACAGAAATCTGGAAGACAACTTGTAATAGTGCAATTACTCAATATTCAGGCAACTTTGATTCCATTGTTTCCCTGACATCCGACGAAATCCCCAGTGTTCTCTTTTCCGCAAAACCCCAAGTCCATCACCATGGGCATTGCCGAGGTTACCCCTCGTCAACCATCCTTAAGCTTACAACTCAGCAAAGCTTGAGAGACTTGATACCTCTCGGTCTTTTCTTGAGCCTAAAACATACTTTTGAGCCTTTCGATCATATTGTAGGCCTCAACATTCTCGAACTGCTGCTACAAGTCTGGTTCCATGTGAGCAAGCATAAGACTGCTAATTTTCGTAGACTCATCACATGTTCTACGGTAGGCATTGGTTGCTGCAACACTTGCATTCTCATCCGGCACATCTGGAAGTGGGTTGTCTAGAACATGGTCCCTCTTTTCTTGTTTGAGAACAATTCTTAGATTATGATACCAGTTGGTGAAGTTTGTTCCATTAAGTTTATCTTTCTCTAGGATGGTCCTCAAAGAAAAACTAGATAACTGAGGGAGACTGCTACTAGGTGCCATTATCTACAACAGAAATATGCAAAACACTTGAGATAAGTATTCATAAAAGAGCAAGCATATTAAACACTTTAATACTTATGCTCCCACTAGAACCAACACCCCTCCGATGGTTACTTAGTGATTCATGATCCTAAATAAGCAAGCCGACTAGTGAGCTTTATCATCACCGCTAGCCGTCAAGTGATCTAGGTAGGCAACTCCTTGCCAATCGCATCTCATGCGCCTCTTGTTGGTTGGGTGGCATCACATGCCCCGGCTCCCGACCGACCTCTTCCCGAGCCCCACAACCGTTGTGATAGACCCATCTAGCTTACCAAGTGCTTCCGATGTAAGAGTCTGACTCGAACCCATCTAGTCAAAAAGAATTGGTAGCACCTCAATTTTATGAGCCCACTACCAAGAATGTCTGACTTGTGATGGTGAACCATCGGCGGGGAGACCGACTAGACCCTCTTTGAGGGATTAAAGTTTAACCACTATCTCATAAGGTAAAACTAGAGACATAACAATAACACAAAATAATCCAATTATAATGTGAAATGGTATGGCTCCCTTTCATGGTGATCTCCATCTCCATGAACCTGTTCATCATGCCTTTGGTTGTCGTGTCCTTCAAGTCCTCCAAACATGCTACACTAGCACTAAGGAATATACAAGAAGATGGCATCTCATGCCGACACGCAGGTCATTATACAATAACAGTGACAGCACTATGGCTCCATCCGGCTGACAAACCCGTGATATGCAGATCACATATGGATTACACACAATATATGCACATAAGCGATACCATTCACAACTTCCTGCAAAACCAAGTTATGCATAGATACGATATCTACCAGCGTTGTGAACCTCGCAACAACATCTAATGCGCTATGACAGGGCGACGGTGGTCCCGAACCATGGATTCCTTCATTGGGTAAAACACTTTTGCCCAAATTTGATCCCTGTGCAGATCTGACCAATCTCATTGATCATCCGCACCTGATCTTCCATGCACCCCTGAGTGCGATTGATCCAATCAATCGCACAAAACCGATCTATCTCATAGATCGACCACCACAAACCCTAAATGGATCTCATCCACCACCTCATGCATATCACATATGCACAGATCTAGAGCCTAAAACCAGAAGCTTTTGCTTTGATACCATTGTTGGGACACGCAGAGATAAACAAAAAAAATCCCCTACGCGATAATCCCAAGATCCAGCTCAGGTTATAGGCCACGAGATTACCGCTATACGTGCAAATGTGGAAGTTGATCTAGCGCGTAGAAGCAGTGTCGAACGATCTCATGGAAAATTCTCTAGATCTCACGGACAGTCCTTCGCTAGATCCCCGCAAACACCTTCGCCTCCAGTGCCGCACGTGCAATGCCTCTACCGGTATCCACACATACAGGAAGGAGCTTCGGACAGAGGACTGCTAGATCATATCTAGCCCAAAATGGAAGTGGAGAAAGTGATGGCTAGGTCAGGGACTATCCCTTGTCACTCCACTTATATGCACTCCTAGTTGGGATCAACACTTGAGGCCCATCTAGGTCGTATTCCAATCTCCAAATGGATCTAATCCACATGGACTCCTTACCCTTAAGTGTGTGACCGTATAGGTTCACGTTCACCTAGACACGACATGAGTTACTACTCCAAGTATCCCGTCATGGCTTTGAGTCCAACTCACTCCCATGAACACTCGGTCTCAAGTCAATAGATGGTAGCGGTCTCTAGCAAGTCGTGCCAACTCCCAAGTGCCGTAAAGTTAGAAGACGAACCTTCAATGTGACTTTCGTCCAAGTCCATTTGCCACATGATATACCTATTAAGCTATAGGCGAGTAGTTGCCATCCCTTTAATAGCTTAACTCTCTTCTCGTACCATGATATGTGATTCACTGAACTAACTCTTAGTATGACTCCTCAGTTAACACTAAACCGAGTAGCGCATGGCCATGCTTCCAAATCATATCACATGAGAGGGCCCAGAGAATATATCTCCATTATGGAGGGGAAAATCCCATCTTGGTAATCCACGTCACGCAGCTTGCTTCACAACCAACCCGAACTCTACCTTTATAACTTCCCATTTACGTAATAGCGTTTGATAGAACCTAAGTTGGCGATCCACAACTCGGATCATGCAATCACCTCAGGTCAAAGGATTCCATTGCTTGAGACTGCAAATGACAACATGCTCGTTGCATATCAACTGTGGGTCAGTCCGACTTGCTAAACTCTTTAGCCGAATCAGTGTAAGTCAGAATAGCATCACCATGCCCATCACAAGTGTGGAACCGTGTCATCAGCTGACTTGCACATTGGTCTAAGTTGTGTGTCCAGCACAACCTCAATGACCAAGGACAATCTAGTATGAACAATCATGAATATATAGTTCCACAACTAAATCACGTATTTAGTGATACATATCTAATGTTCATACAAGGACAACTTTACTTTACGAATACTTTGGGAAATATCATCAACCATGATTGCCTCTATGGCATATTCCCAATAGTCTCCCACTTTCACTAGAGTCAATCATCCCGACATCACATGTCTGGGAATCTCATTCCCATTGCTCTTATGTGCGCGTCATGCTTAGGTTGTGGAAGTGTCTTTGTCAACAAATCTGCAATGTTTGCATCTGTGTGTACTTTGCATAGCTTGATATCACCTTGATCCACGAACTGGCAAATCAGGTGGTATCGCATGAGTATATGTTTGTTCTTCTAGTGTTGTCTAGGTTCCTTGGCTTGTGCAATAGCACCATTGTTGTCACAATACATGTCTAATGGATTGGACGAGCCCTGAACCACACCAAGATCAATCAGGAAATTCCTGACCCAAACAGCTTCCTTTGCTGCCTCCGAGGCAGTGATATATTCATCCTTTGTTGTAGATGCAGACATGGTCTCTTACTTGGAACTCTTCCAGCTCACAGTCCCTCCATTCATTACAAACAGTACCCAGATTGTGAACGAGAATCATCTGAGTCAGTAAGGCAACTTGCATATGTGTAACCCTTTACACTGAGGTCAACCTCACCTCCATAAATTAGGAACACATCCTTAGTCCTTCTCAAGTACTTAAGAATGTTCTTAACTGCTTCCTAGTGGATTTCTCTAGGGTCAGCCTGGTATCTGCTCACAACACTTAGAGCATAGGAAACATCTGGCCTAGTACAAATCATGGCATACATGATGCATCCAATTGTTGAAGCATATGGAATCGCATTCATCCTACTTCGCTCATCAGTTGTCGAAGGACACTGAGTCTTGCTAAGTCTTATGTCATGGGACATCGGTAAGAACCCCTTCCTAGACGATTCCCTATTGAACTTCTTCAACACTTTGTCCAAATATGTACTCTGACTCAAACCTATGAGCCACCTGGATCTATCTCTATAGATCCTGATTCCTAGTATATAAGTTGCCTCAACCAAGTCCTTCATTGAGAAACTCCTTTCTAATGACTCTTTGGTTTCTTGCAACATCTAGACATCATTTCCAATCAATAATATGTCATCCACATATAAGATCAGAAAGTTTACTTTGCTCCCACTAAACTTCTTGTATAAACAAGAATCATGATCACTCTTGATGAAGCCAAATGATTTGACTACCTCATCAAAGCGAATGTTCCAACTCCGAGATGCTTGCTTTAACCCATAAATGGATTTATGAAGTTTGCATACCTTGTCAGCATTAGCCAGATCGCCAAAACCTGTAGGCTGTATCATATACACGTCCTTGGTTAATTTTTTGTTAAGGAAAACCGTTTTGACATCCATCTGCCATATCTCATAGTCGAAATAGGTTGCTATAACTAACACAATCCAAACTGGTTTAAGCATAGCTACGGGTGAGAAAGTCTCATTGTAGTCAAATCCTTGAACCTACCGGAACCCCTTCGCAAAAAGGCGTGCTTTATAGATAGAAATATTTCCATCCATATCAGTTTTCTTCTCAAAGATCCATTTGCACTCGATGGGTCTTGCACCGTCTGGCAAATCAACCAAGTTCCAAACTAGATTATCATTCATGGAATTTAAATCGGATTTCATGGCTCCAAGCCACGACTCAGAATCAGAATCCATCATTGCTTCTGAATAAGTTTCTGGCTCATCACTGTCCAACAGTAATACATCATGAACACTTAGTTTAATAGCTTAACTCTCTTCTCATACCATGATATGTGATTCACTGAACTAACTCTTAGTCCGACTCCTCAGTTAACACTTAACCGAGTAGCACATGTCCATGCTTCCGAATCATATCACACAAGAGGTACCAAAGAATATCTCTCCATTACGGAGGGGCAAATCCCATCTTGGTAATTCACGTCACGCAGCTTGCTTCACAACCAACCCGAACTCTACCTTTATAACTGCCCATTTACGTAACAGCGTTTGATAGAACCTAAGTTGGCGATCCACAACTCGGATCATGCAATCACCTCAGGTCAAAGGATTCCATTACTTGAGACTGCAAATGACAACATGCTCGTTGCATCTCAACTGTGGGTCAGTCCGACTCGCTAAACTCTTTAGCCGAATCAGTGTAAGTCGGAATAACATCACCATGCACATGACAAGTGGAACCGTGTCATCAGCCGACTTGCACATTGGTCCAAGTTGTGTGTCCAGCACAACCACAATTACCAAGGATAATCTAGTATGAACAATCGTGAATATATAGTTTCACAACTGAATCACGTATGCAGTGATACATATCTAATGTTCATACAAGGACAACTTTACTTTATGAATACTTTGGGAAATATCATCAACCATGATTGCCTCTAGGGCATATTCCCAACAGAAGGTATTAGTGTGTGAGGTAAATGTCATCTCCACACTTGACTCTTAGGTTTTACTTAGATGGACTTGTAACCATAGGTTTATTTCAATAGTTGTTTGGTTAGAGTTGAGTCACCATCTATGCATGGAAACATAGAGTTGGCTTTACCTTCTAGATCACTATGACATAATAGATATATGCCCTAGCTTGAGATAGAGTATAGGTCATCCACTTAACTTCCCTCTAGAATTAAGTAGGATTTCTACGCATCAAAAGAGTTGGATAATTAAATGGTTTGATGAATGTATCTCTAGATAATAGTCAATGGTTGAATGGTTGATCCAGTGACTTGGATAAGATGCTTTAATGAATGGCTTCACTGGATTTGACTACTCACTATCCCAATACTAATGAGTTGTCAACAAGGTTTACTTCAACTAAAGTGTAGTTGGAGTTATAGGTTTTCCTAGCTAAAGTTGGTACTAGCTTGTGCTTAAGAAGTTCATGTATTGCTTGCTTAATATCAGCTAGGATCTATAGTTAACTCTGGATATTGTTAAAGTATAGCATCACCAACTCCCAAAGTGAATTTATGGTGATAATGTGGTCTTGATAATGGGTTAAACTAGATCTAGGTTTTATAATGGATGCTTTCTTATCAAGTATGTTCAGCAAGACCCAATCCATAGGGTGTCACTTAACACTTAGTATTGAGTACATATCTCATCGTTGTGATTATTAAGATCAGAAAGTTTGAATAGGAAGAATAGGCAAGTCAGGGTTTAGATAGATCAAGAGTTAGTTTCTGGGATTGGATGATTTGCTTGGTACTTTACTCTTGTCATTTAAAATTATTGGTAGATGAGGTGAGATTTAACATAAGATAGAATAAGTTAAGGTAAGAATCGATTGGGTCTTGTTTTGGTGGAGTGGTCATGTGCTAAGAATTATTCAGCACATGAGTTAAACGAGGTTTAGAGAAGATAATTTGAGCATCAATTTATTACTTGATATTTGAGAATGTGTGGTGTGTGGATTCACGTTTGTTCATGAGTTCTACATCTACCCTTCCTAACATATAAGTTCACCAAAGGTTATTTCAAAGTTTTAGCACTCAGTTGGATGAGCTAGTCCCAAATCATCAGCTTAAGTGGAACTTCTATCACTTTGACAAATTCTATCAAGAAGTTTTTAGTTCTCCTAGATTTTATATGCATGGATGCAATACACGTATCTATATTCTACCTATTTTTTGAGTCTCTCGAACTATGGGATGTTACAATTAGTAGTGTTAGTATATTTTTATTTTACCGTGCTCGTGTGCACCTATTTTCCTGAGTTAACCATTATCCTAGAAATAAAGAAGTGTAGCTTCAAATCAATTAAAGCAAACTTTTTTGATATAAATATGTTGGTTGGAAGCCATAAATTCCTTACATACAAATATCCATGCACCTAGATTCAAGCTAAGGAGGAAATTCATGGAACAAAAAAGATAAGGGACTTAATGAGTACTGGTATGATCAGGCATGACCGTACCCCGTGGCCATACAACAATCCTATGGGTTGGCCTCGTCAAATAATTACACCAAGTGCAGTCGGATCAAAAGTTAGACGCACAAATGACCCACATAACATGGAAATCTCACCTCCAGAAGGGATCTAGTGGAATTCGCAGGAGGGCAGCCATCTCCACCACAACTCGGATCTTGGAGGATCTAGCATCGATCTTTTTCATCAACACCTTCATCAATGATTCCTCCACTCATATCATTATAATTACAAACCCTAGTGTGGATTTTTACATGTATTCGTTTAATCATTCATACTCCATTTATATTATGAAGATGATTTATTATGCCTCCATGTGTGAGTACTTCCCTTAGTTCTTGGGTAAATAGAGAAACCCTAGCACCACCATGACTTCAAATAAAGAAGGAGCTTTTTACTTGTATAAAAGTGTAGTAATGTTCTTCAAGATATTGTGTGAACATGGGTTATATAATATTTGCCCTTCAGGGACATGAGGATGTTAGGGTGGTGTTGGTAGAGGCTAGTGGGCATAGTAGTGATAGAATTTGTCGCTTCCTTTGCCAAGCATCAATGAGGGAGTAACGGGGATTCAAGTGTTTATCTCCACATCCATGGGGTGACCCTTAATTGCTAGTGTACTCCAGCAATTGCTTATGGATGACTACTAGTGGTTGCGCGGGGCGTGTGACCGAGATCTTGGACACACCTTTATGTGGGACTAAGCCCATGCACCAATATACAAATAAATCGTATTACCATCCTGATCATATTCTTTAAATGTTGGTGGTGAATTCAAAACTCCCCGAGAACGCTTTTAGCCATATTACAGTTCCTCATATTTACATCTTTTATTCTCTATTTGTGTTATCTACTCGCTTTCTTTTAATATTGTTTTGCTATCAAACACAATCACACACAAACACTTTCGACACTCTCGTGCTTGGAATAAAAAATCTACATGTAAATCTTTGATAAATTCACAACAAGAAGCATAAAGACTGTCCATACCTTTCTGGTTTGATACTCTTACTTTGAAGCTAGCTACATACAACATGTGCACTTGCAGACATCACCTCCCAGATAGAACAATATTAAGCTGAACACCGGTGATGAAATACAGTGCACTGGCTTGCACGTGGTTAAATAAGAGAGAAAGATGGATCTCAATCATAGCTAAGAAAGTGTATGCGTCTTGCCCACCTCTCTATAGGAACAATATTAACCCACAAGCTCCTGCCTTCTGTACTGCCGATATACATCTTCTATTTGTGCATACTGGCGACCGAGGCTATCCAAGTGCACGGTTTCATTGTACCATTTTTTATGTTTGGTTATCTCTGCTTAGATATATAAGAGACGTAGAACTACCAACTAGTCTGTATTTGTGATTTTTGTGAATATCATTTACGCCTTCCTGGTTAGCATGATAGTTTCTTGTGTTAAGCATGATACACAGCTCGACGCAACACATGCTTAACACTTGTAGAGCACTTGTAATTATCACGAGGTGCAGAATCTATTGTTAGTTTGTTGGATTAAACTAAAGAAAGTATGGATAAAAGGGTAAAAGCTTAGAGCAGCTCAGCATATGCCTAACATCTGTATTTATGTGAATGTATAGCACTAATGTTTTCTGCATTAGGATGGGGTATAAATGATGAGCATGTCGACTCAAACTGCAAGGAGTAGAGAAGTTGCAAGGTCCATCTCCCTGTACTACAGTCTACAGGTAATGATACTGATACATATAATGGAAACCTCCTATTCTTTTCTTGATTTCTTCATGTATCTACTACTCCACCATGCATAGTTTACTACTTTCAAATGGGTTCCATGTTTGCAGTGATAATCGTCCAGTATGACTGCTCCGATGAAATGATTCATCGGCGAGTGTTACGAGGACTATGACAAAAATGTAGTCGAGGCACCGAGGGAGAGAGGAAGATGGCAAGGAAGAATACATCCAGATTGGTGAACAACATCGATCACCATGACCCTGAGGGTGGCCTCAGAGATCTCTGATGACCACTACGGTAAGGTAATAGCTCGGCGGTTCGGACTGCTTGAATGGGACGATAGAGATGTTAAAGTAACATGACAGACCAGAGATTAACATTGCATGATCATTGAAGCAGGTGGACCTGAACATGAACGGCAGGGTAAACCTGAAGGGAGTTCCCTCTGCTTCATGATCAGAATGGGCAGGGCTAGAAACCGACATGATGAGAATTCTCCCTAGTGTTTTCTCCTTCTTGTCGGTTTATCAACATGTAACTGGCAAACACAATACGAACAATCACGCTGGGCGTAATAGATCGAGTTGAATGCGTCTTCTTGCGCCAGCTGCATGTTAATCCATGTTATGGCATTTGTATTAGTTCTTTTTTTTGCGGGTGGCATTTGTATTAGTTCAGCTGCAGGCTCTCAAGGTTTCGGTAACTAGGTGTTCCGTGATTAAGTAAATGTTCAGAGCATATGGATAAAAAGAATAAATATATTACTTATCTAACAAACTGGAAATTGCATCCGAAAAGTATGTATATTCATCATCTATTTTCTGAAAAATATGTAGGCGTCATCAATTTTCAGAAATTATCCTCTGAAACTCATTCGCATGGTACAGAAGCAAACGCTGCTTTGTGGTGTTGAGTATGCCAGCCATGTCGACGATTCAGGCACAGGGATGGACATGGAGCAGACGCCCAACGGAACAACGCACCTCGGTGCTTTCTCCTCGCCGGAGCTGGCAAACGGGGGCAGGGCGTCGACACAATAACTCGCGCGCCACCCCGCGGCTCTCTGGGTAGGTGAGGTACCCCGTCTGCCCCTCCACTCAGATCTCGCGCGGCTGCCTCCCGCGAGCTCCAGTACGTCCTCCACGGGATCGGCAGGATGCACCCTTGCATCCGGACGCCCTCCTGCGGGACCGGCTTGCTGTCTTCCTTGGCCGGGCCGAAGGAGAAGAGACGCCGGCGGCAAACCAAAATTTACCATGCCCGCCCAACCCTCTAAACTGAATTGAAACAAGAGCGGCAAATTTCGGCGGCAACCAAAATTTGGACCGGTATTTTGGGGCGCTGGCCAAATACTTAGCAGGAATCCAATACTTCGACCGCGCGACAATAATTATACTCCTTTCGGCCAAATTTTCACAGCCTTTGCAATCAACCGCTCAAACAAGTGGATAGCAAAGGCAAACAGCGAAACAGAGGACAATATCTAAGCATCTCATTGTTCCATTGAAATTACAGATCAGAAGGTACAGCAACACAACCAGACAAACAACAACATTCTACTCCGAAGGACACCCATCAATCCAAGCTACTACAAACAAAGGAATTCAACTAAGTAATCTCTATGCCTTCTTCGGGGACTTGGCTGTCTTCTTCGGTGACTTGGGCTCCTTGGCCGCCTTCTCGGCCGTCTTCTTGGGGAGCAGCACCGGATTGATCTTGGGCAGCACGCCGCCGTGCGCAATGGTGACTCCGGCGAGCAGCTTGCCGAGCTCCTCATCGTTCCTGACAGCGAGCAGCAGGTGCCTCGGGATGATGCGCGACTTCTTGTTGTCCTTGGCGGCGTTCCCGGCCAGCTCCAGCACCTCGGCGGCGAGGTACTCTAGGACGGCGGCGAGGTAGACGGGGGCGCCGGTGCCGACGCGCTGGGCGTACCTGCCCTTCTTGAGGTAGCGACCGACGCGGCCGACAGGGAACTGAAGCCCCGCCTTGACCGACCGAGTCACTGACTTCTTCCTGGGGCCTCCGGCCTTGCGACCGGCCGCTCCCTTCTTGGCCTTCCCGCCGGTTGCTGTGCTTGAGACATCCATTGCTGGCTGCTGGGATTCAGAGAAGAGAAGAGTTTGCAGATTGGGGACGATTGGGGATTGTGAAATGTGTTGGTGAAGGAGACGGCGACGAGGTGGGTATTTAAAAGGCGTCGAGTGAACGTGTGGTGGGCCAGCCGATCCGCGTGCACAGGCAATGTGCGGCTGGATCGGCGGGGAACGGACGGCTGCGATATCCCAAACTGCCCTGCACGTCGGATCGAGACTGGGGAACATTAGCGCAGACTGATGGATTTTAATAAGCGGGAAGAGAGAGAAATGTAGCGATTAGATTTTCCACGTGTCGATACTCCTAGACTTCCATTGCGTATTTCCATATTTTCAATACAGTATTATGACTAGTACACTATTGAGGAGTGCATATAAATAGGTAACAAAATTTTTTAAAGCTTTTTTTTAACTCAGATTTTGTTTAGGAGAACTTAATTTAGGTTCGAGACAATTACATACTCCCTCCGTCCAAAAATAAATGTTCTAGGTTTGTCAAAAATTGGATAAATCTATATCCTAAATAGTGCTTAGATTTATCTAAATTTTGAAAAATCTAAGACATCTATTTTAAGACGGAAGCAGTAGTTTTTGTGTGCAAACTAGATGGGAGGAAAGAACCTATGGTTTCCGAGATGTATGTCGTACTTGTCTGTACTTGTCTGTAACGCCATACTCCCTCCTTTCCGAAATATAGTGCAGATAAGGTTTTTGAAAAGTCAAACAATATCAAGTTTGACCAAGTTCATAGAAATAATAATAACATCCATAACATCCATTCGCTACGTTTCAAAATATAAGATGGTTTATTTTGAAAAAGGATGGAGTAAAAGACAAAATTAGTGTCATTGGATTCATCATGATGTATATTTTCATATGATATATGTATATATATGGGATAGCGTAGATATAGCTAATTTTTTTAATAAACTTGGTCAAAGTTGATGTTGCTTGACTTTATAGAAATCTTATATGCACTATATTATGACGAGGAAGTAGTGTGTTTTGGCCTAGGCTTAACATGTGGACAGAGTGAAGCGAGCATCGGCGCATCGCGCTGGGCTTCATTTTGGAGTACAGTTACCTTGTCCATGTCGAATCAAATTATCTTGTTGTGACCTGCCTGATGAGAGCCTGTGCTCGATGACATTGTCTTCAGCCTGCGACGGCACAAACCACGCAGCAACGATTGGTTAAAGCTTTTTCTCCAGCAAAATGCACTTTGTGAAACACCAAACTACCTGGTGCTTGCTCAAGCCATTTGTGAACCATACCGCCAGCACGCCGATTGAGACCTTTCCGGCGACAGATGAGGCGTGGGAGGACCTCCAGCTCACGCACGTACGAGTGCGGGCCATATGTGCGTGGGTGTCGTCGGATTGAGGACAAGTACGCCATGAGGGTCCTTGAGGCGTGCGAAAGACAGAGGTGTAAGACGTACGGTGTTCCGGGACGGTGAGCACATAAGTTTACCCAGTTTCGAATCCGCCGGCTTTGAACGGACCCTACTCCTGTTAGCAATCCAGTAATACGGCAGAGCCGTAATATAAGTTACAATGGTATCACCTGTACGAGTTGAGGGTGTAAAGTATTGGGTGTTATCTGGTGCCCTAAAGGCTCTCCCTATGACGGCTTATATAGATATCCGGCCTAGGGTTTACAGGAGAGATCAATCCGGCTACGACTAAGAGTTGGTTACAGAGTACATCTTGAACTACAAGTAACATTATGAGCCTAAATTGATAAGTCTTCTGGGTCTTCCCGTAGCCGTATTGGACTCCGTCTTCTCTCTCTAACCGGACCGTCCGTGAAGAAAAGCTCTAACCCGAAATAGGTCACCCTGTTCAGTAAAAAACTGTGAGGATATCCGAAAAGTATATCTCTAACAGTGAGCAATTTGCACCCCGGTAGCAGCTCCATGAAAGCATGCCCAGGAATCGCAGGGCGCACGCAGCAAGGAGTGCCCTGCCTCGCTGCAACTTCTCACGGTGGCTAAGTAAGAGACCACAGCGACGGCTTTTCTCGCCTGAACCGTGCATGTGGCCTCTGTTCGCTTCGACACACCATCCAACATGTGTGGTGTGCTTTGTTGAATGATTGTCAGAACGGGTCAGCCATGAATATTTCAGTTCGATCGAAAAATCGCACGCACCCAGTGTTTCCTCAGCCCGGTTTCCACAAGAGTTTCGTCAAATGGTAGCAGAAAAGTTTTGTTCGCATTTTCACTACAATAGAACAAGGGATACACCATTCCCGGCGTTCCAGTACCATCGCAAGGGAAATAAAAGAGTAGGTGCAACAACATGAAACTGAACCAAACTACAGAAGCTGAAAATACTAAAACTACGTGCGCCCAACATCTTCCGTCTGGCCAAGTTTCAAGCAATATCGAGCAGAGTTCCGCCCAAGCATACCCAAATTACGTACTAACGCGACGAAAAAAATCTTCAAAGAAGTGCAAAGGTAGGATCACGAGAGGGGCAAATTCGAAATGTTTCTGACACTTCCACTAACGAGGACAGAACTAATTGAACATCAGCAGCCCGCTACAGGTAACACTAGACACAGCGGCGTCATGAATCGAAACAATCTGCTGTCTACAGAGCGATAAATACTGCAAATATGAGAGACTAATCGTACGGACAAACTTCGAACAAAAGTCAAAAAATTAAACCAGGACGAGATATTTTAGACATTCTTCCATTGACAAGCACAGAACAAGGTACAACCACAGCACTAGCCGGGCACTACCAGCCCACTATGAAGGACAACACTACACAGTCTAAGATATGGGACGGATGACTCTAAGCCTTGGTCTTCTTCGGGGACTTGGCTGTCTTCTTGGGAGACTTGGGCTCCTTAGCCTCCTTCTCAGCAGTCTTCTTGGGGAGGAGCACCGGGTTGATCTTGGGCAGCACACCGCCATGCGCAATGGTGACGCCGGCCAGCAGCTTCCCTAGCTCCTCGTCGTTCCTGACGGCGAGCAGCAGGTGCCTCGGGATGATGCGGGACTTCTTGTTGTCCTTGGCAGCGTTGCCGGCGAGCTCCAGCACCTGATCAAAGCAATCAACATCTCATAAGCACATCGGCAAAATTAACAGGAAAAGGAGACAGCAGGAAATCGAATCGGAAGTGCATATACCTCAGCTGCGAGGTACTCGAGGACGGCGGCGAGGTAGACGGGGGCGCCGGTGCCGACGCGCTGGGCGTACCGGCCCTTCTTGAGGTACCTCCCGATGCGGCCCACGGGAAACTGGAGGCCGGCCTTGACGGAGCGCGTCACGGACTTCTTCCTGGGGCCGCCGGCCTTGCGCCCTGCCGCGCCCTTCTTGCCCTTGGCTCCAGCTCCGGTGCCTGAGACGTCCATGGCGTGCTGCTGCTACTGCTCGACGGGGCGCGGAGGGGATTGGTTTGGTGATCCGAAGATTGGGAGGGAGAGCTGTGGTGGAAACTGCGGCGGAGGGCGTGGTATTTAAACGACGCGGGGGGCGTGTGTGGTGGGCCAGTCGATCCGCGGGCGCACGGCGCTGGGCGGCGGGATCGAGAGGCCACTGGACGGTTGCGATGCGGTTTCGGGAGGACCGATCCGTGGGAGGCGCGTCTGGACCAATCAGGTGCGAGGGGATTTTGGAGCCCGGAATTTTTTGTGCCTCCGTGCTCCCGCCCACGGGAGGGAACAAGATTTGGGGAAGAGGCGGCAGCCAAATTTCGCGGCGCGGCAGCGGGTAGGTAGGTGGTTGGTGGAGACTGGAAAAGCGGCAGCTGCGGCCAGCAACGGTTGAGACCAATCTCGACGTTAATGAACACCAAATTTTGCTAGATATGCTGGCATTAATAAAAGGATAGAGCTGCTTAAACTATTTCTAAAGATTTACTCATATTTGATGTCATTTTTTAAAGACATCCTCAGATCTTAAACCACAGGTAGATTACGACCGTAATCTGTTTGTAAGTACGAAATTGATGGCTTCCGCCTTCATGGCAGACAAGGATTCTAAAAAGGAGATTTCAACAACTAAGAAAACCACGACTTAAAATTTAAGAAATTGTGGTCGAAATTTAATGCATGAAAATCAGGGATTCTAAAAAATAAAAATATATGACAGGAGACTTAAAGCAGAACGCACTATGAACATCTTGTCATAATAACCTTTTCGGACGATAAGACAACTAGACATTGGGGGACAATCTCATGGTCATGGGAAAGGGTGAGATCTCGTAGAGAAGTTTGCGGATGAGAAAAGCAAGATGAAAAAAGGACAAATAGATTACGATCGTATGTTCTAGTGTCATGAGATGGCGTACAAATGTTGTAGCAAGTGGGGGTCATGGTGGGGATGTAGAGAGGTGGGTTGGAGGGTCGCAGTAGTATCAGGGTTTGATTACTCGCGGAGAAGGGAGTGAGTTTTCAACGGAAATGTGGAAAAGTGTTCTGCCAAGACTAGGGTCCACATAATTTATAGAACCGTGTACCAGGGATGGCGGCAGTGAGGTAGTCGGGCAACTAGGGTTTGGCATTATAGAAACCAAGTAGAGGCGAAAATGACTATGCAAATCGAACGGTCACAAATTCACCAAATTTTTCCATGTTTGTTTTTGTGTTTTCTTAGTAATGCCATATGGAATTATTTTTATGTTGTATATTAACAAAACTTAATTTGATTAATCCAACATTAACTATCCTAAAGTAGTATTTGCAAATGAGGAGTGTTTATCCATAGATGTCACCAAATGTCCGAGCAAAGCTCGGCAAGATGGACAAAACTGACCCAAAGTTCAAACAAATTCCCAAAATAAACTCGCGATGAAAATATTTTACCAGACTAACCTTTTTGTGTAGCGTCTAACAGAAAGGCTTCACACAACATAGTGTAGCGTCTTTGCGATAGGCGTTATGCCTCCTAACAGCATGGCGGCTGCGGGGCCAGGTCGGGCCCCACTCGTGGTCATGTAGCGCCTAGGGAGGCGCTACACATGAAATCTAGATAAGCTGCGCAACCACCTCCCAGCCTAACCCCTTCCTTATTTTTTACCCAAGAAGAACTCAAGCCTTGCGTCTCCCCTCTCTTCCCCTTTCAAATCCTCTCACAAATTTCTCAAATATAAAGCATTCCTCTATGGATTTTGACCCCCCTCCCCCAGGTTCCTAAAGGTACTCTCCCTCATTTCCCTTCGTTTTTACCCAAGGGCACTAGTGATCTAACAAGCACCACCGCGAAGATCCCCGGGTGCGACCTCAAGTTCATCGTCAGCATCCGCAAGACCTTCACTCAACAACAAGTCCCTCATCTCCCTTCGTTTTTACCCAAGGGCACTAGTGATCTAACAAGCACCACCACGTGAAGATCCCCGGGTGCGACCTCAAGTTCATCGTCAGCATCCGCAAGACCTTCAATCAACAACAAGTGATGGCTCCAACTTGGAAGAACAAGTTTGTCGTCGACATGAAGCTCTTGAACCTCATCATCATCTCCATCATGAACGCCAACACCGACACCATGGTCACTATGGAGAGCCTCTTCAACCGCATCAAGACATGGAGCATCAAATTGTACATGTTGAGCACCGCCAACCATGTCAAGAGGCTCAAGACCATGATCCACATCGAGAGGTCCAAGTGCCTAACCCGCGTCACCAACCGAGAAACAAGCCTCCTCCTCATACACAACCACGTCAAGAGGCTCTTCATCCTCATCACCACTGTGAGCCCAAGTGCCTTAACCTCATCAAGAACCGTGACATGAGCCTCCTCAACCTCCTCAAGAGCACACTCTCCAACAATATCGCGAGGACCAAGTGATACATTGCAAATGTATCTATAATTTTTTATGTTCCATGCTTGGTTTTATCCACTTTCTTGTGTTTTGTTCCAACTTTGGAGTACTTTTTATATGATTTCTTAGACTAACCTATTAACAAGAGCCATAGTGCCAGCTGCCTGTTTTCTGCTGTTTTTGGTTCCAGGAAAGTCAGAAAATGAATATTCTCGGAATTGGACGGGACAAAAGCCAAAGTGCCTATTTTTCCGGAAGACATCAAGTGCCAGAATACGAGACGGAGAGGGGCCAGGGGGCCACCACACCACCTGGCCGCGCGGCCAGGCCTGGCCCGCGCCAGGGGGTGGTGTGGCCGCTCCCGGCACCCCCTCGGCCTCCCCTTCCGACTATAAGATGCCCTCGGGACATAAACCCTAAGTACCCGATCGAAAATCCACGAAAGAGTCTGTAGCCGCCGTCATCTCCATCCCTAGATCGGGAGGGATCTGAAGCTCTTCCCGGCACCCTGCCGGAGAGGGGAATTCACCCTGGAGGCCTTCTTCATCACCATGCAAGCCTCCGGTGTGATGCGTGAGTAGTTCATCCTTGGACTATGGATCCATGTAGTAGCTAGATGGCTGGTTCTCCGCCTTTGTGCTTTCATGTCTAGATCTTGTGAGCTCCGTTCATGATCAAGATCATCTATTTGTAATTCCACATGTTGTGTTTGCGGGGATCCGATGGATATTGAGATGCTATTTCAGATTGATTATTGATTGTATCATGTCTTTGTTATTTGTGATCTTGCATGCTTTCCGTTGTTAGTAGCTACCTTGGCCAAGTAGATGCTAGCAAATCCAAGAGTTAGTATTTATGCTCGATAGTGGGTTCATGCCTCTGGTAATCTGGGAAGTGACAGAAATCTCTAAGGTACTAGATGTGTTGTTGCTACTAGGGAGAAAACAACAATCCTTCGTTCATAGAACAATCGTATTGTTTACTTTACACGCAGTTCGTAAAGCAATAACCTGTTGCTTGCAACTTAATACTAGAGGGGGTTCGGATGATAACCTGAAGGTGGATTATTAGTCATAGATGCAATTGGATGGCGGTCTATGTATAATGTTGTAATGCCCAATCAAGTCTCAAAGGAGTCAAGATGATTAGTATATGCATGTATTGCTTTCTCGATGTTTGTCAATTCCCCTGCTGTAATTTGTTCACCCAACAGGTTATCTATCTAAGGAGAGCCACCTCTAGTGAACTACGGATCCTGGTCCTTGTCTTTTACATACAATCTACAAATTGTTACTGCTTTGTGTTTACTTTCTGCAAACTTTTACTTCTTTCCATTCGATAAGTTTAATCCTTTATTTTCCGCAAAACACGGTGAGATTGACAACCTCATCGAAAGTTGGGGACAAAGTTCTGTGGTTGTTGAAAGGATTATTTTCTCCTTATGTTTTTGGTGCTGATGACAACTCCTTTTGTGGTTTAACCGTTTGTCCAAGTTTCAGGGTTTATCTTCGGTCGTGCTCGTGGATGGATTTTTCTCAAGGAAGAGCTTGTAGTCGATAGCGCTTATTTTCACTTTCTCTTGCTTTATATCTTAGGCTACCATACTATCAAGGGGGAGTCCATCTAGGAAGGTTGTGGGAAATCAACATTTCATGCACAGACCATATATGCACCTCCACAGCCATCCCAGTTTTCGTGTGAGAAAGTGATTCCTACTGAGTTGGAGGGTTTTCTGCCCTGTCCGGTAATACCGGCCAGGCAGCGGTAGTACCGCCCAAGGGTTTTTCCCAGGGTTGGTCGAGCGGAACTTCCGGCTGAAGTTCTGGTCCTAATTCCGACGAGGCAATTTTTGGTTTAGTAAGACTTCTGTCTAACTTTGCCTATTTGTCGGAACTAGCACCGGACTTTGGCTCGGTAGTACCGGCCCGACCAGCATCTGGCCCCCTGAGCGGTAGTACCGCTTCCTGATCGGTAGTACCGGCCTTCATCGGTCACCGGTAGTTCCGGACCCAGTTCCGACGCTGGGCAGTGCGGGTGAGATGACCTTCTGCCTCGCACTGTCTATTTGTTGGAATTAGGGGCGAAACTTGGACCGGTACTTCCGACCAGCCCTTTTGGGTCCACTGACAGGTCTTCTGACCATTATGTGGCATGTGCTGGGCTAGTGGTGGCTCGCCCACCGGTAGTACCGACGGCGTCGGGGCTAGGCAGAATCTGCACGTTTGAAGGGGGCTATTTAAGCCCCCTTCTTCCTCCTCCCACCTCATCTCTTGATTCTCTCTCTCCACCATTTTCACAAGAGCTTGACTTGACTAGATCTCTCTCTCCCCACCCACTCAAATCTCTTGATCTTTTGAGTATTGGGAGAGGTGACCTAGATCTACACCTCCACCAAAGGAATTTTGATTTCCCCCACTCATCCTTCATGGATTTCGTTTCTCTTGGGTTCTTGGAACCCTAGACGGTGTAGGGCATTCTCGGAGCTGGGGCATTTGTTGTAAAGCTCCGTGGTGTCGTTGAGGGCCTTCAATTGAGTTGTGAAGCCTCCCCTCAAACTCGTTGTAAAGGTTTTCGGTTGGCGCCTTCAAGGTCACCGGTTAGTGGATTGTGAGGCCACCTTTGTGGTGGTGCTCACCGGAGAAGAAGGTGAGGCCTTTGTGGCGCTCGGGTGACCTTGTGTGGCCCCGACACCTCTCCAACATAGACGTAGCTTCTTTGGAAGTGAACTACGGGAATTACATCTCCGTGTCCCCTCGCCGGTTCTTTCGCTCCACTCCTTTACTTCTTGCATTTACTCTCTCATTTACCTTTGTGTTACTTGTCATTTAGGTTTTTCACGTAGTTGCATGTCTAGCGAACCTTACTTTGTGCTAAGCCTTAAAAGTGCGATAAAAGATTAAAAATTGGTAGTCTCCTATTCACCCCCCTCTAGTCGACCTAAGTTGGGCCTTTCAATTGGTATCAGAGCCTCGGCTCTTTCTTAGGGCTTAACCGCCTAAGAGTCAGCTCGTGCTCGTGCTTATGGGTCTCAAAAGTTGAAACTTGCCTTGAAAGCTCAAGTGGTGGAAGTTGATGAACACGACAACTCAAGTGAGTGGTCTCAAGAGGACATCAAATATGCTTTCAATGAGCACTTGGCTCTAGCATCAAGGGCGTTTTGGAACAAACTGGGCATGAAGTCAAGGTCAAGGTCAAGGGACAACCCAAGATTCAACTCAACCATGAAGACTCCAAAGGCTAGATCTTGTTACATCTGCAACGACAAGAGTCACTTTGTAACTCAATGCCCCTTAGAGAATAGATAAGACAATGGAGGCCGCCTCATTCGCAAGAACAAGCCAAGACCTCCTCATTCGTTGAACAAGAACTTCCACAACAAGAACCTTCCTAACAAGGAAAGGGCGATGGTGGTCCATGAAGAGTACTTCTAGGGCGATGATGATGATGTTGAGAATGAAGGTCAAGGTGGAGAGATCGTGGGGGTTGCCACTATTGCTACTTCATATACTCCACGAGTGTCTCTCTTCGGCTCTCCAAATGAGAACATCACCAACCGCAACCAAAAGTGTCTCATGGCTAAGGCCACCGAGGTAACTCCCGCTTCCAAGTCCTTCCCAAATGAACTTCCCTTGCATGATCTAGAGGGTTTAGAGGTTAAGAAAGATATGGTAAGCATGTGTGAATCCGTGAAGCATCTAGATGACGATACTAGAATGTGCTTTGAAACACTTGTAAACCAACTTGACCATGCTAGGGAAATGCTAGATGAGAAAGAAGAGATTATTGACATGTTAGGTAAAAATGAGAGAGAGGCCGCCGATGAGATTGCCTCTCTATCTCAATCTCTTGAAGATGAACATAACATGAGAATAACTCTTGATGAAAGTGTGGCTAAACTTGTTGATGACCATAATTCCTTTATATCGCAACTTGTTAAAGAACGAGATCATGCTATTGCTTCATTAAATGTCCTTAAAAATGAAAAGGTTGAGTTTGGTGTTGGTCATGAATGCCTCGAGGATTTCGAGAAACTCAAGGAGGAACATCATGCCTTGGAGAGTAAATTCTCAAGTATCTTTAAGGCTCATGAGCAACTTCAAATGCAATTAAATAATGAACATTCAAAGTCTTCCGCTACACCTATTGCGCATTTGTCTTGTTCGTCTAACCCTTGTTGCAAGCATGAGAATCTTGTTGAGGAGAACAAGACATTGAAAGATCAACTTGCAAAAGGGCAAGCTGCCATCAAGAGGAAGAACAAGAGAAGGAACAGTAAAAGGAAGAAGAGCAAGAACCTTGCTCTAGTATCCTCTCATAATTCTACCATTGTGCAAAGTGATAACTTTGCCGGGAAGAATAATCCTTCCTACATTCCTTGCAAATCTTTTGATGGTCATGTTTATGCTAAGTACATTGGTACATCTTACACTCATGATTATCATTGGAACATTTGGGTACCTAAGACCCTTGTGACTAACAAAAGGGGACCCATTGCAAAATGGGTACCTAAAACCAAAGCTTGATTTTCTTGTAGGACTTTGCTTCCGGAGGTGCAAAATGGGTGCTTGATAGTGGAGCTACAAGCCATATGACCGGAAGCAAGTCTATCATGTCAGAGATTAGGCCAAATTTTGCTAATACTTTAGTCTCCTATGGTGATAAAACAAGCTCTAAGGTATTGGGTTTTGTTAAGGTGGTAGTAACCCCGGATGTACCCTTGGTGAATGTCATGCTTGTAAAAACCCTTGCTACAATCTCCTTTCCGTTCGTGCTCTTGCTATCATGGGTCTTTCATCTTTCTTTAATGAGCACTCTGTGGTACTTATGTGGAGCAAGTCTCTCATGGTGGCTTTCGTTGGATACGTAGAGCATGACTTATATGTAGTGGATTTCTCCAGAAATCCATCTACTCATGCTATATGTCTCTATGCGAAAGCCGACGTGGGCCGGTTGTGGCATCGCCGCCTAGCCCATGTTAACATGAAGGCTTTGCAAAGTCTCTACACGGGGGGCCACGTCCTTGGACTAAAAGACATTTCCTTTGCCAAAGATCATGTGTGCAGGGCTTGTATAGAAGGGAAGATGCATGAGAAGCCTCACAAGATTCTTAATCAAATTACCACTGAACGGTGCTTGGAGCTTCTTCACATGGATCTCTTTGGGCCTCCCTCTCATGATAGTCTTGGTGGGAAGAAGTATTGTTTGGTAATTGTTGACGACTTTTCACGTTACACTTGGGTCTACTTCTTCAAGTTCAAGAGTGAGACTCAACAAACCGTCATCGACTTTGCCAATCAAGTGCAACGGAAACTCAATTCCACCATCCTCGCCATTAGAAGCGACAATGGCACCGAATTCAAGAACTACACATTGGATGAGTTTCTTAGTGATGAGGGGATCAAGCATCAATACTCTACTCCCTATACCCCTCAACAAAATGGTGTTGCCGAAAGGAAGAACCGTACTTTGATGGATGCAGCCCGGACCATGTTGGCGGAATTCAAGTCTCCATATAACTTTTGTGCCGAAGCCATCTCAACCGCTTGCCATGCAACCAATCGCCTCTATCTACGCAAGAAAAAGAACAAGACTCCATATGAACTTTTCACCGGTCACAAGCCAAATGTCAAGTACTTCCGGGTGTTTGGGTGTAGATGCTTCCTTCTCAAGAAAGGTGTCCGCTTATCAAAGTTTGAATCTAGGGCTCAAGAAGGGATCTTTGTTGGGTACTCAAATCAATCCCATGCCTATCGAGTCTACAACAAAGCAACGGGAAGGGTTGAAGAATCTAGCAATGTCGAGTTTGATGAAGATCATGAGTCTCTTGTGCGGCAAGATAGTATTCGTGATCCAAGTGATGAAATTCCTCCCCAAGCCATAAGAAGAATGGGTGTGGGTTTCTTCCACCCCATTGAGGATCCCCTTGTGGCCGAAGGAGAAGGACCAAGCTCCACTCAAGAGGAGCCTTCACTCTCACAAGACCATCTTGCACCTCAAGGTCAACTTATTGCTTCTCAAGATTCTCCAAGCTCCTCTCAAGATCTTCATGTTCATGACTCTCCAAGTTCAAGTCTACCTCAAGTTGATCAAGCTCCACCCCTCCAAGGTTATGAAGCTCCTCATGTCAATGACTCTCAAGGTCAAGTTGAAGAAGGTCAAGTTGACAATGACCAAGGTCAAGCAAATGTCTCTCCGCCAAATGATGGTGTCTCTCCCTCGGTTGATGTTGATGAAGATAGTGATCAAGTTCGTTCATATAGTCAAGGAGGGAACTCGAACCGTGGTGATGATCAAGTGGTTGCTCAAGAATCTCATCTTGAGACCCAAGCTCGGCGTCAAGCATACCGTCTCGCCAAGCTCATCAAAGATGGCCATATCCTTGATAATGTTTATGGAGATTTCAATAGGGGCTCCACTGCTAGGAGACAACTAACCTCTTTTAGTTCTCATCATGCGTTTATTTCTCATGTTGAGCCCCAAAAGGTCTTCGAAGCTCTTGAAGATGATGATTGGCTCGACGCTATGAACGAAGAACTCCACAATTTCAAGAGGAACAAGGTGTGGACTCTTGTGAAGAGACCCAAAGATTGTCAAAACGTGATTGGGACCAAGTGGATCTTCAAGAACAAGAGGGATGCAAATGGTATAGTCGTCCGCAACAAAGCAAGGTTAGTTGCCCAAGGATACTCTCAAGTTGAGGGCATAGACTATGGTGAAACTTATGCTCCCGTTGCTCGTCTAGAATCCATTCGCATGCTTCTTGCCTATGCTACCCATCATAACTTCAAGTTGCAACAAATGGATGTCAAGAGTGTTTTTCTTAATGGTCCCCTAAAAGAATTGGTGTATGTCAAGCAACCTCCGGGCTTTGAGGACCCCCTCTTCCTGGACCATGTCTACAAACTCGATAAGGCACTATATGGTCTCAAGCAAGCCCCACGTGCATGGTATGAGTGCCTTAGAGAGCTTTTGTTAGACCGTGGTTTCGAAGTAGGCCTCATTGATCCCACTCTTTTTACTAAGAAAGTTGGAGGAAACTTGTTCATTTGCCAAATCTATGTTGATGACATTATGTTTGGGTCTACTAACAAAGCTTTCAATGAGGATTTTGCTAAGCTCATGACCGAACACTTTGAGATGTCTATGATGGGGGAGTTGGAATTCTTTCTTGGATTCGAAGTCAAACAATTGAGGAAAGGTACTTTCATCAACCAAGCTAAATATGTCCAAGATATGCTCAAGAAGTTCAACCTTGATCAAGTAAATGGAGTCAAAACTCCCATGCCCACAAAGGTTAATCTTGATCTTGATCCCAAGGGTAAGGATGTGGATCAAAAGCTTTATCGCTCGATGATTGGTTCTCTACTCTATCTTTGTGCATCTCGACCGGATATTATGTTGAGTGTGGGTATGTGTGCAAGATTCCAAGCCGCGCCAAAGGAAAGCCATATGGTGCCGGTCAAGAGAATCTTTCGATATTTGGTTCATACCCCTAACTTTGGGCTATGGTACCCAAAGGGGGCCAGCTTTGATCTCATTGGTTACACAGATTCGGATTGGGCAGGAGACAAAGTGGAGAGGAAGTCTACCTCCGGTGCTTGTCAATTTCTTGGGAGGTCTTTGGTGAGTTGGTCCTCGAAGAAGCAAAACCGCGTGTCTTTGTACACTGCTGGAGCTGAGTACATCTCCGCCGCGAGTTGTTGTGCGCAATTGCTATGGATGAAGCAAACCTTGAAGGATCTTGGACTCTCTTTCGTCAAGGTGCCACTTCTATGTGACAACGAGAGTGCTATTGCTATTGCTCACAACCCAGTTCACACAACAAGACCAAGCACATTGAGATTCGTCATCATTTCATTCGAGATCATGTTGCTAGAGGAGACATTTCTTTGGAGTATGTTCCTACCAAGGCCAATCTTGCGGATCTTTTCACGAAGCCACTTGATGAAACAAGGTTCCGGGAGTTGAGGCATGAACTAAATATCATTGATTCAAGCAACGTGACTTGAGTATCTTGCGCACATACCCGGGTCTCAAAGAATATCTTGTTTGGGTGTACGCATGGTTTTAGGGGGAGTGTGGTTCCCCATATGAACCAACACTCCTCCTATTATGCACACACTAATGTATTCATTCTCTATGGTCTCTCAAGGAGACAAAATGAGCTTAAATGATGAGTTTTGGTAATGAACCCAAGATACATCTTCGCGGTTTCAAGCCAAATATACTCATATATGGTGGCCTAGGCCACCGACTTTGTTTTGTTTGGCTCGTAGTCTTTTTGAGTTTTATTCTTTCTGGTGGATCTGGTTTGTCTTTTCTTCTCAGTTTGTGTCTTTTCAAGTTCTGCACAAGGTCTTTTTCTCTTGCCAATCAAAATCTGGAGCTCATTTTCTGGGAATCGTCGGTAGTTCCAGTCGGAGCCGGTACTACCGGTCAGGGCCAAATCTCACAGAAATTCCGCCCTGATCGGAAGTACCACTCCTTCCTGAGCATCCGGTGTCATCGGTAGTTCCGGCCCCTGGCCGATACTACCGGTCGAGGGGGGGTCCCGTTAAGTGACGGGCCAGGGGGGCACAGGGTCATCTTCCCCATTTGCCTCCCCTTGACCCCATCTTACCATCCCTCTTCCCCAAGAAGCTCTCCACGGTGTCGCCGCCGACCACACCGTTTCTGGCCGTCCCTCCTCAGATCGGCTCTGTTGGATTCTTCCCTTCCTTTATTCCCCACCATGTACCATGGTTTTTGCTCCTCTCATGCTCCATTCATGGAGATCTAGACATATTTGTGCTTGAGTAGGACATGCCATGTCTAGGGCCCTTCTTTGGCTAGAACTGCTATGGGAATTCTTGGTAGGGCTAGGATTCGACTATAGACTGTTTTGCCTCAGTACATTGTCTAGCTTTCATCAATTTGTGCATCAACTTTCATAGATCTGTGATTTACAGTCAAACTGCCCTGCTCGTGCTCTGACCGGTACTACCGGTGCGGATCCGCCGGTACTACCGGCGTGGTCATCTCACCGGTACTACCGCTGAGGGCATGACCGGTACTTCCAGTGCGCCCCGTGCGACCGGTAGTTCCAGCCGCCAGGCGGAACTTTCGATGCACCAGTTGTTTTGATATCTACCTCTGCACTGTGTCAATCGAGTCTAGTTGTTTTTCGTTTTCCTTCGACCTTGTGCACTTATCCTTGATTTCGTCCTTTCTATTTGCCTTCCTCTTAGGGCAAGGGGTTCCCGTGGCAGATCCAAGTGGTCTCATGCTCCCTCTCATGGACTGTCAGAGATTGATGAGGATGATCTGGAGGTCGTGCGCCCTCCCAGTCAGACTACTCGTCAGAAGGCTACAACTGAGCGTCGTGCTGCCGCTGCGGAAGGCAAAAGGCATGTTCTGGCAAGCCAAAAGAAGACCACCTCTGGACCTGATTCGAGCAAGAAGAAGATTTCCTCTTGGGCGCAGCTTGCTTATGAGGACTTTCGCAAGATTGATCCCTACATTGTTCCTCGTGACCGCCTGGCTCAGGATCCTTTCTTCCACACCATGCGTCAAGCTGAGATCTATTCTGAGGTTTATGCTACCAAGAAGAAAAATGTTTGTGCCCCTCAGAAGCACGTCAACATTGCAAAGATGGAGAGCAACCTTGAGTACTTTGGTGAAGCACTCGATATGTGCAGGAGGTTTGGGCTAATCAAGCTTATGCAACACCGTGAGAACTTTGATGAGAGGGCCATTGCTCAGTTCTACTCAACTCTCTACTTTGATACTGACCCTGTTGATCGAACCATGAAGTGGATGACACACAACAAGTATTTGTCTGCTAAATGGTCTGAGTTTGCCACCCTTCTTGGCTACCCTATTCAGAAAGGCAGCCGTGCCAATGGGTGGTGGGTGCACAGGGGGAAGGCCTCCGAGCCAGGAGTTCTTGAGCCTCTATACATTGAGGGTCAGGGCGTACCTGGAAATGTTGCCCATCTCCTTCCCACCTATGACATCATGCGCAAGGTCTATCAGAACACGATTGCTCCCAAGGCAGGTAACTTTGATCAGCTTCATGCTTTCCAGATTGATCTCATGTATCAGACTTACCGCCACAAAAACTCTCATGAGCCCCTTGATGTTATGGATTATATGTTTGAAGAAATCCGGTCCGCTTTGATTGAGAAGAGGTCTTGTCCATATGCTCCATACGTCCAGACTCTCATCAATGCCAAATGGAGGGAGGCAACATGCTCTATCTACCCTCAGGATGCTCTCACTATTCATGAGGAAAAGACTCTCCGTGTGATGAAGCACAAGTTACCTCGCTCTCAGGCTGAAAACGAAGCTGCTGCTGGAAGGGCTGCTTCGGATGCTAGTGATGGGGACTGTGCTGAGGCTTCTCCTCCACCCCAACTTGTGAGACAACCCTCTTGGGCTAAGAAGCTGCTGAACAAGGTTAAGAAGACTTTCTGCTTCATTTAGGACCATGAGTATCAGTCCTATGTTGCTCAGAGACACAGTGTTCACCGGGAGAAGGCCATCATGAGGAAGCTTGACATTGTTGTGTCACCTGAGTCTAGCTCCGTCACCGCGCCCAAGGATGAGTGGATCAACACACATTGCAGGTGGACTGATAGTGATGACGATCCAGAGATCTCCAGTCAGTTTCCGCCCGCTTGGAACAATGCCTCTTGGGACCCCGAGCCGCCTCCTCCGTTTGTTGGTGGGTGGGGCGCGTAGTTTGCCTACTTTATCCTTTTTTGGCGTCTTGATGCCAAAGGGGGAGAAAGTTCTCCATTAGGATCACGGGATTTGCATGGGTTGTGCCACGAGCTCGTTTTTTATTTGATCTTTTTATGCTCGTGCACACTTTATTCCGTTGTGTAATGTTTGTGGACCTCCGTTATTGTCTGTGGACCTCTTGTATGGTTGCTACTTTGTTGGTGAGTCTATGTGGTAAGGTATCTCTGTGGTATTCTTATGAGGATGTGTGGTGGACTATTCTTTGTTATCCAATCTTTGTTTCACCACAATGGTGTTGGTACAAGGTATGAGCTCCACTCTTTTCTCCTTTACTTCCTTACACCCGTGTTGGTCTATCTCGGTTGGGAGAGCTCTCTCCCATGTCTTCAAGGGGAGCCTCTCTCTCTCCTTTTGTTTTACTGCCTGTTATTCTCTGTGCAAATCTTGTGGGGTTTTCATCAAGCACCAAAAAGGGGGAGATTGAAAGGATTATTTTCTCCTTATGTTTTTGGTGCTGATGACAACTCCTTTTGTGGTTTAACCGTTTGTCCAAGTTTCAGGGTTTATCTTCGGTCATGCTCGTGGATGGATTTTTCTCAAGGAAGAGCTTGTAGTCGATAGCGCTTATTTTCACTTTCTCTTGCTTTATATCTTAGGCTACCGTACTATCAAGAGGGAGTCCATCTAGGAAGGTTGTGAGAAATCAACATTTCATGCATAGACCATATATGCACCTCCACAGCCATCCCAGTTTTCATGTGAGAAAGTGATTCCTGCTGAGTTGGAGGTTTTCTGCCCTGACCGGTAATACCGGCCAGGCAGCGGTAGTACCACCCAAGGGTTTTTCCCAGGGCTGTTCGAGCGGAACTTTTGGCTGAAGTTCCGGTCCTAATTCCGACGAGGCAATTTTTGGTCCAGTAAGACTTCTGTCTAACTTTGCCTATTTGTCGGAACTAGCACCGGACTTTGGCTCGGTAGTACCGGCCCGACCAGCATCTGGACCCCTGAGCGGTAGTACCGCTTCCTAACCAGTAGTACCAGCCTTCATCGGTCACCGATAGTTCCAGACCCAGTTCCGACGCTGGGCAGTGTGGGTCAGATGACCTTCTGCCTCGCACTGTCTATTTGTCGGAATTAGGGGCGGAATTTGGACCGGTACTTCCGGCCAGCCCTTTTGGGTCCATTGACAGGTCTTCTGACCGTTACATGGCCTGTGCTGGGCCGGTGGTGGCTCGCCCACCGGTACTACCGGTCCGCCACCGGTAATACCGACGATGTCGAGGCTGGGTAGAATCTTCCCGTTTGAAGGGGGACTATTTAAGCCCCCTTCTTCCTCCTCCCACCTCATCTCTTGGTTCTCTCTCTCCACCATTTTCACAAGAGCTTGACTTGACTAGATCTCTCTCCCCACCCACTCAAATCTCTTGATCTTTTGAGGATTGGGAGAGGTGACCTAGATCTACACCTCCACCAAAGGAATTTTGATTTCCCCTACTCATCCTTCGTGGATTTCGTTTCTCTTGGGTTCTTGGAACCCTAGACGGTGTAGGGTATCCTCGGAGTTGGGGCATTTGTTGTAAAGCTCCGTGGTGTCGTTGAGGGCCTTCAATTGAGTTGTGAAGTCTCCCCTCAACCTCGTTGTAAAGGTTTTCGGTTGGCGCCTTCAAGGTCACCGGTTAGTGGATTGTGAGGCCACCTTTATGGTGGTGCTCACCAGAGAAGAAGGTGAGGCCTTTGTGGCGCTCGGGTGACCTTGTGTGGCCCCGACACCTCTCCAACGTAGACGTAGCTTCTTTGAAAGTGAACTACGGGAATTACATCTCCGTGTCCCCTCGCCGGTTCTTTCGCTCCACTCCTTTACTTCTTGCATTTACTCTCTCGTTTACCTCTGTGTTATTGTCATTTAGGTTTTTCACGTAGTTGCATCTCTAGCGAACCTTACTTTGTGCTAAGCCTTAAAAGTGCGATAAAAAATTAAAAATTGGTAGTGTCCTATTCACCCCCTCTAGTCGACCTAAGTTGGGCCTTTCAGTTGTGTTGTGCAGGTCTCCACGTTGCTACTAGTACCGGTAGTGCGCACTGCCAAAGCTCAGCTAGTAACACCTTTGGGGTGTTTCCTTGCTCCTACTGGTTCGATTAAACCTTGGTTTTATAACTGAGGGAAACTTGCTGTTGTGCTCATCATACCTTCCTCTTGGGGTTCCCAACGAGCTCTACATCAACCACACATCAGCACTTTTCTGGACGCCGTGTATTGAGCCATCACCAAGTTCCTCCTCCAAATGCGGCTCAACCACCACAAGAGCACACTCTCCAACAATATCCGCGTTTATATCAACATTTCCATGTGTACTGATATCATCTTCTAAATCTACATTACTTTGTTTCTCCACAAGAACTAAGGCCAACTCAACTAGATTCCTCGATACGTTCGTTTTACTTTTACTCTTCAAAGTAACAAAAGGAAGGCACCATCGGCCATTTCTTCATTACAACAACATCCTCTTCCCCAGTGGCAACTACTCGAAAGGAAGACGCCTCCGGTGGAAGAAGGCGCCGCCACCTTCATCCTGACTTCCCGTTGGCACGCAAAGGAGGAAGTCAACGATGAGGACAAATTGAGGTGCCACGACCATTGATTTCTCCCCATTGCCCGTGATGAACACTGAGTAACGTTCCGCTCTCCTTTCTCTTTCATGGATCTATTTGTTCTAGACAAAATACCCGGCTTCCAAACGCCAAGTAAAAAAGGAAGGCACCGTCATATTTTTTTGATTTTATTTAGTATTTTTTTTCTGATTTTACTATTCCTAAAAGGTCCCATGCCTACCAAATCTGCGTCCCCGTAGTGCACAATCAAACGGGGACTAGCCCCATATATCACTTCACTATCTTGGGTTCCGTTCACTTGTATTTTCATCTCTTTTTCCCTTGGCTTATTGACCATAGTGTGGTGCTTGGACTTTTGATTACTTGAGTTGACTCTGACAATTTTGCCATGTAGGATTAGCTATTCCCACGGCATTTTTAGACCTCAACTGACTAATTTACACCTGTCATACAGAAACGAGAAACTTGATTTGGTACCTGTAAATTGACTACACCTTGTAATCAACACACAAGAGCGTACTAAAATTCGAACTAAACTCTATTTGGTCATGCTAACATCCTCCATTATCAACCAGAACTGAGAAGAACGGCAGACTTTGCACATGTTGGTCTATTACTCTTCAGCGCATTATTACATCTAGAAAACACTAATCTGATTGTTCTAGCAGAAAAGAATACATGTTCAACCTATTGGTACAACAACACTATTGTTTCAATATCATACAGTATCCAGAAATGCAGTTGTACTCAAAGAGGACTCGGGCCAATGAAAACCGAGCTTCACGACGAATTCGAGTTTCACGTCGTGTATTCAGCATTTATTTCAACATACTTATAACTTAGGTCACAGCCCCACGCCTTTCCTCTGCCTCCTCCATTCCCTGTGAACGGTCGACGTATATGGTAATGAGAATCTCATAATTTCATAAAATATAACAATCAATGAAGCATACTTTTTAGAAGATCGAAAGAAGGATAAACAGAGTATCAGACTGTTCAGGTAAGAAAAACAACTGGATGATGCGTGATCTGAGCTTCCCTTCACTCATATCGAAGTCAATGAAAGCATTTGTTTCAGGGTTTATTCAATTCAAGACACCATGTTAGTCTGCCTAACCAGTGTCATAACTTCATTACTAATCAAGACAAATGAATAAGGATTAAACAAGTACACATTGTAACAGGCATAAATATGAACATGGAGCATTCTAGAAGACAGATGCAATACATCATAATGGTCTTCCACAAGAGCATACTACAGTTCCATTATGAGAAGTTGAAAGCTTTACCTACTGATACATCGATGTTCACCGTACCATGGATGTCTCCAGCATCTTTGAGATACTTGCTAGCAGCAGATCTAAGAAAAAAAACTGGTGTCTTAGCTTGTAACAGGAAGAGTTAGAGATATTCCATGCAGCAATATCTATTCGCTGGACTCAAACAACTAAATTTAGAATTATATGTAGTCAAAGTTTCTTTAACCTGTCAAAAGGCAGTGGTTGGCCACTTTTCATTAGTGGAATAACTCCAAGGGAAATATCAAGTTGGTCTGCATTAAAGTGAACGCCTGAATAGCCGACAGCGCAAGCAATACGTCCCCAGTTCGGGTCTCGCCCAAATACAGCAGCCTGACCCAAAAAATGGTATTATCAGGATCCTTGGGTAATGAATGCAAAAGATAAAAATGGTAATGCTCATGTAGGCCTGGACTGCAATATATGGCAGTTCAGCAACATCATACTTTAACCAAGGAGGAAGATGCCACTGAACGAGCAATTTTAGCTGCTTCTGCCTCATTATTTGAACCAGTTACAGTAACCTACATAGAAAAAAGCACTTCAGAAGATTGTGCTATATTACTGGAAAATTTACGAAAGGAATCTTGAGATAGCTCAGTTTTTTCCGTAAAGAGCCAAGTCATCATGTTTGCAAGAAAATATGCCCAGTAGTCTGATGATGCAGAGGGCATGAAGTTTTGAAGTATTATGCCACTTAGACCACTTAACCTCAATTAAGCAGGTCGCACCTTCACCATCCCATGCTATGGATTTTGCGAGACCTTGCATTACCTACACAAAGATAGGTCAAACTCTTCCTGCTTGACACGTATAACTGAAACTATATTATGGTCTAGAGAGAGAAAAGGATGGGGAAGTAAAACTTACTGCATCTAGGCATGCTTGAAGCTGTTGAGCTTCAGCACTATCATGAGTTAGAATGTCGGATAAACCAGATAATCCACTAGCCATAGCAATAACACAGTCATTGGTACTTGTATCACCATCCACCTTCAGAATTATGACATAAACCAGTTATGAACTTTTCACATCCAAGGAGATAATATCATCATAAGATTATCCAACTAGCCGACAATGCTCATGTATCCTCTGAGTTAGATTTCTAATTATTAAGCAAATTATACCTCGGTGCAAAAAAACTTGATGTCTAATATTCATTATATTATAATCTTAAAACATTTTCGATACTATTATACTAAATATAAACCTCATACAACATTTATATTATATTTATACAAAAAACTGTGATTTTTACCAACTATGTGTGGAAGTATTTTGATGGACTCCATTAGAGCTATTTAGAGATTGCACAACTATTGCAAAAGCTGATCAACATAAGCAAGATGAGTGGTTACTCACAGTAATCTGGTTGAAACTTCTACTCACTGATGTCCGGACCATTTCTCTCCAAACATCACTTCTCACTTGAGCATCAGTTGTCAGAACCTATGATAAAAAAATATCATAAAGCTCGCTACATGTCTAAAGAGATAAAGTGAGTGAGGGAAAAGATGAGATGGAGAGAGGGGGCATACACCAAGCATTGTTGCCATATTTGGATGAATCATCCCGGATCCTTTGGCCATGCCTCCTATTTTGATAGGCACTCCTCCAATCTAAGTAATTCAACAGGAATTGACGATAATAAGAACATGCCACTCCATGATAAAAGCCAGCGGATTCTACATTGCAAGTAAACCAAGAAATTCAAACCTCGGTTTGGACAGCGATGCTCTTGCTAACAAGATCTGTAGTTGTAATGGCCACAGCTGAAGAATTTGAACTGCGACAGGACAGTGACAACATTTTAAATATGGTAGTGGCGATTTATCACAACAGTTATATATTTACGGAGTCTCGAGGAAATAAATTGTTGCTCACAATACTACACGTTAACTATACCCCTCAGTAGATGAAGATAGCGAGCCTACAAGTTTAGGAAGTGAATTTAGAAGTGCTTCCTGCATTGTAAAAATCCAAGAACCATCAGTGGAACAATATTGCCAGACGAGCTGCTTAGCAACTTATTCACATGGAACAATCAAGTGTATTATTTGTTGCAACACCTATGTACCTTTTTTATTCTTTGACCAATGACACCAGTGGACTGGATCAATATGTCATTTGTGCTCACATTCAAAAGCTGCAACACTAATAACCGATTAAACTAGCGGCACTGATGTCCTGGGTAGTGCATCGGCATCTCAGAGATGGGTACAGTACCTTGGCAACAGCTTCTGCACTATCCACTGCATCCTGATATCCCGCATCACCCTGATGACCAATTATTTACAGATATACAGGTCATGCTCAAACGCTACATTCCTAATTCCTAAATAGAGTTCAGAAATACTGGTGAACATATAGAGTTCTCCAAAAAAAATGCAGAAAGACTTACAGTGGCAGCATTTGCTTGACCAGCGTTAATTAACACAGCACGAGCCTACGAAGAGACAAATTGAGATCAATGAATAACTAGATGAATGGTTACTTCACTTTAGGTCTCAGAGGTTTTCCATCGGATTTTTTTTTCCTTTCTGTTTTAGCAAGGTGAGGTGAGGGGCAGAATTAACTTACTGTTTTTGACAAACTAAGAACGTTCTTACAGTACAGAATAGGTGCGGCAGCAACAACATTTGTTGTAAAAGCTCCTGAAACAAGTCCAACATGATAAGAAGTAAGGCTATCACATATATTAGAGATTATAAATCACATATCAAGGTATAGCACAAGCCGATACAACAAACATCAGAGCAACAAATATTTCGCGTTTGTTCAGTATCCTAATGAACATACCCTGATAGAAATTCCCCATTCCGGTTTGCGATTAAGAAATCAGACAAGCTAGAAATACTGCTACTACACTACCATACCAATTGTAGCATTAAACATATAGCAGTAAAATATTGCAGCTACTTGCACTACGCTAGTGGAGAATGTTGGTTGATCTCCTGCTCTGACTGGGTAAACAAAAGAACGTTAAGGGAGGAGCTACAAACCAATCACTCACCCAACGATCGGACCATGGTCGGGAGCGCCTAAATCAACTTATAGGATCAGGGTCCTCTGTCGCCAGCGCCATGTAAAAGGGATGGGGAGCACAGCGGCCTGCAATCTGACTAGTTCATGTACGGTAATCCTAGCTCCCCGTAGTCCTAACTACCCTAAAGCTCTCTAGGGAGAGCGCTACAGCCGCGGGAAAACATACACCACTACTGCTGGTCGCCGGGCAGTGCCGTTGACGACCGGAGGGACGCCGCTACTTCGACTACAGCACTTCTTCCCCACTCCTGCATCAAGCAGGCGACCACTACGGAGATGTCTACGCCAATTGCCCGTAAGGAATTCCCCTAATCCTCTATCTAACGTTCATTAGGTGTTCTAATATGCGGTTAGGTAATGACAATGACATGCCTAATGCAGCTTAAGTTCTAACAGAGAAAGCATGTGTGACAGTAGTAGTAGTAGTCTTACCCGCGACCGTGGCGTCGACGTCGCAAGCAACCAGCGCCAAATCAGGCTTCTGTCCCTTGGCCCGCAGCCCCCCGTAGATGCCCGCGGCCTTAAACCCCTTGGCCGCTGTGACGCCGCCTTCCACCTGCATCCACCCCAACCAGAGCAAACAGATTCAGAGGAAAAGCCCTCGCGAAGAGACCCGCGCAGGAGCACAACCAATGGATTCAGCTAATCACCTGCTTCCATGGGCCGTCGGGGAGGAGGATCGGCGCCGCGGAGACGTACCCCTCGACGGAGGAGGCGGAGCAGACGACCCTGCTTGGCGAGCGAGAGCTCATCCGGAGGGGGCGCTGCGGGAGCGGGGCGCAGCAGTGGAGGAGCAGGAGGGAGGGTGGCGGCATCCCTGCGGCGTGGCGGCTGGTCGCGCGGCGCGGGGCAGGTGGGAGTGGGAGTGGCAAGCGAAACAAGACGGGTCGGGTTCTTTTTGGGGGCGCCGCCGGCCGCAAAACCTATACACGGCCCGCTGCCGCGCCGAGCGCTCGCGCCACGCACCCCCTTTGCGCGCACGGGCATTTGGACCTGACTCAATTCCGTCACCCAGGTCCCTTTTTTTATTTATTATTAGGGGCTGGTCCTTTTGTTTTTCTGCTGGTTTGTTTCGTTCGGTCTATTTCTTTTTCTGGCGCAGTTTTCTGTTTTACCGGTTTTCTGTTTCATGTTTCGGTTTTCATTTTTTTTACTTTAACTGTTTATAATTTATTTTTAAAAAATGTTCACATTAAAAAATTCGGATTTGAAAATGGTCATATTTCAAATTTATTCAGATTTGAAAATATTTATTCTTAAAATCGTTCAAATTTGAAAAAATAATATTTAAATTATGAAAAAAATAGAGAAACAGATTTAGGAAAGAAAAAAAATACAGAAAACAACAGAAAAAGGAAAAAAAAAGAAAGAAAACATACCTTATCCTAATGGGTCAGCCCATTTGGTGGGGTTTAAAGTCTCAACTCGAAATAACCATTATTCTGCGTGGTCTCTTGTGCCGCATTCTTGCAACTGCAAGATTATACCTTTGGCTATGTACTAGATCCGTATGTGGTTTTATCTTCAGACGGAGGAGGAGCGACATGATAACTATTTGCACGGATAAAACCCGTGTTCGCTACCAGCTTGATCAATACTTAACATGCTGATATATAGGTACTTCACGTTACTTTTTATTTCCAGATGGCTTGCTTTTATAGCACTTTGTGTGATCCATGAGTTGTAATAAGGATATGATCTAGCGAAAAATCGCTTTGGATCCCAAGCTACATGGAACCCTATATTTTTCAAGATTAAAAACTTCAGTTCAATGTATAAAAAAATATGAAAAAATCTGCACATAGATAATGATGTACTCTACCAAACACATAAAGACTCACCCCGAATATTTTGGTCTCAACAAAATTGACAAAATCTGATAAATTTTGGTGGTTTAAAAATTAGCAACGTCACTACTTCAGATGGCATATTTTGACACTTTTGTGCAGCCCAAAATACTGGTTATTTCGAGTTGAGACTTTTTCACATTGGTAGAGCATATTAGTTCCTACATCTAGAATTTTTGCTTGGAATTTTTTGAAACTTCAAAATACAAATTTCTAATGGTTCAAAAAAAGGGCTCCATTGCTCTGGAGACCGAAAATGTCCGTACTCTATGATCTAAACCATATGTCAAAAAATGATATGATCTAGACCTTAATAAAGCAATAAAAGACCGCATACATTGATCAATGTAGAGGCTAAGGCTTTCTCCTTTTCGAAAAAAGGTCAGATGTCCAGATCAAGGATAGACTTAATCACTTCGGTATCATACAATAATAATAATTACTAACTATTATCCTAAATATCAGCCCCTTAGTTATCAATATGTACTTGTAAGTATTTCATTAAACATGTAGTAAGTTAAAAATCTACTATCTTACAATCCTTCATAGGAATTTGGTTACAAGTCCAAGGGCCAAATAATTTGGTACGTTATCAACTTAAAAGCAATACTATCAAGGAGTGATGTGCATGCTCTTTTCATTTTCAGGAAAGTTCATGAAATATTTTCCATATACATATACATCTTGATTGAAGTTTAGCTGAATTATCCACTTAAAGACAAACATTACATAAGCAGGGAACAAAACCACTATTTTGCTCATTTCCATATTTTTGTACATAAATATAGCTCTCCCAAAAGATATTCATATACTATAACATGTGGCTTTCGGAAAGTGCGGAAAAATATATATGAGACTAGAAGATTAGACCTTCATCACTAACTTTTACAAGTAACACATGATTAGTTCAAAAAATAAACACCATACAAGAAGTCTAAGTGGGCCCATACAATTCACTAGGACTAAAACAATGGTCAATAAACACCATACAATGTGAACATGGTGCTTACTCTTAAGCCTTGAACATGGTAAATAAACAATAGTAGTGCTGAAATTTATCAACATGGTGCTTGTCGTCGGATTGAGGACAAGTATGCCATGAGGGCGTCCTCGAGGCGTGCGGAAGAGAGGAGTGTGAGACGTACGGTGTTCTGGGACGGTGAGCATACAAGTTTACCCAGGTTCGAATCCGTCGGCTTTAGACGGATCCTACTCCTGCTAGCAATCCAGTAATACGGCAGAGCCGGAATATGGGTTACAAGGGTTTCGCCTGTGCGAGTTGAGGGTCTAAAGTATTGGGTTATGCCCTAAAGGCTCTCGCTAGGACGACTTATACAGATATCCGGCCTAGGGTTTACAATAGAGATCTATCCGGCTACGACTAAGAGTCGGTTACAGAGTACATCTTGAACTACAAGTAACATTATGGGCCTAAGTCGGTAAGTCTTCTGGGTCTTCCCGTAGCCGGATTGGACTCTGTCTTCTCTCCCTGACTGGGCCGCCCGTGAAGCAAAGCTCTAACCCGAAGTGGGCCACCCTGGTCAGTGAGGAACTTTGAGGATATCCGGAAAGTATATCCCCAACAGCAGCCCCCGGAGGCCTCCAAGATCCAAAGTCGGATTCATCATCGTCTATCTTGATCTTCGGCTTGCAGAATCTTGAAGGGTTCCTGAAACTTCACAACAAAAAATACGATCCGGGTCTTAAAAATAAGTCGGATCTATCAACAGGTTACTCGGATTTTCCAGCTTGATTTCAAATTAAGCCGGAACTTGGTCTCTAACGCCACCTGACACAAGTCATGGTCAAGTCACGTCATCTGACAGACATCCTGTCAGCACGACCGTTGGTGGGTCCGCAGTTCGCGGAACCGAGGCGCCGTTTCAATGCATGCGTGGAGATCGAGGCGACGTAATCATCGCGTGGGTCCTTCCTAGTTCCTTCCAATCTTGGCGCAGTTAGGTGGATATAAGGGGTTAGGATTTTCTCCTTCTCCTTTCACCAGTCCTTTGCCTTTTCCTCTCCTCCCAATCTCCCTGCGCGCACAGAGCTCCCCCGTTCCTCCCCCAAAGAACTCAGCGCCGCCCATTCTAGGTCAACTGCTCGCCGAAGAAATGGCTTCATCTTCCTCTTCTGGCTTGGCGGCAACGGCGGCGGCGGCGACGACGGAAGCGGTGGCGGAGAAAGAGAGCTTTCGTGGGATCTGGATTCCCTGCGCGCTCAACGACGAGGGTCTCAAGAACGTGGAGAAGGAAGGGCTCCTCCGCGCCGGCGACTGACGGAGCGGCTCCGAAGAAACCATCCCCAACCCGCGCGCTGGCGAGCGGGTCCACTTCGGCACCCACCTCGACAGAGGTTTGTCGTTTCCTCCTTCGGATTTCTTTTCCGAGGTGATTGATCATTACGGAGTTCAACTCCATCATCTTCCTCCTAACTCTCTCTTAGAGATGAGCGCTTACGCTTCTTTGTGTGAGGGCTTTCTAGGCATTAGGCCGAGTTTGACTCTTTTCCGGTACTATTTTCATGTCCGGAGAAACTCTATTACTGCCGGTGTTCCTTACATCACCGGTACTATTAGCTTTTCGCTTAGACACGAGCGCGCGTACCCCAAAATCTTAGCTAGTGACTCGGTCAAACAATGGCCAGCTACATTTTTCTATCATAGGGATATTCCGGCTCCCAACAAAGCTACCACTTTGCCGACTTTTGTTGACGGAGCTGCCACGGCCCAACCGTCCTGGGACGAGGCAGCTCCGGCTCTCACCGACGATCTGATCCTCGCTAAGAGGCGGATCGAATACTTGATCAAACACAAGGGACTGAAGGGATCTGACTTAGTCCAATGCTGGGTCTCACGCCGGATCCAACCCCTTCAGTACTATGGGAATCGACTGATGCACTCCATCACGTCATCCAGGGAAGACTCCCTCCGCATCAGCCTCAAATCCTACACCACTCAGGGCTACATAAGCCAGATCAAGTGGTTGATCAGGGAGCGGATCGAGAGGAGGATCCCAGAGATTTCACTGGATATGCACATGGTGGAAAACCCCGTAGTGCCGGTAAGCTTCTATCAGTACACCTTTTTATGTGTTTCAATCTTTGAGTTACACTGCAATGCTGATATGTTTTCTTATTTTCAGCTTGCTGACCTCCCCGAGTAGGAATTTGCTCCGCTCGAAGGATATCCTCCCGAGTTTTCTCAGGAGACAGAGGTGGTCCCATTGCCGGACCTTGCGCTCAAGAAGCGTAAAGCTCCGACCGTGGCTGTTGGCACAAAGGAGGTGCCCGTCGTAAAGAGGTAACTTTCAATCACAACTTCCGCCTTTGTACTTTACTCAAATTTCTTTCCGAGATGTAATGTTTCCGACTTTATTACATTCTCAGAGCAAAATCGATCATCAAGGGCAAGGAGAAAGGGATTTCGTCGAAGCCCTTGCGACAGACGAAGCTTACCATAGCTTCTCCTGCCGTGGCTCCTCCGACTCCTGCCCCTCAGCCTTTCGCAACGCCGGTAACCATTCCTTCTCCGGCTGTCGCAGAAGATCCGGCTCCTTCCACGGAGCCTGCGATCCTTGAATCGCAAACTGACGTCACCATGGGTGAGTCAGATCTAGATAAGGGTGAACCCTCTTTGGGTAATGATCCCTTGACAGAAACCTTCGCCGAAAACCTTATCAGCAATCCGGGACTTGCCAAGTTTGGCCTGTCCCAGAAATCTGCTGAAGAAATCCAGCGGCTCGCCAGGCAATGCCTGGAGAAAAGTACTTTATCTGCCGAAGAAGAAGCGCAAGAAGCAGAGGACGTCAAGCACTCCAATCTTCTTGAACAAGTGCTTCTCCGCAACGAGAGGATCAGGTCCGGGGAGCTTCCAACTACTCCTGTGACCCCTCTAACTCTCGCTGAGAAGGTTCCCGTTGAGGTGAATGCGAGTTTGGATAAACTCACTCGCGAACAATATGTAAGTCAGAATTCCAACTCCTGTTTTCCTTTATTTCATATCATATCCTCTAGCCCCCAAGCATGAAGTAGGATAAATAATCCGGGTTTATGCTTCATTAGGATGCCAAAGAATGAACTAGTGTAGCCCCCAAGGCTCGTGTTGATATTAGCAAAAATATTAGCCCAAGTCTTTAGTAGCTTTCAGACTTTGGGTATTCTGACTTACAGAAAGTATATTCCTATGACCAGGATTTATTGAAGAATGTCTGTGATAAGCGGAGAGAGATCAAGGCTCTCCGACTTAAAAATGCTGAACTTAAAGTTGCCAAGGATGAAGCCGAAGGTAAACATTCCGAGACTCAAACCTTGTCTTTATTTTTTCAATGTCGAATTTTTCTGAACTGTTGTTCTTTTTGACTTACAGCGCTGGTGAAACAATCTTGCGCCATGATCGAAGAGGCCGAGAACCTCAAGACCTTGGTGGTGAGAACAAGGAGCTTCGCCAAGAGCTGGATAAGCTCAAGGTGGATCATGAAAAGAGCATAGCTCAAGTCCTTGAATCCTCCTCCATGGCTACTGAAGAGCGTGATCGCAAGATCGCTGCTCAAGATAAAACAATCCGCCGACCTCAAGAATGAACTTAGCAGAGAGAGGGACCTTTCCTAGGCGCTCAGGGATGAACTCCAGAGTCTCCGGGAAGAGAAGACCAAAATTGACGACGTCATTTTCGGTACGTTCCATCTGTCTGACTTGTCTTTTTCTTCGACTTCTATCAATGTCGGATCTTTCTTAACTTGTTTTGTTATAGGTCCTCTGAACTTGACGGAATCTTCTTCCACCAAGCCCCGCACCCACCGGCTTACCCAAGTCGGTGACCTGCTTCATGACTTCCGCCAATCCCTTCAGGACATCGGCGAAACTCTCAAGATTCTGGACATGCACAGCATGTCGGATTTTCAGGTGCGGGACAAGGCAAAGGAGATGCCGCAACTTGTTCGGGATTGGAACATGTCCTACGCACGGACTGCGACGCAGAACGCTCTCACCATTGTCATGAGCCACCATGGAAACATGGAAATATGGCAAGTGACCAGAGGGTACTGCAAAGTAGATGAAGACGGCCCAGAGCAGGACCTTCAAGCCATCATGCACTCCTGCGCCGGATATGGGTGTCACGTGGCTGACCTGACCAGCTACGAGACCCCTTTCTTCACCCGCGTGGATACTCCACCTCCTCCTCCAGAAGAATCAGCAGAATTTTCCGACGATGAACGCACCATCTCATATGCAGACATCTCGGAACGATACCAAGGCGGCGTCTCCAGCGAGCCGGCAACTCCTTCATCTCCTCCTGCATCATAAATTGCCAGAAATATTTGTATTATCGTGAGAAAACATGATGCGTCTGTAAATATAAAGTACTATGATTTTTCTAGTGCTAAGCTTTTGATCTATTCGGTACTTTTGGCTTTTAAACTTTTTGTGTGCCTGAGATGTTTACATAACCACTTGTATTTTTTCGCCCATACTTATCGTTTATCTAGCTTTCCGCCTTGTCCCTTTCGTGAGCCGGCTAAACCTTCTGCTGGAAACTTTGCCGAGCAATGGAGCTCAATTGCTAAACCAGTTTAAACTCGGAAACAAAGCCGGCTTCCAATACCAACAATTCACTACTCGGAAAATGCCCGCATCCAGCAATCAGACAAATAACCAAAGTAAAGACTAGAATTTTTTTAGAGTTATACCCGAGGGTAGCAGTTTTAGAATCGGAAATCTAAACCAGAACGAGCATGAGCATAAAGTACTTTCAAGCATTCTGGGATTTTCGACTATGACATGATCATTCGGAAATAAGATGGCAAAAACTTCTCAGAAAAACTTGAGGCAACCAAAACTTTTATTTCTCACAGAACATGTACATATATATGATTACAAAGAAGGATAAACTAAGAATAAAAGGGACGTAGCTGAGCAATATTCCACGGTCTGTCTAACTCATCCGGATTTGTACTGCCTCTAGCTCTCTTTCTCTTCTTAGTAGCAGGTCTTTCTTTGACTGGCCTCATGTCAATTAAGTAGTACGATCCATTGTGCAATACTCGACTAACTAAAAAGGGCCCTTCCCATACTGGGGAAAGTTTGTGCTTTCTTTGTTGCACAAGCCGGAGAACCAAATCACCTTTATTGAAAGATCTATTTCGGACTCTCTGGCTATGATACTTGCGTAACTTCTGCTGATAGGCTGTAGATCTCATTTCAGCAACAACGCGAACTTCTTCGACTAAGTCGAGATCATTTTGTCGAGAAATCTCGGCATCCTCTTCGATATACGTGGCCACTCTAGGAGAAGTATGAATCAAATCACTAGGAAGAACTGCTTCTGCGCCATAGACCAAGAAGAAAGGTGTGTATCCTGTTGACCTGTTTGGAGTTGTTCGTAAACTCCAAATTACAGAGGGTAGTTCCTCTGCCCAAGCCCCAGCAGCACGTCGTAGTGGTGCTTCGAGTCTCAGTTTTAGCCCTTGTAGGATTAAACCATTTGCTCTTTCGACTTGTCCGTTAGCCTGTGGATGTGCGACTGACGCAATGTCAAGCCGGATATTTTGCTCGTTGTAGAATTCAGCCAATTCTCCCATAGAGAAGTTACTCCCGTTGTCCGTGATAATGCTATGTGGATAACCATACCGGATTATAACATCCTCGACAAATCTTTTGGCTGTTGCTCCATCACAACTAGTGACAGGTTTAGCTGTAACTACCTCGGTGAATTACGCTCTTAGTTAATGCCTGGATGAACGAAAGTGGTTAAAATAGTACGGTGGGGCCCAGGGCCACTCATGGTAGACCTTTCGGCCGTCCTAACCACTTTCAGACATCGGGACAAGAACGAGCGGCGTAATCGGCAGGCGAAGGGATCAACTACATACACAAATGAGTATGTATGCAAGCCACATACAACAGTCCTCAGAGCCATTCCATCTAAAAGAAATAGAAATATTGCAACGCCATACGGCAAGATCCAAATGTCCTAGATAGATATAATAATTTAGGATAGCTCCTCATACATCACACAACAGAGTATCAGGCGGAAGCGGAAACAAGATCCGAGTACGGATAAGAAGCAAATTGGCATAAGATGCCCCATAAATAAACACATCCCGCCCACAGATCACACGGATCCCCGTTCCCGGAATCTCTACACCGAATGATCGTTGCCAACATCATCTGTCTCTTCCACCCAGTATCCATCTTGCGGGTACACCTGTTCATCTGAATCAAACAATTTATCGTGTGAGATCCTAGGGGTACTCAACAAGTCTTTATGCCACTAAAGGGGACACAACCTGGGGTGACGCAATTGCAGCAAAAGATAATACCTAACAATTCTACAGATACCCGCTAACCTTCTGCCTAACCACGGATAGACGGAAGTCCGTGATTTAAGAACAACAGTTATAACAGTATAATTAACAGATCCATCCTCCTCCTCGCTTACCAACGAGGAAGCGGACGAACAACCCCCATCATACGTTGGTAGTTTTATTAACCATTCCATGAGTATTGCACTATTTACTAGTCAAGTACTTAGTCAATTTAAAAGCGGTACTTTAATTATACTTGTCTATGATCGAGAAACTGTGCTCCAAGTCGTCCATAACCGCGGACACGGCTTTCAGAAAGATTTACCCTGCAGGGGTGCACGAATAGCAACACACACTCGATCAACCTCGGAAAAACCAAATCAAAACCCAACGAGGCATTCACGACAAAGCAATCACAGGATTCAGAAACATTTCAGGGGGCCACCCCATTAAGCTACCCGCAACGAAGTTGGCCGGCTCCGAGACGGACCCAAGGTTTGTGTGGACGGCGGTAAACGACTGGGAACCCGAAAATGTGACTGGGCTTGTCGATACAGCGAAAACGTGTCACGATCCAAAACAGTACAGGTGCTCCTCGCACAATCTTAAATAAAGCAGTAACATGGCATAAGTACAAAATAGTAATAAAGCCCCAAACTAATTGTGGCCCCAAGAAATAAGAATGAATCAAGCTCTGGCTCAGGGGGGTCCATAAGGCCTCCCGGATGTGGATAGTGCGAATAGTCAAGGAACAGGAATCAAGTACTCGGGGTCCTACGGGACACAAGTGAGCAGGAAAAACCAAATAGCAGATATTGCTCACCGGTGCCTCTTTCATTAGTTATCCCATTACTACTCAGGTTATGTTGTTTAGGTACCTCATTATCCATCAGACACTCACATACCCTACTCATGCTTTTCTACGACTCGCATGGCTCAAACAACTCCTATGGTAATGGCTCATGGGACCGGAACAAGCTTGGTGTGGTTTAAAAGTAAAGGCCATGCAATACTTGGGATTCAATTTAATGCAATCGCGACTCAATGATGCAAGAATAAGATAGAGGCAATAGGTACTGTATGTATGCAAGCATGTGGTAGTGCTTGCCTGGCAACTCAGTTGAAGCGAGAGATGGATCTGGGTAATACTCCTGGGATTCCTGGTAATTCTCCTGCTGGGCGTCTATTCGAAGAAGAACCAAACAAACAAGGGCCAACATAAACAAAGTGCGCAAGCATATGAATTAAAATGCAACAAGCAACCAAGCATGCCATGATGAATGAGGCACAATTACATGGCAATAAAGTAGCATGGCCAAGGTGAGGTGTGGATACAAGAAATAAAGCACTTTATTATTTATTAGCCCAAGTTTTATTGTCATAAACAGGTCAGATTTTAAATGACAGCATGATGCATGCTTCAATTCAGAACAAGGACTGCATAAATAGAACGGGCTCGTCGCGCTGATCGATTTAGACATATTATTTGTCAAATTTGGAGTTATAAAACAAAAGTTATTAATTAAATAAGGAAAAGGGCATTTTTATTGTAATTCTAATCATCTCGAAAATTAAAATGTTCAAAATATATTTTGAAGGGCATATTTGAATTCCTCACATTTTCCTGATTCCAAAACATATATTACATGTATTATTTGGATTTGTATTTTAAAAATTATTTGAATCTGAAAAGAATTTGAATTTAAATTAATTTGAAAAGATTTGAGTTAAACAGACAAAGGGAAATACTTTTCTCACTCAGGCAATCCTAGCCCCAGACACTGACAGGTGGGCCTGGTGCTGACTGGGCCACGCGCGCGGGAAAAACCTTTTGTCACCGCGGGCTCGCCTAGCCACTCTGACTGCGGGGTGGGCCAACTGGCGCAGGCCCGCGTGTCAGCGGTGGGCGAGACAGGGGCTGACAGGTGGGGCTGGGGGCTGGAGCGCGGGTTGCGGCCGGGAAAAGCCAAGGGGTTTTCAGCAAAAGCGTCAGCGCGGCTGACTGGTGGGGTCGGTAGGAGCGCGGGTCGCAGGAATTAAAAAGGTGGGGGGGCTTTTTGCAAATCAACCACGCCCAGGTTACTGTTTTTCTTCCTCTCGCGTCTGGCGACAGGTGCGTGCGCGGCGCGGAGCGGGGATTCGATCCCGGGCCACGGGAGTGCGCGCTGAGGGGGCTGACCGGTGCGGCGGGCTAGGGGAGCTGACAGGGAGGTGGGCGTGGGCTAGATAGGCTTGCTGCGGCGCGGGAAAATTGCAGACGCCATCGAGCTCTGGTGCGCGGTGGGTGTTCGACGAAACGCACGGCGACGTTAGGGCGGTACGGCGAGGCGGACCATGTCAGGGAGGATGGGATGCTCACCGCGGGCTCGGCGGTGGGCTCGGATCGGCGCGAGGAGCGGCGAGGCGTCGAGGTTGCTGGCGCTCCGACGAACTAGGGTTTCGGGGAGCAGCGAGGTACTGGCGGCGCTGGGGACCTTCTCGTCCACGTCGGCGCGTACGAGTCAGGGCAGGGGACGGTCCTCGGTCTTCCAGGACACCCCTACGTCGCGCACGCCGGCTAGATCGTCGGGGCGAGGTGGTTGCTGGCGGCGACCGGCGTTGGCTGCTGGTGGTCGGAGAGGAAGAAGGAGGAGAGGAGGGGGCGGCTCGGCCAGATCTGGGAGAGGCCAGAGAGGCGTGGGGAGGAAGGAAAAAGGAGGGAGGGAGGGAGGAGGGCAGCTGGGGTACGGCAGAGATAAGGTGGCCTCGTTCCACCTTTCTCTCCTTTTCTCCCTCGAGCACGTGCTTGGCTGGCTGGGGCTGGTCCTGGGGCTGCAGGTGGGGCTTGGTCGAGAGGGAGGGACAGCCAGGTGGGGCTAGCTCAGCCGGGAGGGAAAGAGAGAGAGAAGAGGGAGTAGATCGGGCTAGGGTTAGGTGGAGCTCGGGTTAGGCATGGGCTAGGGTTTGGGTGGCTGGGTGTGGGCCAGGAAGAGGGTGGCCAGGTGGTGCTCAGCAGGTTAGAGAGAGAGGGAGAGTAAGAGAGAGAGTTGGGAGAAGGTTAGGGTTTAGTAGGAATAGGGTTAAAAGAATAATGAAGAGAAAACTAGGTTTAGATTATTATTAGGGGTTTAGTTGTTAATTTTGTTTATGAGGACATCTCAAGAAAGATCATGGGGCTTGGACGAACTTGAGCTAGAAGGAAAGGAAACAAGAAAGAAAGAGGAAGAAAAGAAATTAGGTGGAAGAAGAAAAACTCATATGATCATGCATGTAGAAAAATAAATTAAAAGAAAAGAATGTGGAAGAGGATATGAGAATGGTGGAGTGGTAGGAGATGTTTTCCACAAAGATAGGAACCAACAAAACCAAAGAAAAACCAAAGGAGAGGAAGGTAGTGAAGACTAGTCCATGGCCCATGCAAAAATAATAATGCCATTGATTATTTGTGAAAACAATATGAATATTATGGCATTACTCTATGCTTATCCAAGAAGTGGCGATTAAACCAAGCAAAGGAATTTAATGGACTAGATCCACCCTATTGCCTATGAGCTAGAGAAAATCCAAAATAAAGACAACAAGCTCATGGTCTAGTAGGATGGTGGAATATAAAGTGGTGGAAAAGAAAGGTGGTGGAATGGAAATAAAAGATATGCCCCCAACTCAACTTGGGCATTGAACCATATATTAATAACCAAATACAATATCAAGAGGCAAATACAATTAATAATGCATGTGAGAGAAAGAACCAAAAGAAAAGGAGTTTTATATGATGCTCAAATGCAAGGTGGCATGATGACATGAGCATGATATAATTATGATGCAACAATAATATCTATGGAGTAGCCAATATCTTACTAGGACAAGTAGCATTACAATTGTTAGACAATTGGGGTGCTACATTAGCCTCAATCCATTTTGTGAATTTATCCACCATTACTAGGAGGTGAGTAAATCCGCTTGGAGCTCGTTTAAATGGTCCTACCATATCAAGCCCCCAGACCGCAAAGGGCCATGTTATAGGTATTGTTCGAAGCTGATCAGCCGAAACATGAGCTTGCTTGGCGTACTTTTGGCAGCCTTTGCAAGTCTTGACTAATCCTTCGGCATCTGCCTGAGCTGTAAGCCAGAAAAATCCGTGTCTAAAAGCTTTTCCCACTAAAGATTTGGCTGCAGCGTGGTGACCACACTCGCCTTCGTGGATTTCCCTTAAGATTTCCAGTCCTTCTTCCGGAGATACACAACGTTGAAAACCCCCAGAAATACTCCGTTTATGGAGCTCACCTTTAACAATAGTATAGGCTTTTGCTCGTCGGATAATCTGCCGGCTCAGAACCTCGTCTTCGGGTAATTTGCCATCTACCAGATAATCTAGGTAGGGTTGAGTCCAGCTGGGAATTATAGCCAGAACTGCTATCAAAGGTGAGTCAGATTTGGTCGAATATTCCTCATCTACTCCCTTTATTGAGGGAACTTTGAGGTGCTCTAAAGAAGCGCCATCCGGGACCTCTTTCCACGCAGAACCTATCCGAGATAGTGCGTCTGCTTCCTCATTTTCTGCTCGAGGGATGTGTTGAACTTCAAACCCTTCCAATGATTTAGATAGATCATCCACGACAGCTTTATATGCTGCCATGTGTTTATTGGCTTTACAAATATCCGACACTTGTTGAGCAACAAGATCTTAATCTCCATAACACATCAAACGTCGGATGCCAATATCCTTAGCAATCCGGATTCCATGTAGCAGTGCTTCATACTCGGCAATGCTGTTTGTCGCTGTGAAGTGGATCTGCAACACGTATAGAAGTTTATCTCCTTCGGGTGATTTGAGCACCACGCCAGCCCCCGAGCCCCCACGAGCCTTAGACCCATCGAAGAAAAGGGTCCAATATTCCGACTCAGGGAGGATCATGTTCTCCTTCGTCTCTGTCCAATCAGCGACAAAGTCAGCAAGGATTTGGGATTTGATTGTTGTCCGAGGTTATACTCAATATCAAAAGCTGAAAGCTCTATGCCCCATTTGGCGACGCGTCCTGTGGCATCACTGTTGTTGATTATATCTCTCATGGGAGCTGTGCTCACCATGGTAATTGGATGCTCCTGAAAGTAGTGCCGTAACTTTAGAGATGCTAGAAAAACACCATAAGCCAATTTTTGATAGTGCGGATACCGTTGTTTTGATTCTGTCAGGACCTCGCTGACAAAGTAAGTCGGACACTACACCAGGTGTTCCGGATTTTCCTCTGGTCTCTCCACCACCATGACGGTACTAACGACCTTATTTGTCGCAGCAAGATAGAGCAACATTGGGTCCTTAGGTTCTGGCACTACAAGGATAGGAGTAGACGAGAGTACTTTCTCCAGGTCTTGTAGTGCAGCTTCAGCTTCGTCAGTCCAAACAAAATCCTTGGTCTTTTTCAGGAGTTTGTATAATAGTGCGGCTCTTTCACCAAGCCGGCTTACAAATCGACTCACCACAGCGATGCAACTAGTTAATCTTTGTACGTCCTTCAGGCGAGTTGGCCTGGAAATATTGAGTATAGCCTTGATTTTGTCCTGGTTCACCTCTATGCCTCTTTGAGACACGATGAAACCTAACAATTTTCTAGCTGGTATTCCAAAGAAGCATTTCTTCGGGTTAAGCATGATGTTGTATTTTCGTAGATTGGCAAATGTTTCCTCCAAGTCAGAAATCAGTGTTTCCTTCTTTTTGGACATCACCGCAATATCATCCACGTATGCATGTACATTGCGTCCGAGTTGGTCGTGGAGGCAACGCTGCATCATGCGCTGGTACGTAGCTCCTGCGTTCTTCAGCCCAAAGGGCATCGTAACAAAACAGAAGGTTCCGAAAGGGGTTATGAATGAAGTCTTGACTTTGTCAGATTCCTTCATCCGGATTTGGTGATAACCGGAATATGCGTCGAGAAAACAGAGGAGTTCCGAGCCTACCGTAGAATCGATAACTTGATCAATTCTAGGCAGAGCGAACGGATCTTTTGGACAAGCCTTGTTCAAGGCAGTATAATCAACACACATCCTTAAATTAGTGGTGTCCTTTTTAGGGACCATTACAGGATTGGCCGACCACTCAGTGTGGATGACCTCTTCTATGAAGCCGGCTAACTCGAGCCGTGCTAGTTCCTTAGCTATTGCCTTACGCTTTTCATCGCCAAATCGTCGTAGGGACTGTTTGACGGGTTTAGCATTCGGGTTTACATTTAGAGAGTGCTCGGCAAGTTCCCTAGGTACTCCGGTCATGTCAGATGGCTGCCATGCGAAGATATCTTGATTTTCTTGGAGGAACTTGACGAGCGCCCTTTCCTATGCACTACCTAGGCCTACGCCTATCTGGGTCACCTGGGAGGGGTCATCATCCTTCAACGGCGTCTTCTTCGTCTCTTCTGATGCCTTGAACTCCGGATTTGGCTTTGTCACCTCCTTCTTCGTTGTGGGCATCTCGGACGGATCTATGCTCTTCTTGATCTCCTGGTACTCCTGGGCATGCAGCACAGCTTCGGCAAAGGTGGCATTTCCATCCTCGCACTCTCGCGCTTTATTCGGGTCTCCCCTGATGGTGATCACGCCGTTGGGACCTGGAATTTTCATCATATTGTAAATGTAACACGGACGAGCCATAAAAGCCCAGTAAGCCGGACATCCGAATATAGCGTGGTACGCGCTCTTGAACGGGACCACTTCGAAGGAAAGTGCCTTCGTCCGATAGTTCTTTGGAGTTCCAAAGGTAACATCCAAAGTAATCTCTCCCAGGGAATTAGCTTGTCTTCCCAGGACAACTCCGTGAAAGATCACAGAGCTATGGTTCAGCTGGGTTTCTGAGATCTTCATCCGGCGTAGCGTTTCGACATAGAGAATATTGATGCTACTACCACCGTCCATGAGGGTCTTGGAGAAACCATAACCATCAATAAGTGGATTGACGATTAAGGCGTATTTTCCTCGCTTGTGCAACTTAGGCGGATGATCAGCGCGGTCAAATGTGATTGCCACTTCCGACCAGTCCAGATATTGAGGGACAGCCGGAACTGTTTGAGCTCGTGTAGAATTGCTTTCTTGACCTTTGCTGGTTGAGATCCGAGGAAAGTGACGTAAGTGTCCTTGGTGGGAAAAGTCTTCTTCCCTTCCGGCTTGGGATTTGAAGCATCAACTTCCTCCATGTCGGAATCTTCCTGGGTCTCTTTTTCTTTTCCGGGATTCTTCTTTCCCTTCTTCCGCTAGGCTTTGTAGCCCGCGGTATCATCTCTTTTGATGTCGTCATTGAAACGACATTCAGCGTTGGTGTGGGATGAGCCTCCATTGGCGTCTAGGTGATGCACACATGGATTATTGGTAATGTCGGCCCAAGAGTAGGTTTTGCCTGGTTGCAGTTCTCCTCTACCTTGGACCCTTGAAGTCCCACGGCCACGCCCACGGGCTCCGCTGCGTCCTCCTCGTCCTCCAGACCCGAAAACAGTAGTAACCACTGCTGTTTCCGCGTTGGGTTTTTCTTCCGAGGTATTTTTGCACTTCTGAGCTTGTTGCTTTGGTTGTCTTGCCGACTGGCTAGGACATTGAGTAATCCCTCTGCGTCATCGTCAGCATCTGCATACTTGCTCGCTGTTTCTATCATCTCTCCCAAATCTGTGACCTTGTCACACTTCAAGTGGTGACGTAATAGACCAATTGGGAGCCCTGCGATGAAAGCTTCAATCGCGGTTTGATCGTTTACTCCTTCACAGGAATTCTTGGTGTCGATCCATCATCTGAGGTAATCCCGGCAAGTTTCTCCGGCTTTCTGGGTGCAACGCTGTAGGTCTCCGACCGAACAGGGCCTCCGATACGTGCCTTCGAAATTCCAAAAGAACGCACTTTGCATGTCATACCAGTTATGGATGGTGTTCTCCGGAAGTTCATTGAGCCATGATCGCGCCGTCTTCCACAACATAAGTGGGAGATATCGGGTTGCGACCAGGCTGTTTCTGCCTTTGGCGATGCAGCAAGCTTAGAAAAAATCTTGTAGCCAAGTATCTGGCCGAGCAATGCTGTCGTAGGCTTAGATGTGCCTTGAGATAGCAAATCCTTCCGGGAATCTCGTAGCTCTAATGCATGGTCCGAAGCACTTTGGGCCCACGTAGATATCATCGTTTTCGTAGCACCGCGCCTCTATGTTGGAATTGATCATGTGCCTTGCGTCGTTCGGGGATAGAGATCGTCCCGAATGCCGGCTGTGGCTGTGGTGCCTTGGAGCCAGCCTTCGGCTTATGCCACCACCTCCTCCGCCGCGTCGTCCTCCTTGGGAGCCGTTGTGATGACTGCTTGGTGGAGAGGGTGGGGCAGCTGGGTATTTTCCGGCTGATCGCCGGTCTCCGTCCGGAGCGTCATTATTCCGGTTCTGGGGAGGGTCTTAGCTACGACGAGCCCCCTGTCAGCTTGTGCCAGCATGGTTTCCGTTGTTCCTTCGTTCGTCGTTCCCACCTTGGTGAGGCTCAGCCGGACGGCTTGCATGTCTAGGAGGTGGCATTTTTTGACGATCCTCCTCCCGATGTTTCTCTTTATCTTCTCCCCTTCGATCGTTAGACTCTCGTCAGGGGGGGGGGGGATTCCTCGGATTCAGAGCAGCGATGGCTTCTTTCTCGGCTGCTGGGGCGACATTGCTCCAGTCACGCGTAGTCATGCGATGCTGTCCTGACAATCCGGTTCTCGAATAATTGTCCTCCCGTCGCTCGGGGCGATGATACTGCTCTGGAACTCGATGGGGTCTTACGTCAGCCCATGCCGGATCTGTGCGACATTGGTCGGAATCCGATACCAGTTTTTGACTTCTGGACAGGGCAACCTTTTGCTGCTCCAGTCCCTTGTTGAGTAGTTTGATACCCAAACGGATCTCCTATGGTCCTGGATTAGTCGATAAAATTTCTCGGGCCGCCACGGTATTCTGTACTGGGGTTGGATAAACCCAATCTCCTTTGCTATCTTTTCGTGGCTTCCCTATCTCATCCCCAAAAAGGATGGCACGGACATGTGGGAATTGGTCGTCATTGGTGTGACGCTTCCGTGTCTTCTAATGCAACCGAGACATGCAATCCATAGTTGCCATGCGTTTCTTCTCCTCCTCGATGTTTTTGGCTTCATCAAGGAGTTGTTGACGATGCGCTTCTAGGGCTTGGGCCCTTTCGTCCAGCTCTTCGGCAGTAAGTTCTACAGCTATAGGGATAGGTGTGGTTAATGCAACATCGATGAGTTTACGCGCACCTTCGGGGATCACGTGTCCATCCACCGATTCTTGTTTTTTCGGCTCTTCTGGGATAAGTGCTCCATCCGAGTCTTCTTCGTATTCTTCGGCGATCACCTTCTCTGTCAAAGGGTCTTTTTGCTGGAGTCTTGTTCTTCTTGTTCTTCTTCTTTGCCTTCTTGGCAGCGCCGGTAGCAAAGACGGCTTTGGGTCCGTTTCCCGGAGTCAAGCTCTGATCGGTACTTTCGGATATCTGGACCTCGAGATTATCTCCAACGTCCATGTCATCCTGTGTTTTGGGAGAGTGTTCCCCAGATCCTTCATCCATGGCTTCTCCTTCTTCTGCAGCTTTGGAGTTATACTCCTCTTCGTATTCCGCGGAGAAGTTTCGGAAATCTGCCAACGTCATTGATTCATCCGAGGATGCGGGTACGTCGGCGTTTGTTCCAATTGCCTCCAGCACAGAGTCAGTGTTTTCTCCGGCATCGGCAGAGCCGGATTCAGATCCCACGTATCCGACGAAGTGCGACGCGTGCTTCCTGAGGTACCTGCGGCTTTCGCGATCAGCCATGTCGAAACTTTTGATGGTGTCGAGGATTGCATCCGCCCTTTCGCCTTGCAGTATCATGCGTCTCAGTGTATACCTCAGGAAAGGCCTGTCTGTCCCGGCGTCATGAGAGACGGAATCAGTGTCGTTGATATGTTCCTCCTGAATTTCGACTTCCACGGGTGGGTCAATCTGGGATCCGGCTTCTCCAGGGAGATCCACTCCAAATTCGACTTGGATCGCTAGGTCTTTTTCAGGCTCGGATTTCTCGACTATCTTCGCGACTGGTGCGGGCTGGGTGAGATTAGGGATTTCTGAGATCCGGAACTCTGCCGCCTCCGCGGACAAAGGGGACCCAGAAGATTCTTCTGCCTCTATCATCACCGTTGGGGTGGGTGGGGCAGGTTCAGTGAAACCGATGTAAACATCGATCTCTCCAAAAGACATGATTGTGTAGGCAGTCACGGCCTCCCTAACAGGAATCCAAGTCTCGTCGAGAATGATGAGAGGGACGTCGCTGGCATAGAGGATGCGATCGACGGTGATAGTCTCGCCGATTCTAATTCTTGCAGATTCCGCTCGGAACGCAAATCCGAAGCTCACTTGCCCCACGGTGGGCGCCAACTGTCGTTGGATTGAGGACAAGTACGCCATGAGGGGGTCCTCGAGGCGTGCAGAAGAGAGGGGTGTGAGACGTATGGTGTTCCGGGACGGTGAGCACACAAGTTACCTAGGTTAAAATCCGCCGGCTTTGGACGGATCCTACTCCTGCTAGCAATCCAGTAATACGGCAGAGACGGAATATGGGTTACAAGGGTTTCGCCTGTGCGAGTTGAGGGTCTAAAGTATTGGGTTGTGTCCTAAAGGCTCTCCCTAGGACGGCTTATATAGATATCCGGCCTAGGGTTTACAATAGAGATCTATCCAGCTACGACTAAGAGTCGGTTACAGAGTACATCTTGAACTACAAGTAACATTATGGGCCCAAGTCGGTAAGTCTTTTGGGCCTTCCCGTAGCCAGATTGGACTCTGCCTTCTCTCCCTGACTGGGCCGCCCGTGAAGCAAAGCTCTAACCCGAAGTGGGCCACCCTGGTCAGTGAGGAACTGTGAGGATACCCAGAAAATATATCCCCAACAGTGCTTACTCTTAAGCCTTGAATACTTTTGGTCTTTTTTCCAAAAGTCAACTCGGCAAACCAAAAGTCAACCCAACGCAATTAGTTTGAGCTCATTTGGAGCTATAATGGAAAATATATGAAACAAAAAAAGAAAATTAAAAAGAATTGAAAAAACTAACCTAATCAAGCAAGCCGAGCCAGGCTGTCTCTCCTCGCCATGCAGCGCAGCGCGAGCAGGAACCTGCAGCGCTGCTCACTAGCAGCAGACAGGCAGCCAGCAGCCGCATGGGCCAGCCCGAAGCTAGCAACACCACAGCCCACCCGGACAACCCCTCTCCCCTCATTTTTCTCTCGCCTCCTCTCCCTGACAGCATAGACCCACCTAGGCATCCCCTACTGAAGGGAATATGCCCGAGAGGCAATAATAAAGTGGTTATTATCTTATTTCATGTTTATGATAAATGTTTATTTTGCATGCTATAATTGTATTGATTTGGAAACGTTAATACATGTGTGCTTAATAAACAAATAGAAAGTTCCTAGTTATGTCTCCCTTATAAACTAGCTCGTTGATTAACAAGATAATCAAGGTTTCCTAATCATGGACACTGGATGTTGTTAATAACAAGGTCACAACATTGATGGAATGATGTGATGAACATTCATCTGAAATATAGCATTACAATCAAAGTCATTGTGTTTATATTGTTATAGCATCATACGAAGTAATCCTAGTCCTTAGACCATGAGATCATGTCAATCACTAACACTAGAAGAGTATCTTGATAACATCAAACGTCACACCGTGACAGGGTGACTATAAAGGTGGGTTCAGTGCTACGAAGGTGTTATGTAGAGGCTCATGGATCAAGAGTGGTATTTGTCCATCCCAACGACGGATAGATATACTCTGGGCCCTCTCGGTGATATGACATTAAGATAGCTTGCAAGCAAGTGATGTGATCACTAGAATGTTATATCACGGGAACGAGAAAAGAGTGCATGTCGGTAATGAGATCAAACTAGGTATGGGGATACCGATGATCGAATCTCGGACATGTAATATATCGCGTGACAAAGGGATTTAGTTATGACGTTAAAGGTTCACACGATCACTAGAGTCATCGTTGAATGTGTGTGAGTCAGTACGGATCTCCAGGTCATGCTGCTGATTATTGATCGGAGAGGGGTCTTGATCATGTCTGTATTATTCGCGAACCGTAGGGTGACATACTTAAGGGATATCAATACTATTTGGAGCAAATATGTTTCAGATAAATATTTAAGAAAACGCTGGAATCATTTCGATAGAAACCAGTGTTTCGGGTGAAATTTTAGAAACCGGTTCTATATGTGATATTGAAATGTTGCAGGAGGTTTTATGTGAATGTTTGTTAATTAAAGTAATTAACGAAATTCTGAATAAAATAAATTAAAGAGTTTTATTAAATGAGAGTTGCATTAAATTTGGTGGAAATTTAATGCATGTGAGTGAAAGTGTGAGTGGAGGCATATTTATGTGAGTGGAGCATCCACCACATGAATGATGGAAGAGGTAGGGGCACCACCTTGGCCGCCAGCCATGGGAGGGGCTGCCTCCCCTCTTCCCTATAAAAGGCGCCCCTCTCCTCCCTCACAAAGTACACCTCCTCATGAAGGATCTCTCTCCCCCTCTAGAAATTATTCCCCATGGTCTCGGATTAGCGAGATACATGTTCCCAATGGTTCTATCTGTAAAGGAGTTGCTGCTTCCGCTGCATCGCTGGAGCGAGGACGCGAAGGTTGTCGGTGTATCAGACGTGTGTGCGATCACGGATGCACCGCTGCTTTGCGATGCCGGACTTGCTGGTGCTGGACTTGATGGACTTGCTGATGCTGGACCTGCTGGGCTCGCTGGACTTCATCACGATCTTGAGATCGGCAAGTGTACGACTACATTAACCATGAAATCAGTTTCGTTAACAATGCGTTTTCGCTATTCAAGGGTATGTTCTCTATGAATGTATATCCACATGTTGATTGTATCTAGGTAGATAGATCTTGGTGCTTAGTAGTTCACATCGTAAGAATTTTTTTGCTCTCTATGTTGCGAACCCAATAGTGGTATTAGAGCCAGATCTATGCGTAGATGCTTTGCACGGGTAGAACACATATGAGTATGTGGGCGTTGATGATCATTTTATTACATCTTCTATGTACTTTGGATATTGGTGGCATAGTGAGATGAAGCGGCCCAGACTAACTTTACATGTCCTCGTACATGAGACCTGTTCCACGCTTGACATACAACTAGTTTTGCATAAGTGGCTAGCGGGTGTCTGTCTCTCCTACTATAGTCAATATCTGATTTACAACGAGTTGCTAATAATATGGTTATCACGTTGTGGTTCCATGTCCGTAGGTAAGACCGGTTCTATCCTAGAAAGCCCTAAGCCACGTAAAAACATGCAATTGATAAATTAGAAGCATCTAGTTTAGATTGTTGTTGGGCTGGTGTCATGATATGGTAATGTTGTAAGTTGAAGTATAGTTGGTACTCTTATAACATACCTAATATGTAAGTTTCATATACCTTGGCCTTACACATATAGGAATGATAAAGATCATACCAAGTTGCACAAGATAGTGATCAAGTGCAAGAACCATATCATTTCACTTTATGCATATGATGTTTTGTTTGCATCTTATATTGCTTGTTTGGCGTTTTAGTAGCATTATAAGATGATCCCTCATTTAGATATCAAGATAAAATGTGTTCTTCCTTAAGTATGCACCGTTAAGGAAGTTCGTCGTTTCAAGACATCACGTGATGATCGGGTGTACTTGACTCGACACTTTCATACAACGGGTGTAAGACAGTTTTACACACGCGAGTACTTAGGTTCTTACTTGGCGAGCCTAGCATGTACATACATGGCCTTGAAACACAGACTGAAAGGTTAAGCATGAGTCATATGGTTGATATGATGCCCATATACATGCTCGCCTTTGAAGCTACACCAACTCACGTGATGATCGGACTTGGTGTAGTGGATTTGGTTCATATAAAAACCAAAAAGACACAAGGGATGTTTTTTTTGAGTGGGAGTTCATTCATAATTTGGATTAGTTGAACTCAATTTGTCATAAACTAAAATTAAAGTGAATTTGCATAATTTGTTATAGTCATTGGCATCCGTTTACTACCTTGCGCTTAGTTTTAATTGAGATAATATAACTATAGAATTATGGATATTTACTTTATGAACTGGTATCGTATTGTTTTAAGTGTCAATTTAAAGCTTAGAAGTCCTATTGCAAATTTTCAGCAAACTCTATTTACTCCGTGAAATTTAATAATAAGTAGTATTAAATCAAGAGTAACAATTCTCGTGTTAGTATCTAAAGTATCATGTTTGCCTCCATGATTCTTGATATTCAAAAGTTGTTTTAATATCGAGGTTATCTAGGAGCTGAAAGAATTGTTTCAGTAACCATCATGTGTGAAAGATATTGTGATATTTGAAACAATGTTTAGGTTGCAATATGATAGAGTATAATTTTTCAAAATACATGTTCTCATATCGTATGAGAATTTGTGAAGGTTGGAGACGCTAGATGTCCTAATCTCCCAAAAAGGTTTTGGAAACTGATATTATACTCGCGATTCATCCTTATAGGCTATAGTAGCTTGATCATAAAAGTTGTCATGATAAGGATGAATAAAAGATGTAGGTAAAATGTTTACTACACTAAAAGATACTAAAGAACGGATTTTTGAAAGAACACCAAACATTTGATGATGGTGATCCACTTCAAAGTGCAAATCGAAAGGTATTAGTATTTGACAATACACGCTTTGGACTATGTGTCATATGTATGGTGCACTATTGATGTTGACATATTCTTTTAAAAGGAAAATGAAATATTGAAAGAGAATCTATAAAATATTTGGCAGAAAAGAAAAGACTAGAAATGTCCAGCTACGGTATATATATGATATACATGTTATGGTTGTATTCTGTGCTTGTTAAACAATGTTGTTCTTGGGTATTGGATACCAAATTGGTTGGTATGAAATGTCATACAGAACGACGCAATTCATGAACTACAATGGCCTAAGTAACTAGCAAAAGAATATGTGATGATGTTTATCGAAAACAAATAAAGTGTTATTATGTTTCTCGTTGACATCAAAGCTTACCTTCAAGATTTGTTTAAATAATTGTTATTTGGTTCCGGTATTATGAGAATAATGGTTGTTCAAATAATTACCATATTCCATAGAAGATGGATGAACTTTTACAAGTCTAGTTGGAGAAATCACGTCCATAAAAACTAATGCTAAAATGTCGTAAGACAAATGATTGAAAAATCACTTACAAAGTGACATCGCTGGTTCAATTATAGGGATTTCTATTTTCGTACCCTCGGTTTGTTAGTTGTACTCAGTTTTCCCCAGCCGCTTAGTTTTTTCTCCCTTTTGCCCATCTCCTTCTATGAAACTCTCATATGGTCTGAAACTCGCCGTCCGTCAGCCTTGCCGTTACGTGTTGACAAGTGGGGCCGCGTTCAGTCGGGTCCCATAGTGGACCCTCGCTTTTACGTGCTGACAAGTGGGGCCATGTTCTGTCGGGTACCGTAGTGGACCCTTGCCATTACATGCTGACAAGTGGGGCCGTGTTCAGTCGGTTCCCATAGTGGACACCTCTCTCAACTTATCCAGATCAGCATCAGACCCACAGCTTATCCACGTGAGCGCTGAACCCACAGATTACCCAAGTTGGTGTTGCAAGATGGGACCCTGAGCCAGCCCCGCATCCGCGCCCGTGCCATTGCCTCCCATTTCTTCTTCTTCTCTAGTGATGGCGGCCCTTTGTCTAGCTTCATTTTCATATAGTGAAATGTAATGCATATACAAAAATTATACACCTTTAAACTCTTTGAAATCGCACTTAGGACATGATAATGTTGTGCTAATAAAATCTTGAGTGATTTGAAGGAGATATACCCTAGAGGCAAATAATAAATAGGTTTTTATTGTCATATCTCAATTAGTTTATAATAGTTTCATATTCTGCTATAATTGTGCCAAGTAGAAACATTGGTATAGGTGTGGTATGAAACAACCAAGTCCCTAGTAGCCTCTATTCATACTAGTTCGTTGGTCACGAAGATGATCTGGGTTTCAAGATCATGGGCATTTATGCCGACTGATAACATGATCATATCATTGGAGAATGATTGGATTGGACATTCCTCAAAGGATTACAACACGATCAAGTCATATAGTTCATTGTTGCAATAGCTATACCTAGAATCCTTCTCCTTAGACCGTGAGATGATATCAATCATAGTCTCCTGAGAGTGCTTAGATAGCATCAAGCGCCACTTGGTAATACAGTGGTTATAAAGGTGTGTTTAGGTACTCGGAGGCACTGTAGAGGCAATATATGTCAAGAGCAGGATTTTTTCACCCACATGACTGGTAAAGATACATACGACCGACTTGGTGAGATTACATCCATAAATGTTGCAACATGTGACTAGGTCACGGGGATGTAATATCACGGTAATAAGAAAACATAACTTGTTGTGAACGAGATTGAACAAGGTATGGGATACCAATGATCGGATCTCGGACAAGTCGTATCGAGAAACAAAAGGAAGAGGATTCTACATTTAGCGGTTCAAACGACATTGTCATCAGGAATGCATAGGGGTCACATGGATATCCCTGGTCCCTCTGTTGATCATTGATACAGATCATGTCTAGAGCATTCCCGATCCGTGAGAGGATACACTTAAGGGTACGATGAGAGCGATCATTCGTAAGACGGAATCACAGTAGAGAAAGAGAAAGCTGGAAATGTTTCGCGGAGAGATCCGAAGTTGTTTGGAGAAAGAATAAAGGACCGGAATCATTCCGGGAAAGATCCGAAGTCGTTCGGAGGAAATCGAAAGGGAACCGAAAGGTGTTTTGGGTCAAGATGGATTTTGTAATATGTATTTACATATTAATTAATGTAATTAATATTAAATATAATATTAAAATCTAATTTGAAGGGTTATTCTACTAATGGGCCAAACTTCCTAGTGAATAAAGGCCCATGAGGGAAAACCAGAGGAGGGAAGGGCCAAAGGGCCAAGGCCCAGCCGCCGCAAGGGGGCCCACCTGGCCATCCTAGGGCTGTGCGCGGGGTGGGGTCCACCCCTGGCCAGCCCTAAGGGCCCATGTGCCTCCCACTCTCCCTTGAATAGTCCCACATGGGAAACCCAAAGGGGAGGGCACACCCACTCCCCCTATATAAAGGGTGCCCATGGGTGGGATTCAACACACAACTTGAGAAGTACTTTGGTTGACTTTCTCCCTCCCTCTCTCTATGCCTTATGACCATGGCCCCAAGTCCGGGCTGTGCAATCAAGGCACACCTGCAGTATGCTGTTGCGCTGCATGGATTCCTAGCCGGATATCAACTTCCGCACTCCTGGCGGGATCGGGGAGGCGGAGGTCTCATCGTGCACCGGATGTGTATGAAGACACGAGGCGCAACACTTGGGGCGCTTAAATGTCATGAGCCGGAGCTGCTGCACGATGAAGATGAAGAAGGAGCAAGGGGTGACCTGCGAGGAGCTTCGCGACCTTGAGGTCGGCTACGAGTACGACTACTTCAACCACGTTCCTCGTGGAACGTTAACCGTGTACGGTCTACAAGGGTATGTATTCTCTACGCTCCGGCCGTTACTGCATTACTACATAGATAGATCCTAGGCAGTTTCTGGGGTTACATCGTAGGGATTTTTTGTTTTCTGCTGCGATCCCCTACAGTGGTATCAGAGCCGATCTATGCGTAGGAGTGTTGTATGGCCAGTACGCACAAGTATTGTGCGGGCATTGATCCCTTAGTTGCTTCCCTCTAACATGTACTTGTTTATATCACGGTATTGTTTGATGAAGCAGCCCAGACCGACCTTACGCGTATTCGTACACGAGACTGGTTCCACGCTCAACATACGACTTGTACCGTATAAGTGGCTAGCGGGTGTCTGTCTCTCATTCGATAGTTGATATAGCATTTACAACGGAGGGCCCCAAAAGGGGTGTAGTAGAGACAACTGTCGGATCCATGTTGTGGTTGGAAAGTTCGTAGTTTAGAGACGGTTCTAGTGCGAAAGCCCTAACAACAACGTAAAACTTGCGATAGATAAAGTAGAGGCGTCTAACTTTATTTTGCAGGGGGGCATGTGATTATGATATGGCATTGGTCGTTACAAAGTTAAAGTAGTTTACTTTTCTGTTACTAAGTAGTATAGTAATAGTCATCGTTCCGATGGACGACCTGGTGGAGGCGTCGTGGACTTGGCGTCAAGCCAAGGGCAAGATGGAGATCATGCCGGAGCGCTCGATGGAGATCAAGGTGCAAGAAAGACCATATCATATCACATATGATGTTGATACCTGTTTTACATCTTATTGTGTGCTAGTATTTAGATACTCAACGGTAGCAAATAAGATAATCCCTATTTAATTCCAATGTTCCGTGTTCCCCTTGTGTGTGCACCACCAAGAAAGTTCTTCGGTATGAGGCGCCCTGCGGTGAGTAGGGGTCCAACATATCTACGTTCGCATACAGTGGGTGTCAGCCATGTTGCACAGCGAATACACACAAGTTAGATTTGGCGAGCCTAGCATGTGCAGACATGGCATCGAAACACAAGAGATCGAAAGATCGAGCATGAGTCACATGGATGATGTGATTGACATTAGTGAATGTCTACCTTTGATACTGCACTGATGGCTGTGACGATCGGGGGAGGTGTAGAGGATAGGGATCATGCGATCACTAAAATCGTCGAGGGGATGACACTTCTAGTGGAGACCAATTATAAATTGATCTCTTATTATAAACTTAGTCTAGATGTCTGTTTGCAAATATCTTAGTAGATCTTAGCCTATCCCATTGAGGTCCTTTGCAACCATGGAAATATATTGCTTAATATGGAACTTAGCAAAAGGGTCCAACTTCATAGATTAATACCCACGCCTAAGGGATATCCTCCTGAAAGGTGATCTTCTCTTCTTGATATAATAACCATTAGGAGATAATTCGATGACTCCGGAATGTTTGTGTTTTCTCCATAATCATCCAACAAGCCATTCTCCATTCGATGGAGAGTTGGGTTACATTTTGTATTCTACAGAATAAGGCACATAGAGTATGAGCCATTGGATGGGTTTTCCTCCATCATGGATGAAAAGAGAATGTTTGGAAAAACACTTAGTGATCTTGCATTAGAGTTAAAAACTCTTAGAAGGGATTGATTGTAATGGAGGTCATTAATGAAAAGGTATATGTAAGATATACAAATTATAAATGTGGTTCTTGCAAAACTCATTGCAGTTTGCAAAGTATTTGATACTTGTCTCGTTTTGTGAAAACAGGAGGATCTGCTTGAGAATTGCTGGTTTTGAGGCAGCGTGACTTGATAACGGCAAGCAAAACAGTTGATGGCCGACATCATCTCTTTCCTCAAAGTTTGTCATTTGGATTAGTGGACTTGAATATAATTTGTAATCCTTGTTTGTGTGTCTTGCTTATGGTGAGAAGATTATTCATATGAACAAGTTACAAGCTAGTTTGTACTATTCTTATGAACAATACCATTATGGTCACATTATGATTACAAACAAGTTATTCTCATCACTATGTTAATGATAATAGTTTAAACATTTATAAAGGATTGGAATGCTAAAAGATATCCAAAGTTTAATAATGAAATGACACTACAGTTTAAGTCATTTTGGTTATTGCAGGTTCTTTATGAAAGATCGGGGTCCTAGATGCTTAATCTGGAGACTTTGCAAAACCATGCCTCTTGGGCAGAATGACTAAAACTCCACATTCTGGTAAAACGGTGATATGCGAAGAAATGTTGAAACTTATACATAATGATGTATCATATTTTCAACAAGTAGTGGAAATCATTTATTGTGGACTTAAGTGAATAAGTGTATTTACTTGATGAAACATGAAGTTTGAAATGATTTGAATTGTTCAAATGAGTTCACAACAAAAGGAGAATATTGAAATTAACAAGAATATGAAGTCTCTTCGATTTGATCGACATGACTAAAATATTCAAGTTAAGTTTAGCATAAAAGGAACTTATGAAGATGTTTCACAAATTATGGTAATTGGACGAATTCAAACTATGTTGAAATGTCTAAACATCATAATCATTATGTATTAGATGCATATGGTATGATATTATCTCTTAGGGGTTATAGTTGTCATTTAGAGTTAAAGATCGAAATAAGCAAACACTCATTTGAAATACAAAGGAACATCTAAAGATTCGTGAAAACAACACCATAAGTGTTATGGCAAGTTTGAGTTCTGGAGATTTCGATAAGTCGAATTCGTGGCGAATAAACAAGTCTTTGTAGAGCATTCTTAGGAAACTATGAATGCATCTTCCACAAAGGGGCAAACATGTTGTTGTCCAAAGTTGATGTGTCTTGATGAAGATACAGGTGAAAGAAAGTAAAAGATCAAAACAAGGTATTTAACCTTACCCCCAAATTGTTGAGTGGCGCAGCGAAATTTGTTTCGTGAATCCAAACTCTACAAACAGAGGAGAAACCAATGATAATGATCATAAAGTTTCAAGCAAATACTTTTACTAAAGAAAGTAGGATTCAACTATATATTCTACAAGTTTGTGGAATTATATTATTGATTCACTTGTCATGTTTTGAACAAGACATACCTACAAATTACAAAGAAGCGAGATGGACCTGAGTGCGAGAAATGACTAGGAGTCATAAAATCCTATATTAAGTTACATTTAAGATTGCAAAGTAACATGTTACTTGATCTTATTAAAGTAAAGAAGTTTACTTGATATTTCTGTATGACTGCAAAGTCATAAGAAGGAAATAAAACTTAATGAATGACAAAAGCTCGATTTGTCACAAGTTTGGACAAATTCAAGGAGTTGACTACAACAGTAGTGATGCTTAAGTCTTTTGGATTTACACTAGAAATATATGGATATTGAAGTCTCGTAATTGGAATTTTCAAATTGATAATGATCAAAGAATTTTGGAATGTCCAAGATTATCGAGAGGACCTAAATTTTAGTGGGAGCAAATCAGCTTGGCTAATTCATGATATGTAGCTGACATATTTTGAGTGGGAGCTAAGTGAAATCCCTGGATCTCAAACATGAATGTCATATTTGAATGGGAGCGTGAAATCATTCTGGGATATGTGGACAACATATATGAATGATGTGATTGGTGTTAATAATGTTTAAGTTTGATAAATAAGGATGAAGTTGAAGTTATTAAACAATGAGATCTATCGAGGTAGATTGGTGAGTTTAATAAACACTGAATGTCGAATGCTTCCTGGACTTGATTCTGAAAGATGTTCAGAACGTCCTAAGGCAAGATTCTGAAGAAGTTCAGAATGGAACAAGGTAAGAAAAAAGTTCTTACTGTATGAAGCATTGAGTTTGTATTGCAACTATGGTTGAAAGAAAGAGATGCGTTGCATCTCCTATGCTTCATTCATAGGTTCTTCCATATAACCATGTTGTATACTCGACGTACTGTGACCCGAAGTTCTGGTTGGTAGGACAAAGTCTTAACTGTAAGAGTGTGTCTTTAAGTGATTCCTGAGTTGATCACTGAACGAGAATTAAGTTTGTACTTAAATAGCAATAAGCAATGTAAGTGGCATAGTTGCATTTCATGCACTAGGATCTACATAGATATAGAAGTATAAAAGCTCCATCTGATGTGGCGGGGAAAGTTCGCTTTTAACGTAGAATGATGTGTCCCAGGGCCCAGTGCCCATGAGAAAGCCCTCGAGGTTGATCTAACCTCACTATAAGCTCCTGGAATCCGGCCTCATTCTGCTGCCATGACTATAGTATATACACAAAGGATAGCAAAGTGTGTTTCGAAGTTTAGATGACAACGGTGAAAACGACTGATGTGCTCGACTTTCGACGTAGAGCTCGTTGGGAACCCCAAGAGGAAGGTACGATGAATACAACAGCAAGTCTTCCCTCAGTTATGAAACCAAGGTTTAATCGAACCAGTAGGAGCAAGGAAACACCCAAAAGGTGTTACTAGCTGAGCTTTGGCAGGGCGCACTACCGATGCTAGTAGCAACGTGGAGACCTGCACAACACAACCACAGAACTTTGTCCCCAACTTGCGATGAGGTTGTCAATATCACCATGTTTTGCGGAAAACAAAGGATTAAACGTATCGAATGGAAAGAAGTAAAAGTTTGCAGAAAGTAAACACAAAGTAGAAACAGATTGTAGATTGTATGTAAAGAAAAAGGACCGGGATCCATAGTTCACTAGAGGTGGCTCTCCTTAGATAAATAACATGCTGGGTGAACAAATTACAGCGGGGCAATTGACAAACACCGAGAAAGCAATACATGCATATACTAATCATCTTGACTCCTCTGAGACTTGATTGGGCATTACAACATAATACATAGACCGCCATCCAACTGCATCTATGACTAATAATCCACCTTCAGGTTATCATCCGAACCCCCTCCAGTATTAAGTTGCATGCAACAGATTATTGCTTTACGAACTGCATGTAAAGTAAACAATATGATTGTTCTATGAACAAAGGATTGTTGTTTTCTCCCTAGTAGCAAAAACACATCTAGTACCTTAGAGATTTCTGTCACTTCCCCAGATTACCAGAGGCATGAACCCACTATCGAGCATAAATACTAACTCTTGGAGTTGCTAGCATCTACTTGGCCAATATAGCTACTAACAACGGAAAGCATGCAAGATCTCAAATAACAAAGACATGATAGAATCAATAATCAATCTGAAATAGCATCTCAATATCCATCGGATCCCCGCAAACACAACATGTATGAATTACAAATAGATGATCTTGATCATGAACAGAGCTCACAAGATCTAAACATGAAAGCACAAAGGAGGAGAAACCAGCCATCTAGCTACTACATGGATCCGTATTCCAAGGATGAACTACTCACGCATCACACCGGAGGCTTGCATGGTGATGAAGAAATCCTCCAGGGTGAATTCCCCTCTCCGGCAGGGTGCCGGGAAGAGCTTCAGATCCCTCCCGATCTAGGGATGGAGATGACGGTGGCTATAGACTCTTTCGTGGATTTTTGATCGGGTACTTAGGGTTTTCATCCCGAGGGCATCTTATAGTCGGAAGGGGAGGCTGAGGGGGTGCCTGGGCTGGCCACACCACCCCCTGGCGCCGGCCAGGCCTAGCCGCGTGGCCAGGTGGTATGGCCGCCCTCTGGCCCTTCTCCGTCTCGTATTCTGGCACTTGATCCCTTCCGGAAAAATAGGCACTTTGGCTTTTGTCCCGTCCAATTCCGAGAATATTCATTTTCTAACTTTTCTGGAACCAAAAACAACAGAAAACATGCAGCTGGCACTGTGGCTCTTGTTAATAGGTTAGTCCAAGAAATCATAATAAAAGTACTCCAAAGTTGGAACAAAACACAAGAAAGTGGATAAAACCAAGCATGGAACATCAAAAATTATAGATTCATTTGCAATGTATCAACGTCCATTCTAACTAGGGTCTTCTATGGTCAGGATGGCTCTGATACCAACTTGTCAACACCCGGATTTTTAATCCTAGATTCCTGTTATGCCATACATCGCAATCCCAGGATTACCATTTTTGCGAGACATAACTGATTGGATATCACAATACATCATCCATTACAAACCATAATAAGGTCTTAGACAAATAAAGGATCTCATGATCCAGTCTTAATACAAACAAGTAGCGGAATAATAAGCGTAGAGGTGGGCTCCTAGACTCCTTCTCCTTATAATAAGCGTAGAGGATTGCAACACGATCAAGTCATATAGTTCATTATTGCAACAGCTATACCTAGACTACTTCTCCTTAGACCATGAGATGATATCAATCATAGTCTCCCGAGAGTGCTTAGATAGCATCAAGCGCCACTTGGTAATACAGTGGTTATAAAGGTGTGTTCAGGTACTCGGAGGAACTGTAGAGGCAATATATGTCAAGAGCGGGATTTGTTCACCCACATGACGGGTAAAGATACATACGACCGGCTTGGTGAGATTACATCCATAAATGTTGCAACATGTGACTAGGTCACGGGGATGTAATATCACGGTAACAAGAAAACAGAACTTGTTGTGAATGAGATTGAACAAGGTATGGGATACCAATGATCGGATCTCGGACAAGTCGTATCGAGAAACAAAAGGAAGAGGATGCTACATTTAGCGGTTCAAATGACATTGTCATCAGGAATGCATAGGGGTCACATGTATATCCCTGATCCCTCTGTTGATCATTGATACAGATCATGTCTAGAGCATTCCCGAGCCGTGAGAGGATACACTTAAGGGTACGATGAGAGCGATCATTCGTAAGACGGAATCACAGTAGAGAAAGAGAAAGCCGGAAATGTTCTGCGGAGAGATCCGAAGTTGTTTGGAGAAAGAATAAAGGACCGGAATCATTCCGGGAAAGATCCGAAGTCGTTCGGAGGAAATCAAAAGGGAACCGAAAGGTGTTTCGGGTCAAGATGGATTTTGTAATATGTATTTACATATTAATTAATGTAATTAATATTAAATATAATATTAAAATGTAATTTGAAGGGTTATTCTACTAATGGGCCAAACTTCCTAGTGAATAAAGGCCCATGAGGGAAAACCGAAGGAGGGAAGGGCCAAAGGGCCAAGGCCTAGCCGCCACAAGGGGGACCACCTGGCCATCCTAGGGCTATGCGCGGGGTGGGGCCCACCCCTGGCCAGCCGTAAGGGCCCATGCGCCTCCCCCCTCTCCCTTGAATAGTCCCACATGGGAAACCCAAAGGGTAGGGCACACCCCCTCCCCCTATATAAATGGGTGCCCATGGGTGGGATTCAACACACAACTTGAGAAGTACTTTGGTTGACTTTCTCCCTCCCTCTCTCTATGCCTTATGACCATGGCCCCAAGTCTGGGCTGTGCGATCAAGGCACACCTGCAGTATGCCGTTGCGCTACAGGGATTCCTAGCTGGATATCAACTTCCGCACTGCCGGCGGGATCGGGGAGCCGGAGGTCTCATCGTGCACCGGATGTGTACGAAGACACGAGGCGCAACACTTGGGCGCTTAAATGTCGTGAGCCGGAGCTGCTGCACGATGAAGATGAAGAAGGAGCAAGGGGTGACCTGCGAGGAGCTTCGCGACCTTGAGGTTGGCTACGAGCCTACTTCAACCACGTTCCCCGTGGAACGTTAACCGCGTACGGTCTACAAGGGTATGTATTCCCTATTCTCCGGTCGTTACTGCATTACTTCATAGATAGATCCTAGGAAGTTTCTGGAGTTACAATGTAGGAAATTTTTTGTTTTCTGCTACGATCCCCTACAAGATTATCATTTCCATGGAGTGAAATATAATGCATAAACTTCCTTATATGAAAATTATACACCTTTGAACTCTTTGAAATCACACTTAATACATGATAATGTGTTGCTAAAAAAATCTTAAGAGATTATCATTTTCATAGAGTGGAATGTAATGCACAAACTTGCATATGCGGAAATTATAAACCTTTGAACACTTTTAAATCGCACTTAATACATGATAATGATGTGCTAACAAATTTTCGAAGATTATTATTTTCTCCCCCATTTTCATAGAGTGGAATTTAATGCATAAACTTGTATATACAAAGTTTATACACATTTGAACTCTTTGAAATCGCACTTAGGACATGATAATGTTGTGCTAATAAAATGTTGAGAGATTATCATTTCCATGAAGTGAAATATAATGCATAAACTTGCGTATACGAAAATTATACACCTTTGAACTCTTTGAAATCACACTTAATACGTGATAATGTTGTACTAAGAAAATCTTGAGAGATTATCATTTTCATAGAGTGGAATGTAATGCACAAACTTGCATATGTGAAAATTATAAACCTTTGAACACTTTTAAATCGCACTTAATATGTGATAATGATGTGCTAACAAATTTTTGAGAGATTATTATTTTCTCCCCCATTTTCATAGAGTGGAATGCATAAACTTGCATATACGAAGTTTATGCACCTTTGAACTCTTTGAAATCGCACTTAGGACATGATAATGTTGTGCTAAGAAAATCTTGAGAGATTATCATTTCCATGGAGTGAAATATAATGCATAAACTTGCGTATACGAAAATTACACATCTTTGAACTCTTTGAAATCACACTTAATACGTGATAATGTTGTGCTAAGAAAATCTGGAGAGATTATCATTTTCATAGAGTGGAATGTAATGCACAAATTATACACCTTTGAACATGTTCCCTTCAAATTATATTCAAGTTCATTTGTTTATGGAGTTAAAGTACCGGTGGCAAACTCATTATTTTGCATGGATATAGGGGTGCCCCTGATAGATATAAGGGTTATCCTGTCCGCTAAATCACATAGGATCAACGGTTGGTGGGCACGATCCACGTGACAACTGTCTCAACCAATCAGAGTGTAGCAGCGAAGATGAGCACATGTGTAAGAGATTGTGACCAAGAGAGAGGAAAACTGAGTAGAAGTTAAGAACCAAGGGCAAAACTGAGTAGAACTTAAAAAACAAGGGCAAGACTGATAAAGGGATTCAAATAGAAAATAGAAAAAGATTTTAAAATGGAAAATGCGTCTTTTATACAATAAAATACATCTTGGCATACATCAAACTATTTATAATTCAAATATACACCAGTTTGACAATTATTGCCTCATTTAGACAAACTATGTTTTAGGGAGGGATGTTTTGGGAAGAGGATTGAGTAGAAAGCCATGAACCTTCATAGAGAGTAGGTGATTTGAGAAGTGATGATTTAGGTTAAAACTCGATTTATATACATTTCCTATGGTGGCAGGTCACATAATAAGACTCCCTGGGTAGATGCCACTATGTTTTGATCTTTTTGAATTTTTTGTGCATAAATGACTCAATTAGCTAGCTAAAACCCATTCATTAACTCTCTGTTGACCAGCCACCGGAGGGTAAAACTGAGTATATATTGCACACGGCAGTGTCAGTACTAGAGGGAAAAACTGAGTACATAAACTACCAGTGTTACACTCAAGGGCAAAACTAAGCACAACTAAGTCACCAGGGTTAGACACGAGGGAAAAAACATGACTCACAGTACGCATGTGCGGTGCACGGGGCGGTAGCGGACACGTGTAGCCGTGCACGGTGCAGTAGCGTATGTAGTTACGCGGTGCATGGTGGTGCAACGAAACGTCACTTCCCTCCTCCTTTAATAGAGGCCTCCTCACTCTCACTCATCAGTCACTCGCTCACTCAACCGTCTCCATTGTCCCATCACCTTTTACAAACCCCCAAGAAAACCCCAACCACGCCGGCGATGTAGAAGAACGGCGTGGTGGCCATCGTCGCCTCCAAGGCCGCCGGCGAGGAGGCCCCCGTACAGGACCCCCAGGCATCGAAGGAAACCGCCGTCCTTGTCCCCGCATCCGCCGTAGCCACGGGCGAGGAGGCCCCCGCCGGTCTCGGGCAGATCCCGCTCGGCTAGGACCCCTACGAGGAGGTTGATTACATAAGGCCGAAGAACCCCTACGACACCAGCATCGCCGAACCATGGTCGGAGGTAACCAGGGTTTTCTCCCCTTCCCTTGTTCTTCCCCCATTCCCATCGTTGGATGCTAGATCGTATGTTATTAGGGTTTGGCTGTTCGTATTTTTATAGTAGCTAATCCTCTTATGTTAGATCTCGCATTTTGATGAATCCCCCTATTCGTATTTGAATCCCCCTGTTCGTAGTTGGGATCAGTATTTGATTTGGTTTGAGATTTGGGGAATAATCAGGGAATCTCAATTGGTTAATTATGCAAATAATCAATCCCGATAATCAAAGTATCTCAATCATGTCCTTATTGCACTCTACTATTTTTTTCCAACAGGAGGATAGCAGCGACGTCTGTAGCGACAATGATTCCAAGGACACCAAGACTCGTCATGTGCTCAGGAGGCTGAAGTCCGGCCAGTACTACAACTTCTTCACTGGCGACTGATATGTTGCTAACGTATCTATAATTTTTGATGTTCCATGCTTGGTTAATATCTACTTTCTTATGTTTTGTCCACACTTTGGAGTATTTTTATACACTTTCTTGAACTAACCTATTAACAAGATGCCACAGTGCCAGCTGCCTGTTTTCTGCTGTTTTTGGTTCTAGGAAAGTCAGAAAATAAATATATTCTTGGAATTGGACGGGACAAAATCCAAAGTCAATATTTCACTGAGGGGGACACGGAGCCAGAATACGAGACGGAGAGGGGCCAGGGGCCAGGCACACCACCTGGCCGCACGACCAGGCCTGACCCTCGCCAGGGGGTGGTGCGACCACCTAGGGCACCCCCTCGGCCTCCCCTTTTGCCTATATATTGCCTCCAATACAGAAACCCTAAGTACCCGACCAAAAATTCACGAAAGAGTCTGTAGCCGCCATCATCTCCATCCCTAGATCGGGAGGGATCTGAAGTTCTTCCTGGCACCCTGCCAGAGGGGAGAATTCACCCTGGAGGCCTTCTTCATGACCATGCAAGCCTCCGGTGTGATGTGTGAGTAGTTCATCCTTGGACTACGGGTCCATGTAGTAGCTAGATGGTTGGTTCTTCTCCTTTGTGCTATCATGTTTAGATCTTGTGAGCTCCATTCATGATCAAGATCATCTATTTGTAATCCTACATGTTGTGTTTGTGGGGATCCGATGGATATTGAGATGCTATTTCAGATTGATTATTGATTCTATCATGTCTTTGTTATTTGTGATCTTGCATGCTCTGTGTTGTTAGTAGATATCTTGGCCGAGTAGATGCTAGCAACTCCAAGAGGGAGTATTTATGCTCGATACTGGGTTCATGCCTCTAGTAATCTGGGGAAGTGATAGAAATCTCTAAGGTACTAGATATGCTGTTGCTACAAGGGAGAAAACAACAATCCTTTGTTCGTAGAACAACCGTATTGTTTTCTTTACACGCAATGCTTAATGCAATTATCTGTTGCTTGCAACTTAATACTAGAGGGGGTTCAGATGATAACCTGAAGGTGGATTATTAGTTATAGATGCAGTTGGATTACGGTCTTATAATGTTGTAATGCCCAATCAAATCTCATAGGAGTAAAGATGATTAGTATATGCTTGTATGCTTTCTCGATGTTTGTCAATTGCCCTGATGTAGTTTGTTCACCCAACATGTCATGTATCTTAAGGAGAACCACCACTAGTGAACTATGGACCCCGGTCCTTTCTTTTACCATCAATCTACAACTGTTTACTTTCTGCAAGCTATTACTTTCTTCCACACAATACGTTTAATCCTTTGTTTTCAACAAAACCGGTGAGAATGATAACCTCACTATAAGTTGGGGGCAAAGTTGAGTGGTTGTGTTGTGCAGGATTCCAAGTTGGAAACAACACCTTGGAGGTGTTTCCTTGCTTCTACTGGTTCGATAACCTAGGTATTTGTCAACACTCGGATTTTGAATCCCAAATGCCTGTTATGCCATACATCGCAATCCCAGGATTACCATTTTTGCGAGACATAACAGATTGGATATCACAGTACATCATCCATTACAAACCATAATAAGGTCTTACACGAATAAAGGATCTCATAATCTAGTCTTAATACAACAAGCAGCGGAATAAATAATAAGCGTAGCGGTGGGGTCCATCTTCAGGGGCACAGGCAATGCTGACGATGGAAGATAGTCCTAGTTATCATAGCCGTCCTACTGTCCTTCATCTTGGTAGTCTCCTTCATAGTCTGGCCATAGAAATAGCCAGGTACAAAAGCCATGAGTACTCTTTAAGTACTCGCAAACTATCACTAACAAGTAAGGTAGTTCTAGTGGGAAATGCTAACTCTAGGTTTATTTGTAAAGTTAAGTTTGAAACCTAAGCTGAGTTCAGAAACAAAGAAAGATAAAATAAAGTTCTAGAATCACTTAAGTTGGGAAGCTAGTGTCATAGTCACAACCCTGTTGTGGTCAAGTCAAGATTCATCATACATATCATAAGTCATTTTGAAAACATCTGACAACGGAACAGTATGGCCACTCCAACTGTCCATAACCGAGGACGCGGCTATTCGAATAGTTTGACACTCTGCAGAGGTGGTACACTTTCACTACAAGATTCGATACACCTATTAGGGATAACCCTGAATCATCATACTTAGTATGCAGATAATCAAACATAACCTTTCCTTTACACACCCTAGTATAAGCACCTCTCCTATGAGTATGGCCTCCCAACCATGACCATCTATCATCTTGGGCACTGCATAGGTGGACAACATCGAGAGGTAGCCTTAGCTCAAACCTCTCCCGCGAGGGAACTAATACTAATGCATATAAACTTCCGGCAAAGCCTTACCCAATTCAGGTATTGTGGTTGTACGGTAAAATTGGAATGGTATCGCACCCGAACCCAACCATCAGTTTGTAAAAGGGGTTAAGGCTCATGCCTCAACATTTTCATCATCATAAACCATTTGTGTTTCTCAACACATGTCAAAACATCTCAATAGAATGACTCATCATTCCAAGGTTTTCACAATTCATTTTCACCAAGTATTCCCATCTAAAGTGACTCAAGTTTTGATTTAACTCTAATCTACTAAGTTAAGAGTGTTCACTAAGGTCTAGTTTAGCTCTAAACTACAAGGTTAAGAGTGTTCACTAATATGGGATGCTAAGATCAATCTCATGCCATAGAATGACATCTAAATATCACTTTGATAGGTCAAGTTTTATACTTTTTATGCTACCTTCAAACAAGTAAAGGATTTTGGTAAAGTAAAGAAAGTAAAGCTTGCAAATAACATTTGGAGTAGGTATAAGTCCAAGGGTATAACCAAAGCATGCCTAATGCATCTTGCTTAGGTTATCTAGTTTAATTCTAGCTTGCTAACAATAGCTTGCTCAGTTTACTTGAAGTGCTAGGCTTGCAAGTAAAACTTGGAAGGGTTAACTTGTACAGTGCTAGCTTGCCTTGTGTAGTGCAGTGGTTGAAGTTTTCTTCCTCCTCCTCTTGGTAGAACTCCTCCTCCTCGAAAGCTTGGTCAGTACTATCTTCTATAAATACATACGGGATACACAATCACCAAACAATGCTTAACTAGTCTACTTATCATACTAAGGCACACATTTTATGATCTATTATCATCACAAGCATCACAAGGTTTAATTAACTAGCTTCATTCTTTTTATTTGAGAAAAGTAATTTGTACTCATTGAAAATTAACTAAGATTTAATATTTTCCAATTAAAATATGGGATCATGTGGACACATGTCATCACCACATATTCTAACATATGGGAATGTGATTTAAAGGTTGGATCACATTTTAATAAGTTTAAGTTTAATAATTAATGATTTAAAGTGACTAGAAATGCCAATATAGCATTATGTTGGTACTAGTCCAAAGTCACTGCATGCAAACCTTAATATTACTACATATTCAGATAGGTAGTGTTAAATGTGATTTTTGAGAGTTGGAATCAACTCAAAAGCTATTATGGTTGATTTTAGAAAAATGTTTGAATGTGCAAAAGCTTCTGTCTTGTTATTTTTACTAGGAGAGATCTCTAACTCTAAAATATTTAAATCCAACGGGCTTGGATAGAGATTTTCATTACCTTTCCAACAAAATTGGAATCACTCCATTTGGATTTGTAAAACTCTCTGAATTGATTTTTGAACTAAGGGACATAACTAAGTCTAAGTTTAAAAAGAAAAAACCTAATTTGAATCACAGGGCCAGCGCGGGAAACTAAATGGGCCGGCCCAGTGGTGTTCCGCGGCGCAGAGGGCTGCTGACAGGGGGGTCCCGCCTGTCAGTGACTCTTTAAACGCGAAGCGGTACGGGACGATCTGGGCGCTACGATTAAAACATAGATCAATGGTCCATAGTCGTCGTCGACGACGGACTCGTCGCCGGCGAGACCGAACCCTAAACGGCCGGTGGGGGTCTACTTGGGACGTACCAGGGCTCCAGCTAGTGCGGCAAGGTGGGTGATGCGCTCGACTTTCGACGTAGAGCTCGTTGGGAACCCCAAGATGAAGGTACGATGAATACAACAGCAAGTCTTCCCTCAGTTATGAAACCAAGGTTTAATCGAACCAGTAGGAGCAAGGAAACACCCCAAAGGTGTTACTAGCTGAGCTTTGGCAGGGCGCACTACCGGTGCTAGTAGCAATGTGGAGACCTGCACAACACAACCACAGAACTTTGTCCCCAACTTGCGAGGAGGTTGTCAATCTCACCGTGTTTTGCGGAAAACAAAGGATTAAACGTATCGAATGGAAAGAAGTAAAAGTTTGCAGAAAGTAAACACAAAGTAGTAAAAGATTGTAGATTGTATGTAAAGAAAAAAGACCGGGATCCATAGTTCACTAGGGGTGGCTCTACTTAGATAGATAACATGCTGGGTGAACAAATTATAGCGGGGCAATTGACAAACACCGAGAAAGCAATACATGCATATACTAATCATCTTGACTCCTCTGAGACTTGATTGGGCATTACAACATAATACATAGACCGCCATCCAACTGCATCTATGACTAATAATCCACCTTCAGGTTATCATCCGAACCCCCTCCAGTATTAAGTTGCAAGTAACAGATTATTGCTTTACGAACTGCCTGTAAAGTAAACAATACAATTGTTCTATGAACAAAGGATTGTTGTTTTCTCCCTAGTAGCAACATCACATCTAGTACCTTAGAGATTTCTATCACTTCCCCAGATTACCAGAGGCATGAACCCACTATCGAGCATAAATACTAACTCTTGGAGTTGCTAGCATCTACTTGGCCAAGATAGCTACTAAAAACAGAAAGCATGCAAGATCTCAAATAATAAAGACATGATAGAATCAATAATCAATCTGAAATAGCATATCAATATCCATCGGATCCCCGCAAACACAACATGTATGAATTACAAATAGATGATCTTGATCATGAACGGAGCTCACAAGATCTAAACATGAAAGCACAAAGGAGGAGAAACCAGCCATCTAGCTACTACACGGATCCGTAGGCCAAGGATGAACTACTCACGCATCACACCGGAGGCTTGCATGGTGATGAAGAAAGCCTCCAGGGTGAATTCCCCTCTCCGGCAGGGTGCCGGGAAGAGCTTCAGATCCCTCCCGATCTAGGGTTGGAGATGACGGCGGCTATAGACTCTTTCATGGATTTTTGATCGGGTACTTAGGGTTTTCGTCCCGAGGGCATCTTATAGTCGGAAGGGGAGGCCGAGGGGGTACCTGGGCTGGCCACACCACCCCCTGGCGCGGGCCAGGCCTGGCCGCGTGGCCAGGTGGTGTGGCCGTCCTATGACCCTTCTCCGTCTCGTATTCTGGCACTTGATCCCTTTCGGAAAAATAGGCACTTTGGCTTTTGTCCCGTCCAATTCCGAGAATATTCATTTTCTGACTTTCCTAGAACCAAAAACAGCAGAAAACAGGCAGCTGGCACTATGGCTCTTGTTAATTGGTTAGTCTAAGAAATCATATGAAAAGTACTCCAAAGTTGGAACATAACACAAGAAAGTGGATAAAACCAAGCATGGAACATCAAAAATTATAGATACATCTGCAATGTATCAACATCCCCAAGCTTAACTCCTGCTCGTCCTCGAGTAGGTAAGTGGTAAAAAGAAATAATAATTTTTGAGGTGACATGCACCATCAAAGACTTGATCAAAGTATTTGCAAAACATTCAAAGCTGGGATCATAGTACTTCAATCATAACATGAAAGACAAAGTTCTAGCAATAAGCAAAGAAACTATGATGCAACATGAAAAGGCACAAACAAAAGATTCATGAATAACATGCTTTGCAAGACGTTTGTTTGTTTCACATAAAGAAAACATAGCATAATAGTATTCAGCTTGTCCCTCAATAGAGTAGCAAATATAAATGCATAGGACACCTTCAAAGTTCATAAGAGTGACTAGATACAATAGTTTCAAACAAGCAATAACAAGTTATGCATCAATCAACTAGTCTTGGGACAATGCACATTAAACTAAGAATGGCCACTATGCTCTCTCAATAGGTGCATAAAGATAGAAGATGGAGACTCAACATAAAAGTAAAAGAAAAGCCTTCATAGAAGGAAGCAGGGATTCAAGTTTCATAAAGAGCTTCCAAAAATTATGGTACTTATTAAGTTTTAGCTCTCATTGCCCCTATCATAAGCATCTTGAAGTGATTAAGGTTAAAGTGAACAAACTATGGAGTATATGCTTTACAAAGTATAAGTTGGAAATCTCATGTCCCTTGAATACGAGGGCCCCTCCTCGTGCTACTCAAGTTTAGTTACCGGTAAGTTCTTGTCATCGTAAGTATATGTGTATCATTGAGAACCGCCAACGGGGTACCCCTTGCCCGATGATACGGAAGAATCCCCATATCAAAATGACAAGGCAAGCAGACAACGAGCATCTCAGCATTCTTCTTATTTACCATGGGAATATGGTGCTTTTTTCTCTCTTTCCTCTTTTCATAGTATCTATTTTTTTTCTCGATATAGGACTCTTTTTTTATAAGAAGAATGCTTCATAGACAGCTCATTATGGTTACGCTGCAGGTTTCCACCATGTCAGCATGGATTAGACCAGCGGCCCAAGCGTTTCTTTAACACATATACATAACTCCATGGACTTACAAGCTCCCCTTTCATTTCACACCGACGACATCCATCTACAAAAGAGCATGATATCAACTAGGTACAAGTACCAAGTGCAATGTTGAAAGCGTTCCCCATGAAAGCATGGTTCTGCTAATTCCCAACAAATAACTGCAAGCATATACAACATAGAAGACACAATGGTTCAAGTTTATTAAGGGCAAGTAAAGTAAAGTGTGCCATCAAGTTCGTGAGAGCTTTAATCACTAGTTTTCTCATAACAAGTGGAAGGTAAACAAAAGCACGAATATACTTGGAATAGCATAAGCTAGTAGGTAGGTATGGTGGACTCTTTGGAATAACTTGGTTTAGGGAGTTGGATGCATGAGTGGAACTCATACTTTGTTGTGGAGGCTAGCAAAAGACTGGGAGCGACAAACTAAGAGAGCAATAATGGCCATAATCATGCAGAGCGACAAAACATCATTGATCAAAGCATAAAGTGATACTACAAGTTGAAAACTAAAGGGTCATAAAGGATATGGTGACTTGAGATAGTCATAACATGGTGTGAGCATGTGCCAAGTCAACCCAAATAGAGCATCAAAGGAGAATACCACTATACTATGCTTTAATATGCTAAAACAACGCATGATTCATCCAAGGCACATTAAGCAATCAATTGTTTATAACAAGTCATGCTACAACAAAGAATACTAAGCATAAAGCCAAAAAAATATCAAGCATGACATGACAAAGCATAGGCCACAGTCAAAAACAAGCTCTTTTTACCACAAAAGTATGAACTTTTTCTACTCTTTTCCAAACCAAACCAAACTATTTGCAAACCAAAGTATGAAAGAGGGGGTCCAACCAATTTATTCAGAAAACTAAGCAAACCAAAGCAAACGAAAACCGAAACGAAAACAAAAAAGAAGACGCTCCAAGAAAAACACAACTGTGCATGAAACAATAAAAATGAAGCGTTTGGAAGAAACCTGGAATTTTTATTGATGAAGAAGGGGATGCCTTGGGCATCCCCAAGCTTTGACGCTTGTACTTCTTGGATGTTTCTTGGGGTGACATGCGTGGCATCCCCAAGCTTGAGCTTTAGTCCATCCTTCATCTCATTACTCATTTCTTCCATACACCTGAAAATTTTCCTTCATACAAAACTTCACACAATCTCATTAGCAACATTAGTGCACTTAAGATAAATAAGTCTCAACGTTCAGTTCTAACACCAAATAAGCTTCCATTAGAACACTAGCTACTGTAGCACTTCCCTCAGAAAGCTCAATCCCCCAAAGGAACTCAAGAAGGAACTAACAAGAAGCAAATGCAGAAAATGGCAGAAATCTGTCAAAACAGAACAACAGGTAAAGATGAATTTTTTAGAAGACCTTATGTTGCTCAAATAAAAAAGTGTTGAACTAACAAAAGTTAGATAACAACCTAGGGCATAATCAAAAAAACTTACATCTCAATCCGACGTACATACCTCTCTCAGGAATTTTTACGGTGAAGCACAGAAATCTGTTTCGGGACAACAACTTTCCCAATCATTACTTCACTCTCATTAGAGGTTAATCTTGGCACAAAAAGCAAATAAAAAGGATAATGAGAGGTTATTACAGAGGTAATAACTTCCAAGACTCAACTAAAACTCTTGGGTTATCTCCCAACAAGTACTTTTCTTTAACGCCTTTAAGTTAGGCATGAAAATTTGAGAAGATGCTCACATAGGAAATATGAATTGAAGTAAAAGAGAGCATCAAAAAGCAAATTCAAAACACATTTAAGTCTAACCCACTTCCTATGTATAGGAATATTATACGCAAATAAGTTCACAAAGAACAAAGTGACAAGCATAGGAAGATAAAACGAGAGTAACTTCAAAACTTTCAGCAAATAGAGAGGTGTTCCAGTACCATGAAAACTTCTACAACCATATTTCCTCTCTCATAATAATTTTCAGTAGCCTCATGAATAAACTCAACAATATAACTATCACATAAAGCATGCTTTTCATGATCTACAAACACTAGAGCTTTATTATAAACATTTTCAAAAGAATCCTCAGGAACATGGCATTCGTCCTCCTTTGATAAGCATGGGGGACAATCAAATAATGTAAGGGGTAAAGAGTTACTCTCATTAGAAGGTAGGGATGGGTAGATCCATTCTTCCTCCTCTTGATCATCACTCTCCTCCTATTTTTCATCCATTGAGCTTCCAGTTTCAGCAATTTCTTCTTCCATGGAGGTTCTAGCAGGCGGTGGTTCATCTATTACGTTAACAGTCATAAAACTGTTCCCAAATAGGAAACTGAGTGAGCTATCCATAACGAAATAGTGATTGGAGCAGAGCTAGTCATAAAGGCAACTTAAGAAAGGAACTAATTTTTTTTGTGTTTTTTTGAAGAACAAAACAAGCAAAGAAAGCAAAAAGAAAACTAAGCAAAACAAAAACAACAAAGTAGAGAGATTGGTTATGAGGGACTCCCCTTGTGAAGATGTCCTTGACTCCCCGGCAACGGCGCCAGAAAATCTTGATGCGCTCGACTTTCGACGTAGAGCTCGTTGGGAACCCCAAGAGGAAGGTACGATGAATACAGCAGCAAGTCTTCCCTCAGTTATGAAACCAAGGTTTAATCGAACCAGTAGGAGCAAGGAAACACCCCAAAGGTGTTACTAGTGGAGCTTTGGCAGGGCGCACTACCAGTGCTAGTAGCAACGTGGAGACCTGCACAACACAACCATAGAACTTTGTCCCCAACTTGCGATGAGGTTGTCAATCTCAACATGTTTTGCGGAAAACAAAGGATTAAACGTATCGAATGGAAAGAAGTAAAAGTTTGCAGAAAGTAAACACAAAGCAGTAAAAGATTGTAGATTGTATGTAAAGAAAAAGGACCGGATCCATAGTTCACTAGAGGTGGCTCTCCTTAGATAGATAACATGCTGGGTGAACAAATTACAGCGGGGCAATTGACAAACACCAAGAAAGCAATACATGCATATACTAATCATCTTGACTCCTCTGAGACTTGATTGGGCATTACAACATAATACATAGACCGCCATCCAACTGCATCTATGACTAATAATCCACCTTCAGGTTATCATCCGAACCCCCTCCAGTATTAAGTTGCAAGCAACAGATTATTGCTTTACGAAATGCGTGTAAAGTAAACATAACAATTGTTCTATGAAGAAAGGATTGTTGTTTTCTCCCTAGTAGCAACAACACATCTAGTACCTTAGAGATTTCTGTCACTTCCCCAGATTACCAGAGACATGAACCCACTATCGAGCATAAATACTAACTCTTGGAGTTGATAGCATCTACTTGGCCAAGATAGCTACTAACAACGGAAAGCATGCAAGATCTCAAATAACAAAGACATGATAGAATCAATAATCAATCTGAAATAGCATCTCAATATCCATCGGATCCCCGCAAACACAACATGTATGAATTACAAATAGATGATCTTGATCATGAATGGAGCTCACAAGATCTAAACATGAAAGCACAAAGGAGGAGAAACCAACCATCTAGCTACTACATGGATCCGTAGTCCAAGGATGAACTACTCACGCATCACACCGGAGGCTTGCATGGTGATGAAGAAAGCCTCCAGGGTGAATTCCCCTCTTCGGCAGGGTGCCGGGAAGAGCTTCAGATCCCTCCCGATCTAGGGATGGAGATGACGGCGGCTACAGACTCTTTCCTGGATTTTTGATCGGGTACTTAGGGTTTTCGTCCCGAGGGCAACTTATAGTCAGAAGGGAGGCCGAGGGGGTGCCGAGAGCGGCCACACCACCCCCTGGCGCGGGCCAGGCCTGGCTGCGTGGCCAGGTGGTGTGGTGGCTCCCTGGCCCTTCTCCGTCTCGTATTCTGGCACTTGATCCCTTCCGGAAAAATAGGCACTTTGGCTTTTGTCCCGTCCAATTCTGAGAATATTCATTTTCTGACTTTCCTGGAACCAAAAACAGCAGAAAACAGGCAGCTGGCACTTTGGCTCTTGTTAATAGGTTAGTCCAAGAAATCATATCAAAAATACTCCAAAGTTGGAACATAACACAAGAAAGTGGATAAAACCAAGCATGGAACATCAAAAATTATAGATACATTTGCAATGTATCAGTGGGCAATCGAACTGGACAATGAAGGCGAGCTCAGGCGAAGTCGTGGCAGGGGCTGAGGTGGACGAAATCGACGGGGACTTCTCCTCCTCTACAACGGCTACCTCCGGTGTAATTCTGACGAACGACGGCTCGAGCGGCTCCGGCGAGAGAGGGGAAATGGTCAGTGGAGAGAGGGGAGTGGAATGGTGTAAAGAGATGGTGCTGGGGTGGCCTCCTTATATAGGTTCGACGAGAGGAGCGACGGGTGTGGGCTGGTGTCTCCGGCGAGGGCGGTACAGAGGGCTACCGACGTGGGCGAGGTAGGCAGACGGTGGGCGGTCTGCTGGCGGTTCTGTACGGCATAATGGCGATGCTAGGGGCGGTGGCATTTGGTTGGGGACTTCCCGCGCTCTGGGAGATAGAGGCGGTGCTTGACGGCGATCATGGCGACTGTGGGTCGTGCGGCGGTGCACGGCCGTGTCTGGCGGGGTGTCAAGGCGGAGTGGCATGCGTGATATGGTGTCGTGGCGCGGTCTGCTGCGTGCTGGCGGCGATCGCGCTCTAGCGTGCGCTACGCATGGTGTAGAGAGAAAGGGTGGCGCGACACTAAGGTGGGCTAGGGGCTAGGGTTGTTCGAGGGGTGGACCATGGGCGTCGGTAGGGTTGGGCGGAGCTAGGGGACGTGCTGGAATGGCGCGGCTTGGTCTCTGGCGTGCTGCCCGCGTTCGGCCGGTGGTGACCTCATTTGGGCGGCGCGCCACTGCTGCTAGCGGTGAAGGGAGGCTGGTTGATGGCTTGGTTGGAGCAAGGGAGACAGAGGAGAGTAGAGAGGGTCAAATGGGGGACAAGGGATCAATGTGCAACAGTATTAGTTAGGCCAGATGATTTTTGCCTGCCAGGTGTTCGATCAAATGGCCGCATGAGATTTTTTTTTGAATTTTGAGATGATTTTTGGTGGAGTGATGTATCTTATGCTTAAGCATCTAGGTTTTCTTGGGATTTTAAAATGGAGTTCATTTGAGTGGTTTTTGAATAAGTGTGATCTATACATATGCACTACATTCAATTTTCAATTGTTATTTAAATTTAGTGTTTGAAAGTTTTTGGGAGGAAACAAAGTGATCCTTCATCCTTCACTACTTGTACTAGCAAGGGGTGCAAAGATCCACAATTGTTTCTGTTAAGATTTGAGTTCTAGGAATACCCCAAGGTAGGCTAGGTGATTGATACATTGCAAATGTATCTATAATTTTTGATGTTCCATGCTTGGTTTTATCTACTTTCTTGTGTTTTGTCCACACTTTGGAGTACTTTTCATATGATTTCTTGGACTAACCTATTAACAAGAGCCACAGTGCTAGCTTCCTATTTTCTGCTGTTTTTGGTTCCAGGAAAGTCAAAAAATGAATATTCTCAGAATTGGACGGGACAAAAGCCAAAGTGCCTATTTTACTGGAAGTCATATGGAGCCAGAATCCGAGACGGAGAGGATCTAGGGGGCCACCACACCACCTAGCCATGCGGGCCAGGCCTGGCCGCGCCAGGGGGTGGTGTGGCTAGCCCAGGCACCCCCTCGGCCTCCCTCTTTGCCTATAAGTTGCCTTCTGACTTAAAAACTCAGGGGGGTTTGACATTTTTCTAGAAGGAGTTCTGCTCCGCCGCCACCACTAGATTCCACGAAACAGCACCAGAAACTCCGTTCTGGCACCCTGCTAGGATGGGGAATTGGAGGAGATCATCGCCATCATCATCACCATCGCTTCTCCATCGACCATCCATATTCCCCCCATCTATGAGTGAGTAATCCCCCGCTGTAGGCTATGGGGATGGTAGGGATTGGATGAGATCGTTCATGTAATGTCATCAGATTGTTAGGGCATGGTGCCTAGTATCTTCTATTAGTGCTTTATGACTTTGTTGCAACTTGTTATGCTTAATGCTTGTCACTAGGGCCCGAGTGCCATGATTTCAGTTCTGAACATGTTATTGATTCATTATGATAGTATTGTTTATGGTCTTATCTGCAAGTTGTATACACACGTTGTTGTCCGGAACCAATGGCCCCGAAGTGACAGAAATCGGGATAACCGGAGGAAATGGCTTTGATGTGAGGATCACATGTGTTCACGGAGTGTTAATGCTTTGCTCCGGTGCTCTATTAAAAGGAGCACCTTAATTGCCAGTAGTTCCCTTGAGGCCCCGCTGCAAATGGGCTGGCAGGACAAAGATGTTGTGCAAGTTCTCATTGCGAGCACGTATGACTATATATGGAACACATGCCTAGGATTATCTAGTACTTGGATGCTTTTATCTTATTTATCTACAATTGCCCTATGTTCTGTTTGCTATGTGAATTGTCTTGTCCATGCAACGCCCGTCCATCCATCCCTATGCCTACCGCACTCGAATCCTATTGTTTACTGTTGTGTTTACTTTACTACTGCTATTACTTTGCTATTCCTACTACAAAACTGTTGCTACTGATAAACTGCCGTGAGCAAGATTGTTTCCAGGTGTAGCTAAATTGACAACTCAGTTGTTAAGGCTTATAGATATTCTTTGGCTCCCCTTGTGTCGAATCAATAAATTGGGTTTCACTTCCCTCGAAAATACTGCGATACACCCCCTATACTTGTGGGTCATCAAGACTATTTTCTGGCGCCATTGCCGGGGAGCATATCTTTATTTATCAAGTTCACTTGGATTCTCTATTGTTCGCTGCTATCCATCCATCCATCATGGGTAAGTCTCGTGATGGCAAGTTTCCTATTTTACCATCCACTACAAGAAGAGGTACGGTTCTGAACACCTCTGCTGCTCTTGATTCACCATATGTTATAAGTAAGCTCGTTACACCACCACATACGCATGCTACACACACTGCTACTACCGCTAAATCTGAAACTTCTGATGCTTATGATGCTTCTTCTACTGTGCTTGATAAGAGTGGTTCATTAGGTCCTTTCCTAGATGCTACGATTGCTAGAACTATAGCTGGAAATACCGAAACTCCTAATGAAGACAGTACCACACCTGTTAGTTCACCTGAGTCTTGTGAAAGTTATGATATTGAAGATGGTTATGTTGAGATGACCGATGAATTTATTAAAGAATGTAAAAACACCCATGATAGGAGCGCTGCTAAGAGTCTCCTTGAGAGACGTACTATTAGACCCAAATTGTCTCCTATTGCTAAGTTTGTTGCTTCTCCCATAAACATTACAGATAAAGATTATGATTTCTCTCTCAATCTATCTTACATAGATATTGTCGAGAAAGAACCTTTTTGTGGGACTAAGAATGAAAGTGCGGTAGCACATATGAATGAACTTTCTACCATGAGTGGCTTGTTTTCTAATGATATTAAGATGCGTACTTACTTTGTTGCCAAGATCTTCCCTTTTTCACTGAAAGGAGAAGCTAAAACTTGGTTTAGTAATTTACCTCCTAGATCTATTGATTGCCCTGAGTGCTTGATTAGTACTTTCCTGCAGAAATATTTTCCTCCTAGTGCTAGACATGCTATTTTGGAGGAACTTATTGATTTTAAACAGGGAGAAAAAGAGGTATTGCCTGAATCTTGGGCAAGGTTTTGTGCTTTGATTCATGCACAGGCTGGAAGTCCATTACCTAAGAATGAGCTTCTTGATATATTTTATAATGGACTAACCGAAGAATCTAGGACATACCTAGATAGTTGTGCTGATTATGTTTTCAGGAATAGGACTCCTAAGGAAGCTGAGGAATTAATGGCTAAAATAAGTAAGAACTATGAAGATTGGACTCCTCCTAAACAAGCTATACCTAAAGTAATTGTACCTGAACCTTCTATTTCGGTGCCTATTCCAACATCAAAGAAGAGGGGAGTTATTGAATTAAATGATGAAGTGATGAAGGAAGCTAAGAAATGTCTTAAGGAGAAGGGAATTAAAGCTGTAGATGTCAAGAATTTACCTCCTATTGAAGAATTATGTAAGCCTATTCCCTACTCATCCACTATTGAGGTACACTCTCTCCAAAACTTTGATGAAGGTGATATCCCTTACTCTAAACCTCCTGATCAATGCTTAGAAGAATTCGATATATTTATTGTTAAGCAAGATAACTTTAATAAAAGGGTGCAAAATCATCTAATGGAAAACACTAGAGCTATTGTTGAGTTGAAAGATATTGTGGAAAGAACCTCTAATGATGTTAAAATGATTGTTAAACACTTTCAAATGGTTCAAACTCAAATAGATCAACTCATTAAAGTGCAAAACGACTTGCTAGTTAATGCTGCCAAAGAAAAACATGCTTATGAAATTAGAACTAGAAGTGGAGCTGCTACCCAGGATCCTCTATATCCTGAGGGTCATCCCAAAATAATTGAGCAGGATTCTCAACAAGCTGAAAATAGTGGCTCTACTCGTAAGAAAAGGAAAAAGAAACATAAAACTGGTGTAGAACCTGCTATAGATCCTAATAGTATATCTATCTCTGATGCTGAAACTGAAAGTGGTAATGAAGAAAATGAAGTTCCTAATGAGGAAAAAGTTGAAGAAGAACCTGAAAACCACACTAAGAATACTAAATACACCAAAGAAGATTTTATTGCTAAGAAACATGGTAGTGAAAGAGAACCTTGGGTCCAAAAACCTATGCCTTTACCTGATAAGAAACACAAGTCAAAGGAAGATGAACACTATAATAAGTTTTGTGAGTGGATGAAACCTTTGTTCTTGCAAATTCCTTTGACTGATGCTATTAAATTGCCTCCTTACTCAAAGTATATGAAGGATATTGTCTCGAATAAAAGGAAGACCCCTAATGAAGAAATTTCTACTTTGCTTGCTAATTATTCCTTTAATGGTAAGGTTTCTAAGAAACTTGGAGACCCTGGGATTCCAACTATCCCTTGTTCTATTAAGAATAGTTATGTTAGAACTCTTTGTGTGATTTGGGAGCTGGAGTTAGTGTTATGCCTTTCTCTCTCTATAAGAGGCTTCAACTAGAAAAATTGATACCAACTGATATATCTTTGCAAATGGCTGATAAATCTACCACTATTCCTATGGGTATATGTGAGGATGTACCTATTCAAGTGGCTCATAATTGCTTGATATTAACTGATTTTGTTGTGCTTGAAATGCCTGAAGATGATAATATGTCTATTATTATTGGGAGACCTTTTCTTAATACTGCAGGAGCTGTTATCAATTGTAACCAAGGAAAGGTAACTTTCAATGTGAATGACAAGGAACATACTGTCTATTTCCCCAAGAAGATTGAAAGGACTTATGGTTTGAATTCAATTGAACATGTTGAGGGCATTCAAGTTGGAGAAATATATTGTCCCATACCAAGAGAAAAATTTGAAACTATTATGATTGGGACCATTGCTATAAAGGTTGAGGTAACATAATCATTATTGAAATACAAAGTTTTGTCTCATATGAAATTGTTTTGGTAACAAGACCTGATCAACCTTGTTAAAGGATTTCATTGAACAAAACAATGTTTTCCCCATGATTATCTCCGTTTACTTCTATTCTATCCATTTTAGTTTTTGCTTATGCCCAACTTAAAGGCGTTAAAGAAAAGTACTTATTGGGAGATAACCCAAAAGTTTTAAATGAGTCTTGGAAGTTATTACCTCAGTAATAACCGCTCCTTATCCTTTTTATTTGCTTTTTGTGCCAAGAGTAACCTCTAATGAGAGAGAAGTAATGGTTGGGAAAGTTGCTGACCCGAAATAGATTTCTGTGCTTCACCGTAAAAATTCGTGTAAAATCTCTGTAAGTCCTTTTGAGGCGTGAATTTTTGTGCTTCTGCCCCAGGTTGTTATCTGACTTTCGTTAGTTCAACACTTTTTGATTTGAGCAACAGAAGATCTTCGAACAAATTCGTCTTTACCTGCTGGTCTGTTTTGACAGATTTCTGCCATTTTCTGCATTCGCTTCTTGTTGGTTCCTTTTTTAGTTCTTTTGGGGAATTGAGCCTTTTGAGGTAAGTGCTACAGTAGCTTGTGTTTTAATGGAAGTTTTGTTGGTGTTAGAACTGAACCTAAATACTTATTATCTTGAGTGCACTAATGTTGCTAATAAAGATTGTGTGAAGTTTGTATGAAGGAAAAATTTTAGGTGTATGGAAGGAATAAGTAATGAGATGAAGGATGGACTAAAGCTCAAGCTTGGGGATGCCACGCATGTAACCCCAATAAATATACAAGAATTACAAGCATCAAAGCTTGGGGATGCCCAAGGCATCCCCTTCTTCATCAATAAAAATCCCAAGTTTCTTCCAAACGCTTCATTTTTATTGTTTCATGCACGGTTGTGTTTTTCTTGGAGCGTCTTCTTTTTCGTTTTCGTTTTGGTTTTTCGTTTTCTTTTGTTTGCTTAGTTTTCTGAATAAATGTGTTGGACCTCCTCTTTCATGCATTGGTTTTCAAATAGTTTGGTTTGGTTTGGAAAAGAGTAGGAAAGTTCATGCTTAAGTGGTAAAGAGAGCTTGTTTTTGACTGTGGCCTATGCTTTGTCATGCCATGCTTGATATTTTTTTGTCTTTATGCTTAGTATTCTTTGCTGTAGCATGACTTGTTATAAACAATTGAGATTGCTTAATGTGCCTTGGATGAATCATGCGTTGTTTTAGCATATTAAAGCATAGTATAGTGGTATTCTCCTTTGGTGATTTATTCGGGTTGACTTGGCGCATGCTCACACCATGTTATGACTATATCAAGTCACCATAAGCCTTTATGATCCTTTAGTTTTCAACTTGTAGTATCACTTTATGCTTTGATCAATGATGTTTTGTCACTCTGCATGATTATGGCCATTATTGCTCTCTTAGTTTGTCGCTCCTAGTCTTTTGCTAGCCTCCGCAACCAAGCATGAGTTCTACTCATGCATCCAACTCCCTAAACCAAGTTATTCCAAAGAGTCCACCATACCTACCTACTAGCTTATGCTATTCCTAGTATATTCATGCTTTTGTTTACCTTCCAAATTAATCTTGTTATGAGAAAACTAGTGATTAAAGCTCTCACGAACTTGATGGCACACTTTACTTTTCTTGCCCTTAATAAACTTGAACCATTGTGTCGTCTATGTTGTATATGCTTGCACTTATTTGTTGGGAATTAGCAGAACCATGATGTCATGGGAACGCTTTCAACATTGCACTTGGTACTTGTACCTAGTTGATATCATGCTCTTTTGTATATGGATGTCGTCGGTGTGAAATGAAAGGGGAGCTTGTAAGTCCATGGAGTTATGTATATGTGTTAGAGAAACGCCTGGGGCGCTGGTCTAATCCATGCTGACATGGTGGAAACCTGCAGCGTAACCATAGTGAGCTGTCTATGAAGCATTCTTCTTATAAAAAAAAGAGAGTCCTATATTGATAAAAAAGAGAAAAAAGAAGAAAAAAAGAGATATAATGAAAAGAGGAAAGAGAGAAAAATGCACCATATTCCGATGGTAAATAAGAAGATTGCTGAGATGCTCGTTGTATGCTTGCCTTGTCATTTTGATATGGGGATTCTTCCGTATCATCGGGCAAGGGGTACCCTGTTGGCGGTTCTCTATGATACACATGTACTTACGATGACAAGAACTTACCGGTGACTAACCTTGAGTAGCATGAGGAGCGGCCCTCGTATTCAAGGGACATGGGATTTTTAACTTATACTTCGTCAAGAATGTACACCATAGTTTGTTCACTTTAACCTTAATCACTTCAAGATGCTTATGATAGGGGCACTGAGAGCTGAAAGTTGTAAGTACCATAATTTTTGGAAGCTCTTTATGAAACTTGAATCTCTTCTTCCTTCTATGAAGGTCTTTCTTCCACCATTATATTGAGTCTCCACCTTCTACCTTTATGCACTTACTTTGAGAGCATAGTGGCCATTCTTAGTTCTATGTGCATTGTCCCAAGACTTGTTGATTGATGCATAACTTTGATATTGCTTGTTTTAAACTATTTTTATCTAGTCACTCTTATGAGCTTTGAAGGTGTCCTATGCATTTATATTTGCTACTCTATGAGGGACAAGCTGAATACTATTATGCTATGTTTTCTTTATGTGAAACAAACAAACGTCTTGCAAAGCATTGTTATTCATGAATCTTTTGTTTGTACCTTTTCATGTTGCATCATAGTTTCTTTGTATTATTGCTAGAACTTTGTCCTTCATGTTATGATTGAAGTACTATGATCCCAGCTTTGAATGTTTTACAAATGCTTTGATCAAGTTTATGATGGTGCATGTCACCTCAAAAATTATTCTTTCTTTTTATCACTACCTACTCGAGGACGAGCAGGAGTTAAGCTTGGGGATGTTGATACATTGCAAATGTATCTATAATTTTTGATGTTCCATGCTTGGTTTTATCTACTTTCTTGTGTTTTGTCCACACTTTGGAGTACTTTATATATGATTTCTTGGACTAACCTATTAACAAGAGCCACAGTGACAACTTCCTATTTTCTACTGTTTTTGGTTCCAGGAAAGTCAGAAAATGAATATTCTCGGAATTGGACAGGACAAAAGCCAAAGTGCCTATTTTACCGGAAGTCATCTGGAGCCAGAGTACGAGACGGAGAGGAGCCAGGGGGCCACCACACCACCTGGCCGCGCGGGCCAGCTCTGGCCGCGCTAGGGGGTGGTGTGGCCAGTCCAGGCACCCCGTCGACCTCCCTCTTCGCCTATAAGTTGCCTTGTGACCTAAAAACTCAGGGGGGTTCGACGTTTTTCCAGAAGGAGTTCCGCTCCACCGCCACCACCAGATTCCACGAAACAACACCAGAAATTCCGTTCTGGCACCCTGCCGGGACGAGGAATTGGAGGAGATCATCGCCATCATCATCACCATCGCTTCTACATCGACCATCCATGTTTCCCCCATCTATGAGTGAGTAATCCCCCGCTGTAGGCTATGGGGATGGTAGGGATTGGATGAGATCGTTCATGTAATGGCATCAGATTGTTAGGGCATGGTGCCTAGTATCTTCTATTAGTGCTTTATGACTTTGTTGCAACTTGTTATGCTTAATGCTTATCACTAGGGCCCGAGTGCCATGATTTCAGATCTAAACATGTTATTGATTCATTATGATAGTATTGTTTATGGTCTTATCTGCAAGTTGTATATACATGTTGTTGTCCGGAACCAATGTCCCCGAAGTGAAAAAAATCGGGATAACCGGAGGGAATGGCTTTGATGTGAGGATCACAAGTGCTCACGTAGTGTTAATGCTTTGCTCCGGTGCTCTATTAAAAGGAGCACCTTAATTGCCAGTAGTTCCCTTGAGGCCCCGCTGCAAACGGGCTGGCAGGACAAAGATGTTGTGCAAGTTCTCATTGCGAGCATGTATGACTATATATGGAACACATGCCTAGGATTATCTAGTACTTGGATGCTTTATCTTATTTATCTGCAATTGCCCTATGTTTTGTTTGCTATGTGAATTGTCTTGTCCATGCAATGCCCGTCCATCCATCCCTATGCCTACCGCACTCGAATCCTATTGTTTACTGCTATTGTTACTGCTGTCTTTACTTTACTACTGCTATTACTTTGCTATTCCTACTACAAAACTATTGCTATTGATAAACTATTGTGAGCAAGATTGTTTCCAGGTGTAGCTGAATTGACAACTCAGTTGTTAAGGCTTATAGATATTCTTTGGCTCCCCTTGTGTCTAATCAATAAATTGGGTTTCACTTCCCTTGAGAATACTGCGATACAGCCCCTATACTTGTGGGCCATCAGTGATTAAAATGGCAAAAGTGACCATTTGCTTATTTTATTCTTTTTGATTTCTTTTTCTTTGGGATTTGTTTGGGGATGATCTAGATGATGTTTAATTCACCTTAGAATCATTTTACAACCAATGGATCACTCAAACATGGCAATTCAACACAACTCCTAATTTAAATGCACACACATATGAATGCTTAATTATTTTAAATGGAAAAGTTTTTGTTAACCCTAAATTGGGTAGATTTGATCTTGATTAACTTTGGATTAAGTTTTGGGATGTTACAAACCTTCCCCCCTTAAACAAAATCTCGTCCCGAGATTTACGAAATAAAACTAGGAACTAAAGAGATCTGGAAACTCTGTCCTAATGTAATCTTCTCGCTCCCAAGTGGCTTCCTCTTCGGTATGGTTACTCCATTGAATCTTGAGAAATTTGATACTCTGGGTCCTGGTGGTTCTGTAAGCTTCCTCCAAGATACGGATGGGCACTTCACGATACGTCAGATCCTTGTTGATATCAACGGCTCGGTGATCGATGTTCTTGAATACTTCAGTCTTCTCCGGCACTTCTAAGCATTTGCAAAGTAAGGAGATATGGAACACATTGTGGATGGCTGACATCTCTTCTGACAGTTCCAGTTGATACGATACTTCTCCTCGGCGATTCAGAATCTTGAAGGGTCCGATATATCTAGGGGCTAACTTTCCTTTTAGACTAAAACGTTGGGTTCCCTTCAATGGTGAAACCTTGAGATACACGAAATATCTGACACTGAAAGTCAGGTCTCTCCTTCTTTTGTCAGCATAACTCTTCTGTCTAGATTGGGCGGTCTTGAGGTGCTCACGGACTTTGTGAACCTTTTCTTCGGCTTCTCGTAGTATGTCGGGTCCAAAAATCCGACTCTCTCCTACTTGCGACCAATTCAAAGGGGTACTACACTTTCTTCCGTATAGGAACTCAAATGGGGCCATTTGTAAACTGGCTTGATAACTGTTGTTGTATGAGAATTCTGCGAAAGGCAGACAGTCTTCCCATTTTGATCCATACTCCAAAACACAAGCTCTCAACATATCTTCTAAGATCTGGCTGACTCTTTCAGTCTGTCCATCAGTTTGTGGGTGATAAGCGGTGCTGAAGTTCAACTTGGTTCCTAATCCTTCTTGGACTTTCTGCCAAAATCTCGAGGTAAATTGGGTTCCTCAATATGATACTATGGTCTTTGGGGTTCCATGAAGACTAACAATTCTAGCAATGTACAACTCTGCTAGCTTCGAACTCTGGTAAGTTGTCTTGATAGGTATAAAATGAGCTACCTTGGACAGTCTATCAACGATGACCCAGATTGAGTCCTTTCCCCTACTAGAAGTAGACAAACCGGTGATAAAGTCCATTCCGGCGGAATCCCATTTCCATTCCGGAATCTGCAATGGTTGCAACAGTCCTGTGGTCTCTGATGCTCTGCTTTGACCCTTTGATAGATGTCACACTTGGCGATGTAGCTTCCGATTTCTCTCTTCATCTCATGACACCAAAATTGCTCTTTCAAATCTTGATACGTCTTCGTTCCTCCGAGGTGGATAGAATAAAGAGTATCATGAGCTTCCTGCATGATAACTTGCTTCAGCTCCGAATCTGCTGGCACACAGATACGTCCTTTGTACCACATAACTCCTTCTTCGTCTTCGGTAAATCCAGGTACCTTTCCTGTACCAAGACGATGTTTGATTCCGTCGATACTTGCATTTCCCTTCTGGGCTTCCTTGATTTGGCTAATCAAAGTGGGTTGAAGTTCAATGCTAGCTAGAAATCCTTTGCTAACTAGCTCAGTTCTAAACTGCTCCAACTCCTCATACAAACTTGGTTTCTTCTCCTTGATCATGGTGTTTAGCCTACACGGCAATCTGCTAAGAGCATCCGCTACCACATTGGCTTTGTCAAGGTGATAGTGAATGTCAAGGTCATAATCCTTGATTAACTCTATCCATCTCCTTTGCCTCATATTCAACTCCTTCTGAGTGAAAATATACTTCAAACTCTTGTGATCTTAGTAAATCTCACATCGATTTCCCATAAGATAATGACGCCATGTCTTCAATGCCAAAACTATGGCTGCTAATTCAAGATCATGGGTCGGATAGTTCTGCTCATGCCGCTTCAGTTGTCGAGATAGATAAGCGATGACTTTTCCTTCTTGCATAAATACACATCCGAGACCAATATTGGATGCATCACAATATACATCAAATGGCTTCTTGATATCTGGCATGATCAATATTAGGGCTGAAATCAATCTCTTCTTCAGTTCTTGGAAACTAGCTTCACATTTGTCGGTCCATTCAAACTTCTTGTCCTTCTTCAACAATTGGGTCAGGCGATGCTCGAGAATCCTTCTACAAACTTGCGGTAGTATCCCGCTAATCCGAGAAATGCACGGACTTGGGTTTGAGTGGTTGGAGCTTCCCATGCTTCGACATCTCTGATCTTGGTGGGATCATTAACGACTCCTCCGGCAAACACAATATGTCCTAGGAATCCTACTTCTTTCATCCAAAACTCACATTTGCTGAACTTGGTATATAACCGATGCTCTCTCAGGGTTTCCAGGATGATTCTCAGATGTTGCTCATGCTCTTCTTCTGACTTGGAGTAGATAAGGATATCGTGATAAACACAACGACAAACTTATCTAAGAAATTCATAAAGATCTTATTCATGAGATTCATGAAATAAGTAGGGGCATTGGTTAATCCAAAAGACATGACCGTATACTCGTATAAACCATAACGAGTAGTAAAGGCGGGTCTTCGGAATATCCGTTGCACGAATCTTAAGTTGGTGATAACCAGTCCTGAGATCAATCTTTGAGAACACTTGGGCATCAGTCAACTGATCAAATAGGTCCTCTATCTTTGGCAAAGGGTACTTGTTTTTGATGGTGACGTCATTCAGCTTTCTGTAATCGGTGCACAAACGGTTGCCTCCATCTTTCTTATCGACGAATAACACTGGTGATCTACATGACGATGCGCTTGGTTGAATCAAACCTATTGCTAACATAGCATCCAACTGCTTCTTCAATTCCACTAACTCTGAGGGGTTCATGCTATAGGGTCTCTAGGCTATTGGTCGGGTGTAACAACCTCGGACCCTACGCTCTAAGTCCAAGCCTGGATGAACCAAAAGTGGTTAAGGGTTTTACAGCGGAGGCCCAGGGCCACCCACATGTAGGCCCGTCGGCCGCCCTAACCACTTCTAAGAACATCGGGACAAGAGCGAGCGGCGTAGGCAACAGGCGAAGAGATCAAATACATACACAAGTGGGTATGTATGCAAGCTACCTTACAACAGTTCTCAGAGCCATACCATCTAAAAAGAAATAGAAATATTGCAACGCCATACATCAAGATCCAAATATCCTAGATAGAGATAATAGTGTAGGATAACTCCTCATACATCAATCAACAGAGTATCAAGCGGAAAAAACAAGATCCGAGTACGGACAAGAAGCAAATCGGCATAAGATGCCACATAAATAAGCACATCCCGCCCATAGATCTCACGGATCCCCATCCCCGGAATCTCTACATCGAGTGATCATTGCCAACATCATCTGTCTCCTCCACTCAGTATCCATCTTGCGAATACACATGTTCATCTGAATCAAACAATTTATCGTGTGAGACCCTAGGGGTACTCAGCAAGTCTTTATGCCTCTAAAGGGGACATATACCTGGGGTGACGCAATTGTAGCGAAAGATAATAACTAACAAGTCTATAGATACTCGCTAACCATCCACCCAACCAATGATAGACTGATGTCCGTTAATTAGAAACAACGGTTATAACAGTATAAAGTAATAGATCCATCCTCATTCTCGCTTACCAACGAGAAAGCGGACGAACAACCCATCCGTTGGCAGTTTTATTACTCATTCCATGAATGTTGCTCTATTTACTAGTCAGTTATTTAGTCAAATTAAAGACGGTACTTTAGTTATACTTGTCTAGGATCGAGAAATTGTGCTCCAAGTCGTCCATAACCGCGGACACGGCTTTCAGAAAGATTTACCCTACAGGGGTGCACAAATAGCAACACACACTCGATCAACCTCGGAAAAACCAAATCAAAACCCAACGAGGCTTTCACGACAAAGCAATCATAGGATTCATAATTCATTTCAGGGGGCCACCCCAATAAGCTACCCGCAACGAAGTTGGTCGGCTTCGAGACGGACCCAGGGTTTGCGAGAATGGCTGTAAACGACTGGGAACCCGAAAGTGTGACTGGGCTTGTCGATACCGCGAAATCGTGCCGCGATCCCTAAACAGTACAGGTGCTCCACGCACAATCGTAAAATAAAGCGGTAAAGCATGGCATAAGTACAGGATAGTAATAAAGCCCCAAACTACTTTGTGGCCCCAAGAAATAAAGTACAAATCAAGCTCTAGCAAAGGGGGATTCATAGAGTCTCCCGTATGTGGATAGTGCGAATATTCAAGGAATAGGTATCAAGTACTCAGGGTCCTACATGACACAAGTGAGCATAAAAACCAATTAATAGATATTGCCCATCGGTGCCTCTTTCATTAGTTATCCTAGGTTAAGTTGTTTAGGTACCCCGTTATCCAGCAGACTCTCACATACCCTACACATGCTGTTCTATGACTCGCATGGCTCAAACAACTCCTGTAGTAATGGTTCATGGGATGGAAGAACAAGCTTGGTGGGGTTTAAAAGTAAAGGCCATGCAATACTTGGGATTCAGTTTAATGCAATCGCGACTCAATGATGCAAGAATAAGATAGAAGCAATAGGTACTATATGTATGCAAGCATGTGGTAGTGCTTGCCTGGCAGCTCACTTGAAGCGAGAGGTGGATCTGGGTAGTACTCCTGGGATTCCTAATAATTCCCCTGCTCGGCGTCTATTCGAAAGAAGAACCAAACAAAAAAGGGCCAACATAAATAAAGTGCACAAGCATATGAATAAAATGCGACAACCAAACAAGCATGCTATGATGAATGATGCACAATTTACATGGCAATAATGTAGCATGGCAAGGGTGAGGTGTGGGGACAAGAATAACTCATTTTATTAATTATTTAGTCAAGTTTTATTACCATAAATAGTTCTGATTTTTAATATTGATATGATGCATACTGCAATTCATAACATGGAATGCATAAACAGAACGGGCTCATCGCGCTGATCGATTTAGACATATTATTTGTCGAATTTGGTGTTATGGAATTAAAGTTATTAATTAATTAAGACAAGGCATTTTAATGCAATTAAACAATTTCGAAAATTTAAATAAGTCAAACATTATTTTGGATGGCATATTTGAATTCCTCAAATTTTTCTGATTCAAAAACATATATTAGTTGTATTATTTGGATTTATTAATAAAAATTTATTAATTTCTGGATATTAAAACATATTTGCATTTTCTGGAATTATTTTTATTCGGAAAAGGCTCACAGAAACTTTTTGTACTCAGGTGGGTCTAGCTCGAGTCACTGACGCGTGGGGTCAGCTCTGAGTCAGCACAAGGTGGGGCGCAGCGGGCTGGGCTGGCTTTTCTCACTGCGGAGGCCTTACCCGTAGTCAATGACAGACGGGCCCGGCGGGACGCGGGGCCACACGCGCGCGTGGCCCGCAGGCGTGGGACACGTGGGCGAGGCTGGGGCACGAGGGGCCGGTCCGTGATAGACAGAAACTGCCGAGGGTTTTACGCAAAAAGACCACGGATCTGAAATTCGATCCATTTACAGGAGCTAGCTCGTCTAACCTTCGGAAGACGGTGGCGAGCACAGCGCTGCGAATCTCACGACGCCGTAAAAACAAAAGTTGTAGAGGAGACTACGGGCATCATTTTTGGTTCAGGAGATTTCGTCGGAGGAGAACTGTGCGCGCCGTAAACGTTTGAGGAACAGAGGGTGTCTCTACGGTTTAAACTGACGGAAAGTTTCAGAAAAAGGGCTGAGATCGGGCTGGGTTGCGACGATGATTGCGACCGAACGACGGCGAATTTCACCCTGCCGTAAAAAGGAAAGTTGAAGAGGATAGATCAGGCTTCAACTTCCGTTCAGCAAGTTCGCACGGAGACGGACCACATCGACCGGAAACTGCAGAAGAACAAAGTGTGTGCGCGGGGGTTGCTGTTACTGACGCGCGGCTGCAGGCGTGCATCGGACAGCGCGAGCGGCGGTGCACGGAGGCTGCTCGACGGATCACGGCGGCGTTGTGGCGAGCTAGAGAGGGAAGGGAGATGTCGGGGAGCTAGAGGTGCTCACCAGCGACCATCAGGTGCAGACAAGCATGCTCGAGACGGACCAAATGGTCGGTGTGGCTTGTCCTCTCCTAGACCCTGGTGCTACGGTTCATGACGGCGGCGAGGCTTCCTCGGCGAGCTCCGGTGCGGTGAAGGGATTCCGGAGGACGGAGAGGACGCAGGAGATCATGATGGTGCACTTGGCTCGGCTTGGAGATCATCATACCGACAAGGATAGGAGGTAGACGGAGCTAGGGCTTTTAGGTGGGGAAGATGACCATGGCGGCTTGGGAGGAGGAAGGAGAAGGGGAGAGGGACCTAGGCGCCTCCTGGATGGGATCTGAGGTGGGGTAGTAGAGAGAGGGAAAGAGAGCACATGGGGGTGTGGTGGCCACCTTTTTGCTAAACAAGGGAGAGATCGAAGGGGGGGGGTAGGGTTTTCTTCCCTCTTTCCTCTCTCTCTCTACTTAGCTAGGAGGAGGGGTAGGTCACCAGGTGGGGAGGTTGGCCGAGCTGGCTGCTCGTCTTGCAAGGTTATTCAAAGGGGTGGCCACGGTTGGGAGAAAAAGGGAGAGAGAGAGATTAGCTAGGTAAGGTGAGATTTGTGTGAGATGATGTAGGTGTTGGGGTAGATGTCTAGGGGAGAGCGAGAAAGAGAGGAATAGGGTGTGGAGATTAGCTAGCACATGTCAAAAGAAAAGGAGATGGGTGCCATGGTTTGGCTTGGATAAGAGTAAGGGTTTTGGATAAAGAAGAAGAGGCATGTGCTTCATATGATATATGCATGCCACGAGGCTTACAAAACAAAGAGTAGATGCCCCTAGGATGGTGGGGTTCAAACTTGAGAAAACTTGACTTGATCCCAAAGAAACCATGCTCCACTCAAAAATCAAAGAAAAAGCCAAAAGAAGAGAAGAGGGTGGTGATCTTGCATGGCCCATGCATAAATAGTAAATGCCATGTTTATTATTGTGAAAACAATTGTAAAGAACCATGGGCATTTATTAACACATGCATCCCCAAATATGAAATTAAGGCCAAGCCAAAAAGAATGGGGTTGGTGTTTCATGTGGAGTAGATGGGATATGCTCATATTTGAATATAATTTGGACATGCTAGTGTGTATGTACCACTAGATGCATAAATAGCCCCAGTAATATTCCAACATGAGCATACCTTCAAAACCATCCATATGGAAGCTTGACAAGGGATTCCACTCACATAGCATGCAAAGGTGGCTATATGGCTCTCCATGTATCAATAATGTGAAAACAACATGGTGCATATATGGGAGCAGGTGGAAGTGGAAGTGGATCCATCTCAATTATATGTGAGCTAGACAAAAGCCAGAAGAAATGCAAGGACCCACATATATTTTGGATGGTAGAATTATGGGGTGGTGACGAAGAAAGGTGGTGGAGTAATAAAAGATATGCCCCCAACTCAACTTGGGCATCAAGCATTTATCAAGAACCAAATACAATATATCAAGAGGCAAATGCAATTAATAATGCATATGAGATAAGAATCACATGAAAAAGGGTTTTATATGATGCTCAAATGCAAGGTGGCATGGTGACATGAGCATAATATAATAATGATGCAACTAATTCTATGTAGGAAGTAGCATATATAGACTAGGCTAGTAGCATTTCAATTGTTAGACAATTGGGATGCTACAACTCTCCCCCACTAAACAAGAATCTCGCCCCGAGATTCCTAGGAAAAAGAGAACAACACAAGGAGAGGCGGGTGTTCAGAACGAAGGTGATCCTTGCGTTCCCAAGATGATGAACAATGGAGTGGTGTGACCATTACACCTTGCAAAACTTGCTAGAATTGTTGCGAGTCTTGCGTTTTGCTTGAGACACAAAGGGTTAGAATAATTGAAGGATTGTCGTGAGACAAGAAGGATAGGATGAACATAGCTCCGGTTTTCTCGAGAAACATGATAAATTAATAGAACCACTTGTGAAAGAAATAGAAAGGACGATGTATCATGGATAAAGAAAAAAAACACCGTTAGGATTAGAGATCGGAAGCTGCAAGTGATGATGATTCTTGCCCTTGCCGGACTTAAAGAGCGACTTTGGAGAAGTTATCAACCACTATGAAAATAGCACTGTACCTTCCCTCAGATTTGAGAAAGGAAGTTCGGAAACAATATCACCTTCAAACAATAAAGTTCCTTGATATCAATGGAAAGATTTAGTTAGACATTGTCGGATTAGATTCTTCTTGCGCCGGTAAGAACCAAAGGATCACGCAATTGAGGTGCGCGGATATAACTTCAAGAGAAAGAGGGGAATGCTAGCTTATGGTAGAATCCTTAGAAGAAGTGGAATGTGGAATAGATTTGCGATTAATGGCATCAACCATAATTGGCTTTACCACAGAAAAAGAATTGATGAAACAAAGAGAGAGATAGTTTCCTTCCATCTTGTTTGGGAATGTCGAGCATCGGTAGAAAGACGAGGACAAAAAAGAGTTTGCGTTTGTTCCAACCAGATAATTAAAGATTTTGCACCGTGTAGAAAGGGCGAGATCACCAACAAGAGATTATTGATTACTTTCTTCGAGAGAGCACTCCGGAAAACAAGGACGGAAGTAAAAGTATCTAGGGATAAAGGCCACTTCTAACTTCCATGGAATGAGTGAAATTGCATTAATTCACCAATTCAATGTACAAGCGCGAATGATAAGAGTAGTGGTATGGTAGCTACTCCATCCCGCACTCAAAGCATTACTCCGTACATGAATAAGAAAATCATGCAACCCAACTCCCAACGACAGACTGCAGATCTTGACAAAACGAACTCATGGAACTCCGTTAGAAAATAAGGATAGATGCAAACGATTCACCAGATCCAAGATAGATAAGGATGATGATGTTGTCTTCATATCAGAAGTACCAAGCCACCGGAAAGATATGAAGGAAGATTACGGAGACAACTGCAAGATTCAACACATAAAGAAAAAGATAGCACCAACTTGAACAGGAGGATTACAAAAGATCTCTTCATGGCATCCGGTGGATTGAGCATAGACGATCGAACGAGATGGTTCCAAAGATTACTTGACGAGAACTAGGTGAAAAGAACTCCATGTTCTTCTTGAAATGATTGAGCGAGATTTAGCAGTCTTGAGGAACTTCGGCGAAACTATGATGATAACTTGCCAACAAGGAAAAACTCCGGGTTGGTTGAAGATGGAGGATGGAATTAACAATGGGCTTGCTGATTCCAGAATTAAAGCGATGTATTTAGCAGAAAGACGTGGTCGAGATAGGTGACTTCAAGAAGCCAAAATTTACACTTTGAGAACTTTGCACACAGGTAGTGTTCTCGAAGCTTGAGAGAAAGAGACACAGATGACCTTCCATGTTCTTCCATTGATATAGAATAGGAAATCATATCATCAAGATATACCACCATAGATTAACAAGATATTCCAAGAATATCAAGTTCAAGAGGCGGAAGAGACGAACAAATGCTCGAAACACTTCCTAAGCTCAACGCTCTTTGAAAGATCAATATTAAGAGCACGGGTTCGTGTTGAAAGAGATGCACTGGCAGAATAGATTATCTGGTCCTTCGGAAGAGAACAAGAAATGCCACCTGGTTCACATCATCGATCGGGTCACCGGTTACAAAGATAAAGAGATCTTGGATAAAGAAACAATGATATCTCCTACCTTAAGCAAAGCTATCAGAGACGAAAAGATGAAATTCCCTCGTATCAAAGAGAATTTTGCGGATATGGAGTTCAAAAAGATGTGAAGCATGATAAATAGATGATAGACCACCGTAGTGCCTTGCGAAAACTCCGGATTGCCAAAGATACTTGAATATGCATAGATATGATCACGGTGTAACTCAAAATCACAGGAGATAACCGCCACCATTTGTAGGATAGTGTTGATATCATTTTCCATATTCCACTCATGATAAGTGTCATATAGCTATGCCGAGAACCAAATTACAATCACTAGCATCGGATCGACACATGTTATGTAATTATCCCAAGAGAATTTGAAGATGAAGAAAAACTCTAGGATTGCAGCGCCAGTGACAAAAGAATGAGTTAGCATGATCATGCTAATAAATGGAAGATAGATAATGTTTCACACACGGCTGAAGAGGAGTGTGGAAACGCTGATGTATCAAAGAAAAATTTCCCGCATTTTTTGGGATTAAAATACCAATAGATGCGCAAAACCACTCATCAGATAGAGATTAGCAACTCCACATTCTGTGAAAGCATGCTGGAAGGAAGAACACCCTTAACAAGATGACACCAGTTAACAAGGAGTCGGATAGATCGCGTCGGTTTACAAAAGCCTGTCAGTATGGACTGTACCAACAGTTGATAACCAAAAGCAGATTGCGACAACAAGGTTGGATGCAACAGATAGACAAGGAGATACACACTCACACACACTTTCTATGGTACTACGGAAACCCAGAACACGTGAATCCTAGTTTGAATTTTTAGAAGAGGATTGAAAACGTTACACTTCCTTACCAGAAAAGGGTGGGTGGGTGGGTAAGAAGAAAAATGGAAGCAGTCCTACTCTCACGTTTTTGTTTTTCCCTAGTATACATAACTACCAAAATATTTTGCTACACTGACAACGACCATTTGGCTGAGACCCTGAAGGGCGGGATGGCTCTGATACCAACTATAACAACCTCGGACCCTACGCTCTAAGTTCAAGCCTGGATGAACCAAAAGTGGTTAAGGGTTTTACAGCGGAGGCCCAGGGCCACCCACGTGTAGGCCCGTCGGCCGCCCTAACCACTTCCAAGAGCATCGGGACAAGAGCGAGCTGCGTAGGCAACATGCGAAGAGATCAAATACATACACAAGTGGGTATGTATGCAAGCTACCTTACAACAGTTCTCAGAGCCATACCATATAAAAAGAAATAGAAATATTGCAACGCCATACGGCAAGATCCAAATATCCTAGACAGAGATAATAGTGTAGGATAACTCCTCATACATCAATCAACAGAGTATCAAGCGGAAGTGGGAAACAAGATCCGAGTACGGACAAGAAGCAAATCGGCATAAGATGCCACATAAATAAGCACATCCCGCCCACAGATCTCACGGATCCCTATCCCCGGAATCTCTACACCGAGTGATCGTTGCCAACATCATCTGTCTCGTCCACTCAGTATCCATCTTGTGAATACACCTGTTCATCTGAATCAAACAATTTGTCGTGTGAGACCCTAGGGGTACTCAGCAAGTCTTTATGCCTCTAAAGGGGACATATACCTGGGGTGACGCAATTGCAGCGAAAGATAATAACTAACAAGTCTATAGATACTCTCTAAGCATCCGCCTAACCAATAATAGACGGATGTCCGTTAATTAGAAACAACGGTTATAACAGTATAAAGTAACAGATCCATCCTCCTTCTCGCTTACCAACGAGAAAGCGGACGAACAACCCATCTGCTGGCAGTTTTATTACTCATTCCATGAATATTGCTCTATTTACTAGTCAGTTATTTAGTCAAATTAAAGACGGTACTTTAGTTATACTTGTCTATGATCGAGAAAATGTGCTCCAAGTCATCCATAACCGCGAACACGACTTTCAGAAAGATTTACCCTGCAGGGGTGCACAAATAGCAACACACACTCGATCAACCTCGGAAAAACCAAATCAAAACCCAACGAGGCTTTCACGACAAAGCAATCACAGGATTCATAATTCATTTCAGGGGGCCACCCCAATAAGCTACCCGCAACGAAGTTGGCCGGCTTCGAGACGGACCCAGGGTTTGCGAGAACAGCTGTAAACGACTGGGAACCCGAAAGTGTGACTGGGCTTGTCGATACCGCGAAATCGTGCCACGAACCTTAAACAGTATAGGTGCTCCACGCACAATCGTAAAATAAAGCAGTAAATCATGGCATAAGTACAGGATAGTAATAAACCCCCAAACTACTTTGTGGCCCCAAGAAATAAAGTACAAATCAAGCTCTGGCAAAGGGGGATTCATAGAGTCTCCCGTATGTGGATAGTGCGAATATTCAAGGAACAGATATCAAGTACTCGGGGTCCTACAGGACACAAGTGAGCATAAAAACCAATTAACAGATATTGCCCACCGGTGCCTCTTTCATTAGTTATCCCATACTACTCAGGTTAAGTTGTTTAGGTACCCCGTTATCCAACAGACTCTCACATACCCTACACATGCTGTTCTACGACTCGCATGGCTCAAACAACTCCTGTAGTAATGGCTCATGGGATGGAGGAACAAGTTCGGTGGGGTTTAAAGTAAAGGCCATGCAATACTTGGGATTCAGTTTAATGCAATCGCGACTCAATGATGCAAGAATAAGATAGAAGCAATAGGTACTATATGTATGCAAGCATGTGGTAGTGCTTGCCTGGCAGCTCACTTGAAGCGAGAGGTGGATCTGGGTAGTACTCCTAGGATTCCTGATAATTCCCCTGCTCGACGTCTATTCGAAAGAAGAACCAAACAAACAAGGGCCAACATAAATAAAGTGCACAAGCATATGAATAAAATGCGACAAGCAAACAAGCATGCCATGATGAATGATGCACAATTTACATGGCAATAATGTAGCATGGCAAGGGTGAGGTGTGGGGACAAGAATAACTCATTTTATTAATTATTTGGTCAAGTTTTATTACCATAAACAGTTCTGATTTTTAATATTGATATGATGCAGGCTGCAATTCATAACATGGAATGCATAAACAGAACGAGCTCGTCGCGCTGATCGATTTAGACATATTATTTGTCGAATTTGGAGTTGTGGAATTAAAGTTATTAATTAATTAAGACAAGGCATTTTTATTGCAATTAAAAAAATTCGAAAATTTAAATTAGTCAAACATTATTTTGGATGGCATATTTGAATTCCTCACATTTTTCTGATTCAAAAACATATATTAGTTGTATTATTTGGATTTATTAATGAAAAGTTATTAATTTCTGGATATTAAAACATATTTGCATTTTCTGGAGTTATTTTTATTTGGAAAAGGCTCACAGAAACTTTTTGTACTCAGGTGGGTCTAGCTCAAGTCACTAACGCGTGGGGTCAGCGCTGAGTCAGTACAAGGTGGGGCGCAGCGGGCTAGGCTGGCTTTTCTCACCGTGGAGGCCTTACGCGTAGTCAATGACAGACGGGCCCAGCCGGACGCGGGGACACACGCGCGCGCGTCCCGCAGGCCTGGGACACGTGGGCGAGGCTGGGGCGCGAGGGGCCGGTCCGTGATGGACAGAAACTGCCGGGGGTTTTACGCAAAAAGACCATGGATCTGAAATTCGATCCATTTATAGGAGCTAGCTCGTCTGACCTTCGGAAGACGGTGGCGAGCACAGTGCTGCGAATCTCACGACGCCGTAAAAACAAAAGTTGTAGAGGAGACTACGGGCATCATTTTTGGTTCAGGAGATTTCGTCGGAGGAGAACTGTGCGCGCCGTAAACGTTTGAGGAATAGAGGGTGTCTCTACGGTTTAAACTGACGGAAAGTTTCAGGAAAAGGGCTGAGATCGGGCTAGGTTGCGACGACGATTGCGACCGAACGGCGGCGAATTTTGCCCTGCCGTAAAAAGGAAAGTTGAAGAGGATAGATCGGGCTTCAACTTCCGTTCAACAAGTTCGCACAAAGATGGAGCACATCGACTGGAAACTGCAGAAGAACAAAGTGTGCACACGGGGGTTGCTGTTACTGACGCGCGGCTGCAGGCGTGCATCAGACAGCACGAGCAACGGTGCACGGAGGCTGCTCGACGGAGCGCAGCGGCGTTGCGGCGAGCTAGAGATGGAAGGGAGATGTTGGGGAGCTAGAGGTGCTCACCAGCGACCATCAGGTGCAGACAAGCATGCTCGAGGTGGACCAGATCGTTGGCGTGGCTTGTCCTCTCCTAGACCCTGGTGCTGTGGTTCATGGCGGCGGCGAGGCTTCCCCGGCGAGCTCCGGTGCAATGAAGGGCTTCCGGAGGACGGAGAGGACACAGGAGATCATGATGGTGCGCTTGGCTCGGCTTGGAGATCATCATACCGACAAGGATAGGAGGTAGACAGAGCTAGGGCTTTTAGGTGGGGAAGATGACCATGGCGGCTTGGGAGGAGGAAGGAGAAGGGGAGAGGGACCTGGGCGCCTCCTGGATGGGATCTGAGGTGGGGTAGTAGAGAGAGGGAAAGAGAGCACATGGGGGTGTGGTGGCCACCTTTTTTCTAAACAAGGGAGAGATCGAAGGGGGGGGGGGGGTAGGGTTTTCTTCCCTCTTTCCTCTCTCTCTACTTAGCTAGGAGGAGGGGTAGGTCACCAGGTGGGGAGGTTGGCCGAGCTGGCTGCTCGTCTTGCAAGGCTAGGCAAAGGGGTGGCCACGGTTGGGAGAAAAAGGGAGAGCGAGAGATTAGCTAGGTAAGGTGAGATTTGTGTGAGATGATGTAGGTGTTGGGGTAGATGTCTAGGGGAGAGGGAGAAAGAGAGGAATAGGGTGTGGAGATTAGCTAGCACATGGCAAAAGAAAAGGAGATGGGTGCCATGGTTTGGCTTGGATAAGAGTAAGGGTTTTGGATAAATAAGAAGAGGCATGTGCTTCATATGATATATGCATGCCATGAGGCTTACAAAACAAAGAGTAGATGCCCCTAGGATGGTGGGGTTCAAACTTGAGCAAACTTGACTTGATCCCAAAGAAACCATGCTCCACTCAAAAATCAAAGAAAAAGCCAAAAGAAGATAAGAGGGTGGTGATCTTGCATGGCCCATGCATAAATAGTAAATGCCATGTTTATTATTGTGAAAACAATTGTAAAGAACCATGGGCATTTATTAACACATGCATCCCCAAATATGGAATTAAGGCCAAGCCAAAAAGAATGGGGTTGGTGTTCCATGTGGAGTAGATGGGATATGCTCAATTTGAATATAATTTGGACATGCTAGTGTGTATGTCCCACTAGATGCATAAATAGCCCCAGTAATATTCCAACATGAGCATACCTTCAAAACCATCCATATGGAAGCTTGACAAGGGATTCCACTCGCATAGCATGCATAGGTGGCTATATGGCTCTCCATGTATCAATAATGTGAAAACAACATGGTGCATATATGGGAGCAGGTGGAAGTGGATCCATCTCAATTATATGTGAGCTAGACAAAAGCCAGAAGAAATGCAAGGACCCACATATATTTTGGATGGTGGAATTCTGGGGTGGTGACAAAGAAAGGTGGTGGAGTAATAAAAGATATGCCCCCAACTCAACTTGGGCATCAAGCATTTATCAAGAACCAAATACAATATATCAAGAGGCAAATGCAATTAATAATGCATATGAGATAAGAACCAAATGAAAAAGGGTTTTATATGATGCTCAAATGCAAGGTGGCATGGTGACATGAGCATGATATAATAATGATGCAACTAATTCTATGTAGGAAGTAGCATATATAGACTAGGCTAGTAGCATTGCAATTGTTAGACAATTGGGATGCTACATCGGGTTCCGGGGATTAGTTCAATAATGAACTCAATATCCCTATCCGGGGGCATACCGGGCAATTCATCTGGGAATACGTCGGGGTATTCACAGACTACTCTGACTTGGTCTATGGTGGGTAGGGCTAGACTCTTGTTGCACTTGAATTGATGGGGTAAGGTTTCAGATATATGCTCTACTGTTACTCCAGAGCTACTGGTCATGGTGATGGCTTTCTTAGCACAGTCTATCAGTCCTTTATGCTTTGACATCCAATCCATTCCTAGTAATACTTCCAATCCTTTGGTTCCAAGTACTATTAGATTAGCATAAAAATCTTTCCCATGTATTCTGATAGGCACAACTTTGCAAAATTTTCTAGCTTTCGTAGTTGAACTGGGAATTTGAACTATCATGACATGCTTCAAGTTAGTTGGGTGAATCTTACCAGTGCATGCAAATTCTTTGGTGACAAATGAGTGTGATGCTCCAGAATCAAACAACACTCTTGCTAAAACTGAGTTGATAGAAAACATACCCAGCACTATATCTGGCGCTTCTTGGGCTTCTTTGGCGTTCATGTGGAAGAGACGGTCGTCGCGGTTGTGAGGGTTCCCTGGGGCAAATCTTCTTCCTGATTGAACACGATGCTGCTGTTGAGCTAGGGCATTCCCATTGGCAGTGGCGGCAGTCTTCTTGGGTCACTCATTGGAATAGTGACCCTTCACTCCACACTCGAAACAAGTGATTTGAGACTTGTCTTTAGCTGCGACGGGCACAACATTGCTTCCAGTTCTAGGTGCAGTGTTGTTGTTGTTGTTGTTGTTGCTCTTGGGAGGTGCACGGTTGAAATTGCTGGTGTTGCCGGGGTTGTTGTTGTTTCCTTCGGACTTCACATTGCCTCCGCTACGGTTGGGGTAGCTTGGGCGAGACATTGGGGGTCAGTTATTCCTCGGTGCATACCCATCAGACGGGTTGGGACGGTACTTCTGGTGACTGTTGGATCCAGCTTCGTGAATCACACGACGTTTGCAATTGTCGTTTGCCTGGTTAATCTTTCCTTCCATCTGAATGGCAGATTCGACTAGCTCTTCGAGATCCTCGAAGAGGATGTTGATGAGAACCGTTTGCATCTCATCATGTAGTCCGTTCAGGAATCTCTCCTTCTTCTTGGCCTCCGTGTTGATCTCATCAGGTGCATACCTGGCAATCGACAGGAATCTATCACGGTACTCCACTATAGTCATTCTGCCTTGCTTTAACTCTCTGAATTCATCCCTCATTCTGGTGACTAGGCCCTGCAGCACGTGGGTGCGGCTGAACTTGATTTTGAAGGCTTCCCATGTCATCACTTCACCATGGTTCATCATGCGGATGCTGTTCCACTAGGCTCTTGCATCTCCTACCAAATAGTGGGTGGCAAAGAGAACTTTCTCGTTGTCATCAACTCTGGCTACTTCCAAATTGTTCTCCATTGTCTGTAACCAGTCATCAGCATGTAGTGGGTTCTCCGAAGTGCTAAAGATTGGGGGATTGGTATTCTGGAAGTTTTTCAGCTTGGATCCTTGATGATCCTGATTTCCATGCCCTTGGTTGTTTTGGGCCATCTGGGTGATCTACTACAGTGTTGCTAAGTTGGCCTGGCGCTCTGCCCTACTTGCTTCACGGTCTGCAACCAGCATTTGCATAATCTACAACATTGGGTCCTGCGATGAGCTGCTCCCTCCGGGATTTCCACGAGTCATCTGAAGATTGAGGTAGATAAAGGGGTAAGAGGGAAAGTTCTAAGGTTCATGGTTTTGTTTTCAAAGCTAAAACTTTGAGTTTGACCCAGGTTTTGCAACTAACTTCTTTTCATTCATTCAAACAAGCACACGATACAAACACACACACACACACCACAACATCAAAGGAAAACAGACGGTTTTAAGAACCATTCTGCAAGCTACGATACAATGGGACTGATACTCCTCACTCTACGATAGTGCTCTAGTGCATCTACTCATCATCGATGAAGTCAGAGTCATCATCGTCGGTGTAGAAGTCCACGACATCCTCCTCTAGAAAGCTATCATCATTGCTGAGGTAAGAGTCCATATCTCCCTGGATGTCTTCACCTTCCTCTTCTTCTTCCTTTGCTACAAGTTGAGCTTCTTGCTCCTTGATGGTCTTCTGGAGGTCGGCCACCTTCTTTCGAAGACGGTCGATGGTGCGATCCTTCTGTTCGTGCTAGCGGCGAAGAGACTGACGGTCCTTGACAAGCAGTGAGAAAGTCTGGGCCTTTTGGGCGGCAATGACAAGGTTGTGGTTGGCGAACTCCCTAGCATTGTCCAATTCCTTCTAGCGGTCATACAGTAGGAAGTCAAGGTTCTCCACTTGACACTTCAACTCCGGGTGACTTGGCATCTCCATTGGCATTCCCATGAAGTCACGCCTTGCATAGTGAACAAAGTGGGTTCCTTGGATTTGGTTGACACTCAGGGCATACAGACATGCGAGAGATTCATGCATTACCCTGGCTAATCCATCTAGCCAGTTGTTCTCTCTTACAGAGAACTGGATTCTCTCGGATGTTGGTGCTTCTATATTTCCTCGAAGATCAGCGGTGACTAGCCATTGTAAGTCTCCTCCTGGGGGTCCAGGAAGTTGAGCTCCAAGAAACTCCGGGTGCGGGCATCCCAAGTACTCCGATAGTGCGTCAAGATCCCTCTCGAAGATCAGCTGGCCTCCATTTCCCAACTGGTAGAACTTGCTGAACTGAGTCTCCATCTATAAGAATTAAGGATGAGGAAGTTAGTGAAGTGATCAAGTGTGTCAAATTTTATGTAGTAATGTATGAATTGGAGGAACATGAATTTTTGACAGAGAAAGAACTCCTAAGGGTAAGAGAGGAAATAGTTTTTCATAAATACTCACTTTGGTTTTGAAACTAAGTTTTCGTTCGGATGTCCATTCTAACTAGGGTCTCCTATGGTCAGGATGGCTCTCATACCAACTTGTCAACACCCGGTTTTTTAATCCCAGATGCCTATTATGCCATACATCGCAATCCCAGGATTACCATTTTTGCGAGACATAATAGATTGGATATCACAGTACATCATCCATTACAAACCATAATAAGGTCTTACACGAATAAAGGATCTCATAAGCTAGTCTTAATACAGCAAGCAGCGGAATAAATAATAAGCGTAGCGGTGGGGTCCATCTTCAGGGGCACATGCAATGCTGACGATGGAAGATAGTCCTAGTTATCATAGCCGTCCTGCTGTCCTTCATCTTGGTAGTCTCCTTCATAGTCTGGCCATAGTAATAGCCAGGGACAAAAGCCATGAGTACTCTTTAAGTACTCGCAAACTATCACTAACAAGTAAGGTAGTACTAGTGGGAAATGCTAACTCTAGGTTTATTTGTAAAGTTAAGTTTGAAACCTAAGCTGAGTTCAGAAACAAAGAAAGATAAAATAAAGTTCTAGAATCACTTAAGTTGGGAAGCTAGTGTCATAGTCACAACCCTGTTGTGGTCAAGTCAAGATTCATCATTCATATCATAAGTCATTTTGAAAACATCTCACAACGGAACAGTATGGCCACTCCAACTGTCCGTAACCACGGACGCGGCTATTCAAATAGTTTGACACTCTGCAGAGGTGGTACACTTTCACCACAAGATTCCATACATCTGTAAGGGATAACCCTGAATCATCATACTTAGTATGCAGATAATCAAACATAACCTTTCCTTTACACACCCTAGTATAAGCACCTCTCCTATAAGTATGGCCTCCCAACCATGACCATATGTCATCTTGGGCACTGCATAGGTGGACAACATCGAGAGGTCGCCTCAGCTCAAACCTCTCCCGCAAGGGAACTAATACTAATGCATATAAATTTCCGGCTAAGCCTTACCCAATGCAGGTATTGTGGTTGTGCGGTAAAATTGGAATGGTATTGCACCCGAACCCAACCATCAGTTTTGTAAAAGGGATTAAGGCTCATGCCTCAACATTTTCATCATCATAATGTTGGGTTCACAGCATAGAAAACAAAAAATTTCCTACGATGGGAACTATACGCCAAGATCTATCTACTAGATTCAAGTAACGGGTGGATATACATCCATAGAGAACTTACCCTCGAAGACAACAAAGCTTTCTTAACGAGTTGGAATTCGTGGATGATGTAGTCGTACACTTGCCGATCTCAAGATCGTGATGAAGTCCAGCAGGTCCGGCTCCAGCACGTCCATCAGATCCAGCTCCAGCAAGTCCAGCACCGCAAAGCAGCGGTGCATCCGTGATCGCACACACGTCCGGTACCCTGACAACCTCCGTCCCTCGCTCCAGCAAAGCAGCGGAAGCAGCGACTCCTTTCCAGATAAATCCACCGGGAACATGTATCTCGCTAATCCGAGACCATGGGGGTAAAATACTAGAGGGGGAGAGAGATCCTTCACGAGGAGGTGTGTGTATGAAGGTGTGAGAGGGGGGTCTTTTATAGGAGGAGGGGAGGGAACCCCTCCCCATGGCCGGCGCCCCAAGGGGTGACCCCTCACCTTCTCATTCATGTGGTGGTAACTCCCTCCACATAAATTTGCCCCTTCACATTCTCTTTTAAAGTCTCCACTTTAAATGCATTAAATTTCTCCAAATTTAAAGCTCTCTCATTTAATAAAACTCTTTTATTAATTTTATTCAGAATTTTGTTTATTACTTTAATTAACAAACATTCACATAAAACCCCCTGCAACATTTCAATATTACATGCAGAACCAATTTCAACAATTTCACCCGAAACAGTTTCAGTGTCTATTGAAATAATTCCAGCGCTTTCTTAAATCTTTATCTGAAACATATTTGATCCAAATGGTGTCGGTATCCCTTAAGTGTGTCACCCTAGGGTTCGTGAATAATGTAGACATGATCGAGACCCCTCTCAGATCAATAATCAGAAGCGGGACCTGGAGATCCATACTGACTCCTACACATTCAATGATGACTTCTGTGATCGTGAGAACCTTAAACGCTAGTAACTAAATCCCTTTGTCTCGCGATAGATTACATGTCCGAGATTTGATCATCGGTATCTCCATACCTAGTTTGATCTCGTTGTCGACATGCACTCTTTTCTCGTTCCCGTGATATAACATTCTAGTGATCACATCACTTGCTTGCAAGCTATCTTAATGTGATATCACCGAGAGGGCCCTGAGTATATCTATCCGTCATCGGGATGGACAAATCCCACCTTGATCCATCAGCCTCAACATAACACCTTCGTAGTACTGTACCCACCTTTATAGTCACCCTGTTACGGTGTGACGTTTGATGTTATCAAGATACTCTTCCGGTGTTAGCAATTAAGATGATCTCATGGTCTAAGGACTAAGATTACTTCGTATGATGTTATAGCAATATAAACATAATGACTTTGATCGTAATGCTATACTTCGGATGAATGTTCATCACATCATTCCACCAATGTTGTGACCTCGTTATTAACAACATCCAATGTCCATGATCAGGAAACCTTGATCATCTTGTTAATCAACAAGCTAGTTTATATGAGAGGCAGTACTAGGAACTTTGTATTTTGTTTATTAAACACAGATGTATTAACGTTTCCAATTAATACAATTATAGCATGCAAAATAAACATTTATCATAAACATGGAATAAGATAATAACCACTTTATTATTGCATCTCGGGCATATTCCCTTCAGTCTTCCACTTGCACTAGAGTCAATAATCTAGTTTGTAAACTTTTATATACAACACCTAGGTGTTGAATATACTTGTTTGCTAGTGGTTAACATAATCTCCGGATCTTGCACTTTCAGGTTCGTGTGTATTTGCATGTATTTGCGTCTCTACGCATCACTCATTCTCAAATGAGATGGCATTGTATAAATTTGGTCCTTTGGTGAGACCTTTAGTTCGTTCGGGTTAAAATATGTTGATATTATTGTCATACAATATATCTTCATAGTATTAGCCCACTTTGAACCACATCTAGTTTGATAGCAAACTTCTTAACACAAATGCCCTCCTTTGCTGCTACTATAGCAGTCATATACTTAGCCTTTTGGTGTAGTATCCGTCATAATGTTTCAACTTTGGAACTTACCCAAATACATCATGGAACATCCTTTCCATTACATTGTACCAGCCATAGTCTAAATTGAGATAAATTTAATTTGTATCTTATGACAAAACTAGTATCAATGTAACACTTTACAATGAACTACCTTTAACTATTTGTCACTTATACATGGTATATTCTTAGTTCTTCCAAAGCTCATAAGAATATCTTTACTATCGTCCAATGATCATCTTATGAATCATTCTGGTATGTGCTCATAACATTTAGAGCATAGGAAATTCTGGATATATACATATCACGGTATAATCGATCAAAATCTTCATGTGATTTTACTCACCAAGTGTTGAAACACTTGAATCTTGATACAATCCTTTCCATGCAGCAAGAACCTTTCTTGTTGTTTCCATCTCATATATATATGTCTGGCATAACCATATTAGCGCCTCAATCTATCCATATAGATATTGATGCCAAATATTCCGGCTTTGCCCAAGTCTTTCATCAAAATCTTATTTTAATGAAATTCTTAACTTGTGTCAATAAAAGATACATCATTTCCAATCAACAATATGTACTCTGCATAATGTATTGGAAATTTTTCTCAGTGCTCCCACTTAATTTCTTGCGAATGCAAGCATCTTCATCATCTCCGATGAAATTAAACTCCTTTAACATTTTCATCATGGTGAAGATTCCAACTCCGCTATGCTCACTTCAACTATTGAAGTTTGCATGCCCTTTTAGCACCCTTTGAATTAACAAAACCCTTCGGACCATGTCTTGTACACGTCCTAGGTAACCATTCTATTAGAAGAACATTGTTTTGTTTGTTCAACTACCATACATCAAATTATATGTAGTGGTTGCTACATTAATCCATCAAGACTAAATATCGCTATGAAAGATCAAATCTTGTCATAGTCAACTCCTTGAACATTGTCGTAAACTTCTTTGCGACATGTCGAATATTTCATATGTTAAACATCCATGTCTATTTCTTTATAGATCCAAACACGACCGATAGGCTTCACGCCTTTTCGGAGGGTTTTCCAAGTTCAGAAACTTGATTTCTCATGTATGGATACTATCACAGATTCTATGACTTCTAGTCATTTTATGGAGTCAGGGCCCATCATCGCTTCTTTGCATGTAGTCGTTTCATCATTGTATAAACAATAATGACTTGCTTATCAAATCAAACTATTTGATTCTTACCGACCCACATGGTTCAATAGGAACTCTAATCTCCGAGATCACAACCTTTGTAATCACGGGAGCCATGAGCATTGTGGCCGCCACCGGGACACTTTCCGGCGCTGCACTACTTAGCACATATAGCTAAGGTTCAACAACATTATCAAGGTTCTATTGTCCTCCCACTTAACTTTTCGTGAAAAATTCCTTCTCAAGAAACTTGACATTCCAAGTAACAAACTCTTTTGTCCTCGGTGTTATGGAGAAATTTCCAACAAATTCTTTGGGATAACCTACAAAGACGTGCTTATCCGACTTTGGTTGTAAACATTTTACTTATGCATAGCATACCAAAATTTAAGAAAAGACAATTTGGGTTTTATCCCAAACCATAACTTATATGGTGTCATTTCAACGGATCACGATGGTGCTCTTTTTAGTGTAAAAGTGGTAGTCTCTAAAGCTTCAATCCTTAAAACATAATGGCAGTTTTATAAATGGCACCTTTGATCTTACCATGTCAAACATGGTTTGATTTCATCTCTCGAACATGCCATACTCCTATGGTTTATCGGGAAACACAAATCATGGAACAATTCCTCAAATCTTAGGTGTTTTGCTAAACATGTAACTCAAATATATTCCTTTATGATCGAATCATAAACTCTTTATTTTCTTGTTACAATGATTTTTCACTTCATCTTGAAAGTCTTTGAACAATTTTCAAATGTTGCATACTTCTTCCTTATTAAGTAAATATATAAATATATTCACTCAAATTTCCAGAGAAAGCATATGAAGCTACTAGATGAGGGTGTTCACTAGTGAAAGTATGATCCCTAGGCCTTGTTTCTAAGCATTGATACATCGTTTGCTACTAGATATGTTACGTGTTTGCTTGTTTCCTTCTTTATTTCAGTTTGCCTTTAGTCTCTTCCATGCCATCAAGTTATTTTCTATCACCGTTACCACTTATAATTATCCATACCACTTGTATTTCACTATCTCTTCGCCGAACTAGTGCACCTATACACTTGACAAGTGTATTGGGTGTGTTGGGGACACAAGAGACTTCTTGTATCTTGATTGTAGGGTTGCTTGAGAGGGAATAACTTTGACCACTTCCTCCCTGAGTTCGATAAACCTTGGGTGATCCACTTAAGGGAAAACTTGCTGCTGTTCTACAAACCTCTACACTTGGAGGCCCAACAACTGTCTACAAGAATAGAAGTGCGTAGACAGCAAGCGATTTTATGGCGCTGTTGCCAGGGAGTCAAGGACATATTCACAAGGGGAGTCCCTCATAACCAATCTCTTTACTTTGTTGTTTTTGTTTTGCTTAGTTTCTTTTTTCTTTGTTTGCTTGTTTTCTTTTCAAAAACACAAAAAAATTAGTTTTACAAGTTTGCTTTCTTATTTAAAAAACACAAAAAAATTAGTTCCTATCTCGAGTGCCACTATGTCTAGCCTTGCTCCAATCACTATGTCACCCGAGGAAATGATTTTCACTTTTAAACAAGGAATTGAGGAAAGTTTTAAGGAAGCTTGGTCTAGAATCTTTGATCTACATGAAAAAACTGAGCCTAAAATGACTCAAAGCTTGTTCCTTAGCAGTTTTTACCTTGGGATTGCTCTTTGCTATAGCTATGCCTTAGATGCTGTTGTGGGAGGAGATTTCCTCCAATGTAATGAGGATGATGCTATTAATGCTATAGATAAATTGATCCTCACTTACAACATGCCTAGCCAAACTGATATTTCTTTCGCAAAAATATTTGCTAGGTTGAACACTCTTGAGACTAGCACTACTAGCTCAGAAAGTTGCTATAATATGCTTAGGGAGCATCACAATTATGTTCCAATAAACTCTGAACCATCAAAGTGGTTCCCTACAGTAAAGATTGAGATGAACACCGAAAATTTTCAATCTCGCCGTGATATCATGTCTGAATTTTGTCTTATGCGTAAAGATATTTATAAGTCTCTGAATACTTGGGGGCTCACTGAAGGAGGAAAAGAAATATCTTTTGCTAATAATACTACCATATTACCTCTTGGAATAGCTGAAGGAGTGTTTAGGAAGATCCTTGGGAAAACGATTTCTATTGATTATCTTGTTATTGAATGTGTAGGAAAAGGACAAATTACACTTGGAAGGTCCCTATTAGAACTCCCTGGAGCAATAATAGATGTGGGAAAGGGGACCATGCACCTTTCTTCTCCACCAAACAATCATATTTTCCCCAAGGTTAAGAATAAAAGTAAGAGAGGTAAGGGCAAGAAATTTGGTCTTAATGCTTCTTCATTTGAGAACACTTGATTCTTTTTCTTGCTTCTTATGCCTAACTTAAAGGCGTTAAAGAAAAGTACTTATTGGGAGATAACCCAAAAGTTTTAGATGAGTCTTGGAAGTTATTACCTCTGTAATAACCTATCCTTATCCTTTTTATTTGCCTTTTGTGCCAAGAGTAACCTCTAATGAGAGAGAAGTAATGATTTGGAAAGTTGCTGTCCCGAAACAGATTTTTGTGCTTCACAATAAAAATTCGTGAGAGATCTCTGTATGCGGATTGAGCTGTAATTGTTTGTGCTTCTGACCTAGGTTTTTATCTAACTTTAGTTAGTTCAACACTTTTTGATTTGAGCAACATAAGGTCTTATAAAAAATTCGTCTTTACCTGCTGGTCTGTTTTGACAGATTTCTGCATTTGCTTCTTGTGGGTTCCTTTTTGAGTTCTTTTGGGGAATTGAGCTTTTTGAGAGAAGTGCTACAGTAGCTAGTGTTCTAATGGAAGTTTATTTGGTGTTAGAACTGAACCTTAAGACTTATTTATCTTAAGTGCACTAATGTTGCTAATAAAGATTGTGTGAAGTTTTGTATGAAGGAAAAATTTCAGGTGTATGGAAGGAATGAGTAATGAGATGAAGGATGGACTAAAGCTCAATCTTGGGGATGCCACGCGTGTCACCCCAAGAAATATCCAAGAAGTACAAGCGTCAAAGCTTGGGGATGCCCAAGGCATCTCCTTCTTCATCAATAAAAATCCCAGGTCTCTTCCAAACGCTTCATTTTTATTGTTTCATGCACAGTTGTGTTTTTCTTGGAGCGTCTTCCTTTTTGTTTTTGTTTTGGTTTTTAGTTTGCTTGGTTTTATTAGTTTTCTGAATAAATTGGTTGGACCCCCTCTTTCATACATTGGTTTGCAAATAGTTTGGTTTGGTTTGGAAAAGAGTAGGAAAGTTCATACTTATGTGGTAAAAAGAGCTCGTTTTTGACTGTGGCCTATGATTTGTCACGCCATACTTGATATTATTTTGGCTTTATGCTTAGTATTCTTTTCTGTAGCATGAATTGTTATAAACAATTGAGATTGCTTAATGTGCCTTGGATTAATCATGCGTTGTTTTAGCATATTAAAGCATAGTATAGTGGTATTCTCCTTTGATGCTTTACTTGGGTTGACTTGGCACATGCTCACACCATGTTGTGACTATATCAAGTCACCATAGCCTTTATGATCCTGTAGTTTTCAACTTTTAGTATTACTTTATGCTTTGATCAATGATGTTTTGTCGCTCTGCATGATTATGGCCATTATTGCTCTCTTAGTTTGTCGCTCCCAGTCTTTTGCTAGCCTCCACAACAAAGTATGAGTTCCACTCATGCATCCAACTCCCTAAACCAAGTTATTCCAAAGAGTCCACCATACCTACCTACTAGCTTATGCTATTCCAAGTATATTCATGCTTTTGTTTACCTTCCAAATTAAACTTGTTATGAGAAAACTAGTGATTAAAGCTCTCACAAACTTGATTGCACACTTTACTTTTTGCATCTAATAAACTTGAACCACTGGGTCCTTCTTTGTTGCGTATATGCTTGCGCTTTATAAGTTGAAATTAGCAGAACCATGTTTCATGGGGAACGCTTTCAACATTGCACTTGTACTTTGTACCCCGTTGATATCATGTTCTTTGCTTACGGATCCCGACGGTGTGAAATAAAAGTGGAACTTGTAAGATCATGGAGTTTGTATGTGTGTTAGAGAAACGCCTGGGCCGCTAGCCTAAGCCATGCCTAATCATGGTGGAAACTTGCAGCATCACCATAATGAGCACTCTATGAAGCATCCTCAATAAAAACCTATGCAAATAGCAAATGAAAAGATCGCTGAGATGCTCATTGTCTGCTTGCCTTGTCATTTTGATTATGGGAAAGCTCCCGTATCATGTGCAAGGGGTACCCCGTTGGCGGTTCTTAATGATACACACATACTTACAATGACAAGAGCTTACTCGTGACTGGAGTTGAGTAGCATGAGGATCGGTCTTCGTAAGTAAGGGGCATGAGATTTCGGTTTATAACTTGTCAACCATATCCTCTTAGTTGTGTCACTTTAACCTTAATCACCTTAAAGATGCTTATGATAGGGGCAATGAGAGTTGAAAGCTATAAGTACCATAATTTTTGGAAGCTCTTTATGAGAATTGAATCCCTACTTCCTTTTACAAAGGCTTTTCTTCCACCATTACATTGAGTCTCCACCTTCTATCTTTCTGCACCTACTTTGAGAGCATAGTGGCCATTCTTAGTTCTATGTGCATTGTCCCAAGACTAGTTGATTGATGCATACTTTGATATTTCTTATTTTAAACTATTGTATCTAGTCACTCTTGTGAACTTTGAAGGTGTCCTATGCATTTATATTTACTACTCTATTGAGGGACAAGCTGAATACTATTTTGCTATGTTTTCTTTATGTGAAACAAACAAACGTCTTGCAAAGTATTGTTATTCATGAATCTTTTGTTTGTGCCTTTTCATGTTGCAACATAGTTGCTATGTCTTATTGTTAGAACTTTATCTTTCATGCTATGTTGAAGTACTATGATCCCAGCTTTCAATGTTTTACAAATACTTTGATCAAGTCTTTGATGGTGCATGTCACCTCAAAAATTATTCTTTCTTTTTATCACTTACCTACTCGAGGACGAGCAGGAGTTAAGCTTGGGGATGTTGATACATTGCAAATGTATCTATAATTTTTGATGTTCCATGCTTGGTTTTATCTACTTTCTTATGTTTTGTTCCAACTTTGGAGTACTTTTTATACACTTTCCTGGACTAACCTATTAACAAGATGCCACAGTGCCAGTTGCCTGTTTTCTGCTGTTTTTGGTTTCAGGAAAGTCAGAAAATCAATATTCTCGGAATTGGACCGGACAAAAGCCAAAGTCGATATTTTACTGGAAGACTCACGGAGCTAGAACACGAGATGGAGAGGGGCCACAGGGTGGCCACACCATATGGTGGCGCGTGCTAGCCCTGGCCGCGCCACCAAGTGGTGTGGCCCCCCTGGCCGCCCACCGACCTTGCCCTCTGGCCTATAAGAAGCCTCCCGATGCATAAACCCTAGATCATCAAGCCTACAGCCACGAAAAGTTCCGCAGCGCCACCGCCACCGAAGGGGAGATTCGGGGGACAGAAAGTCTCTGTTCCGGCACCCTGCCGGGACGAGGAAGTGCCCTCGGAGCCAACTCCATCGATCTCCACCACCATCTCCATCACCGTTGCTGATTCCCATGATGAGGAGGGAGTAGTTCTCTCTCGAGGCTAAGGGTTCTACCGGTAGCTATGTGTTCATCTGTCGATCTATGCATGATCTTATTGTGGTCATGAGCTTTGTAATCAAGCAGATCTACCTTGCTACTCAAGTGCTTTAATAGATCTCTGCTCTCCCCATGTGTGTGAAAGTGACAGCGTGCACACCATGGTGGCACTTAGGCTAGAGATTAACAATACTTGTTATGAGTTATATTTGGAGTTGGATGTCTTTATGAAATTGTGGTGTTTGTTAGACTCATCTAGTACTCAAGGTGACTGTGTGGGGTTTTCTAGATGGGAAAGATGGACTTTGAGGTGTGCTGTTATAGCCCTACCATCGATTAGAGTGTTCAACCGGAGAGTAGTTAAGAGTAGTATCAAAAGAAGAATATATTTATATGAGAGTGTTCACTAGTGAAAGTATGATCCCTAGGCCTTGTTTCTAAGCATTGATACACCGTTTGCTACTAGATCTATTACATGTTTGCTTGATTCCTTCTTTATTTCAGTTTGCCTTTAGTCTCTTCCACGCCATCAAGTTATTTTCTATCACCGTTACCACTTATAATTATCCATAACACTTGTATTTCACTATCTCTTCGCCGAACTAGTGCACATATACACATGACAAGTGTATTGGGTGTGTTGGGGACACAAGAGACTTCTTGTATCTTGATTGCAGGGTTGCTTGAGAGGGAATACCTTTGACCACTTCCTCCTTGAGTTCGATAAAACTTGGGTGATCCACTTAAGGGAACACTTGCTACTGTTCTACAAACCTCTGCACTTGGAGGCCCAACAACTGTCTACAAGAAAAGAAGTGCGTATACATCAGTTTTCTTTCCAATATAATTTAAACAACGATGTCACTTCATAAGTGATCTTTCAATCATTTGTCTTGTGACATTTTAGCAATAGTGTTTATGGATGTGATTTCTCCCACTAGATTTGTAAAAGTTCATCCATCCTTTATGGAATACGGTAATTATTTGAACAACCATTGTTCTCGTAATACCAGAACAAAATAACAATTATTAAAACAAATCTTGAAGGCTAGGTTTAACGACAACGAAAAACAAAATACCACTTTATTTGTTTTCGATGAACATCATCACTTATTCTCTTGCCAGTTACTTAGGCCGTTGCAGTTCATGAATTGTGTTGTTCTGTATGATACTTCACACCAACCAATTCGGTATCCAATACCTGAGAACCACATTGTTTAACAAGCAAGGAATATAGCCATAACATTTATATCTTCTATACACCTAAGTTGGACATCTCTAACCTTTTATTTTCTGCCAAATATTTTATAGATTCTCTTTTAGCAATTCCTTTTCTTTTAAAAGAATCTATCAACATCAATAGTGGTGTCATTCACATGACACATGGTACAAAGTTTGTATATAGTCAAATACTAATACCTTTGGACTTGCACTTTGAAGTGGATCACCATCATCAAATGTTTGGCATTCTTTCAAAAATCCATTCTTTAGTAATCTTTTAGTGTAGTAAACATTTTACTTACATCTTCTATTCATCCATATCAAGACAACTTTCATGATCAAGCTACTATAGCCTATAAGGAAGAATGACGAGTATAATTTTAGTTCCCAAAACCTTTTGGGAGATTCGGATGCCTAGCATCTCCATCCTTCACAATTTCTCATACAATATGAGAACATGTATTTTGCTAAATTATACTCTATCATAATGCAACCAAAAACATTGTTCAGATATCACAATATCTTCCACACATGATGGTTTCTGAAACAATTTTTCAGCTCCTAGATAATCTTGATATTACAACAACTTTTGAATATCAATAATCATGGAGGCAAACATGATACTTTAAATACTAACATTGGAATTCTTTCTCTTGATTTAATACTACTTATTAAACTTCATGGAGTAAATAGAGTTTGCTGAAAGTTTGCAATAGGACTTCTAAACTTTAAATTGACATTCAAAACAATATGATACCGGTTCGTAAAGTAAATATCCAGAATTATATAGTTCTATTATCTCCATTAAAAACTAAGCATAAGGTAGTGAACAGACGCCAATGACTACAACAAATTATGCAAATTCACTTTGATTTAGTTTATGACAAATTGAGTTCGACTAATCCAAATTAGAAATGAACTCCCAGTCAAAAACGACATTCCTCGTGCCTTTTTGGTGATTACATGAACCAAATCCACTACACCAAGTCCGATCATCACGTGAGTCGGTGTAGCTTCAAAGGCGAGCATCAATATGGGCATCATATCAACTATATGACTCATGCTTAACCTTTCGGTCCGTGTTCCGAGGCCATGTCTGTACATGCTAGGCTCACCAAGTAAGAACCTTAGTACTGGCATGTGTAAAACTGTCTTACACCCGTTTGTATGAAAACGCAGAGTTGAGTACACCCGATCATCACGTGATGTCTCGAAACACGATCCATAGAACGGTGCATACTTAAGGAAGAACACATTTTATCTTGATATTTAAATGAGGGATCATCTTATAATGCTACTAAAACGCCAAACAAGCAATATAAGATGTGAACATCATATGTGTAAAGTGGCATGATATGGTCCATGCATTTGATCACCATCATATGCATCATGGTATGATCTCTATCATTCCTTTGTGTGTAAGGCCAAGGTCTATGGAACTTACATGTTAGGTGTGTTGTAAGAGTATCAACTATACATCAACTTACAACATTACCATATCATGACACTAGCCCATCAACGATCTAAACTAGACGCCTCTAATATATCCATTGCAAGTTTTACGTGGCTTAGGGCTTTTGGAGATAGAACTGTTCTTACCTACGAACATGGAACCACAACGAGGATAACCAAGTTATTAGCAACTCGTTGTAAATCAGATATTGACTATAGTAGGAGAGACAGACACCCGTCAGCCACTTATGCAAAACTAGTTGCATGTCAGTCGTGGAACCGGTCGCATGTACGATGACATGTAAGGTTGGTCCGGGCCGCTTCATCCCACTATGCCACCAATATCCAAAATACATGAAAGAAGCAATAACATGATCATCATCGCCCACATATAAACATATGTGTACTACCCGTGCAAAGCACCTACACATAGATCAGGCTCTGATACCACTGTTGGGTTCACAACATAGAAAACAAAAAAATTCCTACGATGGGAACTATACGCCAAGATCTATCTACTAGATACAAGCAACGGGTGGATATACATCCATAGAGAACTAACCCTCAAAGACAACAAAGCTTTGTTAACGAGTTGGAACTCGTGGATGATGTAGTCGTACACTTGCCGATCTCAAGATCGTGATGAAGTCCAGCAGGTCCGGCTCCAGCACGTCCATCAGATCCAGCTCCAGCACGTCCATCAGATCCAGCTCCAGCAAGTCAAGCACCGCAAAGTAGCGGTGCATCCATGATCGCACACACGTCTGATACTCCGACAACCTCCGTCCCTCGCTCCAGCAAAGCAGCGGAAGCATCAACTCCTTTCCAGATAAAGCCACCGAGAACATGTATCTCGCTAATCCGAGACCATGGGGGAAAAATACTAGAGGGGGAGAGAGATCCTTCACGAGGAGGTGTGTGTATGAAGGTGTGAGAGGGGGGCCTTTTATAGGAGGAGGGGAGGGTACCCCTCCCCATGGCTGGCGCCCCAAGGGGTGATCCCTCACCTTCTCATTCATGTGGGGGTAACTCCCTCCACATAAATTTGCCCCTTCACATTCTCTTTTAAAGTCTCCACTTTAAATGCATTAAATTTCTCCAAATTTAATGCTCTCTCATTTAATAAAACTCTTTTATTAATTTTATTCAGAATTTTGTTAATTACTTTAATTAACAAACATTCACATAAAACCCCCTACAACATTTCAATATTACATGCATAACCAATTTCAACAATTTCACCCGAAACAGTTTCAGTGTCTATTGAAATAATTCTAGCGCTTTCTTAAATCTTTATCTGAAACATATTTGCTCCAAATGGTGTCGGTATCCCTTAAGTGTGTCACCCTAGGGTTCGCGAATAATATAGACATGATCGAGACCCCTCTCAGATCAATAATTAGAAGCAGGACCTGGAGATCCATACTGACTCCTACACATTCAATGATGACTTCTATGATCGTGAGAACCTTTAACGCTAGTAACTAAATCCCTTTGTCTCATGATATATTACATGTCCGAGATTCGATCATCGGTATCTCCATACCTAGTTTGATCTCGTTGTCGACATGCACTCTTTTCTCGTTCCCATCATATAACATTCTAGTGATCACATCACTTGCTTGCAAGCTATCTTAATGTGATATCACCGAGAGGACCCAGAGTATATCTATCCATCATCGGGATGGAAAAATCCCACTCTTGATCCATGAGCCTCAACATAACACCTTCATAGTACCGAACCCACCTTTATAGTCACCCTGTTACGGTGTGACGTTTGATGTTATCAAGATACTCTTCCGGTGTTAGCAATTAACATGATCTCATGGTCTAAGGACTAAGATTACTTCGTATGATGTTATAGGAATATAAACATAATGACTTTGATCGTAATGCTATACTTTGGATGAATGTTCATCACATCATTCCACCAATGTTGTGACCTCGTTATTAACAACATCCAATGTCCATGATGAGGAAACCTTGATCATCTTGTTAATCAACAAGCTAGTTTATATGAGAGGCAGTACTAGGAACTTTGTATTTTGTTTATTAAACACACATGTAGTAATGTTTCCAATTAATACAATTATAGCATGCAAAATAAACATTTGTCATAAACATGGAATAAGATAATAACCACTTTATTATTGCCTCTCGGGCATATTCCCTTCACATAAACCATTTGTGTTTCTCAACACATGTCAAAACATCTCAATAGAATGACTCATCATTCCAAGGTTTTCACAATTCATTTTCACCAAGTATTCCCATCTAAAGTGACTCAAGGTCTAGTTTAGCTCTAAACTACTAGGTTAAGAGTGTTCACTAATACGGGATGCTAAGATCAATCTCATGCCATAGAATGACATATAAATCTCACTTTGATAGGTCAAGTTTTATACTTTTTATGCTACCTTCAAACAAGTGATGGATTTTGGTAAAGTAAAGAAATTAAAGCTTGCAAATAATATTTGGAGTAGGTATCAGTCCAATGGTATAACCAAAGCATGCCTAATGCATCTTGCTTAGGTTATCTAGTTTAATTCTAGCTTGCTAACAATAGCTTACTCAATTTACTTGAAGTGCTAGGCTTGCAAGTAAAACTTACAAGGGTTAACTTGTATAGTGCTAGCTTGCCTTGTGTAGTGCAGTGGTTGAAGTTTTCTTCCTCCTCCTTTTGGTAGAACTCCTCCTCCTTGAAATCTTGGTCGGTACTATCACCAAACAATGCTTAACTAGTCTACTTAGAAGACTAAGGCACACATTAGATGATCTATTATCATCACAAGCATCACAAGGTTTAATTAACTAGCTTCATTCTTTTTATTTGAGAAAAGTAATTTCTACTCATTGAAAATTAACTAAGATTTAATATTCTCCAATTGAAATATGGTATCATGTGGACACATATCATCACCACATATTCTAACATATGGGAATGTGATTTAAAGGTTGGATCACATTTTAATAAGTTTAAGTTTAATAATTAATGATTTAAAGTGACTAGAAATGCCTATATAGCATTATGTTGGTACTAGTCCAAAGTCACTGCATGCAAACCTTAATATTACTACATATTCAGATAGGTAGGGTTAAATGTGATTTTTGAGAGTTGGAATCAACTCAAAAGCTATTATGGTTGATTTTAGAAAAATGTTTGAATGTGCAAAAGCTTCTATCTTGATATTTTTACTAGGAGATATCTCTAACTCTAAAATATTTAAATCCAACGGTCCATAGTCGTCGTCGACGACGGACTCGTCGCCGGCGAGACCGAACCCTAAACAGCCGGTGGGGGTCTACTGGGCACGTACCAGGGCTCTAGCTAGTGTGGCGAGGCGAGCGATCAAACTGGACAGCGACAATGAGCTTAGGCGAAGTCGCGGCAGGGGCTGAGGTGGACGAAATCGACGGGGACTTCTCCTCCTCTGCAGCGGCTACCTCCGGTGCAATTCCGGCGAACGGCGACTCGAGCGGCTCCAGCGAGAGAGGAGACATGGTTAGTGGAGAGAGGCGAGCGGAATGGTGTGAATAGATGGTGCTGGGGTGGCCTCCTTATATAGGTTCGACGAGAGGACTGACGGGTGTGGGCTGGCGTCTCCGGCGAGGGCGGTACAGAGGGCTACCGGCGTGGGCGAGGTAGGCGGACGGTGGGCGGTTTGCTGGCGGTTCTCTACAGCATAGTGGCGATGCTATGGGCGGTGGAATTTGGTCGGGGATTTCTCGCGCTCTAGGATACAGAGGTGGTGCTCGATGGCGATCATGGCGACTGTGGGTTGCACGGCGGTGCACGGCCGTGTCTGGCAGGGTGTGGGTGTCGAGGTGGAGCAGCGTGCGCGATATGGTGTCGCGGCGTGGTCTGCTGCATGCTAGCGGCGATCGCGCTCTGGCATGCGCTGCGCATGGCGCAGAGGGAAAGGGCGGTGCGGCGCTGAGGTGGTCCAGGGCCTGGGGTTGATCGAGGGGTGGACATAGGAGAGTAGAGAGGGTCAAATGGGGATAAGGGATCAATGTGCAACAATATTAGTTAGGCCAGATGATTTTTGCCTGCTAGGTGTTCGATCAAATGGCCGCATGATTTATTTTTTTGAATTTTGAGCTGATTTTTGGTGGAGTGATGTATCTTATGCTTAAGCATCTAGGTTTGCTTGGGATTTTAAAATGGAGTTCATTTGAGTGGTTTTTGAATAAGTGTGATCTATACATATGAACTACATTCGATTTTCAATTGTTATTTAAATTTAGTGTTTGAAAGTTTTTGGGAGGAAACAAAGTGGGCCTTGGTACTTCACTACTTGTACTAGCAAGGGGTGCAAAGATCCCCAATTGTTTCTGTTAAGATTTGAGTTCTAGGAATAGCCAAAGTAGGCTAGGTGATTAAAATGGCAAAAGTGACCATTTGCTTATTTTATTCTTTTTGATTTCTTTTTCTTTGGGATTTGTTTGGGGATTATCTAGATGATGTTTAATTCACCTTAGAATCATTTTACAACCAATGGATCACTCAAACATGGCAATTCAACACAACTCCTAATTTAAATGCACACACATATGAATGCTTAATTATTTTAAATGGAAAGGTTTTTGTTAAGAAGATGAGCACATGTGTAAGAGATTGTGACCAAGAGAGAGGAAAACTGAGTAGAAGTTAAGAACCAAGGGCAAAACTGAGTAGAACTTAAAAAACAAGGGCAAGACTGATAAAGGGATTCAAATAGAAAATAGAAAAAGATTTTAAAATGGAAAATGCGTCTTTTATACAATAAAATACATCTTGGCATACATCAAACTATTTATAATTCAAATATACACCAGTTTGACAATTATTGCCTCATTTAGACAAACTATGTTTTAGGGAGGGATGTTTTGGGAAGAGGATTGAGTAGAAAGCCATGAACCTTCATAGAGAGTAGGTGATTTGAGAAGTGATGATTTAGGTTAAAACTCGATTTATATACATTTCCTATGGTGGCAGGTCACATAATAAGACTCCCTGGGTAGATGCCACTATGTTTTGATCTTTTTGAATTTTTTGTGCATAAATGACTCAATTAGCTAGCTAAAACCCATTCATTAACTCTCTGTTGACCAGCCACCGGAGGGTAAAACTGAGTATATATTGCACACGGCAGTGTCAGTACTGGAGGGAAAAACTGAGTACATAAACTACCAGTGTTACACTCAAGGGCAAAACTAAGCACAACTAAGTCACCAGGGTTAGACACGAGGGAAAAAACATGACTCACAGTACTCATGTGCGGTGCACGGGGCGGTAGCGGACACGTGTAGCCGTGCACGGTGCAGTAGCGTATGTAGTTACGCGGTGCATGGTGGTGCAACGAAACGTCACTTCCCTCCTCCTTTAATAGAGGCCTCCTCACTCTCACTCATCAGTCACTCGCTCACTCAACCGTCTCCATTGTCCCATCACCTTTTACAAACCCCCAAGAAAACCCCAACCACGCCGGCGATGTAGAAGAACGGCGTGGTGGCCATCGTCGCCTCCAAGGCCGCCGGCGAGGAGGCCCCCGTACAGGACCCGTCCAGGCATCGAAGGCAACCGCCGTCCTTGTCCCCGCATCCGCCGTAGCCACGGGCGAGGAGGCCCCCGCCGGTCTCGGGCAGATCCCGCTCGGCTAGGACCCCTACGAGGAGGTTGATTACATAAGGCCGAAGAACCCCTACGACACCAGCATCGCCGAACCATGGTCGGAGGTAACCAGGGTTTTCTCCCCTTCCCTTGTTCTTCCCCCATTCCCATCGTTGGATGCTAGATCGTATGTTATTAGGGTTTGGCTGTTCGTATTTTTATAGTAGCTAATCCTCTTATGTTAGATCTCGCATTTTGATGAATCCCCCTATTCGTATTTGAATCCCCCTGTTCGTAGTTGGGATCAGTATTTGATTTGGTTTGAGATTTGGGGAATAATCAGGGAATCTCAATTGGTTAATTATGCAAATAATCAATCCCGATAATCAAAGTATCTCAATCATGTCCTTATTGCACTCTACTATTTTTTTCCAACAGGAGGATAGCAGCGACGTCTGTAGAGACAATGATTCCAAGGACACCAAGACTCGTCATGTGCTCAGGAGGCTGAAGTCCGGCCAGTACTACAACTTCTTCACTGGCGACTGATATGTTGCTAACGTATCTATAATTTTTGATGTTCCATGCTTGGTTAATATCTACTTTCTTATGTTTTGTCCACACTTTGGAGTATTTTTATACACTTTCTTGAACTAACCTATTAACAAGATGCCACAGTGCCAGCTGCCTGTTTTCTGCTGTTTTTGGTTCCAGGAAAGTCAGAAAATAAATATATTCTTGGAATTGGACGGGACAAAATCCAAAGTCAATATTTCACCGAGGGGGACACGGAGCCAGAATACGAGACGGAGAGGGGCCAGGGGCCAGGCACACCACCTGGCCGCGCGACCAGGCCTGACCCTCGCCAGGGGGTGGTGCGACCGCCTAGGGCACCCCCTCGGCCTCCCCTTTTGCCTATATATTGCCTCCAATACAGAAACCCTAAGTACCCGACCAAAAATTCACGAAAGAGTCTGTAGCCGCCATCATCTCCATCCCTAGATCGGGAGGGATCTGAAGTTCTTCCTGGCACCCTGCCAGAGGGGAGAATTCACCCTGGAGGCCTTCTTCATGACCATGCAAGCCTCCGGTGTGATGTGTGAGTAGTTCATCCTTGGACTACGGGTCCATGTAGTAGCTAGATGGTTGGTTCTTCTCCTTTGTGCTATCATGTTTAGATCTTGTGAGCTCCATTCATGATCAAGATCATCTATTTGTAATCCTACATGTTGTGTTTGCGGGGATCCGATGGATATTGAGATGCTATTTCAGATTGATTATTGATTCTATCATGTCTTTGTTATTTGTGATCTTGCATGCTCTCTGTTGTTAGTAGATATCTTGGCCGAGTAGATGCTAGCAACTCCAAGAGGGAGTATTTATGCTCGATACTGGGTTCATGCCTCTAGTAATCTGGGGAAGTGATAGAAATCTCTAAGGTACTAGATATGCTGTTGCTACAAGGGAGAAAACAACAATCCTTTGTTCATAGAACAACCGTATTGTTTTCTTTACACGCAATGCTTAATGCAATTATCTGTTGCTTGCAACTTAATACTAGAGGGGGTTCAGATGATAACCTGAAGGTGGATTATTAGTTATAGATGCAGTTGGATTACGGTCTTATAATGTTGTAATGCCCAATCAAATCTCATAGGAGTAAAGATGATTAGTATATGCTTGTATGCTTTCTCGATGTTTGTCAATTGCCCTGATGTAGTTTGTTCACCCAACATGTCATGTATCTTAAGGAGAACCACCACTAGTGAACTATGGACCCCGGTCCTTTCTTTTACCATCAATCTACAACTGTTTACTTTCTGCAAGCTATTACTTTCTTCCACACAATACGTTTAATCCTTTGTTTTCAACAAAACCGGTGAGAATGATAACCTCACTATAAGTTGGGGGCAAAGTTGAGTGGTTGTGTTGTGCAGGATTCCAAGTTGGAAACAACACCTTGGAGGTGTTTCCTTGCTTCTACTGGTTCGATAACCTAGGTATTTGTCAACACTCGGATTTTGAATCCCAGATGCCTGTTATGCCATACATCGCAATCCCAGGATTACCATTTTTGCGAGACATAACAGATTGGATATCACAGTACATCATCCATTACAAACCATAATAAGGTCTTACACGAATAAAGGATCTCATAATCTAGTCTTAATACAACAAGCAGCGGAATAAATAATAAGCGTAGCGGTGGGGTCCATCTTCAGGGGCACAGGCAATGCTGACGATGGAAGATAGTCCTAGTTATCATAGCCGTCCTACTGTCCTTCATCTTGGTAGTCTCCTTCATAGTCTGGCCATAGAAATAGCCAGGTACAAAAGGCATGAGTACTCTTTAAGTACTCGCAAACTATCACTAACAAGTAAGGTAGTTCTAGTGGGAAATGCTAACTCTAGGTTTATTTGTAAAGTTAAGTTTGAAACCTAAGCTGAGTTCAGAAACAAAGAAAGATAAAATAAAGTTCTAGAATCACTTAAGTTGGGAAGCTAGTGTCATAGTCACAACCCTGTTGTGGTCAAGTCAAGATTCATCATACATATCATAAGTCATTTTGAAAACATCTGACAACGGAACAGTATGGCCACTCCAACTGTCCATAACCGAGGACGCGGCTATTCGAATAGTTTGACACTCTGCAGAGGTGGTACACTTTCACTACAAGATTCGATACATCTGTTAGGGATAACCCTGAATCATCATACTTAGTATGCAGATAATCAAACATAACCTTTCCTTTACACACCCTAGTATAAGCACCTCTCCTATGAGTATGGCCTCCCAACCATGACCATCTGTCATCTTGGGCACTGCATAGGTGGACAACATCGAGAGGTAGCCTTAGCTCAAACCTCTCCCGCGAGGGAACTAATACTAATGCATATAAACTTCCGGCAAAGCCTTACCCAATTCAGGTATTGTGGTTGTACGGTAAAATTGGAATGGTATCGCACCCAAACCCAACCATCAGTTTGTAAAAGGGGTTAAGGCTCATGCCTCAACATTTTCATCATCATAAACCATTTGTGTTTCTCAACACATGTCAAAACATCTCAATAGAATGACTCATCATTCCAAGGTTTTCACAATTCATTTTCACCAAGTATTCCCATCTAAAGTGACTCAAGTTTTGATTTAACTCTAATCTACTAAGTTAAGAGTGTTCACTAAGGTCTAGTTTAGCTCTAAACTACAAGGTTAAGAGTGTTCACTAATATGGGATGCTAAGATCAATCTCATGCCATAGAATGACATCTAAATATCACTTTGATAGGTCAAGTTTTATACTTTTTATGCTACCTTCAAACAAGTAAAGGATTTTGGTAAAGTAAAGAAAGTAAAGCTTGCAAATAACATTTGGAGTAGGTATAAGTCCAAGGGTATAACCAAAGCATGCCTAATGCATCTTGCTTAGGTTATCTAGTTTAATTCTAGCTTGCTAACAATAGCTTGCTCAGTTTACTTGAAGTGCTAGGCTTGCAAGTAAAACTTGGAAGGGTTAACTTGTACAGTGCTAGCTTGCCTTGTGTAGTGCAGTGGTTGAAGTTTTCTTCCTCCTCCTCTTGGTAGAACTCCTCCTCCTCGAAAGCTTGGTCAGTACTATCTTCTATAAATACATACGGGATACACAATCACCAAACAATGCTTAACTAGTCTACTTATCATACTAAGGCACACATTTTATGATCTATTATCATCACAAGCATCACAAGGTTTAATTAACTAGCTTCATTCTTTTTATTTGAGAAAAGTAATTTGTACTCATTGAAAATTAACTAAGATTTAATATTTTCCAATTAAAATATGGGATCATGTGGACACATGTCATCACCACATATTCTAACATATGGGAATGTGATTTAAAGGTTGGATCACATTTTAATAAGTTTAAGTTTAATAATTAATGATTTAAAGTGACTAGAAATGCCAATATAGCATTATGTTGGTACTAGTCCAAAGTCACTGCATGCAAACCTTAATATTACTACATATTCAGATAGGTAGTGTTAAATGTGATTTTTGAGAGTTGGAATCAACTCAAAAGCTATTATGGTTGATTTTAGAAAAATGTTTGAATGTGCAAAAGCTTCTGTCTTGTTATTTTTACTAGGAGAGATCTCTAACTCTAAAATATTTAAATCCAACGGGCTTGGATAGAGATTTTCATTACCTTTCCAACAAAATTGGAATCACTCCATTTGGATTTGTAAAACTCTCTGAATTGATTTTTGAACTAAGGGACATAACTAAGTCTAAGTTTAAAAAGAAAAAACCTAATTTGAATCACAGGGCCAGCGCGGGAAACTAAATGGGCCGGCCCAGTGGTGTTCCGCGACGCAGAGGGCTGCTGACAGGGGGTCCCGCCTGTCAGTGACTCTTTAAACGCGAAGCGGTATGGGACGATCTGGGCGCTACGATTAAAACATAGATCAATGGTCCATAGTCGTCGTCGACGACGGACTCGTCGCCGGCGAGACCGAACCCTAAACGGCCGGTGGGGGTCTACTGGGGACGTACCAGGGCTCCAGCTAGTGCGGCAAGGTGGGTGATGCGCTCGACTTTCGACGTAGAGCTCGTTGGGAACCCCAAGATGAAGGTACGATGAATACAACAGCAAGTCTTCCCTCAGTTATGAAACCAAGGTTTAATCGAACCAGTAGGAGCAAGGAAACACCCCAAAGGTGTTACTAGCTGAGCTTTGGCAGGGCGCACTACCGGTGCTAGTAGCAATGTGGAGACCTGCACAACACAACCACAGAACTTTGTCCCCAACTTGCGAGGAGGTTGTCAATCTCACCGTGTTTTGCGGAAAACAAAGGATTAAACGTATCGAATGGAAAGAAGTAAAAGTTTGCAGAAAGTAAACACAAAGTAGTAAAAGATTGTAGATTGTATGTAAAGAAAAAGGACCGGGATCCATAGTTCACTAGAGGTGGCTCTACTTAGATAGATAACATGCTGGGTGAACAAATTACAGCGGGGCAATTGACAAACACCGAGAAAGCAATACATGCATATACTAATCATCTTGACTCCTCTAAGACTTGATTGGGCATTACAACATAATACATAGACCGCCATCCAACTGCATCTATGACTAATAATCCACCTTCAGGTTATCATCCGAACCCCCTCCAGTATTAAGTTGCAAGTAACGGATTATTGCTTTACGAACTGCCTGTAAAGTAAACAATACAATTGTTCTATGAACAAAGGATTGTTGTTTTCTCCCTAGTAGCAACATCACATCTAGTACCTTAGAGATTTCTATCACTTCCCCAGATTACCAGAGGCATGAACCCACTATCGAGCATAAATACTAACTCTTGGAGTTGCTAGCATCTACTTGGCCAAGATAGCTACTAACAACGGAAAGCATGCAAGATCTCAAATAATAAAGACATGATAGAATCAATAATCAATCTGAAATAGCATATCAATATCCATCGGATCCCCGCAAACACAACATGTATGAATTACAAATAGATGATCTTGATCATGAACGGAGCTCACAAGATCTAAACATGAAAGCACAAAGGAGGAGAAACCAGCCATCTAGCTACTACACGGATCCGTAGGCCAAGGATGAACTACTCACGCATCACACCGGAGGCTTGCATGGTGATGAAGAAAGCCTCCAGGGTGAATTCCCCTCTACGGCAGGGTGCCGGGAAGAGCTTCAGATCCCTCCCGATCTAGGGTTGGAGATGACGGCGGCTATAGACTCTTTCGTGGATTTTTGATCGGGTACTTAGGGTTTTCGTCCCGAGGGCATCTTATAGTCGGAAGGGGAGGCCGAGGGGGTACCTGGGCTGGCCACACCACCCCCTGGCGCGGGCCAGGCCTGGCCGCGTGGCCAGGTGGTGTGGCCGTCCTATGACCCTTCTCCGTCTCGTATTCTGGCACTTGATCCCTTTCGGAAAAATAGGCACTTTGGCTTTTGTCCCGTCCAATTCCGAGAATATTCATTTTCTGACTTTCCTAGAACCAAAAACAGCAGAAAACAGGCAGCTGGCACTATGGCTCTTGTTAATTGGTTAGTCTAAGAAATCATATGAGAAGTACTCCAAAGTTGGAACATAACACAAGAAAGTGGATAAAACCAAGCATGGAACATCAAAAATTATAGATACATCTGCAATGTATCAACATCCCCAAGCTTAACTCCTGCTCGTCCTCGAGTAGGTAAGTGGTAAAAAGAAATAATAATTTTTGAGGTGACATGCACCATCAAAGACTTGATCAAAGTATTTGCAAAACATTCAAAGCTGGGATCATAGTACTTCAATCATAACATGAAAGACAAAGTTCTAGCAATAAGCAAAGAAACTATGATGCAACATGAAAAGGCACAAACAAAAGATTCATGAATAACATGCTTTGCAAGACGTTTGTTTGTTTCACATAAAGAAAACATAGCATAATAGTATTCAGCTTGTCCCTCAATAGAGTAGCAAATATAAATGCATAGGACACCTTCAAAGTTCATAAGAGTGACTAGATACAATAGTTTCAAACAAGCAATAACAAGTTATGCATCAATCAACTAGTCTTGGGACAATGCACATTAAACTAAGAATGGCCACTATGCTCTCTCAATAGGTGCATAAAGATAGAAGATGGAGACTCAACATAAAAGTAAAAGAAAAGCCTTCATAGAAGGAAGCAGGGATTCAAGTTTCATAAAGAGCTTCCAAAAATTATGGTACTTATTAAGTTTTAGCTCTCATTGCCCCTATCATAAGCATCTTGAAGTGATTAAGGTTAAAGTGAACAAACTATGGAGTATATGCTTTACAAAGTATAAGTTGGAAATCTCATGTCCCTTGAATACGAGGGCCGCTCCTCGTGCTACTCAAGTTTAGTTACCGGTAAGTTCTTGTCATCGTAAGTATATGTGTATCATTGAGAACCGCCAACGGGGTACCCCTTGCCCGATGATACGGAAGAATCCCCATATCAAAATGACAAGGCAAGCAGACAACGAGCATCTCAGCATTCTTCTTATTTACCATGGGAATATGGTGCTTTTTTCTCTCTTTCCTCTTTTCATAGTATCTATTTTTTTTCTCGATATAGGACTCTTTTTTTATAAGAAGAATGCTTCATAGACAGCTCATTATGGTTACGCTGCAGGTTTCCACCATGTCAGCATGGATTAGACCAGCGGCCCAAGCGTTTCTCTAACACATATACATAACTCCATGGACTTACAAGCTCCCCTTTCATTTCACACCGACGACATCCATCTACAAAAGAGCATGATATCAACTAGGTACAAGTACCAAGTGCAATGTTGAAAGCGTTCCCCATGAAAGCATGGTTCTGCTAATTCCCAACAAATAACTGCAAGCATATACAACATAGAAGACACAATGGTTCAATTTTATTAAGGGCAAGTAAAGTAAAGTGTGCCATCAAGTTCGTGAGAGCTTTAATCACTAGTTTTCTCATAACAAGTGGAAGGTAAACAAAAGCACGAATATACTTGGAATAGCATAAGCTAGTAGGTAGGTATGGTGGACTCTTTGGAATAACTTGGTTTAGGGAGTTGGATGCATGAGTGGAACTCATACTTTGTTGTGGAGGCTAGCAAAAGACTGGGAGCGACAAACTAAGAGAGCAATAATGGCCATAATCATGCAGAGCGACAAAACATCATTGATCAAAGCATAAAGTGATACTACAAGTTGAAAACTAAAGGGTCATAAAGGCTATGGTGACTTGAGATAGTCATAACATGGTGTGAGCATGTGCCAAGTCAACCCAAATAGAGCATCAAAGGAGAATACCACTATACTATGCTTTAATATGCTAAAACAACGCATGATTCATCCAAGGCACATTAAGCAATCAATTGTTTATAACAAGTCATGCTACAACAAAGAATACTAAGCATAAAGCCAAAACAATATCAAGCATGACATGACAAAGCATAGGCCACAGTCAAAAACAAGCTCTTTTTACCACAAAAGTATGAACTTTTCCTACTCTTTTCCAAACCAAACCAAACTATTTGCAAACCAAAGTATGAAAGAGGGGGTCCAACCAATTTATTCAGAAAACTAAGCAAACCAAAGCAAACGAAAACCGAAACGAAAACAAAAAAGAAGACGCTCCAAGAAAAACACAACTGTGCATGAAACAATAAAAATGAAGCGTTTGGAAGAAACCTGGAATTTTTATTGATGAAGAAGGGGATGCCTTGGGCATCCCCAAGCTTTGACGCTTGTACTTCTTGGATGTTTCTTGGGGTGACACGCGTGGCATCCCCAAGCTTGAGCTTTAGTCCATCCTTCATCTCATTACTCATTTCTTCCATACACCTAAAATTTTTCCTTCATACAAAACTTCACACAATCTCATTAGCAACATTAGTGCACTTAAGATAAATAAGTCTCAACGTTCAGTTCTAACACCAAATAAGCTTCCATTAGAACACTAGCTACTGTAGCACTTCCCTCAGAAAGCTCAATCCCCCAAAGGAACTCAAGAAGGAACTAACAAGAAGCAAATGCAGAAAATGGCAGAAATCTGTCAAAATAGAACAACAGGTAAAGATGAATTTTTTAGAAGACCTTATGTTGCTCAAATAAAAAAGTGTTGAACTAACAAAAGTTAGATAACAACCTAGGGCATAATCAAAAAACCTTACATCTCAATCCGACGTACAGACCTCTCTCAGGAATTTTTACGGTGAAGCACAGAAATCTGTTTCGGGACAACAACTTTCCCAATCATTACTTCACTCTCATTAGAGGTTAATCTTGGCACAAAAAGCAAATAAAAAGGATAATGAGAGGTTATTACAGAGGTAATAACTTCCAAGACTCAACTAAAACTCTTGGGTTATCTCCCAACAAGTACTTTTCTTTAACGCCTTTAAGTTAGGCATGAAAATTTGAGAAGATGCTCACATAGGAAATATGAATTGAAGTAAAAGAGAGCATCAAAAAGCAAATTCAAAACACATTTAAGTCTAACCCACTTCCTATGTATAGGAATCTTATACGCAAATAAGTTCACAAAGAACAAAGTGACAAGCATAGGAAGATAAAACGAGAGTAACTTCAAAACTTTCAGCAAATAGAGAGGTGTTCCAGTACCATGAAAACTTCTACAACCATATTTCCTCTCTCATAATAATTTTCAGTAGCCTCATGAATAAACTCAACAATATAACTATCACATAAAGCATGCTTTTCATGATCTACAAACACTAGAGCTTTATTATAAACATTTTCAAAAGAATCCTCAGGAACATGGCATTCGTCCTCCTTTGATAAGCATGGGGGACAATCAAATAATGTAAGGGGTAAAGAGTTACTCTCATTAGAAGGTAGGGATGGGTAGATCCATTCTTCCTCCTCTTGATCATCACTCTCCTCCTATTTTTCATCCATTGAGCTTCCAGTTTCAGCAATTTCTTCTTCCATGGAGGTTCTAGCAGGCGGTGGTTCATCTATTACGTTAACAGTCATAAAACTGTTCCCAAATAGGAAACTGAGTGAGCTATCCATAACGAAATAGTGATTGGAGCAGAGCTAGTCATAAAGGCAACTTAAGAAAGGAACTAATTTTTTTTGTGTTTTTTTGAAGAACAAAACAAGCAAAGAAAGCAAAAAGAAAACTAAGCAAAACAAAAACAACAAAGTAGAGAGATTGGTTATGAGGGACTCCCCTTGTGAAGATGTCCTTGACTCCCCGGCAACGGCGCCAGAAAATCTTGATGCGCTCGACTTTCGACGTAGAGCTCGTTGGGAACCCCAAGAGGAAGGTACGATGAATACAGCAGCAAGTCTTCCCTCAGTTATGAAACCAAGGTTTAATCGAACCAGTAGGAGCAAGGAAACACCCCAAAGGTGTTACTAGTGGAGCTTTGGCAGGGCGCACTACCAGTGCTAGTAGCAACGTGGAGACCTGCACAACACAACCATAGAACTTTGTCCCCAACTTGCGATGAGGTTGTCAATCTCAACATGTTTTGCGGAAAACAAAGGATTAAACGTATCGAATGGAAAGAAGTAAAAGTTTGCAGAAAGTAAACACAAAGCAGTAAAAGATTGTAGATTGTATGTAAAGAAAAAGGACCGGATCCATAGTTCACTAGAGGTGGCTCTCCTTAGATAGATAACATGCTGGGTGAACAAATTACAGCGGGGCAATTGACAAACACCAAGAAAGCAATACATGCATATACTAATCATCTTGACTCCTCTGAGACTTGATTGGGCATTACAACATAATACATAGACCGCCATCCAACTGCATCTATGACTAATAATCCACCTTCAGGTTATCATCCGAACCCCCTCCAGTATTAAGTTGCAAGCAACAGATTATTGCTTTACGAAATGCGTGTAAAGTAAACATAACAATTGTTCTATGAAGAAAGGATTGTTGTTTTCTCCCTAGTAGCAACAACACATCTAGTACCTTAGAGATTTCTGTCACTTCCCCAGATTACCAGAGACATGAACCCACTATCGAGCATAAATACTAACTCTTGGAGTTGATAGCATCTACTTGGCCAAGATAGCTACTAACAACGGAAAGCATGCAAGATCTCAAATAACAAAGACATGATAGAATCAATAATCAATCTGAAATAGCATCTCAATATCCATCGGATCCCCGCAAACACAACATGTATGAATTACAAATAGATGATCTTGATCATGAATGGAGCTCACAAGATCTAAACATGAAAGCACAAAGGAGGAGAAACCAACCATCTAGCTACTACATGGATCCGTAGTCCAAGGATGAACTACTCACGCATCACACCGGAGGCTTGCATGGTGATGAAGAAAGCCTCCAGGGTGAATTCCCCTCTTCGGCAGGGTGCCGGGAAGAGCTTCAGATCCCTCCCGATCTAGGGATGGAGATGACGGCGGCTACAGACTCTTTCCTGGATTTTTGATCGGGTACTTAGGGTTTTCGTCCCGAGGGCAACTTATAGTCAGAAGGGGAGGCCGAGGGGGTGCCGAGAGCGGCCACACCACCCCCTGGCGCGGGCCAGGCCTGGCTGCGCGGCCAGGTGGTGTGGTGGCTCCCTGGCCCTTCTCCGTCTCGTATTCTGGCACTTGATCCCTTCCGGAAAAATAGGCACTTTGGCTTTTGTCCCGTCCAATTCTGAGAATATTCATTTTCTGACTTTCCTGGAACCAAAAACAGCAGAAAACAGGCAGCTGGCACTTTGGCTCTTGTTAATAGGTTAGTCCAAGAAATCATATCAAAAATACTCCAAAGTTGGAACATAACACAAGAAAGTGGATAAAACCAAGCATGGAACATCAAAAATTATAGATACATTTGCAATGTATCAGTGGGCAATCGAACTGGACAATGAAGGCGAGCTCAGGCGAAGTCGTGGCAGGGGCTGAGGTGGACGAAATCGACGGGGACTTCTCCTCCTCTACAACGGCTACCTCCGGTGTAATTCCGACGAACGACGGCTCGAGCGGCTCCGGCGAGAGAGGGGAAATGGTCAGTGGAGAGAGGGGAGTGGAATGGTGTAAAGAGATGGTGCTGGGGTGGCCTCCTTATATAGGTTCGACGAGAGGAGCGACGGGTGTGGGCTGGTGTCTCCGGCGAGGGTGGTACAGAGGGCTACCGACGTGGGCGAGGTAGGCAGACGGTGGGCGGTCTGCTGGCGGTTCTCTACGGCATAATGGCGATGCTAGGGGCGGTGGCATTTGGTTGGGGACTTCCCGTGCTCTGGGAGATAGAGGCGGTGCTTGACGGCGATCATGGCGATTGTGGGTCGTGCGGCGGTGCACGGCCGTGTCTGGCGGGGTGTCAAGGCGGAGTAGCATGCGTGATATGGTGTCGTGGCGCGGTCTGCTGCGTGCTGGCGGCGATCGCGCTCTAGCGTGCGCTACGCATGGTGTAGAGAGAAATGGTGGCGCGACACTAAGGTGGGCTAGGGGCTAGGGTTGTTCGAGGGGTGGACCATGGGCGTCGGTAGGGTTGGGCGGAGCTAGGGGACGTGCTGGAATGGCGCGGCTTGGTCTCTGGCGTGCTGCCCGTGTTCGGCCGGTGGTGACCTCATTTGGGCGGCGCGCCACTGCTGCTAGCGGTGAAGGGAGGCTGGTTGATGGCTTGGTTGGAGCAAGGGAGACAGAGGAGAGTAGAGAGGGTCAAATGGGGGACAAGGGATCAATGTGCAACAGTATTAGTTAGGCCAGATGATTTTTGCCTGCCAGGTGTTCGATCAAATGGCCGCATGAGATTTTTTTTTGAATTTTGAGATGATTTTTGGTGGAGTGATGTATCTTATGCTTAAGCATCTAGGTTTGCTTGGGATTTTAAAATGGAGTTCATTTGAGTGGTTTTTGAATAAGTGTGATCTATACATATGCACTACATTCAATTTTCAATTGTTATTTAAATTTAGTGTTTGAAAGTTTTTGGGAGGAAACAAAGTGATCCTTCATCCTTCACTACTTGTACTAGCAAGGGGTTCAAAGATCCACAATTGTTTCTGTTAAGATTTGAGTCTAGGAATACCCCAAGGTAGGCTAGGTGATTGATACATTGCAAATGTATCTATAATTTTTGATGTTCCATGCTTGGTTTTATCTACTTTCTTGTGTTTTGTCCACACTTTGGAGTACTTTTCATATGATTTCTTGGACTAACCTATTAACAAGAGCCACAGTGCTAGCTTCCTATTTTCTGCTGTTTTTGGTTCCAGGAAAGTCAAAAAATGAATATTCTCAGAATTGGACGGGACAAAAGCCAAAGTGCCTATTTTACTGGAAGTCATATGGAGCCAGAATCCGAGACGGAGAGGATCTAGGGGGCCACCACACCACCTAGCCATGCGGGCCAGGCCTGGCCGCGCCAGGGGGTGGTGTGGCTAGCCCAGGCACCCCCTCGTCCTCCCTCTTTGCCTATAAGTTGCCTTCTGACTTAAAAACTCAGGGGGGTTTGACATTTTTCTAGAAGGAGTTCTGCTCCGCCGCCACCACTAGATTCCACGAAACAGCACCAGAAACTCCGTTCTGGCACCCTGCTAGGATGGGGAATTGGAGGAGATCATCGCCATCATCATCACCATCGCTTCTCCATCGACCATCCATATTCCCCCCATCTATGAGTGAGTAATCCCCCGCTGTAGGCTATGGGGATGGTAGGGATTGGATGAGATCGTTCATGTAATGTCATCATATTGTTAGGGCATGGTGCCTAGTATCTTCTATTAGTGCTTTATGACTTTGTTGCAACTTGTTATGCTTAATGCTTGTCACTAGGGCCCGAGTGCCATGATTTCAGTTCTGAACATGTTATTGATTCATTATGATAGTATTGTTTATGGTCTTATCTGCAAGTTGTATACACACGTTGTTGTCCGGAACCAATGGCCCCGAAGTGACAGAAATCGGGATAACCGGAGGAAATGGCTTTGATGTGAGGATCACATGTGTTCACGGAGTGTTAATGCTTTGCTCCGGTGCTCTATTAAAAGGAGCACCTTAATTGCCAGTAGTTCCCTTGAGGCCCCGCTGCAAATGGGCTGGCAGGACAAAGATGTTGTGCAAGTTCTCATTGCGAGCACGTATGACTATATATGGAACACATGCCTAGGATTATCTAGTACTTGGATGCTTTTATCTTATTTATCTGCAATTGCCCTATGTTCTGTTTGCTATGTGAATTGTCTTGTCCATGCAACGCCCGTCCATCCATCCCTATGCCTACCGCACTCGAATCCTATTGTTTACTGTTGTGTTTACTTTACTACTGCTATTACTTTGCTATTCCTACTACAAAACTGTTGCTACTGATAAACTGCCGTGAGCAAGATTGTTTCCAGGTGTAGCTAAATTGACAACTCAGTTGTTAAGGCTTATAGATATTCTTTGGCTCCCCTTGTGTCGAATCAATAAATTGGGTTTCACTTCCCTCGAAAATACTGCGATACACCCCCTATACTTGTGGGTCATCAAGACTATTTTCTGGCGCCATTGCCGGGGAGCATATCTTTATTTATCAAGTTCACTTGGATTCTCTATTGTTCGCTGCTATCCATCCATCCATCATGGGTAAGTCTCGTGATGGCAAGTTTCCTATTTTACCATCCACTACAAGAAGAGGTACGGTTCTGAACACCTCTGCTGCTCTTGATTCACCATATGTTATAAGTAAGCTCGTTACACCACCACATACGCATGCTACACACACTGCTACTACCGCTAAATCTGAAACTTCTGATGCTTATGATGCTTCTTCTACTGTGCTTGATAAGAGTGGTTCATTAGGTCCTTTCCTAGATGCTACGATTGCTAGAACTATAGCTGGAAATACCGAAACTCCTAATGAAGACAGTACCACACCTGTTAGTTCACCTGAGTCTTGTGAAAGTTATGATATTGAAGATGGTTATGTTGAGATGACCGATGAATTTATGAAAGAATGTAAAAACACCCATGATAGGAGCGCTGCTAAGAGTCTCCTTGAGAGACGTACTATTAGACCCAAATTGTCTCCTATTGCTAAGTTTGTTGCTTCTCCCATAAACATTACAGATAAAGATTATGATTTCTCTCTCGATCTATCTTACATAGATATTGTCGAGAAAGAACCTTTTTGTGGGACTAAGAATGAATGTGCGGTAGCACATATGAATGAACTTTCTACCATGAGTGGCTTGTTTTCTAATGATATTAAGATGCGTACTTACTTTGTTGCCAAGATCTTCCCTTTTTCACTGAAAGGAGAAGCTAAAACTTGGTTTAGTAATTTACCTCCTAGATCTATTGATTGCCCTGAGTGCTTGATTAGTACTTTCCTGCAGAAATATTTTCCTCCTAGTGCTAGACATGCTATTTTGGAGGAACTTATTGATTTTAAACAGGGAGAAAAAGAGGTATTGCCTGAATCTTGGGCAAGGTTTTGTGCTTTGATTCATGCACAGGCTGGAAGTCCATTACCTAAGAATGAGCTTCTTGATATATTTTATAATGGACTAACCGAAGAATCTAGGACATACCTAGATAGTTGTGCTGATTATGTTTTCAGGAATAGGACTCCTAAGGAAGCTGAGGAATTAATGGCTAAAATAAGAAAGAACTATGAAGATTGGACTCCTCCTAAACAAGCTATACCTAAAGTAATTGTACCTGAACCTTCTATTTCGGTGCCTATTCCAACATCAAAGAAGAGGGGAGTTATTGAATTAAATGATGAAGTGATGAAGGAAGCTAAGAAATGTCTTAAGGAGAAGGGAATTAAAGCTGTAGATGTCAAGAATTTACCTCCTATTGAAGAATTATGTAAGCCTATTCCCTACTCATCCACTATTGAGGTACACTCTCTCCAAAACTTTGATGAAGGTGATATCCCTTACTCTAAACCTCCTGATCAATGCTTAGAAGAATTCGATATATTTATTGTTAAGCAAGATAACTTTAATAAAAGGGTGCAAAATCATCTAATGGAAAACACTAGAGCTATTGTTGAGTTGAAAGATATTGTGGAAAGAACCTCTAATGATGTTAAAATGATTGTTAAACACTTTCAAATGGTTCAAACTCAAATAGATCAACTCATTAAAGTGCAAAACGACTTGCTAGTTAATGCTGCCAAAGAAAAACATGCTTATGAAATTAGAACTAGAAGTGGAGCTGCTACCCAGGATCCTCTATATCCTGAGGGTCATCCCAAAATAATTGAGCAGGATTCTCAACAAGCTGAAAATAGTGGCTCTACTCGTAAGAAAAGGAAAAAGAAACATAAAACTGGTGTAGAACCTGCTATAGATCCTAATAGTATATCTATCTCTGATGCTGAAACTGAAAGTGGTAATGAAGAAAATGAAGTTCCTAATGAGGAAAAAGTTGAAGAAGAACCTGAAAACCACACTAAGAATACTAAATACACCAAAGAAGATTTTATTGCTAAGAAACATGGTAGTGAAAGAGAACCTTGGGTCCAAAAACCTATGCCTTTACCTGATAAGAAACACAAGTCAAAGGAAGATGAACACTATAATAAGTTTTGTGAGTGGATGAAACCTTTGTTCTTGCAAATTCCTTTGACTGATGCTATTAAATTGCCTCCTTACTCAAAGTATATGAAGGATATTGTCTCGAATAAAAGGAAGACCCCTAATGAAGAAATTTCTACTTTGCTTGCTAATTATTCCTTTAATGGTAAGGTTTCTAAGAAACTTGGAGACCCTGGGATTCCAACTATCCCTTGTTCTATTAAGAATAGTTATGTTAGAACTCTTTGTGTGATTTGGGAGCTGGAGTTAGTGTTATGCCTTTCTCTCTCTATAAGAGGCTTCAACTAGAAAAATTGATACCAACTGATATATCTTTGCAAATGGCTGATAAATCTACCACTATTCCTATGGGTATATGTGAGGATGTACCTATTCAAGTGGCTCATAATTGCTTGATATTAACTGATTTTGTTGTGCTTGAAATGCCTGAAGATGATAATATGTCTATTATTATTGGGAGACCTTTTCTTAATACTGCAGGAGCTGTTATCAATTGTAACCAAGGAAAGGTAACTTTCAATGTGAATGACAAGGAACATACTGTCTATTTCCCCAAGAAGATTGAAAGGACTTATGGTTTGAATTCAATTGAACATGTTGAGGGCATTCAAGTTGGAGAAATATATTGTCCCATACCAAGAGAAAAATTTGAAACTATTATGATTGGGACCATTGCTATAAAGGTTGAGGTAACATAATCATTATTGAAATACAAAGTTTTGTCTCATATGAAATTGTTTTGGTAACAAGACCTGATCAACCTTGTTAAAGGATTTCATTGAACAAAACAATGTTTTCCCCATGATTATCTCCGTTTACTTCTATTCTATCCATTTTAGTTTTTGCTTATGCCCAACTTAAAGGCGTTAAAGAAAAGTACTTATTGGGAGATAACCCAAAAGTTTTAAATGAGTCTTGGAAGTTATTACCTCAGTAATAACCGCTCCTTATCCTTTTTATTTGCTTTTTGTGCCAAGAGTAACCTCTAATGAGAGAGAAGTAATGGTTGGGAAAGTTGCTGACCCGAAATAGATTTCTGTGCTTCACCGTAAAAATTCGTGTAAAATCTCTGTAAGTCCTTTTGAGGCGTGAATTTTTGTGCTTCTGCCCCCGGTTGTTATCTGACTTTCGTTAGTTCAACACTTTTTGATTTGAGCAACAGAAGATCTTCGAACAAATTCGTCTTTACCTGCTGGTCTGTTTTGACAGATTTCTGCCATTTTCTGCATTCGCTTCTTGTTGGTTCCTTTTTTAGTTCTTTTGGGGAATTGAGCCTTTTGAGGTAAGTGCTACAGTAGCTTGTGTTTTAATGGAAGTTTTGTTGGTGTTAGAACTGAACCTAAATACTTATTATCTTGAGTGCACTAATGTTGCTAATAAAGATTGTGTGAAGTTTGTATGAAGGAAAAATTTTAGGTGTATGGAAGGAATAAGTAATGAGATGAAGGATGGACTAAAGCTCAAGCTTGGGGATGCCACGCATGTAACCCCAATAAATATACAAGAATTACAAGCATCAAAGCTTGGGGATGCCCAAGGCATCCCCTTCTTCATCAATAAAAATCCCAAGTTTCTTCCAAACGCTTCATTTTTATTGTTTCATGCACGGTTGTGTTTTTCTTGGAGCGTCTTCTTTTTCGTTTTCGTTTTGGTTTTTCGTTTTCTTTTGTTTGCTTAGTTTTCTGAATAAATGTGTTGGACCTCCTCTTTCATGCATTGGTTTTCAAATAGTTTGGTTTGGTTTGGAAAAGAGTAGGAAAGTTCATGCTTAAGTGGTAAAGAGAGCTTGTTTTTGACTGTGGCCTATGCTTTGTCATGCCATGCTTGATATTGTTTTGTCTTTATGCTTAGTATTATTTGCTGTAGCATGACTTGTTATAAACAATTGAGATTGCTTAATGTGCCTTGGATGAATCATGCGTTGTTTTAGCATATTAAAGCATAGTATAGTGGTATTCTCCTTTGGTGATTTATTCGGGTTGACTTGGCGCATGCTCACACCATGTTATGACTATATCAAGTCACCATAAGCCTTTATGATCCTTTAGTTTTCAACTTGTAGTATCACTTTATGCTTTGATCAATGATGTTTTGTCACTCTGCATGATTATGGCCATTATTGCTCTCTTAGTTTGTCGCTCCTAGTCTTTTGCTAGCCTCCGCAACCAAGCATGAGTTCTACTCATGCATCCAACTCCCTAAACCAAGTTATTCCAAAGAGTCCACCATACCTACCTACTAGCTTATGCTATTCCAAGTATATTCATGCTTTTGTTTACCTTCCAAATTAAACTTGTTATGAGAAAACTAGTGATTAAAGCTCTCACGAACTTGATGGCACACTTTACTTTTCTTGCCCTTAATAAACTTGAACCATTGTGTCGTCTATGTTGTATATGCTTGCACTTATTTGTTGGGAATTAGCAGAACCATGATGTCATGGGAACGCTTTCAACATTGCACTTGGTACTTGTACCTAGTTGATATCATGCTCTTTTGTATATGGATGTCGTCGGTGTGAAATGAAAGGGGAGCTTGTAAGTCCATGGAGTTATGTATATGTGATAGAGAAACGCCTGGGCCGCTGGTCTAATCCATGCTGACATGGTGGAAACCTGCAGCGTAACCATAGTGAGCTGTCTATGAAGCATTCTTCTTATAAAAAAAAGAGAGTCCTATATTGAGAAAAAAGAGAAAAAAGAAGAAAAAAAGAGATATAATGAAAAGAGGAAAGAGAGAAAAATGCACCATATTCCGATGGTAAATAAGAAGATTGCTGAGATGCTCGTTGTATGCTTGCCTTGTCATTTTGATATGGGGATTCTTCCGTATCATCGGGCAAGGGGTACCCCGTTGGCGGTTCTCTATGATACACATGTACTTACGATGACAAGAACTTACCGGTGACTAACCTTGAGTAGCATGAGGAGCGGCCCTCGTATTCAAGGGACATGGGATTTCTAACTTATACTTCGTCAAGCATGTACACCATAGTTTGTTCACTTTAACCTTAATCACTTCAAGATGCTTATGATAGGGGCACTGAGAGCTGAAAGTTATAAGTACCATAATTTTTGGAAGCTCTTTATGAAACTTGAACCTCTGCTTCCTTCTATGAAGGTCTTTCTTCCACCATTATATTGAGTCTCCACCTTCTACCTTTATGCACTTACTTTGAGAGCATAGTGGCCATTCTTAGTTCTATGTGCATTGTCCCAAGACTTGTTGATTGATGCATAACTTTGATATTGCTTGTTTTAAACTATTTTTATCTAGTCACTCTTATGAGCTTTGAAGGTGTCCTATGCATTTATATTTGCTACTCTATGAGGGACAAGCTGAATACTATTATGCTATGTTTTCTTTATGTGAAACAAACAAACGTCTTGCAAAGCATTGTTATTCATGAATCTTTTGTTTGTACCTTTTCATGTTGCATCATAGTTTCTTTGTCTTATTGCTAGAACTTTGTCCTTCATGTTATGATTGAAGTACTATGATCCCAGCTTTGAATGTTTTACAAATGCTTTGATCAAGTTTATGATGGTGCATGTCACCTCAAAAATTATTCTTTCTTTTTATCACTACCTACTCGAGGACGAGCAGGAGTTAAGCTTGGGGATGTTGATACATTGCAAATGTATCTATAATTTTTGATGTTCCATGCTTGGTTTTATCTACTTTCTTGTGTTTTGTCCACACTTTGGAGTACTTTATATATGATTTCTTGGACTAACCTATTAACAAGAGCCACAGTGACAACTTCCTATTTTCTACTGTTTTTGGTTCCAGGAAAGTCAGAAAATGAATATTCTCGGAATTGGACGGGACAAAAGCCAAAGTGCCTATTTTACCGGAAGTCATCTGGAGCCAGAGTACGAGACGGAGAGGAGCCAGGGGGCCACCACACCACCTGGCCGCGCGGGCTAGCTCTGGCCGCGCTAGGGGGTGGTGTGGCCAGTCCAGGCACCCCGTCGACCTCCCTCTTCGCCTATAAGTTGCCTTGTGACCTAAAAACTCAGGGGGGTTCGACGTTTTTCCAGAAGGAGTTCCGCTCCACCGCCACCACCAGATTCCACGAAACAGCACCAGAAATTCCGTTCTGGCACCCTGCCGGGACGAGGAATTGGAGGAGATCATCGCCATCATCATCACCATCGCTTCTACATCGACCATCCATGTTTCCCCCATCTATGAGTGAGTAATCCCCCGCTGTAGGCTATGGGGATGGTAGGGATTGGATGAGATCATTCATGTAATGGCATCAGATTGTTAGGGCATGGTGCCTAGTATCTTCTATTAGTGCTTTATGACTTTGTTGCAACTTGTTATGCTTAATGCTTATCACTAGGGCCCGAGTGCCATGATTTCAGATCTAAACATGTTATTGATTCATTATGATAGTATTGTTTATGGTCTTATCTGCAAGTTGTATATACATGTTGTTGTCCGGAACCAATGTCCCCGAAGTGAAAAAAATCGGGATAACCGGAGGGAATGGCTTTGATGTGAGGATCACAAGTGCTCACGTAGTGTTAATGCTTTGCTCCGGTGCTCTATTAAAAGGAGCACCTTAATTGCCAGTAGTTCCCTTGAGGCCCCGCTGCAAACGGGCTGGCAGGACAAAGATGTTGTGCAAGTTCTCATTGCGAGCATGTATGACTATATATGGAACACATGCCTAGGATTATCTAGTACTTGGATGCTTTATCTTATTTATCTGCAATTGCCCTATGTTTTGTTTGCTATGTGAATTGTCTTGTCCATGCAATGCCCGTCCATCCATCCCTATGCCTACCGCACTCGAATCCTATTGTTTACTGCTATTGTTACTGCTGTCTTTACTTTACTACTGCTATTACTTTGCTATTCCTACTACAAAACTATTGCTATTGATAAACTATTGTGAGCAAGATTGTTTCTAGGTGTAGCTGAATTGACAACTCAGTTGTTAAGGCTTATAGATATTCTTTGGCTCCCCTTGTGTCTAATCAATAAATTGGGTTTCACTTCCCTTGAGAATACTGCGATACAGCCCCTATACTTGTGGGCCATGAGTGATTAAAATGGCAAAAGTGACCATTTGCTTATTTTATTCTTTTTGATTTCTTTTTCTTTGGGATTTGTTTGGGGATGATCTAGATGATGTTTAATTCACCTTAGAATCATTTTACAACCAATGGATCACTCAAACATGGCAATTCAACACAACTCCTAATTTAAATGCACACACATATGAATGCTTAATTATTTTAAATGGAATTTTTTTGTTAACCCTAAATTGGGTAGATTTGATCTTGATTAACTTTGGATTAAGTTTTGGGATGTTACAGTATTATAACTGAGGGAAACTTGCTGCTGTGCTCATCATACCTTCCTTTTGGGGTTCGCCAACGAGCTCGATATCAACCACGAGCCAGCAAGTATTTTTCTGGCGCCGTTGTCGGGGAATCAAGGACATCTTCACAAGGGGAGTCCCTCATAACCAATCTCTTTACTTTGTTATTTTTGTTTTGGTTAGTTTATTTCTGCTTTATTTGCTTGTTTCTTTATCAAAAACACACAAAAAATAGTTGTTCTAGTTTGCTTCTTTATATTAAAAACACAAAAAAATTAAGTCTTTCTATAGTTGCTACCTCTTTCTTAGCTCACCATGTTGATCCCTAAATTCACCCTAAAAGACCTTTCAATAGGTAGTGGCTCTATAATTGGAAAAGATAATATTTAAGAATTCTTTAATCATGTTAGTAAGCATGAGGATACTCAGGATAGATCCCTTGCAGAACTTGCTCCAAATTATGAAATTGCTGCAGCTTCTTTAGTTCACATGCTGTAAGCTAGGTCTGTTAACCTTAACCCCTTAATGCAAGTATTGTTTCTTAAACTTAAAAAAATTGAGGACCCTGAAAAGAGAGATTTTATTCTGGAAACTTTGCTTAAGGAATTCTATGATGTTGCCAAGGAAGCTAGAAAAGTCTTTGAACGTTTTAATATCCTAGGCTCATGTGTTGATGTTATTGGTACATGAGAGAAGATGGGAAAAACCAAACCTAATGGGGAGGAAATTAAGATACTAATACCCTTTAAACTTGTAGCAATGCATGAAGCCATAGAAAAGAATCTTGATTGGATTGTTCCTGAAAACCCGTTTGATGAAAATAGTGAACCCAAGAGCATTGGAGAGGATCCTCTAGAACTTATTTGGATGAGATACCTTGCCTTGTTGAAGATATTTCTAGTATCAATCTTAGTTCTTCTTCATTTGAGAATACTTGATCCTTTTTCTTGCTTCTTATGCCTAAATTATAGGCATTAAAGAAAAATACTTATTGGGAGATAACCCAAAAGTTTTAGATGAGTCTTGGAAGTTATTACTTCTGTTATAACCGCTCCTTATCCTTTTTATTTGCTTTTTGTGCCAAGAGTAACCTCTAATGAGAGAGAAGTAATGGTTGGGAAAGTTGCTGTCCTGAAACAGATTTTTGTGCTTCACTCTACAAATTCCTGTAAAATCTCTGTATGTCGGTTTGAGCTGTGATTTTTTGTTCTTCTGCCCCAGGTTGTTATCTAACTTTCATTAGTTCAACATTTTTCGATTTGAGCAACAGAAAGTCTTCGAAAAAATTGGTTTTTACCTGCTGGTCTGTTTTGACAGATTTCTGCCATTATTTGCATTTGCTTCTTGCTGATTCCTTTTTGAGTTCTTTTTGGGGGATTGTTGGGGGGATACCCCCGGGTAGGGTCACGCCGGGGTATAGAGTCCGAGTTAGCCGAGGTATAGCAAGGTCAAAGAAAAAGCTGGCCGGGTCACCTCAAGGCAGGCCGACTTACGGAGTAACCCGGACCAGAGGATGTCCACCTGACTGTGTCCCGGCCGACGTATGTCGTATGCCGGCAGGCTTTTTGTAACTTGTATGCAGGTACCCACGGGGCCGGGTTATACCAGGCTTGCAAGAGAAGGAAGGTATCTCGCTGGTCAAAATGTGGTCTCTATGCGCTGGAGCGTGAGCGAAGTGAACAGAGGGAGGGGCCAGCAGGGCGTGGCCGACAAAGGTGATGTAGCCTATGTCGGCTGATGCTGGCGCCACAGAGGGTTACGTAGCCTCTGCATGGCTTACGAAGGGAAAAGGAGGCCCGGTCGGTTTGCTATTTTGGTAGAGGCATATTCTCAGAAATATGCCTCCACGTATGCCCTAACTAGGAACCTAGCATCTCCTTTATAAGGAGCGCTAGGGCCTCTGTAGAAGGGACTGGCGGGCAAGGAGACTGATGATAGGGTGAAAGTAGTGGTGAGAGTAAGAGAGCTTCTTCTTCCTCCTCTCCCCAACACAGCTGAAGGAGCATCTGTAAACTCAGTGAACTTGCAGAATAGAAAGCATCTGTGTGTGGAATCACCACACTATCCCTCCCTGGATCCCTCTAGTGCATATTGGCCCCACCTTTAGCCTATCCATGGCATCTGCCATGACACCACCACGACAGTTGGCGCCCACCGTGGGGCTAGTGGCGCTAGCAGGAGTGAAGATCCGGACGGGAAGCATCATTGGCAATGGCGAGTGCATCGTCTCTGGGCTCGTTCAGCGCTTTGGAGCGCTGGACTATGTCAGCGACAATGCTGGTAGCTCCAGCAAGCGATCTCCACCGCGCAATGGCCTCTTCGTCAAGCTTGGCGCCCACAAGATCTACATCGGTGTCAATGTGTCATGTGTTCACCCGCAGCACATCATCGAAGGAGGCGAGCCACCCCTTAGCTCTCCTGACCGCGCTGAGGTGATGATGACGGCGCCTGACGTTGGCGCGAGTAAGGACCCGGTACCAGATCCGGAGGTAACACCCAAGGCGCCGAGGAAGAGTAGAGGTCCTCCGCTAGAGAGGCCAGAAAACGTCTTGCAGCAGGCGATAGATAGCTTGGCAAGCCCCATAGCACCTGTGGTAGATCTAGCTCAGGCACAAGCCGAGTTAGAGGAAACTAAGCAGAAAATACTAGAGGGCGCGAAAAATATAGCCGCGGCTCAGCAGTCGTTGAACATGATGCTGCGCGAGTACGCAAGAGCAAATAAGGTAGATGCTGTAAAATTAAAAGGGAGAAACCTCATCATTGAAATGAACAAAGAGGGTGAGACTAGAGTTGGGGCTGCCGAAGTACAGCACCCCAACAAAGAACCTCAGAGCAGCGGATGCGGCTGCATCCGAACTAGAAGGTTTGATGGGTGAAGACCAACAAAGACAACAGGAGAGGGTCACCGAGTTAGTTCGGATCGCTAACAGACAGAATGAAGAGTTGCTCAGGGCTAACCCAGCAAGAGCTGGTGTTTCCAAGGTCGTATATTCAGCAGTGGGTAATCCAGAGAAATCTGCTGGAGCTGCATCATCCCCTCATGATGGCCCTAAAAGAGAGGAAGTGGTAACCTTGGCAAGGAGAAACAAACAGATAGTCCCGTATGACCCAGCAAGGGCAGGGAAGGAAAAGCAATGCAGGGAAATGAGGATCGACAAAGTGTCAGCCGAGGTGAAGCTGGCCGAGGTAACCGTGACCAAGGCAATGCCGGTCACAGAAATGCTGAAAATGACAATGTCGGACAGCGTAAATCGGCGGGTGTAGGGCAAAACCTACCTCGACAACAGCAGCAGCGGAATGTACCTCGGCAAGAGTAGAGTGCCGGCCAGGGTATGTGGCAGAAATGTGCTCAACAAGAGCAAGACAGATACAACGACGGTGATTCGGAAATGGTGAATGCAGGATACCATAGGCCGGATCATCATGTGATAGGCTCAAGGTTGGGGAGCAAGAACTTGCTGCCTGATGACGCCAGGTTAAAGCTGGATCGGCTCTATAGGTCGGAGCAAATTGAGGGGCAAGGTCCTCCGGGTCTGATGGCTCGGTGTTGATGTAGAGCTTGTTGGGAACCCCAAGAGGAAGGTATGATGAGCACAGCAGCAAGTTTCCCTTAGTTATGAAACCAAGGTTTAATCGAACCAGTAGGGGCAAGGAAACACCCCAAAGGTGTTGCTAGCTGAGCCTTGGCAGGGCACACTACCGTTGCTAGTAGCAACGTGGAGACCTGCACAATACAACCATAGAACTTTGTCCCCAACTTGCGATGAGGTTGTCAATCTCACCGTGTTTTAGGGAAAACAAAGGATTAAACGTATCGAATGGAAAGAAGTAAAAGTTTGCAGAAAGTAAACACAAAGCAGTAAAAGATTGCAGATTGTATGTAAATAAAAAGGACCGGGATCCATAGTTCACTAGAGGTGGCTCTCCTTAAGATAGATAACATGCTGGGTGAACAAATTACAGCGGGGCAATTGACAAACATCGAGAAAGCAATACATGCATATACTAATCATCTTGACTCCTTTGAGATTCGATTGGGCATTATAAAATTATACATAGACCGCCATCGAACTGCATCTATGACTAATAATCCACCTTCAGGTTATCATCCGAACCCCCTCCAGTATTAAGTTGCAAGCAACAGATTATTGCTTTACGAACTGCGTGTAAAGTAAACAATACGATTGTTCTACGAACAAAGGATTGTTGTTTTCTCCCTAGTAGCAACATCACATCTAGTACCTTAGAGATTTCTGTCACTTCCCCAGATTACCAGAGCATGAACCCACTATCGAGCATAAATACTAACTCTTGGAGTTGCTAGCATCTACTTGGCCAAGATAGCTACTAACAACGGAAAGCATGCAAGATCTCAAATAACAAAGACATGATAGAATCAATAATCAATCTTAAATAGCATCTCAATATCCATCGGATCCCCGCAAACACAACATGCAGAATTACAAATAGATGATCTTGATCATGAACGAAGCTCACAAGATCTAAACATGAAAGCACAAAGGAGGAGAACCAGCCATCTAGCTACTACATGGATCCGTAGTCCAAGGATGAACTACTCACGTATCACACCGGAGGCTTGCATGGTGATGAAGAAGGCCTCTAGGGTGAATTCCCCTCTCCGGCAGGGTGACGGGAAGAGCTTCAAATCCCTCCCGATCTAGGGATAGAGATGACAGCGGCTACAGACTCTTTCGTTGATTTTTGATCGGGCACTTAGGGTTTTCGTCCCGAGGGCATCTTATAGGCGGAAGGGGAGGCTGAGGGGGTGCCAGAGGCGGCCAGACCACCCCCTGGCACGGGCCAGGCTAGGCCGCGCAGCCAGGTGGTGTGGTGCCCCCCTAGACCCTCTCTGTCTCGTACTCTGGCATCTGATGACTTTCGGAAAATAGGCACTTTGGCTTTTGTCCCGTCCAATTCCGAGAATATTCATTTTCTGAATTTCCTGGAACCAAAAACAGTAGAAAACAGGCAGCTGGCACTGTGGCTCTTGTTAATAGGTTAGTCCAAGAAATCATATGAAAATTATTCCAAAGTGTGGGAAAAACACAAGAAAGTGGATAAAACCAAGCACGGAACATCAAAAATTATAGATACACTTGCAATGTATCAACATCCCCAAGCTTAACTCCTGCTAGTCCTCGAGTAGGTAAGTGGTAAAAAGAAAGAATAATTTTTGAGGTGACATGCACCATCAAAGACTTGATCAAAGTATTTGTAAAACATTCAAAGCTGGGATCATAGTACTTCAATCATAACATGAAAGACAAAGTTCTAGCAATAAGACAAAGAGACTATGATGCAACATGAAAAGGCACAAACAAAAGATTCATGAATAACAATGTTTTGCAAGACGTTTGTTTGTTTCACATAAAGAAAACATAGCATAATAGTATTCAGCTTGTCCCTCAAAGAGTAGCAAATATAAATGCATAGGACACCTTCAAAGTTCATACGAGTGACTAGATACAAATAGTTTAAAATAAGCAATATCAAGTTATGCATCAATCAACTAGTCTTGGGACAATGCACATAGAACTAAGAATGGCCACTATGCTCTCAAAGTAGGTGCATAAAGGTAGAAGGTGGAGAGTCAATGTAATGGTGGAAGAAAGGCCTTCATAAAAGGAAGTAGGGATTCAAGTCTCATAAAGAGCTTCCAAAAATTATGGTACTTATAGCTTTCAGCTCTCATTGCCCCTATCACAAGCATTTTGAAGTGATTAAGGTTAAATTGAACAAACTATGGTGTACATGCTTGACAAAGTATAAGTTAGAAATCTCATGTCCCTTGTATACGAGGGCCGCTCCTCATGCTACTCAAGTTTAGTCACTGGTAAGTTCTTGTCATCGTAAGTACATGTGTATCATAGAGAACCGCCAACGGGGTACCCCTTGCCCGATGATACAGAAGAATCCCCATATCAAAATGACAAGGCAAGCAGACAACGAGCATCTCAGCATTCTTCTTATTTACCATGGGAATATGGTGCTTTTTTCTCTCTTTCCTCTTTTCATAATATCTCTTTATTTTTCTTTCTTTTTTTTCAATATAGGACTCCTTTTTTTATAAGAAGAATGCTTCATAGACAGCTCATTATGGTTACGCTGTAGGTTTCCACCATGTCAGCATGGATTAGACCAGCGGCCCAGGCCTTTCTCTAACACATATACATAACTCCATGGACTTACACGCACCCCTTTCATTTCACACCGACGACATCCATATACAAAAGAGCATGGTATCAACTAGGTACAAGTACCAAGTGCAATGTTGAAAGCGTTCCCCATGAAAGCATGGTTCTGCTAATTCCCAACAAATAAGTGCAAGCATATACAACATAGACGACATAATGGTTCAAGTTTATTAAGGGCAAGAAAAGTAAAGTGTGCCATCAAGTTTGTGAGAGCTTTAATCACTAGTTTTCTCATAACAAGTTTAATTCGGAAGGTAAACAAAAGCATGAATATACTTCGAATAGCATAAGCCAGTAGGTAGGTATGGTGGACTCTTTGGAATAACTTGGTTTAGGGATTTGGATGCATGAGTGGAACTCATACTTGGTTGTGGAGGCTAGCAAAATACTGGGAGCGACAAACTAAGAGAGCAATAATGGCCATAATCATGCAGAGCAACAAAACATCATTGATCAAAGCATAAAGTGATACTACAAGTTGAAAACTAAAGGATCATAAAGGCTACGGTGACTTGAGATAGTCATAACATGGTGTGAGCATGCGCCAAGTCAACCCAAATAAAGCATCAAAGGAGAATACCACTATAATATGCTAAAACAACACATGATTCATCCAAGGCACATTAAGCAATCTCAATTGTTTATAACAAGTCATGCTACAGCAAAGAATACTAAGCATAAAGCCAAAACAATATCAAGCATGGCATGACAAAGCAAAGGCCACAGTCAAAAATGAGCTCTTTTTACCACATAAGTATGAACTTTCTACTCTTTTCCAAACCAAACCAAACTATTTGCAAACCAAAGTATGAAAGAGGGGTTCCAACCAATTTATTCAGAAAACTAAGAAAACCAAGCAAACGAAAAACCAAAAAAAAAAGAAAATGAAAAAAGAAGACACTCCAAGAACAACACAACTGTGCATGAAACAATAAAAATGAAGCGTTTGCAAGAAACCTGAGATTTTTATTGATGAAGAAGGGGATGCCTTGGGCATCCCCAAGCTTTGACGCTTGTACTTCTTGGATATTTCTTGGGGTGACACACGTGGCATCCCAAGCTTGAGCTTTAGTACATCCTTCATCTCATTACTCATTTCTTCCATACACCTGAAATTTTTCCTTCATACAAAACTTCACACAATCTTTATTAGCAACATTTGTGCACTCAAGATAAATAAGTCTTAAGGTTCAGTTCCAACACAAAATAAACTTCCATTAGAACACTAGCTACTGTAGTACTTCCCTCAAAAAGCTCAATTCCCCAAAAGAACTAAAAAAGGAACCAACAAGAAGCAAATGCAGAAAATGACAGAAATCTATCAAAACAGACTAGCAGGTAAAGACGAATTTTTTCGAAGACCTTCTGTTGCTCAAATCAAAAAGTGTTGAACTAACGAAAGTTAGATAACAACCTGGGGCAGAAGCAAAAACATTCACGCCTTTCTCCCTAGTAGAGTAAACACTAGCCTTTCTCACTAGTATTGTAAAGTAAACAATACGATTGTTCTTTGAACAAAGGATTGTTGTTTTCTCCCTAGTAGCAACATCACATCTAGTACCTTAGAGATTTCTGTCACTTCCCCAGATTACGAGAGGCATGAACCCACTATCGAGCAAAAATACTAACTCTTGGCGTTGCTAGCATCTACTTAGCCAAGATAGCTACTAACAACGGAAAGCATGCAAGATCACAAATAACAAAGACATGATAGAATCAATAATCAATCTGAAATAGCATCTCAATATCCATCGGATCCCCGCAAACACAACATGCAGAATTACAAATAGATGATCTTGATCATGAACGGAGCTCACAAGATCTAAACATGAAAGCACAAAGGAGGAGAACCAGCCATCTAGCTACTACATGGATCCGTAGTCCAAGGATGAACTACTCACGCATCACACCTGAGGCTTGCATGGTGATGAAGAAGGCCTCCAGGGTGAATTCCCCTCTCCGGCAGGGTGCCGGGAAGAGCTTCAGATCCCTCCCTATCTAGGGATGGAGAGATGACGACGGCTACAGACTCTTTCGTGGATTTTTGATCGGGCACTTAGGGTTTTCGTCCCGAGGGCATCTTATAGGCAGAAGGGGAGGCTGAGGGGGTGCCGAAGGCGGCCAGACCACCCCCTGCCACGGGCCAGGCTGGGCCACGGGGCCAGGTGGTGTGGTGGCCCCCTGGCCCCTCTCCATCTCGTACTCTGGCATCTGATGACTTCCGGAAAAATAGGCACTTTGGCTTTTGTCCCGTCCAATTCCGATAATATTCATTTTCTGACTTTCCTGGAACCAAAAACAGCAGAAAACAGGCAGCTGACACTTTGGCTCTTGTTAATAGGTTAGTCCAAGAAATCATATGAAAAGTATTCCACAGTGTGGGAAAAACACAAGAAAGTGGATAAAACCAAGCATGGAACATCAAAAATTATAGATACATTTGCAATGTATCAGGGTCCAGCGTGCTTTGGGCCCCGGATCATGAAAGAGCCTCCGGTGCCTAACTTCCAGTTACCCAGAGGCACGAAAACATATGATGGTAGCACCAAGCCGGAGGATTGGTTAATAAACTACACAACGATAGTGAAAATTGCGACAAGCAATTTGAGATGGGCAGTGAGATACGTACCTCAGATGCTGGAGGGGCCAACGAGGGTATGGTTAAACAATTTACCATCCGGTAGTATCAACTGCTGGCTGGATTTTGAGGAAATGTTCGTCAGTAACTTCTCGAGTACGTATCAGAGGCCGAATAGGCCACAAACCTTAGTAATGTGCAAGCAGAGACCAAATGAAACAGACCGGGAGTTCCTAACTCGCTGGTGCAACGTGAGAAACTCATGTGAAGGCGTGATTGAGTCTCAGGCCATAGCTTGGTTTGCACAAGGGTGTAGATATGCAAGCATGCTGTGGCAAAGGTTACAAAGGGATATGCCAACTACGCTGGCAGAGACAATTTGGATTGCTGACTCGTATGCTTTAGGTGATCTGACTCAACCCCGGCTAGTGTCAAACGAGTCGAATGAGGAGTACTACCAGTGAGACGGAGCCGGATCATCCCAGCGAAATGATTACCGGAGTAAGAGAAGAGATGATAGACCGGATTACAGGTATAGTTCGCAACAAGTTGCTGCTGTAAATCAAGATCAACCCGGAGCAGGGAGTAATCAGCGTCAGAAAACTAGAGGGCAACAGTGGACTCCAAGAAATGATGGCAAGAAAACTTGGACGCCCGAGCAAAAGAGACAGCGGCAAGAAAAGAAAGACCGGCCAAGGTATACGTATGAGGCAATGCTGGATCAACCGTGCAAATTTCACACGCCAAATCCAAGTAACCCGGCGGGTCATACAGCCCATCAATGTGAGTGGATGAGGAAGATAGAGCAAAGTGGCTCGGGGAATACTCAGGCACCTCGGAACGATTAACCTCGGCAGCAATTGCTCTCCGGAGCAAATACGCAACAGTTAATGTTGCCACCACCTCCGCCGAGGTATGAGAATCATGAGAGAAGGGATGCAGTGCATCAGGTGGAAAATTAGCATCAGCCAGATCAAAGATATCCCGACAATGAGGGGAGAAATGAATATAGGGAGCATCACCAGAGTTACTATGTGTTTACCACGGAGGAAACATATAGAAAAAGCTTGCAACATCGACATATGGAAGTGAATGCGGTTATGCCGGCAGTGATGAGGTATATGCCTTGGTCGGATCAAGAAATTACCTAGAGTATCAAGGACCATCCCAAGCTCATGCCGAGTCCTGGTTCGTATGCACTAGTGCTGGACCCAATGTTCATCGGGCCAAATATCAGTGTGAGGTTCTCCAAGGTGCTGATCGACAATGGCAGCAACATCAATATCATGTACGTGGATACAATGCGCAAGTTGGGTATCTCGGAGAACATGCTCCAAGCTACAAGGACAACTTTCCATGGCATTGTCCCAGGTATTTCCTGTGAACCCATTGGCAAAGTTCAGGTTGACGTGTTATTCGGCACAAGAGATAACTGCCGAACTGAGAATTTGTAATTTGAAGTTGTGAACTTAGAAAGCGCATATCACGCATTACTCGGCAGGCCAGCCCTGAACAAATTCATGGCCAGTACTCTCATCCGTTACCTGAAGATGAAGCTGCCTGGGCCAAATGGAGTAATTACCATAGCTGGGGACTTCCGACGTTCCATTGAGTGTGCGTCAACCGGGTCTAACCTGGCCGAGTCACTCGTGATTGCACAAGAGAAAAGAAAGATCTAGGAAGTAGCGACATTGGCTCAGTCCGCAGAACAGTATATGCCGGCGCTGAGTAACCCGCATGGAATTGTCTCGTTTCAAGCAACAAAGGATACAAAGAAAGTGCCTGTTGATGACTTGTTCCCAAAACGGACCATAACAATTGGTGCCAGATTAAATGAGAAATAGGAAAGCGAGCTCGTCAATTTCCTTCGTGAGAATCAAGACATCTTTGATTGGTCCACACAGGACTTGCAAGGCGTTCCGAGGGAGTACGACGAGCACTCTTTGAACGTGAGACCCGGGGCAAAGCCGGTGAAGCAACCTCTCCGCCGCTTCACCAAAGATAGGAGAAAAGTCATTGGAGATGAGATAGCTCGGCTCCTCGTAGCCGGGTTCATCATGGAAGTGCTTTACCCGGATTGGTTATCCAATCCGGTGCGTGTGGAAAAGAAGAAAGATGATCCGAATGTAGCAGTGGTTTGGCGTATGTGCATCGATTACACGAACCTGAACAAGGCATGCCCAAAAGATCCATTCCCGCTACCTAGGATAGATCAGGTCATATATTCTACCGCTGGGTGTGAACTATTGTCATTCATAGACGCGTATTCTGGTTTCCACCAGAAACCACTGAACCCAGATGATCAAATAAAGACTGCATTTATCACCCCGTACGGGGCTTATTGCTATCACACTATGCCTTTTGGTTTACGTAATGCAGGGGCAACGTATCAAAGATGTATGCAAAAATGCCTACATGATCAAATTGGTCGAAATGTGCAAGTGTATGTTGACGATGTGGTTATAAAAACCAAGGAAAACAAAACGCTCCTTGATGATATCAGGCAAACATTCGCGAACCTAAGGAGGTTTCGAATGAAGCTTAACCCGGAGAAGTGTACCTTCGGTGTCCCGGCTGGAAAATTACTGGGATTTCTTGTCTCCAGCCGAGGTATCGAAGCTAACCCAACTAAAATCTGAGCCATAGAGAAAATGGAATTGCCGAAGTGTCTTAACGATGTCCAGAAGTTCACTGGTTGCCTAGCATCCTTAAGTCGGTTTGTATGTCGGTTGGGAGAAAAGGCACTGCCTCTCTATTAGCTAATGAAAAAGTTGGACAAGTTCATATGGACGCCGCAGGCCAATGAAGCCTTCATCGAGTTAAAGAAAATGCTAGCTACTGCACCGGTGTTAGCCTCTCCACTATCAAAAGAGCCAATGTTGCTCTACATAGCCGCAACCAACCCGGTTGTAAGTGCAGTGATTATGGTAGAGCGCGACGAAGAGGGCAAGTTAGTGTAAAGGCCAGTCTATTACCAGAGCGAGGTATTATCAGCATCAAAGAAAAACTATCCTCACTATCAGAAGATGGCGTATGGTGTGTATATGGCGGGTAAGAAGCTAAAGCATTATTTTGAAGAGCACCCCATCAAAGTGATATGTGAAGCCCCCATATCTGAAATAATGAGCAACAAGGATGCAAGCGGCCGGATCGCAAAATGGGCAATCGAGCTAGCCCCTTACGCTCCACAATTTGACAGGAGAGATGCGATCAAATCTCAGGTTGTGGCCGACTTCTTCGTAGATTGGGCTGAAATCCAATATGAGCCACCGTTGCCAGATCCGAATTACTGGAGAATGCATTTTGACGGATCAAAGACGAAAACCGGGTTAGGCGCCGGAGTTGTGCTTACCTCTCCTAAGAAAGATCAGCTGAAGTATGTGCTGTAGATCCACTTCACCGCATCAAACAATGTTGCCGAATATGAAGCACTTGTGCATGGACTCAAAGTAGCAAAAGAAATTGGAATACGTCGAATCTAGTGCTTCGGTGACTCGGATTTGGTAGTTCAGCAAGTTTCAGGGCAATGGGATGCTCTGGATGCAAACATGGCATTGTACAGATTTCATGTGCAGAAGATATTAGGATACTTCGAGGGATGCGAATTTCACCATGTACCTCGGCTGCAAAATGAGGCTGCCGACATACTGTCGAAGCTCGGATCAACCCAACAAGCGATCCCGCCAGGTGTAGCACTAGAGCACATCAGAAAGCCATCTATCAGGCCATCCCCAGAGTCCGAGTCAATCTATGTACCGGCCGATCCGGAGTCCGGAGCTGTGCCCATGGACATTGATGTGGGAAGTGGTTCAGGAAACCCGGGGACAACTTCGGCAAACCCGGGGACTGCTTCGCAAAACCCAGGGACTGTGCATCGTGATCCGGCAGAGGTTATGTCGGTGGATCAAATGGAAATTGACGAGCATGTGTTTCCGGTACAAGCCATACTAGCTTGGGCACTGCACATATTCCAGTTCCTGAAGGATGGATATTTGCCCAATGAAGAAGTGCTTTCAAGGCAAATTCAGAGGCGCGCAAAGGCATACACGATTATCAATGCCGAGCTATATAAGAGGAGTGTCACGAATGTCGTCCAACGATGTGTTGACCCGGAAGAAGGGCTTGACATCCTCCGAGATATACATCAAGGGGAATGTGGGCATCACGCCTCATCCAGAGCCTTAGTAGCAAAAGCTTTCTGGCATGGGTTTTACTGGCCAAGTGCCTTGGAGCAAGCAGAGGATCTAGTAAGAAAATGCAATATAATGGTTGTCAGAGGTATGCTACCAAGACACACATGCCAATGTCGGAGCTCAAGACCATACCGATTACTTGGCCATTTGCCGTATGGTGTTTGGATATGGTTGGCCCATTTAAGCCGGCAAAAGGAAACATGACCCATATCTTGGTTATGGTTGACAAGTTTACAAAATGGATTGAAGTAAAGCCGATAAGAAAATGTGATGGAGCTACAGCCGTGTCATTCCTCAAAGATATTATCCTGAAATATGGCTACCCTCACAGTATCATAACAGATAACGGCACTAATTTTGCTGAAGGAGCATTTGCGCGATTCTGCCGGGATAAGAAGATCCGGCTGGACGTTGCTTCAGTAGCCCACCCCGCATCGAACGGACAAGTGGAAAGATCCAACGGATTAGTGTTATCCAGGATAAAACCCCGGCTCATTGAGCCGCTGCAAAGATCAGCGGGGTGCTGGATAGAAGAACTACCAGCGGTACTATGGAGTTTAAGAACAACTCTGAATCGATCTATGCTATACGCCATTTTTTCTGGTATATGGGGCAGAAGATGTATTACCATCCGACATAGAGCATGATTCTCCTAGGGTCACCCAATACACAGAAGCCGAAGTGCGAGAAGCCCGGCAAAATGATGTTGATCTGCTGGAAGATGCAAGAGAATTGGCATTGTCCAGATCCGCCATATATCAGCAAAATCTCCGACGCTATCATAGCCGGAAAGTAAATCCCCGAGTCTTCCGGGAAGGTGATCTGGTACTCCGGGGTGTGCAACGTACTGCTGGCATGCATAAGTTATCCCCCCATGGGAAGGGCCATTCATTGTAAGCAAAGCATTGCACAATGACTCTTATTATCTCATCGATGCACAACCGCAGGAGAAGAACAAGGCGGACAGGTCTGGCGAGGAATCTAAGCGTCCGTGGAATGTAGCCCTACTTCATCCATTCTACACTTAACAAAGAAGTGTGTGTATACGAGTTTCTCATATGTCGGTATGTATGCCGGCAATGAATTTATCAATGAAATCTTGGCACCTCGAGCAGTAACTTGGGCGTTGCCTTAGTAATATTTGTTGTCCTCTATGTTTGTTATTTATTTTTATGTCGGCTAGCTTAAGTTGCTTCTACCTAAGCTGGATTAGTAGTGTGTGAGCACCAAAAACTCAACTCTTCGACTCGCTGCTGTCCAACAATGATTGGCTTCATGGAAAGTAAGAGAACAAGTTTGGAAATGCGTAGCACACGAAAAATGACTAAGGAAAGGAACATAATCGAGCAGACATTTATTGTTCGGACTAACCCTATGTTCACTTTACCTTTTCTATGCTGGATTATTTTGAGCTAATCCTAAAGTTTCCAAGTGTTGTTAAGTCAATTTTTGAAACTCGGACTCATAAGTCACAAAAGCGAATCAAGGTAGACACGAGCCGAGCCATGAAATTGAAGAAACAAGAAAATGAAACTCGGGGACTACGCCCAAGTTAATCTGGCGTGAATAGCTTAGTAGCAAAGTATAATCAGTATGATTGATACATCTGCACCCGACATACCGGGGATCTGATAAATTTCAAAGTGTTTTTTGGTGCTCAAGGAGCAGCAGCAGGAGGGGGTAACTCGGTGTCAGCGGGTTGAGCAGCGGCTTCAGCCTCGTTGTCCGGGTTAGCTTCAGCCTCGTCATCATCTTCATTCTCTTCGAGATCTAAGGCTTCGTCCTCTTCCTCGTCATCCGAACCATCTTCGACGTATTCGTCATCAACGATGCCGAGGAAGCTTGGTCCTTCATTCCATTGATGGACAGGGGCAAACTGGATAAGGTTGTGGGCACAAGCCTTGTGCCGAGCAACCCAATCCGGATGATTCGACCACTTGGACCTGGTACGCAAGCGCTCGAGGATCTTCAAGTCCAGTTTTTCATACCAAGTGAGCACGAAATGGAGGACAGTATCAGCTCCAGCACAAGCGGCGAATTCCCTCTAGAGGTCGAGCTGGGTATCGCAATCCATCAGCTTATTGATCAAAGAAGTGGATCCCTCCGGAGGATCCTGACCAGGCCAAAGTGCATGGAAGATTCGGATGGCTGAATCCAGGAGACTCGAACCATAGTTCTTCACAATTTCAATCCGGGAGGATAGGCTGACTAGCAGATCGTCCATGTCATAAGGAATGGGTTCAGAGCCAGGATTAGTTGGGGTACCCCTCTGCCAGCGGAACTTGGCAACAACATTAGTCGCAACGGCATCGCCCTCTAGGAATTTGCCTGAAAACAAAACAAGTGAAATAAGTAAAGGAGTTTAACCCGGAGAAATACACATTGGCGGAAGGAAAAGAGCTTACGGGAGATATGACTATGGATCCGGGTTAGCTCTTTGGTGCAATCAGCACGCCTCTTCCGGAGCTTCTCGAGTTCAACAGTAGCCGAGTCAAGCTTGACGTCGGCCTCCTTCATCAACTCTTGATCTTTTGCAAGTTGAAGGCTAAGACATTCTTGCTCTTCGGTGAAGTCTTGGCTAGCCTTGTCCATCTCAACCTTGTGGAGCTCTCTGAGCTTTTTCATCTCAGCCTTGAGCTTGGCAAGTTCATCATCCTTGGCTCGGAGTTTTGGCAAGTTCGTCATCCTTCTTCTTGAGCTCGATCTGATGTTGCCCTACTTGTTCAAGAAAATGTAGCATCATATCAGGCACGGGCACACTATCTTCAAGGGATGATGCAACGATTTGTTGACCCGGCAAGCCGAGGTATGAATATCTGCCGAGCCCAGGAGAAAGGAGATAAAGCACGGAAAATGAGTAACCAAAGCGAATTACCTTTTATCTCGTGCAAGTATTTTCTCATAATTGTATTTTTGGCCTCCACTCCGGCCGTGCAATCCGAATGACAGATTAATTCGGCGGGAAAAGACAAAGAAAGATGGGGGGAGAAGTCGAAGTGAAAACTTACCCTTTTTCTCGCACTCAGCAAGAAGAGCAGCATGTTTCGAGCGCAGCACCTTGTGTGAGTCCAAGAGGCGCTGAAATTCAGTAGTCCGATGATTGGTAGTGATCTGAAAAGAGCAAAGTCGGCTCAGCTATATGCATATTCGAAGTGTACAAAATCCGGGCCAAGTGGAACTTAACCTGGCTCTAGGTGCGTGCATATTCGAAGTGTAGAAAATCCAGGCCAAGTGGATCTTAACCCGGCTCTAGGTGTGTGCATATTCGAAGTGTACAAAATCCGGGCCAAGTGGAACTTAACCCAGCTCTAGGTGTATGCATACTCGAAGTGTACAAAATCCGGGCCAAGTGGAACTTAACCCTGCTCTAGGTGTGTGCATATTCGAAGTGTACAAAATCCGGGCCAAGTGGAACTTAACCCGGCTCTAGGTGTGTGCATATTCGAAGTGTACAAAATCCGGGCCAAGTGGAACTTAACCCGACTCTAGGTGTGTGCATATTCTAAGCTACTAAGGAGCTACACTAGTTCTCTAAGGAGCATCCGGCCGAGTAACAAGTTACTCCCCCAAAGGCTCGGGGACTAATGGAGATATCTCTAAGAACTTGTGCATATTAAGGAAAAGACAAGGTAGCGTACCTCCATCATCCGGCCAACAATGTTGATAGCCTTGGCTACCGTGTTCATCTGTGCGCTGAACTCGGCGGGCCCAAATTTCTCCAGGAGATCGTTGTTTGGATCGACGAATTCCGCTCTGTTCCAATTATTGACATATTCGATCAAAGCCGGAGGATAGCTCTCTCCAATAAGCATGTGGGGCGCGACCAAGCCTTTGGCATGGGCCTCTCTCCTCGCAACTAGGGCGGCATTAGGGCTGGTATGCTGTGCAAGTTGTTTGCTGCCAGCTGACCCGGAGGAGGCATCTCTCTTCGGCAGCATGGACGCAAGGGTGCGCTGTCTAGCCTCGATAAATGATTCTTTAGTGGCACCAGAGCTTTTCTTGGCCTTGGGTTGCTGTTGGGAGGCTGAGGCTTGAGCTGCAGATTTGGACTTGGGCGCAGCCTTAGTGCTAGTTGGGTCTTCTCGCCGAGTCTTGGAAGACTCGGACGAGACAAGAGGAGTTGATGCTTGTGCTGGTGCTTGTGTTGCTGTTGGTGCTGCTGATGTTGTTGGTGCTGCTGGTGGTACGGGTGCCGGTGCTTGTGTTGGTGCTGGTGTTGGCGTTGGTGCTGCTACTGTTGTTGCTATCTCGGGGACGACGGGTTGCGCCTGAGCCGATGAGGAGCTAGGATCATCCGGCCCTAGCTTGTCCTCGGTGGCACCACTTCCCCCTACACCGAAGTTGCCCTCCTCTGGGCGAGGTGGACTAAGATCCGGTGTAGCCACCGAGCCTTCCTGAATTGGGCTCAGTGGGCACGTGTAATCGTCACGAGGGGGAGATGGGGTACGCCGGAAAGACGAGCAATGCTGGAGCCGCTCTAGGGAACCTCCACGGCAGCCCTATCAAATTAAACAACGAATAACAAATTATATAACAGAGAGAGAGGCGTGAAGACAAAGAAACTTGAAGCAGAAAATGGTACAAGGAAAAAGAAACTCACTCATCGGAGGTCGGAGGCTCCTTGGGCTTCCGAGCTCTCCAAACTATGGCCTTAGTCGGAGGTTTGCTGGCGACCTTGTCCGCGGACTTCTTCCGCCTTTTGGTTGTTCGGGGATGCTCGGAAGAAGCAGCTGAAGTGGCAGCCCGCTTCTTAGACACGGCTGGGGCCGGCTCACTCGTAGCAAGAGGAGCTAGGATCTGCCCAGCCGGGTTAGCTGAAGCCGGAAACACGTAAAAAACAGTCACCGGGTCAAATACCTCCACCACCTCAATATTGGAATCATCCTCATCGCCGGGCCAACTCCTTAAGGAAAAGAAGTTACCAGAGGGTCGCTTGGATGCGTCCAGGGCAGGAAAGAACATTTCCTGATCCGGCTCCTCCTCGTCTGAAACAAGTCGATCCTTCCCCCATTTGAGGGAAGGCTCGGTGCCATCTTCAATGGTCTGCTGAAGAAACAACTAAAGGGAAAATGCAAAGGGATCAAATAAACAAATGCTCCGACACAGGATATAACTCAGAGAAGGATTGGGTAATGAGATTTACCGCAGGAGGAGGCTTGTCCCAACAGTAATGCTCCAACCCCCACTCCCAGTCAGCGTTGAAGTCCTTATCGGTCGTGAAGATGGCCTTGACCCGGCGGAAGATCTCAGTGTTGTTCAACTCGAAGGAGGAGGTCCGATTGGGGTCAAGTCGCCAGCTCATATGGAAGAGTTTGTGTGTGCGCTTCTGTAGGGGGGAAATCCAGCTGCGGACGAATGTGATCATCACATCCTCATTGCGCAGCCCCAGATCCTTCAGTTCCTTGAACCGCTTATTAACCTGATTCCCAAGGCAGTTGGTTTCTTGGGAACCCGGTCCCACAGAGCCGGATTAGGGGGACCCATCGCGAAGGGGCGCAGCCGGATTAGATCCTCATCCGAGCCATTCCTCACATAAAAGAAGGTCCGGGCCTAGCCCTTGCAAGATTCAAGCCCCGTGACTCGGGGGAAGACATATTGTTTCCGGGGAGAGATGGAGGCGGCACAACATTGGGTCAGGTGCTTGTATTCCGGGGCACGCTCCTTATCTGGAACCACATTCCTCCGCAGACCGAAGAACCGGATCCAAAGCTCTTTAGTAGGCCACAAGTCGAGGTATCCTTCTATGACGGATGCGAAGGAGGAGAGGGATGTAACGGCATTCGCCGGAATATGATGAGGTTGGAGTTCGTAGGTATTGACAAAATCATGGAAGAAGTCACTCACTGGCAGGCCTACGCCGCGCTAGAAGTGAGAGAGGAAGACGACGAATTTACCCAGATTGGGTGAGGGAGCAATCTCCTCGGAGGCAAGGCGGGAAATTACGCCTTCGGGGATGCGGCAGGTGCGGTAGAGCCAATCGAGATCGTCTTGGCACACCCAAGAACCGGCCCAGGCATCGCGCTCCAGAGTTTTGCCCTCCTCCTCCATCTCTTCTTCCTTGACAATGGCGAGCTCCTCCTCAGTCATCTCCAGGTCACTGTCCTCACCGGCCCGGTCAGAGGTGGAGGACAGAGGTTTGGATTAGCGCGGCCCCGTGACGAAGAAGCGAGGCGAGGCGGTGGCGCTGTGGAGCAGAAGCTGCGGCGGCGGCGCTGTCGCAAGGAAGAAGAAGGAGCAGATAGGCTGAGGGGCGCGAGAAGGGGGAAAACATCCAAGGGACGCGCTCCCTCCCTTATTTAACAGCACCCTTGCAATGGATAGTGGGATCGGGCAGTGCCCTGAGGCCACACGGTGTGGCCGTTTATCTGCCAGATTAGCCAATGAGAGGTAAGCCACAGGAAACAGGGGATCCCATGACGTGATGTGGTGATGCAGTTAATGAGGAGGCAGCTGTGACGCGACGTTTGCAGCAGCAACCCCTGACAATAAGTGCAGTAACAGGCGCAGGCCCTTAAAATGTGGCAGGGTGATGATTACCCTCCACGTAGGACATGGGAAAGTGTATGAGAGAAGGAAGGATAACACGGAAAACTGAAGGGTGACCCAGCCAGCGAGTGAAAACTCG